>JACSYO010002129.1:4030776-4630776 GCA_016806645.1 Ophiodon elongatus
AAAAGTCATCCTGTGTTTAAGAACATGAACCGTATGTATGATAACTGTGAAGCAACGGAGGGAACTGGTGTCTCAGGAAGGTTGGACAAGATTTGAACTTGTTATCCACATTATGAGCAAAATATAGAATTAAAGGATTAAATGTCAGTAGCAGCACATTGTTTGGTCAAAGCACTGCTTATTCACACACACTATCGGTGTGGATGCCTTCATAAAAACTGCTAGCTAATTTAAAGTACTTTACGACACCAGACAATATGCTTATTAAATATTTAAGAGGAATTTATGGAATAAGGAATTTAAAAACAAGTTTGGTAAAAAATGGTGGTAGACACCGAAAAATTAATTAACGTTTAAAATAATGGAATCTAGAACAACAACGCTCCAATCAATTATAGTTTTCTGAAGCTTATAGTTTTCAACTCCTGCAGAAAAGATGGTTTGACTCTATGGACATTTTTTTAAATGCTGTAAATTGATGTGTAATTCTGCTGAATTGTATTTATTGTGCATATTAAGAAGCCAGCATTCATATCTGTGATTTCTGCATAAAGTGTGTTTTAAAAGTAATTCCACTTACAGCCAAGATCAAACCATCTTGTGACATATTTCTGGTAACAAGAATATAAAATGACATGCAGATATCCTCTTGCCATGGCAGACTAAAACTGCTCTCTGGTATAAAGTACTGAGGGGTGATCTTACATTGTAGAATGGCATCTTGCTGAGCAACGTGTCCATCAGCTTGTACATGTTCCTGGCAGCAGGCTGCAGGGTGGCCTGCTTCACCAGCATCTGCCTGGCTTCTTCCAACCTGCCCTGCAGCACATAACTCACCACCTGCACGGCACAGATACAAAACATGAAATAACTGAGATTTCACCCTCAAAACCAGAGCTAGGTCTGCATGTAGCTTAGATAGTTTAGTTTCGAAGACATAAATGTGCGTGTGTGCGCTGCACCTACCACATCCCAGTAGTCGTGGTGCTCAGCAGGGCTCTCACTTTGCAGCACTTCTCTGGCCTTCTCGTCCACATCAGCCTTGTGTAACCTTACCCAGTCCAGGAGGTGGAGCAACAGGGAACCCGCTGAGGACATAGAGACACACACACGCACACGCACACACACACACACACACACACACACACACACACACTTTGTTTGGGTGCTTTCATTATCTCAAAGTCAAGTTATAAAATGTATTCCAAAGATACAAAGAGAGATTTAAAAACAAGCACAAAGTCAAACTCTAACCAGGAGCAGCATCGATGAACAGCACTTCACACAGATTCCAGATCAGTTCTATGGCCAACAGAATGGACACCTGTGACACCAAAACAGAGGCTGAGGTTAGAACCGTGTCAATGGAAACAAAATAATCTAAAAGTAGATTTCTATTAAAAATATTCCTCTGCATTAGCACCTTATCTTTATTTGTCCAATTACTTACTGGAGCTAATGACTCTGCTTTTAAATATATATTTACAAATTATACAAAATAATTATGTGATACTACATTTTTGCAATACCATTAAACAAAATTGAATACATGTGTTCTTGAATTACTGCCTCGCTCTACTCAAACTAATACACAGATGGCATCCTGTATGTGCATGACGTCTACATCTCACATAAGGATGTAATGTCTCAGTACCTGATTTCCATATTGTGTGGCTACTTCTGCATCTTTTGTAGAAACTGCAGAAAAGAGGGAAATATGAATTTGATTATTTCAGAATATTCACAATGAAAACTAAAATATTCAAATCATATCTAAAGAAAATCTGACCTGCAACTTGCTGAAGCTCCTCCATACAGGCTCGTATCACAGATCTATAGTTTTTACTGATGCTGACGAATCTAAGGAGCAAGATAGAGACAACTCATGCTATCCAATCATTTCTGCAGGTGCTTCATCTGTCATTTATAAGAAAGGTTTATGTGAAAAGCAATACAGTGACATGCACAGAAACAGAGCCATCGCCTTACTGGGGTTTTTTGTTCTTGCTGGGAAGGTCCTCTCTAATCGTCTGCAGGCCAACAAAGATGTGATGCGACTCATTGAAGAGTTTGCGTAAAATGGGGGAATATATATCCTCATCTTTCCTGACTTCATGGATGAAGGAGCAGCCTGATCCTTGAGCGCCTGAAAATAAAGGACAGACGGTAATAACAGAGTGACATTAGGGACGACGAAGAGGGCAAGAGAGTGTGAGAACATAGAGATGGGCTTGCATCAACATCTACTCGTACCTGATGCTTTGTAAAGGGTCTCATACACGAGGATATCACCTGGACCCCACGCAAATCCCAAATGCTTCCCATCGCTGGCTGCAGGAATATTCTGAATTTAAAGAAGAAAGACATCGTCAGTTCACTGAAATCATCCATCGAAATAGGTGATAGAAAGATTCAAATTCAATATCGACTCATACTGTGTTCTGATTTGTTCTTTAACAAGAAATTCAACTGCAACTTTATTGAAAATTGAATAAAGACATGAATACATAATAAAATGGATAGGTTGTGTCTCTGGCACTATTTGTTTTACATTCAAGATTTCAGCAGTCAAGCCAAAATTCTAACGGTGTTTTAACTTAAATTTTACTTAAACTCTGCCCATAGTTGAAACAGATTAAGTTACTAATTTAATTATCCAATGATTAAGTTAGAATACTAGTAAGAATACTAACTAACTAGTCTAACTACATTTAAGACGTATGTATTTCTGTTATTAACCTTTCCCGTGTCTGACACACGCCATGGGACTTTCTCTGTTTATATCATGGTTCAACTTTGCTCGATGAGACTTTCAGTGATGCTGTCGCGATGCAGTTAGCTAGTTAGCGATGCCGTTTATTCAGTGGGAGAAAGGAGAGGACTTCATCTCCAGCAGTTACTTACTGTGACTGCCGGCTCCACGTCCACCTCCTCCATCGGGAAGCGATGTATTATTGATACGATATAATACGAACGACTAAGTATTCAGCTGTAAACCCTCCACCACATGAACCACTGGTCCAGTGCTGCTTACGCGCCTCGCTCATTCATTCGAAGGCCCTCCCCGCGCAGCGGTGATGACGTCAGGAAAGAGCTGGCCATTCTCCTGCCTGTACAGTGTTTGTTTTTTTTTTCCAATCTGCTTTGAATGGCTCATTATGCGGTTTTGTGTGGTGTATATATAAGACATACATGACTAAAAGACAAGCATTAAATTAACAACATGTGATCAATAGGTCTTAAACTCTGGGAAACTGAGTTCACATACAAGAGGAGTGCAATTAATGAATTGTCAAAATATGTTCTGTTATCCACGCACAAACATGCACATATTTCCACTAGATTAAGAATCAGTGTTTTGATTCAATTTATATGCAAATACACACATTCTTATCCTCAAAAAATGGAATGAAGAAGCACATCTTCATCATCAGAGAGAAAAACAAGATGGCCGCTGGGATTTATGGAGTTAAAAGATAAATAAAACAATAATAAGTGCGATAGGTGTAATGTACTGTGTAGGGATGGAGACTGGAGGCTGATGAGAGGTCAGTAGTGAGAGCAGGTTTGTGTTGAGGGATAACTGAACCTCTACAATCCTGACAACAAAAGGAAAAACATAGCTGTGCGCGTGCATGTGGAGCTGTTTTCCCCTGTAACGCGCATTGGGACTCTCCCGCCCATGCCCAGACTGCGCTTTCCCCCTCGTGATCACCTGTAGCCATTCGGAGGCCGGCGCTGTGGACGCGCAACGGCGCGTGACCGCGCACGCTTGGCTCGAATAGTTTAAACAGGAACGAGTACGTGCGCGCACCCGTATTCTTTGTGTGGCAGCGTAGAGAAGCGCCAAAAGAGTGACCATGGCTGATGAAAAACCAAAGGTGAGTATCTTCATATTGTATCAAAATACTATTTTATTTCACCAGATCTGTGTCACGAGGACGCAGAGAAAAAATGTCCACATGTTCTGTTTTACATTGATAAAGTTGAGAGCTAAATTTCAACTACTATCTAGACCTACTTTGATAGACCGGAAGGTTTGTGAACGCGCATTCGTAGGCGCGCAGATCGCTTTCCAACCGGCGGGTGTCATCCTCAGTGTCTCCATGTATTTACTGTGTGAGAGTGAATGGCTCATGATATTAATAGAGTGTGTGTTTCCATTTGATGCAACTTTTTATTTCTACTCCACTACATCTCAGAGGGAAATATTGTACTTTTCACTCCACTTTTTACTTTGCAGATTCAGATTATCAATATGAAATACAAATCAACTAAATAAATAAATGATGATATACTGTTATGGATTAGGTTTCCCAGCAATAAATAAAGTAGTTACAATGAGCTCCACCTTTACCAGCTGCAACATTAAAGTGATGAACACAATATAATGCATTTATAATGCTTACCATCAGGAAGGGGTCTATTACTGTATTATTACATTATACCTAAATAACATAGTTCTTCCTCATCAATACTTTAATGTCCATTTGCTTTGCCGATGATACAATTTCATATGCCCCGGGCCCTGACTCGTCTTCAGTCTGCCTTTGATACTTTCCAACTATCACTGCGAAATCACAGACTGGTTTTAGATGCAGAAAAAAACAAGTAGGTGGTATTCTCCACCTCCACCTGGGACGCTGACTTTACTGCACTTGAACACTTGATACGGCACTCACATTGTTCCTAGTGAGTCTTACAGAGTCTTTGGCTTGATAGCAGACTTTTTATTCAAGATTCATAGTCAACATTTGACTAAAATTCAGGACTTTTGCTTCTAACAGAGTATTTCTACACCATAGTACTACTA
This sequence comes from Ophiodon elongatus, assembly GCA_016806645.1. Lineage (NCBI taxonomy): Eukaryota > Metazoa > Chordata > Actinopteri > Perciformes > Hexagrammidae > Ophiodon > Ophiodon elongatus. The sequence continues at coordinate 4,035,590 of JACSYO010002129.1, forward strand.
CTTAAGTTAAACTCTCAATACGTCCTCCACCACTGCCGGCTGTGGCCAACTTGTACTAATATATTAATTTGAAGGCGCTGAAACAGAATGTAAACAAAGGGGAAACAAACGTGCCCCAGGACCGATTTTTAAAGTTTACTAAAAAATACATTTTATGGAAATTGGTGTGAATTAATTATTTCATCCCATTGATGCAAAAAATCTTGTATATTTAATAATATTTGCAACATTGTCAGCAACAGCTCATAAGTCAATGGTACGAGAGATATGTGGCTGAGTAGAAGGTTTCGAAGTCAAACCGGATCTCACAGCTCTATTGTCTCAGAGTAATCGTACCGCCCCACTTACCTTAATGACATGTTGCACCTGTTACATGTCGCTCTTCATTTAACCACTTCACCGTTGATGTGTCATCTTGTATTACTAATCAATCACTCATTTCAAACATGTCGTCAACAACAACGAGTTACAAGAGTTTGTGACAAATATGATCTGAGATTGCAGCTCTGGGGAAAAAAATGATATTAATAGAGAGAAACATGCAGTTCTTTACATCTGTGAAGCTATAACCCAGAAATAAATGGTGTTTGTAGTTGATCAAATCTGCATATTTTAATAATGAATCTGTTTAATCAGCGCTGGTTCCCTGCATGGCTGTGTTAACTGTTCCCCTCTTGTCTTTATCAATCAGGAATCAGTCAAGACAGAAAGCAACGAACACATAAACCTGAAGGTAGCAGGTCAGGATGGATCTATTGTGCAGTTCAAGATCAAAAGACACACGCCGCTCATCAAACTCATGAAGGCCTACTGCGATAGACAGGTGGGTGTGGCTTAATATCTGCACACAACAACCACAGCTGATTGTGACCACTAGGATGATGTCATAGGTTGGTTTCCTAAACTATTGGGGACACATCACTGCATTGTATTGATAGATAGATAGATACTTTGTTATTGAACCACATACAATTAACTTGACTGAATTTCTATAACATGAGGCCAAAGAGTGTTCTCTTGTGTGTACTGCCACTTAGTTATTTAATATCTTTAATGAAGGTTCGCTTTGATATTCATGTTACATATCTTCCAGTGTCTTTTTCCTTTTATTATTAAGCTGTTTAGCTTTAAAGGTGATTATATCAACCAACACTTAATTAAACAAGCAATTTTGTGTTTAAAATAGGAAACAGTTTCCCTGAATTTTTATTTTTAAGATTGTATTGTCTGCATTGTTTAGAAACTGTCCTCTCTAGCTTTTTTTAATCTTTTTTGAGTCAAAAGGTGCAGCACCTCCACTATTACTCACCCACTGCATAAAATACATCCACTCGGTTGAATATTTGTAATATTTTGAGTAAATGACAACCAAAGACCGTCTTGTAGGTTCTTGACAAAACTCCTGACGTCTCTTAATTAATAATATTATTTACGCCAGTACTCACAATACTGGGGACCTAGAACCGGCACACCTAGATGTAATGCAGCTGTTATTCAAGTTTTTTTAAGCTTTTCCTGCTATGACATGTCAACATGGCTGCCAGTAAAAGGCTATTCAGAGCGGAATGTTTTTGGCAAACTGTGGCAGAGATCTTATCGTTTTCTTTCCAACGGTGTAGACGGTATGGAGCGAGGCTTAGAAGAGCTACGTTGCTAAATTATGCTGCATTTACATCATATGGAAATAATTATTGTAATTGCTTGATGGTTTAAAGCAACCTCTTTGAAGTACGCACATGTTTAATCTTGTCTGAAGACACAAAAGGCCAGCATTCTAAATAGTGCAACGTTGACCAAACGCAAACCGGTAGTTTTTGTCTGGGCAATTTACAAGTGTGTAACTGTGGTTTTTATTTCAGACAAACACTTTCGGTCCGAGTCTGGATGTTAAAAAAAAATCAACAGAACCGTCACATACAAGCCATCGAAAGACATTGCAGTCTGTTTAAAGGTCAAATTTAAATAAAAGCCAGAAGAGACTCACTCAAAGAGTTATTCATCATGGTCGTTTTTTCCCCTCAAAGAGGTATTGTTCATAGTTTCTTGGCTATGATCCAGTTCAGCTCTGTGACATCACGGCTATAGAGTCGATGCAAATCTAAATCTTCACTCAATATCTGAACACAGCTCACCTCTTTCTCACCCCCCCCCCGTTGGGATGAGAGCCAGTTTGTTGTTAATTGTACTGTACTCTTGATTGCAACTGTGATTGCATGACGACGAAAGCAATGCTGAAGTATCTATAGATCCAATAATAACGCAGCCTCTGATATTATTCTGTATCTGAAAGTCAAATGAGGTTTAACTCTTGAAGAATGGAAACTCGACGGTTGTCTGTTCCTTAGGCTGCCAGTAAAGAGACATGTTTGTCATGCAGCTCATTTTTAAAACTACAATGAGAAGCAGATGTTCTTCATTATTCCTTTTTATTAGTTTTTTTACTGCAAGAAGACAGTCTAGCAATATGTTTCTACTGCCTTCAAACTTCAGCACTTAATGCAAAGGAATACACGCTTTAAAATGTTATAAATATAATATTTACAAAGCTGCTTGTGCTGAATTCAAATAATTATAAATAAAAAAATGTAAATAATTAAATTGGGGGGATGTTTGGCTTTTTTTTTTTTTATTTGCTCACAACTGTTATTTTGATTGTAAATGTGTGATTAGGTCTTTGTGGATTACTTTATTGGGGCGGCTGTGACTCGGGCAGGAGAGCGGGTTGTCCTTCACTCACAAGGTCAAGGTGTCCTTGAGCGAGACAGTGAACCCCAAGTAGCTTGCTGGTTGCCTTTCAGCAGCCCACTGCTTACTAAATGCTTCTGAAGGGTAAATGGGTCAAATTACATCTCTTTATGTGACAATTAAAACAATGTTACGTTTGATGTTCTGGTATATGTTTTCCACATTTGTGTTTTTCTCTAAATGTAACGAGGAAAGGGAAAACGTTTATGCATTCACCTCACGGGGAAAGCTCTATTTTGGTGGTGAATTCATCATGAAGGTCATAATTGTTAGAGAGTTAACATCACTCGCTTCACTTCATAAGAACACCTTTTGAGAAAGTGCTTCGTACAATCTTTGTAAGATGTCGCTCTCGTGTATCAAATAGACGTCAAAGCCGCTGACGTGAGAAATCTGTACAGAAGTTGCATGCCGGCCCTCTAACGATGTTGTCCTCTTGAACATATGGTTTCTTTTTATGAACCATCCTTAATTCCCTTTGTGAGGCTGTGAAATGTTCAAAGAGTTCAGGTCCGAGTGGCCTCATCGGCACTGTCTGTTTTACAATTTATAACCATCGTTTTATGTGTTCGTCTCTGCAGGGACTTGCAATGAGGCAAATCAGGTTCAGGTTTGATGGACAGCCAATAAACGAGACAGACACACCATCACAGGTAAGTTTGAAGATTTTGAGTCGATTTGTTTATACCCAAAACAGACTGAATAGTAAAATACACATACGCAGGGCACCCTGCTGCCTGGAGTTTGTAGTGGGCTCAAATGAGCTTCGTGCACTTCCACATGTGTCACTTATCAAGAAAGGTATGCATATTTCAGACATTCTTCTAAATACCCTTTCATGGGGAAGTTCAAACTGGTGCTCTGGATTTTTGATATTCCCTTTTTACCCTCCACAATGTTGAATACGCCATGGAAATTAAGTAATTATATGATGGTATATGACACCTTAAACAGATGCCGACTGCAATTAATGGCTGGAGTACGCACAACTTGCATTTTATGGCCTTTTATTGCAAGCATGTGCAAGTCTGGCTTAATGTTTCATTTTGCCTGTGCAAACAACAAATTTAAGTTTTGAATAGAGCCCGATCTCAGACCTGAGGCTCATAACATGTAACTGCAACATCTTGACCCAACATGAGCACGTCCCCCGTCTCTCTCTTTACAATACATCTCCTCTCACTTTCCAATTTTTTGCCTAATAAAGCCAATTTATCTTGGGAAATAAATCCACCAGATGCAGACCAACTGGGTATGAAATGTAGCAAAAGAGATTGCACAGAACTTCAGGCTTATCAAAGTCATGTGTCACATGCTTATATAACTTTCATTTTTGTTCTTCTTAACAGTTGGAAATGGAAGATGAAGATACAATTGACGTGTTTCAGCAACAGACTGGAGGCCTCATTTAATCAACTGCATGCTTCTCCATTTTCCTCCTGAACACAATCAACCTTCCCAGCCTGATAAAAAAACAGGGGCCGCTCCTTCGCAACTTGTTCTTTTGTCAGATTTCCATGCAGAAGAAGTTGTCATTTCTCTGCACTACACACAACTGCTGTACAGTATTTTCATTCTTGCCCTTGTTACCATTCTGTTTATTTACATAAACCACACCCAGGTTTTGTTTGTTCATGCTGTATTGTGGTAGATGTTACGGACTTCTTCTTGAAGGGTGGCACAGCGATGGGACTGATGACAGAGAGAGAATTAATACAACAGACTTTACTGAACAAATGTTGTTGGGCTAGGCTTGATAAGTGTCCAGAATATCTGTTCTTGAACTGTATTTTATCCCTTTGGGAACAGTATACCCAGTTTGGGAATGGGGCTGCGTTGTCATTTGGTTTCTGTTATCTTCAGGAAGCATATTTGATTTTATACATTTTTATATAGTAGTGGACGTGTGAAGAAATGTTTCATTAATTGTTTGACTCAGCCATGCTTCATATTTTGGTAAGCCTGAAGTGATGTCTCGGTTAAGGAGAGACACCCCAGGCAAAAACATTTTTCATGCACTGATAAATGTTTAAATTGTGGGCTATTTTCCTTCCATAACGTGTCTTATCTCAGACAAGTGGAAACAAAACATCCCAAAACACATTTAGGTCTTTATTTGACTTCACTTTGTTTATTTGTGATTTCTCCTAAATTCACCCAAAGTTAGCAATAGATAATATCTCATTTGTATATTTTAAAATGAAATGTCCGAATTCTTTTTACCTTGTTCACCTGTATTGTCTTTAAAATGTATGACATTTTACAATTTTAAAGGCAGTTTTCTTAAAAATTACGTTGTTTTTTTTACAGTGAGCCAGAAATTTCTAATTCAGTAGCACTTACTTACACCAAAGTTGCCACCTTCATTCCTATCTATATTTTGAAAGTTTTCATAAAAGGGTTTTTCATTTTATTCCTAAAGCATGGTTACAATTATAGCTTTCTTATGGCTGTTTACAGTATTTTCTGATTTATAGAGTAATGCGAAGAGATATAAAGAAACTCCCTCTGTAAAAACCTTTGACTAACATGTCAACAAAATGAAACAAGAATTTTGAACCAAGCTTTATCCAATGTTCAGATTTCTGTTCTGGAAATATATGCAAATTAGCACATATTTATTAAGACAATGCCTCATTTGCATATTTAAAATAATTTTTCAGAAAACTTGTAATACAAAGAAATGATTGCCTTAATATAAATAATCAACGAGGGAAGTTTCATGATATATATTAATTAAACATTTTTACCTTATTCACCTGGGGTGTCTCCCCTTAAAGTCTATAATAATCTGTATTGTCTGTATTAAGATGCTTCTTAAAATAAAGCTATTGTCTTTTTGAAACTTCCACTTATTTTGCTTTGTTGTTGGTACCTCTTCTGGGTAGAAACGCATAAAAAAATATAAAATACATTTGTAAAACTGAGACATAACACAAGATAGTTGACCCAAGATCTTCCCTATAGCTTGAGGTCAAAGTTCTCTGCGTTTTTCTTTACCCACACATTGCAGTTTGAAGTAATTTGCAGATTTTCATGATCAATGCTAATAGATTATTAGATAGCAGTAAAAAAATAGATATTAAAAAAAAGCCCTCAGGGTGGTGGGACTAATCACTGACATGAAGCCGAGACCTGCCACCAACAAGAGAGGCGATCGCTGAGGTTCCGTCCAATCAGAGAGAAGTTCTGTGACGTTCCGTCCAATCAGAGAGAAGTTCTGTGACGTTCTGTCCAATCAGAGCGGGTCGAACGCTGGTGGGCTGGGTCTCGTGGGCTGGCACCGCAGAACCAGCGGATCCGGCTGCTGCTCTGCTGCTCAGTGTCGGGTGGAGTCTACATCCCGTCGCAGCTCTGCGCGGAAGGAGGAGCACCACCTTTTTTATTAGTTTCTTCTCATTGACTGTTTGTCTACCACCGAGGCGTCGAAATACTCCGCAAAGATGACGACGACAACCACCTTTAAAGGAATGGAGCCCGGCTCTAAAAGCAGCTCCAGGTAATAAATACAACAAAAAAAAAGAAAATGGAGGAGAAAAAAAAATGTGAAAAAGCTTTTCGCGGAGGAACAAAAGAAGCGTGATGCGGACAAGCCTCCCCGCTAGCAGACGCCTCTTTTCTGCGCCCGCTTCAAGGCAGCCAGCCTCCCCGACGTTAGCCCCGCTGTGTCGGCTGGATTTAGCAAAACTGTCACATAGTCTTGCTAATTAAGTTAATCTTATTGGGCGACTGAAGCGCCGCGTATCCCCGAGCTAACCTGAGTTAGTTAGGTTAGCTGGGTAGTTGTGTTAGCCTGACTAACGTTAATTAGACATGCGGGGTTGAGGAGGAGGGAGACCGTTAGTTACCTAACCTTAACCCTCTGCTTCAACTAAATAACTTTTATATGTTGTTCAAGTCCCAGCTCCTCTCCTGCGGTGCTTTTCTAAATGTGCTGTTCCTCCGAGCTACGAGCTGATAATCTACCCAAAATATATTAACTGGGTTTTTTTGTAGCAATAGGAGGATAAAAAGTGTCATGTTAAAGGCTCCATATGTGTGAGTGATTGCAGGAAGAATCCCAGACGAGACTCGTGTCTGCAGATGTCATTATCACCGATATGGCTCATTGTTGGTTGGGGCGAATGGAAGAGTTTGGAGAAACTTGAATAAAAATCTCAATTTTTGTAGTTTCAATAGCTAAAATATCTTGTTAAATCTTTATATCCCTGGGTGGGGGCGCTGGGGACCCACCTTAGGAGGGCCACTCATCCTTAAAGCACGCAGCCATGTCTTTCCAGTAAGTGATGCGTCTCGTCTGGATGCATTCCTGCCCCCTTTGCAGTGAAAACAATGCAGAGAAAATGCCTTTTTTTTAATTTACGGCTGTCTCGATAATAGGTCGTGCTTTTTAGGGCGTTTAATTCTGCATTTTGAGGAACACTATTACTATTTGTCTTTTGCTTAGTGAGCATGTCAAATCTCGGTCAGTCATTAATCGTTTTGAAGTCGCATGCTGTTTGTCGGATGATGCGGGCCCTTGGGTGGGGGCTTTGCGCTAGATAAGCCTGAAAATCTTTCCTTAGCTCTTTGATTTTGCTCCTTTTTTTTTTTAAAGACCTTTTTACCAGCTGCTGGTCATTTCTGATGCTACCCGACCAAAGGGATCCGTACAGCAGCTACTTGAGCAGAATTAAGCTAAAATCTTAGTAGGCCATCAAAAGCCTCCCACCCTTCCTTATCAGATGTGCCATCTTTGGCTTTTGAGCTCAGCTATATCTGCCCAAGCTCCACCGGCCTGAATCTGCCCTCCGGCTTCTGAACATTAATGCAATTTCATTGACATTATTTGCAGTTTCATTCTAGGGTGGGGTCTGCTGCCAGGCAGCTAAAAGCTTTTCCCCCATCGCAATCCGTGTGGAAAGCATGAGCTCATCCTCGCTGGCCAGGAGGTGAAGTCTGGTTTAGGCATTACTGTCACAGCCAAGTGTGAGGAGCACGAGTGTGTGTACAATAATTGATTTAGAAAATTCACGCCAATGCAGTTGCTTTCTTTGTAGTTTTGCTTCGACAGCCGAGTTGTTTTTTGGACTCCCATCTGCCCGCCTGGCCCTTGGACAGCTGCTCAGGGTGTCAGCTGGTGGTTTCGGGGGCTCTGAGGAGAGGAGAGTTTGCTGGAAAAATAGGGAGGGGTCAAGCAGGGGCTCTGCAAACACACCCGTTTTTGTTGTCCACCCCAACTGTCTTTCAGCACAGCAAGGAAAAGCGTTTTCCCTACTCATTATCGTGTCCCTTTTGTTCAGCTTGTGGTAGGAATGTCGGTGGATAGTGCACTTTGTTTACCATGCATTGGTCTGCATGCAGCATTTCTTTATTGTTCTAGAACGGTCCATTTATTAGGTGACCTATATTAGCTGTGCACATCAGACTTTTCACCCCTATTGCATAACATTGACCCAGAAGGGGCGTCAAGTTTGATTTACTCATTAAATAATTACATTACAATGCAACCAGGAACGGACACCAACCCCTCGTGTGTCACTGCAATGGAATCTGCGCTGAGGAGAGGCAGCGGCTAGCCAGCTACGCGCTTTGATTATATGTGACTGGAGTCAGCTGCAGGGCAGAGATTGTCTGTCTGACAGGCTGACAGCCGGGGCTTAGAGAGCGGAGACCTTGCTGGTAGCCTGTGTGTTTTTTGTGCGTGTGCTATGTTTATAAAAGGGTTAGGGTGGAGTAGGGAGAAAGCTGCAAGTAGCTTGAGGCATCCTGATGTTAGATTTGACTATTGATTTTTTTTTTTTATTTGCACTGTGCAGCTGATCAGCGGCATGTGACATGAAGGCCGTGTGCTTTAGTTTGGCCTAAATAGTGGGGGATGGTAGCGCGATGTCAATTAAATTATATTTTGATCCATTATTTGTTGTTCCTTAGGGTACTACGACCACCGGGTGGGACTTCCAGCATTTCCTTCGGCGCAGACGACGACTCGACTCCCCGCAAGGACAAGATGGCCTCCAACATCTTTGCAGAACCTGAAGACCTCCATGCTCATCGGAGGAACAATCCACCCAGTAATTCAATCTAACATCACTTTAACCCCATCTTGATTCATTTTCCATGTGACAATACCGAAGGACTGTAACAATAGGGTTTATATTTCCAAGATAACATTAACAGTTGTTTGAGTTTGGCACCAGGGAGGGCGTATAAGCAAAAAGCACCATGGACTCAATTCTTCTAAGTTGAGCATGGAAAAGATACAAACTAGAGTGTTATTAAGTATTTTTCCATTTAGGTTGTCAGAAAGAACATCCCACAAGTGAAATAACCAAAAAAAAAAAAAACATGGAGTACTGGGATAAGGGTAATTTGAAGCTAGACTTTGTTAGATGGGGATGAGGATCAGCCCTCAACGGAAAGAAATAGGTCAGTTTAAAAATGTGTCAATTGGTGAAATTTGTGGGCCTTTTATAGACACAAGGGAAGTTTTACTTTGGGTACACGAGGAGAGGCAGACAAATGCAGCAGTAGGCGATATGAAACCTAGGAGTGGAAATTTAACTGACGTATAAAGTGTCAAGGTCACTGCAGACATACAGCCACTGAGGCTTCAATGAAAAATGAATGTAGTCTGACATTATTATTCCAGTATGTTAATAGTTATCAAGGTAAAGCTTTAGCCAAACATAATTCATTCTCATCTTAAGTATGCATTATCCCTATTGCTTGTAATTTAAAAATAGGAATTTGTACCCAGCTACAGTCGGTGAGCATAAAGAGGAAGATTCACTCCCCACAGAAGTAGGATTGCATTTCTGCTCAAGGCCGTGAAGTTACTCACGAGCCAGTGATCACATGTCTTCACACTTGTCACTCTGTGGGAAACAGTTTACATGATCATGTTTTCTGGATGTGTGGACAATGAAGAATTTACCCTAAAATCATTAGTTCAGCCTCTGACCTTTATGGACAGCAGCTGCTGACAGTAAAACCCTTTTCCTGCTTGCATTGTTTCACTTGGGTCAAGTTCAGGGGAGCCTTCTCATGGTTTTCCCACTTTAAGGGATACAACTGGATGAGGATAATTGATTCTGCCTGAATGAGCACAATGTATTACTATAACAGGATTTATAAGCATTGTGCGATCTGTCTGGCCTCCCTAGTACAGATGAACAGGCCATCCTGAGTAGATCCTTTTTACGTATAAATACTGTGATATAAATAAATATTGAATTGCAGACTTGGCCTCAGATAATGTCCTGTTTTTCTCTGCATAATCTGTAGACCTCGCGTTGAATCCATCCACCTGCTATTTCACCATGCTCCCCCTCATCAATAGAAAAAAAGCTCCTGATTTTCACCAACATATCTTCTAAAATAATTGGCCTCCCCCGCTCCCAGTGTCATGGCAGTGTCACTGAGTGCCCTCAACGACACGGTCACAACTTGCAGAGCACGAACCAGAGCACGAACCAGAGCACGAACCAGAGCACGAACCAGAGCACGAACCAGAGCACGAACCATAGCACGCGACCCCTGCCACGCCCTCAACCCGTGCTTCACCCTTCTCCCCTCTGGCAGCAGATACTTGCTTTGGGAGGAGTTTTGTGCCTTCAGGCATTAAATGTCTTCAACAGCCTGGGCACACTAAAAGACTTGTGTTGATCTTGTTTATTTGTATTCTGTGTCTGAGTGTTACTTGTTTTCAGTGTTTTTTGCACGGACTGAAAGCACATTTCCTCTTTAGGGGACAATAAAGAATTAATCTGTATCACAGAACATTTTTTATAGGGATTATTCCTCCTTTAAAAATGATTTCCAACGATAAACTGTTCACACGAAGGTCTGTGACTTGCGTGACAAGGGCATTACTTTTTAATTTATTTCATTTTACCTTTATTCAATCAGATAAGTCAATTGAGAACCAGTTCTCATTTACAATGCTGACCTGGCCAAAAAGGCAAAAACATAGAAACATCTCATATAATCTCATTCAAAAATTGCACCATTATAATATATACAATATATAGAAAGCAAACTCAGAAGCAGTTGCATGTTAAGTTAAAAAAAAAAATCTTCTGATGAGAGTTATGACTGTTGTGTCAGTTCAACTGTAGGAATGTGCTGATATTATGTTTATGCTGACATATAGGCATAGTGTTAGCCAGAGCCTTTGGCAGGTTGTTTGTCAGGATTTTAAGGTTTTCAGATACCAGAGCTGTCGGTTTGCTCCAGTGCCCTCCGCGTCGGGCCACACGAGGATCACTCTGTAATCAGAGAGGACGCTGAGACCAGCAGCAGCATGGTTGCCGTTCCTGCCTTCAAGCTCGTTTGGCCAACGAAGTTAGTGTCACCATGCATTTATATCTCGGACTCAGGAGATCCATACGGTTAAGTAGAGGGATATGTGTTGTAGTGATGATAACATAATACATCACTGTCCGGCCGACGAATCTGGTTTAATCTTCTTCCATTTGCTGTCCAGAGAATTGATCAGACTCAGAAATGTGGAGCCAGTAATGAAGGAGATCTTGTTCAGTGATTTGAGGCTCTCAACAGTGCTGGTTCACTTCACTCTATTAACAACAATGGCCACTCCCACGCTTCTTCAGCAGCCGTTGTTCCCCCTATGACAAAGACAGTCTGTCCCCTCCCTGGCCCTCTGGGCTAAAGCTGGGCTGTTACCTTATGTGGCTTTCGTTCCCCACAGTGTGCCAAACACTGGGTTTTAATGCTTTTTCTGCTAAAGGAGAATACAGGCGCTACAGGGTTATGTGAGTTTTGGCAATCGTGTCGTCTGCCTGGAAGCGTTCCACTATGTTTCTGGGTCTGTTGCAGACGCCCAATCGGCTTTGGTGATGTTTTCTGTTGGTTCTCAGTGATTTTGTCTCATGATTTTTTTTCAGTCAAATTCCCTCATAAAGCTGATGTTTTCTCAAATCTGACAAGATGAATCTTTTGGTGAGCTTGGTTGCCTCATGGGCTAGAAACATTGGGGTTTGGGCTGGCTTTGTAGCTAATTGGATTAGTGTCCATATGGTATATGACTCTGCTGCTTTAAAGCCTGAGTCATGTTTTGTCATTTGTCTCCCTGTTTCCTGTCTAGCTTCAAAATAATTGATTGGCCAAAGGGGAAGTGGGGGAGGGGTGTGGGAGAGAGAGAATCAATAAAATAGGTTTCAGGAAGTGTATGTTGTGTGTATTTCCCTTAACATGTTTTTTCTTATCCAAATTGAGGCTCTAAGAGGATGTTATATGCTGCACGGATTGTAAAGCCCTTTGAGGCATATCTGTGATATTGGGCAATATGAATAAAATTGACCAGACTTGACTATTACACTGATCAGCCTTTAATTCGTTGCTCTATCCATCTTACCTTCCCAGCTGGAGAAGCTGCAGGAACCCTGTGTGGGGAGCCCTCCGCCCCGCTTAGGCGATGCCAGCAGCCTCTTCTCTTCCCCAAGAACCCCGAGCCGGAACTGATCACCATCCACAACTCCGGGGCCGCATTGGTCTGGAACCAGAGACGAGAGGTACCGCTCACATAGTATGACTGCCGCTGTTTCCAAAACAGAGCCACAGCCTAGTTTGGGGCTGAAAAGCACACAGTCATAGATTAAATATAATTCTAAACAGTTCAGTGGAAAATTCATTGGGGGATGGATGACTTAATCCATCCATTTGAAACTGACCCAGGATGTTGTTTGATCGATGTTCTCCACGGACATTTGTAATCCCTGTGGAGGTTTAATTTTTCATCTGGGAATCTGCTCGTCTTCACTTACCAACGGGTAGAATGTTCTGTTTGAGCAATTTAAATGACGTATAAAGAGACGGTGAAACAGGATGTTTATTACTGATGGTGTAACGGACATGTGAACTGTGGATTACACGGTTTAACCATCCTGGTTGTTTACACTGACTTCGGGCGGGTTGAAATATTTTTCAAAGCCTTGTATGCCAGCTGTTACAACAAGACGACAACATCTGTATCTTCAAATACGGCTCATCGACTATCTGAGGACAAAAAAATGTAATCGGGGCATCTTTAAAAGTTATTTGCTCCTTTTTTTCCTGCTGATCTGATTCATGACTCAAAACCGTGAGTTTTGGGATCTGGTTTGTGTCTATCTGTTACAAGATATAATCCGCTACCTCTCGCAGCACTGTCTCATAAAAGTAAAATCATTCAGATAACACAAACATTTTTTTGTCACTTTGCTTCAGTGAGGATAGCTGATCTTTGTCTTATGTTTTCATTATAGGTTGAAAATGGCCAAGAACCAGCAAATACTGGTAAGTATCCAGAACCCTTGTGCTGTGTATAAAGAGGCCTGTAAGTTTCTCTTTCTCTCACTATGTCAAAGCAGCAGGGCGTGACTTAGATTATTCCGTGAATAGCTCCATGGTCCACTATGATAGATCAGGTAATTCCACTTTCACTGCCTCTAAATAACTGGTGTCCCGTGTGCTGCTGGCATCCATTACCTTTTTTCTTAAAGATACAGTACACACGTTCTCCTTTTCTAAGTCAACATCACATGATCTCTTTGATGTGGTTCCTCCCTGTCATGGCTTGATGGTCTGTAGTCAAGCAGCTGTTATTTGATGGCAGGCTTTACTGAGTATGAAAAGCTTTTTATTAACCTCCAGGTGCGTGTTTGTAAGAGTGGCTGCTGCTGCTCAGATAATGGAGGGTTTCACCACACCTCCTGAGTGTTTAGAAATATAAGCTCACTTATTTGCCTTGTTTTTTTAATGTGATCGGAATGTGTGTGCGCTTTTTGAAGTGTATATATTACAATAGAAATATTAAGGACTTCAGTCAGTTTATCATCACAGTGAAGCTCGTCTGCTTCCGGACATATTGCTTTGAAACGAGCATTATTCAGAGAGACGGGCCGCCAGGAGAGGAACCAGACGTACGGACAGATTTAATGGTCGTGGTGCAAATGTGCGTGTTTGACTTACGAAGACATCAGCTCATTACAGACACCACCAGTGAAGGCGAGCTCATAGGCCCGGGTCAGTGGTGGGGTTTCTATGACATCACCAAGCTCAGACAAGAAATGATGAGGTAGTGATCTTGATTACCAAATATTTAGATGGCCGTAGTTCAACTCAAAATCTTAGTCATAGAACTATGGTATTATAATCTTAAGCATATTTCTAATAAGTAATGGGAGGCAATAAACAAAAGGGAGATGAAGTGATATGAGACAAATCGAAGACTCACAAAATACACACAATACACACAATGCTGAGGTAAATGTCTTAAGGAAACAGTCTGCAGTGATTTTACTGTTCATTGATGGTTCAAGTTTGATGAACACAAACCACAATTTCCCGTCCACTTTGCATTTGCATGACAGTTATCGGATGTTTGTTTCATTAATAAAGGTTTTGTTTCTAGTAAGTTTTAGTTATTTATAAGACTTTATAAGTAAATCTAGCCTGAAGAGTTAAAATATGTGAGCTTCTGGATCCACACTGAACAGGCTGCTAAACCAATTAATGCAGTTGTCACAGCAACCACACCACTCGCTCCGATGTCAAGCCGAGAACATATGAGTGTCCATTATGCTTAAAAGAAGATTTTCAAATCAATGTTGCCCTTATTTGTGACTTAAGTTGTTAAGTCCTCTTGAATGTGCAAATCCTACAGTAATTCAGCCCTAATGGACAACGAGAGCCCGATGCTTCAGCACTGTGACTTCATTACAGAACTGGCTAACCTCACTTAAGTGCTCTTGCAGTGACTACATATTAAGTCAACATTTTGTGAAGACCGGAGGCTGACTTGTTGCCATTTGTAATAACGAAAAAAAAAAGAAAAATGCATGGTAACTTTGCAGCTGCTACAATTCACGGCTAAAAGCTGCTTAACCCAGATAAAGCTAGCTGGGGAGACGGCAACAAATAGATTGAAGTGTTGGCTGTAGTTGAAATTCTATCAATTTTCATGAACTAATATCTTGGTAGATAAGTTTGTCATCCCACAAATAAGGCTGCAGCTAAAGCGAGCTTAGCAGAGGAGCAGTGACTGCCTTCTCAGATACCTGCTCGTGTTGAATTCATGATCATGTGTGGTAGATCACATATTTACATGCATTAAATGGTAAATTTATTAAATTATTGTATCGTTATATTAATTTCAAGTTCATTATTAAGAAATAGGAGATTGAAAGCTGAAAGAACACATTGTTTGTTGTTGATGGTGTGACGTCTCTGCTTTGCGCCTGTAGAGTATCCTGACCAAGTGGAGGCGGAGCAAGAGGAGCAGGAGCAGCCGAAGGAGGCGACACAGCCCTCTGCCCCTTCGGGAGATGCCAACGCTGCCACGGGCGGCCGAAGAAACCCACCTGGTGGCAAGTCCAGCCTCATCCTGGGTTGAGACCACTTGTTTTTGTTTTGTTTTTTCATTCGAACGCTTTTTTTATTTTTTAAAAGATAAATACCCCCACCACTCTCTTCCTCCTCATCAACCTGTCACCTTCTTCCCTACTTCACATGCACTCACCGCCGTCACGTCCATGGACCCCCGTGTCCTCTCCCTCCACCCTCAAACCTTTTGTTTTGATCCTTTTTTCTATTAAAATAAGAAAACTGTTGACAAAAGCACTTTATGTATCTCTCTCTCTCCCCTTCTTCCATTTCAGCCCATCCTGTAGTGCATCGCGCCTGCTGGGAAAGGCATGACGTTTAGCTTGTCCCTCATTCGTCCCTGTTGTAAATGCTAAAGGAAAAAATAATAAAAAGGATTTGATGCGTGGATTTCTAAATACAATAAAGATTGATATGAATTTGCTGTGTTTTTTTTCTTTATTTGCCAACAGTCGTGCAATAGTATATAAAAAAGATTTGCTTTTGCTCATGTGAATCTTGCAGTTTAGTAGGCATCTACGTAAAATAGTGTAGATAAAGGCACGTACAGTTAGAACAAAAAATTCTCCTTTTCAATTTTAAGGTGCATTGAGAGTTCAGCGCATCAAGCTGAATAATATTCAGTGCAGTTGGAAGAAGAATGAAACCTGCGGCCGTTGAGAGCGGAGACAGGCTCTCTGACTGGAGATCTGCCCGGCCGAAGTAATCACAAGAGCCGCCTCCAATTCTGCCAAAAGAGAAACTGCATGTCTGTTGATGACATCACACGCTGGATATTTGGCTCTCTCTGCAGTTGGTCTGATTTAAGATGGGTGGTGCATTTTGTCAGATTCAAAAGTAATACGAAGTAAAGTAATTCAAACAAGATGTAATATTACTTACACAGCCTTCAACAGCTCTGCACAAAGATGGCTTTATTTGGAGGTGCTTGTCATAGTCCGAGTTTATTTGGATGCGGTACATATTTCATTTTTATTTTCATATTCTCAAATATTTAGAGAGCATGTTAAATGTTATTTTGAGAATGTACCTTGGAGTTATTCCTTGACTCAAAAGCTACACAAATGGTGGTGAATCATGACAATTGGGTTTTCCGCATCCCTTTTTGACCAACGAGTTGTTTTAGTTACTTTCTATCCAATTATGTGACTAATTAATGAAAATTGCAATTCAAATTATTGCATTTGGAGAAGACAGTTGTTCTCCTGTCGGTGTTGTGACGCATAAAAGACACATTTGAGATATGGCCGCCTATATTAGGTGCATTATTGTACTTCATTCATTCAGCTGTTCCAGCCGTGCTGATGCCAGAATGCCCCTACATATTTATCTTATGACTAATCATAGCGTGGAAGCTATTATTGCTAAACTGACTGAGTAGCCGAGACGAGGGTGCTTATCGAAGAAATTCAACCCCAGGAAATAACTCTTGATCATATATTTTTAACGCCTCAGTTTAGTCCTTAAACTAGTGAACTATATCAACTGAGATGGAAAGATGCACTTGCCTATCCGTCAGTCCTCGTTGGTGTGAAATGCAAAAAGAAGATCACTTCTGATTTGACCCCCAAATCTGATCTTATCTCTGAGACTTTGGCCTGAATGCCTGTATTGACTCTTTGTAAGCCTCTTACTGTGAAGCTGGGGATCTCTTAGCCGTAATAACACACTCTATAGAAATAACTGGGAATGACAGGTGGTCTGACCGGTCCTGCTGAACCAGAGCATCCACGTCTCCGTCCTGTGCTCACCGTGGGCTTTCCACTATATTTTTCAGGCCCCACATGTCTGTAACGGTGGCTTTTCCCCTCTCCCCCTCCTGAGCTACAACTCGAGCTCCTTCACTGACGAACCCCGAGCAGCCTGTGAAGAGTGCTGTGGCACAGCGGTGTGTTCAAGCCCTCATCTGCTGTGAAAGGCACGCAGAGGTCATTTAGGATCAAGAAAAGAGCTTCCTGTCCTGGAGACACGCCAGGACGTCGGCGGGCAGTCAATGGAGGCTTGTTTCTGCTAAGTGCTGTACCCACAAGGGAAAGTCCTGTGCCTTTTAAAATACCTTAAGACTCAGAGTCAGAATGGATCGCTGGTGCTCTTTCTCCTGCAGAAGACCCAGTGTTCATTTTGAGTTCAAAATATTTAGTGTACAACTGCATTTCTTTCCTTCTCTGTAGCAAACAAACGCAACTGCAGTTTGCTCTTTAGTCCAGGTCAACGGCTAATCAGTAAAACCACATTAGAAACGGACTATTTTGTCTATCCCCCTTGATTATCCTACTAATCTTTCTAGAGAGACGGGAGATTAACATTTTCCTCCCCCACAGCCATATGCCAATTTATTTAACCGATGTCTGTGATTAATGTGTAAGCCCCAGTGCTCCTTTGCCGCTTCCATGTATTGACAGGGCCATGATACCATGTGCACTCCAGATGAGGCCTCCTGTGTTTCCCAGGAGATCTCTGAAGAGGAAAAGGATGTGAGAGCGTGGAAATGAGGTGAGTCATCTCTGAGTGACAGCGCAAGCAATTAGGCAATCAATAATCCCATTCAGGCTCTGACTCAGCAATTGAGAAAGCAGAATTGCATGCGGAAGTGCTCTATTAGTGTGTTGCACAGTGTCCGAACGGCATGCGGAGGACGGCATTACTTCTCTCCTGAAATTATGAATCCACCACCAAAGTAATTATATTGTTATATGAATAAATAATCTGTCCTCTCTGTGACCACAAACAGAGCCTCCTGATTGTCTCGCAGTCTCAAAAATATAATGCTTTCCACCGACCAGAAGCCCTAAACAGGAAGCCCTGGTTGGCAAATGGACAGGGCCGTTTCCGTAGCAACAAAGGGAGCGTAAAAGCCCTCCTTGCGGTGTCTGCTCCGGCTCACGTTGCTTTTCTCTAACCGGATGAGACTGGAGGAGGGAGGAGCAGGGGGATGGACAGGGACCTTTTTATATATGTATGTCCCAGAGGAAGGCAGGAAGAGCAGCGGGGGTGGGGGTCGTCTTTTTATTTATCGTCAAAGACGGTGAAAGCTTTTTATTGATGTGATTGATTTTGATGTTTACTATTCTCCCAGGACAGTGACAACCTAATGGAGTTGGTTGAGGTCATTTCTGCTTCAAACTGGACTGGTCAGCATCTTGTACAACTGTAAAACCTTGTGAGCGATAGGTACATTATAGGGTTTTACCGTGTCAGGAATATATGGGAGGATATTTTGTTTTGAGCAATGCAAAAAAGATGCTGTATTTATTTTTGCTTTGTTTTTTACTTCGACATGAGTAATTGAGAGACTGGCTCATCACATGATTTTTAATTAATTTCAGAATTTATCTCGGGTGGAGATTTTAACTGCAAGATTGCGTTGCTTGCTCGTAAAAGTTCTGCTTAGTCCTTCAATCCTAATGTTCTTTGTTCCTTCATTATTCTTCATTTTGGAATTAAGCTTGAACGGGACAATTGTTAAATTTAAATTGTGAATGCTGCGAGCCCCAACAACAAAATTCCATTAATCTCCATTGTATTGGGGTGGATGCAGAAATCTCATCAAATAAATGAGCATGGGGATGGACAGAATTTTTTTATTCAGATCTTTCTGAAAACGACCCTTTAAATTTGTCTTCATATAACCGAGTGTAGTTTTATGTCATACTTTGAGATGTGCACAGTGTACTGTAGATCTGAAATCTGTACATTCACTGGTGTTTTCTCTGTTGCTGTCTCTATAAGATTATATCCATGTGCCCTGTTGTAACCCATATCAGTAACACTTTACTTTAACCCCCATATTAGCATTTAGAAGCACCTTATTAAATAGTTTGTAACACATTACAACGTAGCTTTAAGTAGGATATAAGGACATTTAAGTGTTTGATAATATACAGTATAATGTCAATAACTCTAAACTCTCTTCTCTAAACGAAAACATATTTTATATTCTTACAAATGTGTTTTACTATATTGTCAGTCATTATTTGTTTGCCTCCACCTATTGGTGCCTACAGGAGTAGCATCAAATTATTGTATTTGATCTAAGTGGTTAACACTTCTGCCACTAGAGGGCAGTGCAAACACTGTAAAACAAAGGCCTCCCACCCTCTGCACTGCACTAAACACTAAACTCTGGACCTACTTTTAGTATGAAATATGCATAAACCAGCTCTCAAGAACATTGTTAAGTTCTAATGTGTTTCCTTGTGTCGGATGCTTTAGGGAGGTCTAATGAAGAACAGTCTAATGTTCAGCTTCCCTTTAAGTATGAGTTATGTGACCTCTGAGGAAAATATATTTTTGAGACGGATAATCTGTTTTTTGTCAAGGTGATAAGCTATTTCATGCTATGCGTGTATATTATTATTGTAGTTCAGATTAGAGCTGCCGACCTCTTATTGCATAAGTAGTTATTTTATTCTCACACGCAAATGTTTCACATGTTGTTGCTGGTAGACTTTTGGCCAAGAAACCTGAAGCATATGCAAAAAAAGATTTCTAATGTTTCCTTTTAAAGCTTTTTATTATACCGACCCTTTTATACAACTGTCTCATGTCATACCTGGTGATACTGTATTCTGAGCCAGTGAGGTGGTTTCTCCTCCTTTGTATGAAACATGCCATTAGGTGGCATTATATTCATTGCTGTCTATACATGATCTACTTAGAATATACTCATCTTTAAAACATGAAGTATATTGTAAAGTCATGTTTATCAACACACAGCCTGTTTAAAGAGTTTAACTATTGTGACAGCTAATAATAATAATTAAAAGCTCTTCTATTTGCTGTAGAACTATTATCCATTTGGGTTCCAAGCACTCTGATTGTTATTGTCATCAGAAGTGTTTGATCTTCCTCCGCTAACACTGCAGATGCACTTTTGCAGGCTCTCGACACACACACACAAACACACACACACCGTGCAGTGATAATATCTAGCCTCGTGTTTTATAGAAGGCTTTAAAAAGTCAAATGTTAATCTACACTTCCGGTGCGAATGGTGCTACATCAGACATAGGTTTTTGTTAACGGGTCAGCCAAGCCCACACTACACTGTATCTATGCCGTCTGATTACATCACACACCTTGATGTAGGTCACATGTTCCCAGCTGCACTCGGTGGTGTGGGTGAAAACACGTACAAATTTCCTGCTGAAGAGTTACAACTCAAGTGAACCGCTGTGTGACAGTCACTCTCAGCATGTCGGCTGTCTATTTAAAGCTCCTGACCGTCCTTTGCCTCGCCTGCACAGCCCTGAGTAGCCCAGGTAAGACTGATGACATGTATGACGAGAGTTAAACGCGCGTGTGTGTGTGAAGCTTTCTCAAATGCAACGTGAGATGAAACTGAATAATTGTGCAGGTTTTATGTGTCTATCTATGCAGGGAGCAGTGGAGTGGAATGGAAAGTTTTTGGAGAAGCCATCACCATCCAGTGCAGATATCCTATAATGGATCAAGAGTCCCTGAGTCTGAAGAAGGGTCTCACTGATCAACAAGTCTTGTTCAAAGATGGTAAATCGGAAAAAAATAACACTGTCAAACAATTGAATGGCAGACTTCAGTTGAATGGAGTATTCCCCAACATAGACATCCTCATCAAGAACTTGACCTCTAGCGACACGGGGCCTTACTGGTGCATTTACACCAAGTTTGACCAGCAGCTCAACAAGCCCATAAACGTGAATGGCTCGGGGTCTGTGCTCCTGGTGGTGACAGGTGAGCCTCTCAATTTATGTACTATACTGTTACTGTTATACTGTATACTATACTACTATACAGAATATATAGAAGGGTAACATGTGATGTAACTAATTCAGAGGTGAGAGGTAGACAATAATTCAAGCATTAACAGACGGTTATATCCAGTCCGGGAAGTAAAGTCAGGGATTTCACATAGTGCCTCAAAGTGTCTGATACATACTAAACTTTTATTGACTTATTTGATATGCTTTTTGTTCCCTTCATTGCAAATGAAACTGTTTTTTGACTCCACTGCCATGACAACCTAATTTAGATAAAAGGTGAATAAGAGATAAAAAAAAAAAGATCAAATAGTCTCACATTCTGTAGGTACCGGAAGAATAATAGTTATACTTTTTATATAGTCTTGTAGTTTTTGTAATTTTACCAAAACAATATTGTATCAGGAAATTTCACCCAAAATGGGAAGTCACATCAGCAATATGCGAAAGAAATATCCCAAAAATTCAGAAGCCATAGACAATACGACATTATGGTGGTGAAAATGGGGAAAGCATTTGCAGCGTGAGTCTCAGCTAAACACACTGTCCATTGATAACAGATATGACGCAGCCGTGTGAGGAATCAAACAACAAGCTGATGCTGGTGTCTATTGTGATCTGTGCGACTACCCTGTTGGGCATCATCATAAGCTTCCTCACATGGCTCATCCTCAAGGTACCCATGTGTTTTAGTCTGTGTGTGCGTGTGCGTGTGCGTGTGTGTCTTCATCAGTTATGTATGGCTATGACTCACAAACCCTGGTGGAATCTCGGGGGCTGTTTTCATGTTTCCAGTTATTCTCAAAAGTACTCGTCTGACAAACACTCATCGTACATTTATGTGTGGAATTGTTCAGTTTGAAACTGAGGTTTATTGTGAGTGTCACTTTAAGACGATATAATAGTGAGAGCAACGTATGTCAGACTAAAATGTTCACTCTGAATGATTCTGTTTGTATATATGTGTGTGTACTTACAGTATATATTATTTATATATTACAGTATATACTGTATATAGTATATTTGTGGTCTTGACTAGTCTTGAAATAAAACCTTGAGTCCTCTTTGTCTGAGACTTAGACCGGACAGAGTACGTTAAAAAGTGGTCTCGAGACCAAGACCGATCTCAAGTACATATATATATTTATACAAGTTGAAGTGAAGCGCTATTGATAATGTGTGTTATACAATGTTGTGTCACTTAGAAATGTCACTTTTTATACAACCTGTCAGGTTTGCAAAGATAAACTGTGATCCAAGAAAAAAAGCCCCAGTAAGGCCAAGTCACAAAACATACACAGGATAATAATCCTCCTCCTTATTGTGTAACAGCCCTGCATCTAACATGTTGACATCCATATCCGTTGTTACCAGGCCAAGATGTGCACCGCAAAGAAACTGCGGCGCGTCCCCAACAATGAAGTATATGAGGACATGCGTGGAACAGTCAGACGCTGAAGATGTCAGCCTGCAAGGCGAGCGACCTGAAAACTCGACAAACCTGTCTGCACCGCAGAGGAAGAAGCAATGCATGCAGCAATGTGGCAACTCACCAATGTTCCGCGACATCTCTTCAGGCCTCGTGTGTGTGTGTGTGTGTGTGTGTGTGTGTGTGTCTGTGTGAAAGACAGTTAAGACAGAACGTCCGTGAATTGTTAACGGCGTGGGAACACCTGCCAATGAACAGTTTGACACATTGTGCAAAGAAAATATACTTTACACAACTCTGTTTGAAAGCACACACGACACAGTTTGTTTTGTCTTTCAGTGTCAAGAAGTCAGAACTGGATTGTTCCCTGATATGTATTGTAAATGTAAATACGTCTTCTTTAATTTCATACGTTTCTTATAATTTTCTACAAAAAGATGATTTATTGTAAAAAGGGCATGGTTTACTTTAATGTCATGTAGGTTGATACTATGTATTTTAATCCTAATAGCTGTAATTATTGTATTAATAAATAAAACAAACTACTTGGATAAGTAGCCACGTCTGTAATAATTTACTAAACCGCCACCACGATGCCATGAGATATATTGTGTGAGTTTTAATTCAAGTGAATAATAAATGAAAATAAAATACAAGGTTAACCAGGTAGGTAGGTCAGTATTTCCTTTGTAATATTTGTGGAAAAGGGACAGAGGCGTCCCTGCAATCACAATTAAACTAAGAGAGAAAAGTTAGAGAGAAATCTCTGACATTTTGTGTGATCTAAATATTTAAAACCAGTGTGCACCAGATGAAAAGGGCTGACCCTTTGTTTACTGTGTTTGGCTGAGCGTAAAACATGTTCACTCTGTTTTTTTTTTAGTAATGCTAGATTTATTAATTTAGGGAAACTCCAACTTTTAACTCCCAGTCAACCGCGTAGACTTTTTCTCTGAGCTGCAAGATCAGACTTCGGTGATTGATGAGCAGCACAGCGGCACTGGAATTATGTAGATCACTGATAAAGTCAACAGGTGATGACTTGAGTCATCCCCGGGTCTGATTGTAAACTTGCACCTACACGGGTTTACTGTCAAACAGATAATGTCACAACAACGAATTAAGGATTTAGTCTGAGTTATTCATTTTCACACAGCTTCAGCATCCCACATCATATCAGTCCATTTGTTTTCTTTCAAAGGCAATACTATTTTTTTATTAGAACACGGGAGAATTCAGTGAATTGTTCTTCATTCAGTCAAAGAAAATGTTCAACCGCACAAGAAGAAGTTACCTTTTTGAAAAACAGTACAATAACTCATAGCCGAGTGCACGTTCTCACCGACACAAACTCTTCATTTTCAAACACTAAGTCAAACAGTTGAAACTGTATGAGTCAACGTTAAAATGTCACAGAAGAAAAGAAAAATGTCCTCTTGTGGCAGTGTGCAAGTCAGGAGAATGTTTACTTGTGCGGTGCGTCTGCGTGGTCACAAGCTGTGAATCTTTTCTTTCACCGAGCAGCAAACAACAGCCCGGGCCTTCGAGTGTGAAATGTGTGTTTACGCTGGCTGTGGGGTAAGTGTCACGGTGCAGGGTTGCAGGTATGTAATAGTTGTGTGTTTGTGTGTGTGTTTGTGTGTGGGTGCGTGAGTGTGTGTGAAGGTTACCATTTAGAAGAACTTGTAAAAAAAAAGTCCAGCAAGTAATAGAAACGGGGCTTTGAGGTGAGTGGTATAGAACTTCAATGGAAACTGAGACCCTCGTTACAAGAAGAACAACATCAGCACATTTACAGCACGACACCCAGCGCATCTCCTCCACAAATGAGGTTTTGAACGTAGCAAATGTTTGACTTTATCCTTCAATTGTATTAATTCAGACTAAGTTTTGTACAAGTGCAGAAAACTGATTGTGCAGCTGCAGTAGTTTCCATACCTGTCATAACTTGTAACAGGAAACACCAAATGACATAACACAGTAAGAGATAATAATCTGACACAGTTACACTCAGCTAATGGGTGCTGTGACATGTGTTGACAAAACCAGATGATATCATATTTTACGCTGAAGCCACATGGACAGAAACATTTTTCAGTACTCAGTATCAGGTCTGATAACACACACACACACACACACACACACACACACACACACACACACACACACACACACACACACACACACACACACAGGTGCTGTTGATCAAGATTATGCTATTTTTGTTGCTTGTTTTGTGGTTCTAAAAATGTTGGGTAATTTCTCATGTTTTTTTCATCTGTTGCAAAATTTGTCAGAGGCTGTTTGCTGTGACAAAGTTCCGAGTGGAAACTGTGATGTTAACTATAGGTGCTTTTAGAAGTGGAGGTAGGTGTTGCGTGAAAAAAAAGGTTTTGATCCAAGGTGTCTGAAACTTTATCTGATTAGAAGTCATATAATGTTTAAAAGTTTGAGAGCTCTCGGTATGTGCATCTCTTTTGTACCTACAGAAGTTTTCTGGTTGAAGTATATAGCATGAGAGGTAATACCAGCTGGTGCCCCACAGTAATAGGATGTGATTATGGCCCTGCATATTATGGCCGAAGTCAAAGGCTCCGTCACAAATACAAAATCAGCCTTTTCATGTAAAATGTAACACAGCTCATCTTTATTTTTACACCTAATCTGTATGCACAGCATGTATCTTTTTTGAGAAGGGTATATCGACATAATTATATCCACATAGTTATCTTTCAGAGAAATTATTTGTCTGAGAATAAATTTGGCAGAAATATAAATTTGGTTTGTGATGCAAATTATTTCTTGGAGAAATGTGTATGTTCATCGTTGAATAATTCTGAGCTTTAGGCCAACTCCACCAAAGATAGCGCTCCTTTTCCCTGAAACTGCAGTGGAGTTTTACCTCCCACTTAAATGCCTGACTTGTTTCTGGGTAGCAGTTACAGCCTCCGTACAACGTCTACGTAACCTTTCAACAGTTTTTGAGATTAGAGGACTTGGTGTCAATGTCAGCAGCTGTGTAACAACCATGTGTATGGCTTCATGAACACTAAGTATGTGGCTGAATGCATTTATTTACATATACAACATGATGGAATGCCCACTGATTTGCTTTTTTGATTAACAATAATATGCAGGTTTTCCCTCTCATGATGTTTGACATTTAGAGGCTGATGTTCTGCACGGAAATTTGTTTTTTGTAAAAAAACAATGAAATCAATTTATTGTGAATATCAACAGCAGCCGAGCGCTTTAGCTCAGTTTAGCTGATTTTAAATAATTTAGTAATCCTGCATTGTGAGACGGGATCCTGGATTCCTACGGTCGGCTGCCTCTTGCAGCCTCCACTGTTTGCTGCATCTGGAACGCAGAGACACTGAGCCTCTGAATCAGCAGTTATGGGATAATATCCCGATCCGGCAGAAAGGCCTGATGCGGTTCCTGCTTTCTGCTGGTAAGCAGAGGATCATGCTGATGTTGCGATCCAGGGCATCCCACATTTAAAGCATTACAGAACTCAAAGGAAACTGATCACGTGTGGTTGGAAAGGCTCCCCGCCTGCTTGTGAACAGTCACATGTTTAGTGTTAGTGAACGCAGCCGCAGGCCTGACTCCTCCCCCAATCAATTCCCTAATTAGGCCCAGACTATACAAGGCACCTGTCGGCCTGTGCTCGCTCTTTGACCCCTGTCCTGGCTGGTGGTGTTTGGGGTTACAGTTATGTAGTTAAAGTGATCACTTAACATGCACAGGTCAGCCTCTTTTACTGCGTACTTACTTTACTGTCTTCTGTCCTCGCCTTGATCTGACATGTTGGCTGAGCACTTTGTGTTGGGGCTTCATTGTTGTCCTGCCTACCCTTTGACGGGATCCCCTGTGTAATTTAAGGTGGGGAGTGCAGTCACAACATCAAAATATATCATTTTAGTATGCCGCATGGTGAACCCTGTTAATCCGTTTCCCTTTTTAGGTTCACCAGCTGCTGTTTTGCTCATTGTTTCCCTTATTATTTTGCCTGTGTTGTCAAACCAATTTTTTTTTTCAGTGAAGCAGAGTGTCGCTAAGTGCCTGTGGTAAAATAGTTTCACCTTATGCATGCAAGAAAAAGCACTGGGACATAAATGCAGATTGCAACACTTTCAAGACCGCTGTTTTGCACGAGGTGAGTAAGTGGTACCTCAGTGTCGTCTGCTTCACCACAAGTGGTCTCGGCTCAGTTTCCCCGGTTTCCCTTAGTTTGTTTGGCTGATGTCTTTATTGGTTCCAGAAACTTTAATTGGCTATTAATATCCTTCCTCCCCAGCAGCTCCAGTCCCAGTCCATTTTAATTTTTTTATTATTTAGATAAAACATTTGATCTGTTCTGAAAACATGTCTTTTGTAAGAAACTAACCTGTTTGACTTATTGATTTTCATAACTGTTTAAGCTTCTTGGGACAGTATTTCCTTGGGTGCAATTCCCCAGCCACCATTATTTTTTTTTATTTTTTCCCCTATTCTTTGATTGCCCTTGCCACGTAAGAATGGTCTTATTTGAATTAAAATTTTAAAGGTGATAGTATTCAACTTTTCTCATGAATGTACTTTTTTTCATATTTGGTGCTTACTAGTCACTCAAACCCTGTGGGTGGAGGGGATTAGTATAAAAACACTTGATGGATAATAATTTTTTTTAATTCTTCCATCAGAGGGTTTCAGTGAGCCTAAAGCCTCCAAGTTTTAACATGCCAGAGCCGCGGCAACCGTTAGAAGTGAGAAACAAATGTTCCCACTGTCTTTGGTCCATGCTCGACAAGCACACTCAGGTTTCTGAGAACTGAGATGACTCACTTGCCATTTCGTGCCACTTCCCCTGAAAACGAATATTAAAGTGAGACTTTTAAAGAGTAAATGCATTATTTCTTACAAACGTGTGTATTTCACTGATCATTTTGTCTGGTATGACTAGAAGCTAATGTTGGCTAACTTTATGTGAATATTTATGTACAGCTGATACTACGGGTCAGTCCCCTAATTTTAATGACTCGACTACTTGTGAAACTACTTGTGAAACTTCAATGCAATGTTTTAGCATGTATAATGGTCTCATGTGTGTTGCAGCAGTTCCGCAAAAGTGTCTTGCTTTCTGGTTCTAAATATATAAAGTCTAATACTTGGCAAAACAACCACTGACAATAAAAATCTTGCTGGGTGCATCTGACAAAGCGAGCTCATCCTTTGATGTCTGATTTTAGTCTCTAGATGTTGTTCTGTGGCAAACAGCCTGCAGGTCCACCAACAGCGGTCTGACTGTGTCCGGTGTGACTTGACGAGCCCAGTACTAGCATGTTCTTGCGTTTGAAAACTCAAAAGGACTCTCAGTTGTTTTAATGAAAGTACTCTCCACTCTCATAGTATTGTTAGTCAATATAACGCCTCAAAAAATGATGGCATTTCAGCTCTGATTGTCTTGAGGGACAAACTCAAACTGAGAGGTATATCTGTTGTATCAAAGCTGTTGGATCAGAATGCTGAGGGGAAGAGGACGACTCCAGGCAGCAGCCACCAGAGGTCTCTACAGCTCTCGATCCATGTTGTAAGAACACCAAGCAGGCCACAAAGTTTATACTGGAAACAAAGTGTCCCTGCACTCACCCATACAAAACGCACACGCGCCTGCCGGCACACAACCCACGTGATCGTTGATAAATTGTATGCAGACCCATAAATAAGATCTTAAGTATACACTTAAAAGATGATTATCACGTTGTATAATATCTAAATCACGTAATGGACCAGAGCTGCTAAATGTCTCCTAATTCACAAGCCCACAGCCAATATGCTTTTAGATCTGTCTTTATTCCACCTCTGCGCTTTGATGCGTAAAATTCCCCCCACAGTTTTAGTAAACCACTCCCGCTCCTGCACTGGGCGTGCGTCAGGAGGAGCGCAGGTGCGATTGTCTCCATTCCCAACAGACTGTCTCCCCAAGTGGTTCGCGGTGGAATTTAAGACGCGGGAATAAGTTCAGAAAGCTCAACAAGAAGTGATTTATTTACCTGCGCCCAGGTGAAAGCTGACCGTCCAGGAGTGGCAGCGGAGAGAGAGAGGAGGGCGCGAAAAAAAAAACAATCTGGAAAAGATACGGACGCAAACGTCCTGACGCACCGAGAAACCGGATCGAGGCATCAACCGTTACGGTTTTCAAATTGCAATACCACCTGACGACTGAGAGGAAACCTCTACAATCATGAAGAAATATTCATATTCAGGTAAGCGCGTTGATCTGAGTGTTTTTGTATTTCTTTTTTTTAAAGATATGATCGGGTTAATTGATTTTAATGCACGAGGGTGCCCGAGAGGGAGAAAGGGTTGACGTAATCTCAGGTAAGTGTTTAACAGCAGTGTGGTTTCCCTGACTGCTCCTTCACACATGGTGAACATTTCAAACTTGCTTTTAATTTCCTCTTTGCCAAAAATAAGGCTCACACATGAATCTGTGGTTGTAAAACATTTAATCTCCAAAAGCCAGATAAGCTCTTCTGGAAGTTTCACACATATGACATCATGACAGAACGGTGCTGAGTTCAAGTCCTCAGGCAAATTTTGAGTTTACTTCTTTTTTTTTTTTTTTGCCCTGAAGAAGATAAAGAAGTTAAACGTACCACTTGGTGTTTATACTATAGACCGACACTACAACAGACAACATGGAGTGCACACGGATTGTGCAGGATTCATTTGCAGTTGGTGGAATAAAACTATTACGATGCCTACTGTTCACTCTATCATGAGACAGTTTTATGGTGCAGTTGATTCACTCACTCATGCCCTGAAGAATGATTTGATTTATGCATCTGCATCAACATCAGCCTATTTATTCTGAGACCGGCTGGATCTGATTGTGGTTATTGCAAAATGTGTGTCTTAAAATATGCATAGGTTGTCATACAAGAAAGTTTGCAGCTTAATCCAGACGTCTGGAAGACTATGTTGAGGTTGAGCAGGTAAAGTCTGTTTGCTCAAGGACCCTTCAGCAGAGACACGCTTAAAGGATGGAGTCACTAACCACTATGGCTGCTACAAACAGTCCATCACTACTGTGTCCTTCCTGACTGATACTTGTGGCATCCCTCTATCTCCTTCCCTCCTTCCTTTGCCTCTCTTCTACTCTAACTCTTCCTTTCTCTCTCTCTTTCTCCCCTCTTTCTCTCCAGCACTGCTTACAATCACTTCCATCTTCCGGGCCTCCTTGCCCTCCTTGCCCTCCTTGCCCTCCCCTCTTTCTGTCTCCTTCTCTGCCTCTAAGCTGCGGCTCAGTCCAGTGTACACAACCCTATCCCGCGGAATGCCGGCTTTCCCGGTTCCACTTCCCTGACTCTTTGTGCGATGGAGCGTCCGACAGTTTTCCATCGAAGCCAAGTGCATGTTGGGTCATGCCGCCTCTCCCCCTCCTCCTCCTCCTCCTCCTCCTCCTGTGTGTGTCTGTTGGTGGGTGTGTGTTCTATCTCTGCCGTGCGACGACGTGTGTGTAGCTGTCACATTCTTTGTCAGAGCTCAACTCTGGGAATTGTCTAATAACAAAGTGTGTTTGTCTGTGTGTGTGTGTTGTGAAAAGCCCTCCCTGTGTAGGGGTGTTTAGACAAGCATCAGAGACGTGGAGGGGTGACTTTGAGTGAGGAAGGTCGGTTCTGTGTGTATGTTTTGTAGACAAATACCCTTACACACACACACTGATTGTGTATCTGGCACATGTGAAGTTTAAGTTTTAGACCTTATGGATAGAAATGTGTGGGTATGTCGTGGGGGGGGGTCTGTGTTCACTCATGCACCCCTCACAGCTGCTCCTGGAGCCGATCCCCGCCTTGTACCACCACTCCCTCAAGTCATCGGGATCAATGAGTAACCTGTATGAAAACAGCCCACTACAACACACACACAATCATTATTTTCCAAGTACACTCCTCCTGGTATGTGCTTTTATGTCCTACTCAAAACAAACCTAGTTCCACTTCTTGTACCTGTGTGACAAATGCCTCACTCCGCGCTGCTTTACGGCTTTCAGCCTGTTTATACTGGAGAGTCAGCGAGGCTTTGATTCAGAGCCTAAAGCTATTGTTAGATTGTAACTTTAAAGTCGAGCTATAAACTGTGTTGAGACATATTTGCCCTGTCATCTAGCAGAGCATGCCGAGGACGGTCTAACCCTCAATTTGGCTTCCTAGCAGCCCGTGAATAATGGACTAATAAGGTATTGGAGCACGTGGACGTGCACACGTACAGTAGCCTACTCTGGTTGCTATGATCGAAAAGAGTGTGTCAGTTACAGGTTTTACTTTGAGACATAACTTTGGAAATAATAGCCAGAAAAGAGAAGTGCGAGGGTGCAGAACGCATCAGTTGACTGGTTGGAAGAGTGACGTCAGACGGGCAGTGAATTAATGAATTAAACACCAAAATGTTGAACTGGTTTGATTTCGATGGTTTTCATCGTATCAGTAAAACCAAACTTTTCTTTTCTCCTTCAGCATGTACCTGTTTTCTCTTCCTAAATGTTCACTTTGGCAACTGATGAAGTTTTTACCAACTGACCGCTAAACCCCATTCATCTTAGCAACCGTAACCATGCTGAGGCAGCAGATCAATCAGGCCTTGGATTTCTCCACATGTTGAAGTGGTGTGCATAGGGCTGTATTAAGAGTCATACTTTGGATAGGTTTGTTTTTTTATCATTTCCAAAATCAAAAATACAAGTGCAAAGGTGCATGGAGTGGATTAAATGGTCTGTTTATCTACTCAAATGTTGGCTGCAAATGTTAGTTAGATATTACAAACATATTGGTTAGTCATCACCCTGAAAGCCTTTTCTCTTGCGACATACAAAAAGTGAAACATACGGTTTGAAAATGTGATCAATAACACATAAATCTTACATCTGCTTTACTTGTCCAAGTATGTAGGAACACAGCTCAACAATAGTGACAATAGCATTAAATAAAGTGTTTTATTTTACTTTACATTATGAATTCAAAGTAGGACTAACTTGTTCTAAACTGCAGTTTAGTGCCGCTCTATTTATTTATTCCAGAGTCCGCTACATGGATCGTCAGTTTATTTTTACACTTTGCCGGGGATGTGTAGATTTAACTTCAGTCTTTTAGCACAGTATCGTGTATTTTTCCATCAAGTACATATTTAAAACCTGGAGCTAACCTGGAGCTAACAGTAGCTTAATAAGCCAGCTAGCTGAGGTTGTACAATCTGTTGGCAAATCACCGGTCACCTTTGACTGTAATCAAGGGCCCATTGTTTAAAAAAATGAAAATATAGAGCGTTGAATCGGGCCGTTTTAATTGTGAACTTTATTACGAGAATATAGAGATTGACAAGTGTAGCGATGGTAACGAAGGGGGCGTGGCTTAGTGAACTGTCGACAGCTATTACTTTAGAGATAAACATTTACAAAAACGTATGTGGTTGGGCACAGAGGTTAAACGAATGTAACGTATTCATTAGGTCCACTTTGTACTCCACTACGCTGTGTATATATAGTCTCAATGATACACTCTGGAATGTGGAGTTCCCCTGATTGCAGGAGGCCTTCAGTAAATGTCTTGTCTCTGCTGTGTATGGTCCTCCCCTCTCAGCCATGTGGAGCCTCCTCTGAAGTGTCCACTCCGCTCTGTGTTTATTATCTGCAGCCAAGAATGCAGCTCTGTGATGCTGGTCGCTGCTGCTGCTGCTGGGGGTGTCAACTGATACAACAGACTGCCTGTACTGCAGGCCCGAGGCCAGGAGAGAGCCTGTAAAAAGATAATGGCAGGCTCAGAGAGGTTCTGATGTGTGGTGGAACATGTGCACCAACATCTAGACATTGGTATTAGAATGATTAAGTGCATGGACAGGCACGTATACACTTATTTCAATCATTTCAATAAAATAAAAGATCTATCACTTAAAACGCCTCAAACGTAAAAGTAACCTTAAATGTTGAGTTCATCTGATTATCAATCAATTAATTAAACTTTATTACAGACTCAGGGTCCAGATAAGACCAAATATTAAGTAGAATACATTTCATACAAAAGCACAGTAAAAGTACATAGGCCTACCAATGCCTTACAAAGCGACAGCTGTACTAATACCTCCACATCTGGGACTGGTAGAGTGTACTACTAAACCTTATGTTTGATGAAACCAAGATGATTTCATTTTCAGAGTGATTTCAAGATTTTAATCTTGAAGGAAAAAGTCCACAAGAAGAAATGTGAAAATTGCTTCACCTCTGTAGGCCGCAGAGCCCGCGCAGGAGATAGTGACTCCACTGTTTGGCGGGACCAACCTTCTCCTGTCATGACATGAATGGATATTTTATTGCAAACGCTGTAAGTGTTAGTGATTCATATCTGTGAGAGCTTACTGGAGCGGAGACTTTGCAAGATAATGCGTGTTAGCTGCGTGCAAGCCTTATTGTTGGCGGCACACAAACTCTTTATATTACTTGTAACAAAGTAATTTCCAAGATAATCACTTTTAATAGCATAACAACTACCTGGGAGTTGAATAAACATTATTATTGGCTGAACTGAACTGATGGTGGAGTGATTCAGTTTCAGTTTGTTCAACTTTATTATCCATGAGAGTTCAAAAGCAGTATTGCAAAATTGATTAGACACAGTGCAGGCAATAATGACGACATATAGGACATTTTTTTCCGTTTACTTTTTGTAAAAGCCTGGTTCTATAATGCACAAACAAACAAACACATGCATATCCAAGCATATGCATTGCACACCGTATGTTTATTCCTTCAGTGTTAAGGTGGAAGGACGTTTGTTTAGTCGTCACCACTTACTGAAATCTCTTTCTTCCTAGCTTTCTGACATTTCTCAACATGCACATACACACAACCACCCACTCACCCAGTTGTTCACCTATGACATACAGTAAATACATGTTTCCTGGGGGAGTTTCAACCCATAAAGCTCTATGGACTGACTCTATGGGTTTTAACAGCCTCTGAAGAAGGAAGGCCGATCCTTATCTGCCGCACCAGTATTGTTTTATAGACTGCCGCGGTATCCTGTCTAACCCTGGCATAAAAACACTTTTATATGATGTGATTCGGGCTGTTGTTTGCATTGTGAAGAGTACAAGAAAGGTGACTGCGTGTTTGCCAAAGCGGTGTTGGTTTTCAATGAGCGTGGTGAGTGAGGAATAGGTTTTGTGTTGAGAGAGCAGAGGTAGGAAAAGGTGTTGCCAGTTCATACCTTTGGCGCCAGAACAACGGCTATTCATTTTGGAAGGAGTGCAGTTCAGGGTCACGGACAATGTTTTTTTCTTGACTGTTTCTGTGACGTTTGAGCCTCTCGGTGTTTGAGTGTGTGTTCGTATGGTCCTTACTCATTAAGAATGCATCCAGGTAAAAAGGCCTTATCTGGGCTGTAAAAACAATCTTGAAAAATGTCTGTCTCGCCATTCAGTCTGTCCTGCTTTCTTTCTCTTTTTTTTCCCCCCTCACTCTGTTTCTCCCCTCCCGCCTATCCGCTCCCAGCTCCTTCACAGGCAGAGTTGTGAAACGGTGTGTTTGCAGTGTACCCTTAACATGTGTAATGAGGGCCATAAAAACACAATGGAACAGATGGGTGAGCAGGGAGACGGAGGAGGAAGGGAAATAGGGATGAGTGATGTTAACGTTTCCACATAATGACTTTGACCAAATAAATAATTGTGAAGTATGATAATTGTCCATAGTTAAAGCATCTTTAGCTTTCAAACAACAACAAATAAGGGTGAGGTATATTCACGAGAGATTTATAATTGGATTGGATTGCTCAAAAGTGGCTTTGCAAATATTACGCAATATGGAGTAGAGAAGTAAAGACCTGAGAACCACATCAAACAGAATGACAAGAAGATTAACTAAACATCCTCTTTGCACACGCATCACACCTTGTGAAATGTGTGATGCTACAGAGCTGCTAAAATGATGATGATGTTTCCTCTACATGTATGTATGAAGTTTAGTTGGCAGATGTCAAATGTGGAGATGCACCAAAAAGCCTGCGGGAGATATACCGTAACCCAAGAGGAAATCGGCCATTTTGAATTTAATTAACATTTTGAACTTTTAGACCTTTTTCGCCTTTTTCAGGCACCATACTTTAACAAACTCCTCCTTCAGAACCAATCAGATTGATTTCAAATGTAGGCTGTACCATCTAAAGACCTTTGCCTTCCAAAGATTTCAAACTTTTGCGTTTCCATGTAACATTGTTTCCATGGCGTCGAAAAAGCATCTTTTGCCATGAAACAGGAAGTTGTTTTAATTTTAGCATAAATTGTCCAAATCTTGTGGGAGGCATCATTGCACTCAGCAGAGTTCCTGTTCGATGAACCGTGGATGCGTCAGTACCCCCAAGATGCTTAAAGAGCCAGATCATCCCTTAATTAGATCAAGCGATCTATTCAATTAGATCTGCATTTGAATCTTAAACATACGACATACAGCATAATGTTGGAGCTTCATGTGGAACAGACATCAATGCAATCTGTTTGCACACACAACTTGTCGGTAGGATGGGTGATGTGAATAAAGTCCTCTATCACTCTATATGTAATTGTATATTGCAATATTAATCTATTGTGTGATATAGTAGAATATCATCAAAATCAATTGAGAAATTGTTAATTGATGAAATAATCAGGCATTAAGGTCTGCTTTTGGCTATTCCAGTGAATAAAATATGTTAGAAAAATGTATTATTTCACTCAATAAGTTGTCATATTGCCAAGTTTATAAAAATTAAAATAAATGTTGAAACCCACCAAGAAGGCAAGTTAAAGTGATATCTGACTTACAAGTGTTAGGTGTTCAGTAATGTTCGTTTGAAATGGATGAAATGAAAGTTATTACCAGCCGTGACAGAGTGTGAGGCTGGTATTGTTTTCACCTTGTGAGCCTGTGTGTGTTTCATCATGGCAAACTACGGTCCTGGAGACACCTACTGTACCCGCTACACATGAGTATGTTGCTAGGTGATTATATGTCTGTCTGTCTGTGGACGGATGTTGTCACCGTGATAGCGTCACAAAACTTCACAGATGTGTAGTTGAGATGAAAACGAAGGCCGAGTTCGTAGATGAGTGTTGTCCACGCAAGAACAGGAGGTCCCACCCCTCCCCCAACACTTCACACCCCTGGCCCAAGATGGTCTCTACTTATTAAAGAAGTTTGAAAGAAAACACCTCTCCCATCCGAACGTTGTTGATACACTTCAACAGTGTCTACCGCACAGTTGATCGTTTCAACCAAAACACCACCGAGCTCTAAAGGGAAAGGTTGAAGTAAAAGAGGACATGTGAAAAGCGGGGAAAGAAAGAAAGAAAGGAGATCGTTCACCTCCTACTCAAATAAGACACGGCGTGGCCTCCTTGTGCAAACACAAAAATCTCAGGTAGTTGTGTGTGTGAAGGAGACAAAGCATGCAATATAGTGCGTGTTTTGTAAATCACTCCACCCTTGAATGCGCGTCTGTTTGCAGGCCTTCATGTGTGTGTGTGTGTTTGTGTGTGCGTGTGTGTGTGTGCGTGCGTGCGTGTATGCATGATAGCTCTTGTGTCTGAAGTAGTTAAGTGCTGCACCCTCTGCCCTCTGTTTACCTGCTCTAGTCACCTGAGACCAATTACTAATCAGTTGACATGTTTGTCCAGGCACATGCACTTGACCGGTCATGTTACACACACAGACACACAAACACGGTGACATCGAGCAGAGCACTTGACATCAATCAGTTGAGGCCTATAGAAAAAACACAGGCAGCAATGCAATCACTCTGGTCCACAATGTGACTCTCAGCACTGCTCCAAGTACAATTCTTTTCCTATAAGCGTAAACACTGCTTTCATTCATTTCATGTGTCATGTGCCCGTAATGACCTCTGTTGTACTTAGCACTGTCATAAGGAAAATATGACCTCAGAAGATTACAAATCCCCTTGAGGGGAAAAAAAAGACATGGATCTCAGTGTCGGAAGATTTTTATGAAACCTTTTCAAGCTGTGATGTGTGTGTGTTTTGTGGCCCCAGACAAGACTGAGCAGGTGAGTACACACACACACACACACACACACACACACGCACACGCACACGCACACGCACACGCACACACACACACATGCACCTTTTTGCCAACATACAGTTTAACTTTTGAGGTGTCACTCCTTTAGTTTGTATTTAAGCTCACTGTGATTGGCTGCTGCTGCACATTTGTTTGCTTTTTGTCCGTCAGTACTTTGCCCTCACTTTAAACCACACAGAAACCTGGATGGATTATATCACTTCAATGACAAATATCATCTTATCATTGGAACTTTGTGGCGTTGTCACGGCTTCTGTGGCACATTACTTTGTTGCAATGGTAAATTTTTGTTTGTTTGAAGCACTTTGTGTGTGTGTGTGTGTGTGTGTGTGTGTGTGTGTGTGTGTGTGTGTGTGTGTGTGTGTGTGTGTGTGTGTGCGTGTGTGTGTGGGTGGGTTCACCTCGCCTCTCTCAAGCTGTATTTCCAGCTAGAAAAGTAAATAGGCACAGGCATGGTTATTGGCTGCAAGGCTTAAAAGACTTGGCTGGCTCTCATTTGTTTCGTCATGTTTCCATACACTTCCAGCTCCAACACACGTAGATATGTACACACTCGTATAACAGTCCGATGATGCTATCACATGGCTCATGGTTGATTAATGATTTGCACTTAAAGCAAGAAAAGAGGTTGACTCTTTGACTATTGCACCTTTTGACAGTCTGAATAGTGATTTGAAAAGTAAAAAAAAATCTCTCAGAATCAACTAAGAAGCCAGAAGCAGCTCTGTTACTGACATTTTTGTTGATTTTAGATTAATACTTACTGTAAAACAGTTAATATTAATGCTGAAATTTGGAGTAGCAGCTACCTTAATACATTTTATGATACTCAACAAACTACTTTGGAAGCAACTCAAACAACAAAAAGTAACGTTACTCTCTAGAAGTCTTGTTTCCACAGGTAGTCGGATAGATCTGCAGCCGGACACACGTCCCCTTGGTTAAATCAGTTATTTGCTGCAGAAAAATGATCTTAACCCGTTTTGCAGGAGCTCAGACGTTCTCCCCTTTTTCCAGGACATGGACTTACACGCCATTAGTTTAACACAGACATGCTTTCTGTTTCAGTGCTTTGACAAAGTGCTTTGTTGAGTTTTGCTGCTGTAAGTCATTCTGTTATTCTGAGTTGTCAGACTCAGTCCCCCCCAATCCCAAAGTCAAAAAAGATGTAGTCGGGAGAGGAGGTTTCTGATGCTGTTCGACTATCTGAGTAGCATTTCTCAAGAAAAATACTGGCATCCTTACATTTCTCACACTCAAGATACAGCGTAGTAAAATATGGCCTGCTTAGTTTGGTCTAATCTGTTATATATATCGTCTGGCTTGTGGGGCTGGCAGAAATAGTAGGATATTGATCTGTTTGTCTCTGAAGCAGACACTTTAGAGAGAGAAGGGCAGGGTTCAAAATACAGGGGGGCTCGGCTTCCCTGAAAGGGACATGAGCTCCCCAGAAAGCCTCATTGGAGATATTTCGGAGAAGCACTATTTCTTTCAGTGGCACTGAAATATTGTATATTTAAGTTCCTGAAATAAATAATTCACTAATAGTAAAGGGTACATCCCTGAAAAATAGAGGGAAGCAGATCATCTCTTACAGTGGTTTCTTTAATTTACTTTCCCTTCTCAAAAAAGGAACACACACACACACACACACACTCTCTCCAGCTGTCTCTGTGTTGAAACCAGCGACAGCACAGGCTGAAAACCACCATGTTTACTGGCAGAAAATGAATGTCATGCCGTAGCCTGATTTGCGGCAGGAAGTGTTTCTAAGAACTTTATAGCAGGATGGGACAAGTGAGTCACCAGTGAGCATACCTCGTTTGAATAGCAGTGACTGGGTTGATGCGGAGAGGAACAGGCAACGAGGGAAGTGGGGAGAAAAGTGTGAGTGTGTGGGTGATATAAGAGTGATGCAGCATCTTGTTATTGTGCCATCACCTGTTCCAGGAACAGGACACCGTACATGTGAACCTCGAGGTGGCGCTAGAGGAGAAGTAAAGGGATCACCAAAGTCTCCAGGGTTTACTGTGTGTGTGTGTGTGTGTGGATCGTAAAGATCTCTATCTTTGAGGCAATCCGTCTAATAATAACGGAGATTCTCCAGCCTGGAACAAAGTGGTGGAGAGACCAGCCGATCTAGTGGAGCTGAATCACCCATCTGAGCATACAACAACAGTAGCGTCCCCGTTTGACTATGCCCCCCTTGTGCAATGGCTGGTGATTCAGCAGAACTGAACACACACCCCAACGCCGATCAATGCGAGATTACCCGCAGCATTCCACCAGCGCCGGGGAGCAGACCTCTAAACCAGCCAGCGTCACGTAGGACGATCACCAGAACCCTTGTGTCTAACTCAAACAGTATCAGGTACCCGAAGGTCATCATGGTGACTTATCTGTCTGCTTCTTATCCTCAGTTGCTTCCTGCAATTGTCACTCCTTTTTAAAAGACAAAATCAATACTTGAAGATAACCTTGGCAACATTGTCCCTGATTATTCTAACTTTTATTGGTCCTTACTGTGATTTGCACTTGCACTAGTTGCGTTAACTTACCTGTCGTGTTTATTGATGCTTTGTATCTGTGTATTTTCTTCTGACTTTCTCCTTTAACACATTTGTTAAATAGTGTCTCTGCTCATTAATTAGGTGTACTGCTCACTGTTTTACATGATGAAAACCACCATTCAAAGCCCCATGCTGATATTTAACGGATGATGTTCAAACAAATGTGACCGGCTGCACACACAAACATTGTTTTATATAGTTGAATAGTTGTTACACTGTGTGCCATGCACTTGTATTATTATCCTATTTCATGCATTTTGTCCCACATGCCAGTTATTCCCACATCATCCTCACAGTTCTAAAAATACAAACACGCCACAAATTAAATTGAGAAAACATGTCTGGCTTTCCTTCAGTAACCAAATGGCCTCTTGGTGGTCAAGCAGTAATAATAGCGATCTTTCAAATATCAGCTGTTTTTTCCACATGACAACTGTAGATTATTTGGCCTTGAGGAGAATTCGTGGTAGCTGTTTTCCACTTGGTACTTATGCTTGTTTTGTTGCATTATTAAGTCCAGAATGTCAGCTAAAAAGCTCATTTCAAAAACCAAACCTACCACTCTGGCTGGTCTTCTTGAAGTTGTAATATTTCTAAAAGTATTTCTCATAAATGGTGTATCAGATCATGTGCAGTGCAGATCATGTGTTGGTGAATGTGTAACGGCACATCTGTTGATTACTTTCCAGAAGGTGTCACTAACTTGTCCTTCTGTCTTTTTCCTCATTTACAGGGAGATCAGCCAGCGCTCGGACAAGGAGAACAGAGAGAGAGGGATCTGGCATCACCAGCCCCAGTAAGTAGACTGCACCCCTGTCACTTCCAGCCGTACATTCAGCACATGCGTACGTAGTGCAAACATGCATTCAGTGCACATCTGGTGGAATGTCCACTGACGGATCCAGGTTCATGTATCATCCATCCAGATGTGGTCATTGTCAAAGTCATGCACTGCTTTCACCAGCTTCCATTGAATCCCTCACTGTTCCTGTAAAGCATTACGTAAGTATGTGTCATTGACCCTCAGCAGAGGGATGTGGTAACAGTGAGGGCGGAGCAGGCACTGTTTCCTGCGCAGATAACAGCTGATAGCAGGTAAACGGCAGATCACAGACGCAGTGATAAAGAGAGTTTTAGAGACAGAGGGATGGCGCAGTGTTCCACAAAAAACAGAAGACATTCTTGTTTTGGTGCACATGCTGATGGCTGTGTAACGTGTGCTTCTTTCTCATCTACAGAAGACAAAAATGTATTTCTGGTAAACTGGAATTTGTGTGTTTTGTGGTTTTGTCGACTAGAAGAGGTGACCTAATAAGATGACCTAATTGAATAATTAAATAATTAAATAATGTAATGGGTTTCTCTGTCACTTTGGTATATCGAGACATTTATTTGCTACTTTTAGTTTTTAAGATGTTTTCATCTTTTTTTTGTTTTTTTCTATTCATTTTGGACTGCAACATTTCGCAATATTCATTTTTTGCAATACTTTCTAAAATCATATTTTCTGTATTTTCTAATGATGTTTCCCTTTAGGGTTTTTAATGCGCAATTACAAAATGTGCACAAACCCCCCCCCCACCCCCCCCACAACCCCCCCCACAACCCATTTTGCGCTTCTGTGTGAATCCACGCGTGTGTGTGTGTGCGTGTGCATGTGTGTGCATGTACCTCATACACAGTATTGGCAAACAGGCTGAAGTTGGGCTTTGGCTCACCACTGAGGTTTCTTCTACAAGTGGCAAGAGCAAACCCCTTCTGCAGCATCAGCACATAGAGAGGAGGGTGACTGAAGCACACACACACACACACACACACACACACACACACACACACACACACACACACACACACACACACACACACACACACTCACTAAGTTTGCACATACAGATTGTAGACTGTATGTGAAGGTGCACACTCACCAACGCGAGGAGCCGTGTGTTGTTTTTGCAGCATGCAAACTCCGACTTGCAGCATGAGATAATTTCCTTTCCTGTTCATTTTGACAACGTTTGACCAAAATGCATAAACATGCAATGTCCCCATTTGTGGTCTGTGTGTGCTTGGAAATTGCTTTTGTGAAACCGGCCTCAGGAGGTGTATTCATCCCACAGATAGCTGACAGGCGACGAGACAGCAGACACATTCTGACAGGGCATGGCGTTTGTTCTATGTGTCCACACAGATGAGTATCTGGAGGCCATGAAATACATATAAAATGAGCTTGCACGAAACAAATAAAGGTTTTGAGAGCAAATGAGGACAGCAACATAAGGGTCATGAATTAGATATGAGTTACAATGAGTACTTCTTCCTACACAGTCTAGACTATAGAAACAGCTGTGAAATAAATTTGATGAATTTGGGTGTGTCCTTTTCATGTTGACAAGTCCTAAATATCTGAAGAAGGACATATATATATACATATGTATATATATATATATGTATATATATATATATATATATATATATATATATATATATATATATATATATATGTATATATATATATGTATATATATATATGTATATGTATATATATATATGTATATATATATATGTATATATATATATGTATATATATATATATATAATTTTACTTAGCGGACACACAATTCCAAAACATGCTCCGCAAAAGTGTTTTAAAATCTGTTTTCTGAACCAGAGTGACAGATGGGCAATAAGTGAGCAGATTCACACACATGTACACACACAGACACACACACAAACGCATAGTGACAGATTCAGATATGCATAAGCGGATACACACACACATACAAGTTGTAGGGAAGTGCTTAAGGGTGAGGCCCAGCTTGTCAGCAGACCTCCCTGGCGTTGATGCAGTCGCCACGAGGTGTGTGGTTGTGTGTGTGTGTGTGTGTGTGTGTGTGTGTGTGTGTGTGTGTGTGTGTGTGTTTGTTTGCATTTGGAGGGAGATGCCCCATACAAAACATCTGCCAACAGGGCAGATTTACGAGCCAGCAGGCGAGTGTTTGGGAGGATACTTTACTGTAACCTCAACTCATGACACACACACACACACACACACACACACACACACACACACACACACACACACACACACACACACACACACACAAAGGTCTACCCAACACTGTCCCTATTGTTGATCTGTGTGTGGTTAATTCCCATTTGGCAGTCAGCAGATCCCGCTGTATTGGTCACACACAACTAGTGCTGATCACAGTCAGAGGTGTGCGTGTTTACAAGGTGAAACAACATCCTTTTGATTTTTCTCCCAACTGTGATGAAATTATATATAAAAAATAAAAAAATACTATTGCATCATTTAATAATGACCCAGCAAGCTATACTTACATTTCATTTGATTATCTTTAATCTGCAATAAGCAAGCTTTTTTGTTCAAATGTTTTCACCTTATTATCTTGGATCTGAAACCAGAACAGCCCTTCCACCTTTAATGAGACTTGATTGGCAGCAAAATGATGTGTTGAATGTGTGTAAAGTATTTAATAAACTGGAGGGAGTGAGCGTTCCACCCAGAACAGTTTCTGTTGTCTCTGTATTATTTGGTGTGAAGCATCACAGGCTGTCTGATTTGGAAACTCCATTTTCAGGACTCCCTTGATTACTTGGGAGTTGATCCTTCCACACACCTCCTGACCGGTTTGTGAACCGTGTGCTCTGTACTTTTGGCAACTAGCAAGCAATCAGAGTTACATGTTTTGGCCATTTGGGACCGCCAGTGTGCACATTTCCCTTATGTCATCACCCAGTGCACCGAAAGTAGGCAGCTGGCTTTAATGAAAGAATGAATGGACACACGACGAGAGACGGATAAATAAAAGAAAAACAAGCACACGCGCACTAAATGCTAACATGAATACACAAACACATTGCACACGCAGATCAACATGCAATACACAAAGGCACTGGAGTAGTGTGTGTTGCACAAGACGTCAGACTGACTCGTCTGAGTGTGTTTGATCTCTCTATCAGAGCTCAGACGCTCGCCCTGTGGCCTCTGACCCCCGGCGCAGTGTGAGGGACGTGCCAAAGGTCAGAGGTCATCTGAGTTTCCTGAACGCAGAGACGGGTCTTAGCAACCTTTCACAGCGAGGGCTGGGGTTTCTCCGATCGTACTAACTAGTCACTCTTTCATTCTTTCTTTGTCTCAAATATTCACTCTCGCTGTAATTCCCCCCCCCCCCAACCCCCCCACACCGCCTCTCCTATTAAGTCTTGAAAACATTTTAAGGACGTATGTTTTGATAGAGTCCCCCCTCGCTTCCACCTTGTATTGTTTTTGCATGCCAGTATTATTTCAACAGGCTATCATCCTTCCACATGTTTACAAAGGCAGAGCTGTGCCCAATTCATGAGGAAGTCTAGACGTAGTTCAGGGAATGTCTTTCACTCGAGCTCGACAAGTTTTGGTATCAAATGAATCAAGGCTTCACACACAAGGAACATTATAAGTAAGCAGGCGGAAGAGTTTGCAAGTCCAGCGGGTTATTTTAGTCTGTAAGGAGCCTGTCCATGTCACATGGTGGAGCTAATGGTTTCTATTTTCAAGATACAATGCTGCTTCAGTCTTTTGGTCTCATCAGAGGAAAGAGAGGGTAAGAGAGAGAGAGAGAGAGAGCTGCGAATGCAACATATGATAAGCACATGGCGATGTCGTAATTCTGAATTCATTAGCAAGACACACTGAAGGAATCAAACTGGGGAGAGGGAGGGAGAACAGAGAGCCTGAAAGGAAAGAGAGAGTAAGAAGAGGAGGAAGAGGAACAGAGGGAGGGAGAAAGAGAGGAGAGGAAGGGAAGGGAAGTCCAAAAAAAGAACGAGAGAGAGAGAGAGGGAGGGAGAGAGAGAGAGAGAGGGAGAGAGAGAGAGAGGGAGGGAGGGAGAAAGAGAGTGGAGTCAAAGAGCAGACACTACATGTGGCTGTGGTGGGAGTGATCTGGTTATGGAGGGGGACAAATTCTCAGGTAAGGCAAACTCTCTGGAAGCCCATATGCTTCTATTCTGAATGGAAAACAAAGTGTAGTCTAAGGTTCTTCA
Organism: Ophiodon elongatus; assembly: GCA_016806645.1. Lineage (NCBI taxonomy): Eukaryota > Metazoa > Chordata > Actinopteri > Perciformes > Hexagrammidae > Ophiodon > Ophiodon elongatus. The sequence continues at coordinate 4,079,603 of JACSYO010002129.1, forward strand.
ATCAGCGTTTTTACTGTGATCGGGTGTCTATTCTGTAAGAGCCTGCCTCTATTTTCCCCTCCATGGTATTTTCCACTCTCTCATTCTGTCCTGTTTGCTGACTGCATGTTTTCTTTGGGGTTTTGGAGCTGGAGCTCTGCAGGATTTGTGCAGCAGCTTGGCGGACCTCTTTGGGTCTATCTGTCTTTATCTGTCCTGTGCCTGTTGTGTTTGCAGGCTTTTCTGTCTCTGTTTGTGTCCACCATCTCCACCCCGTCTGTCCCATTGTTTCCAGTTCAATGTTTTTGTCTTTACAAGTTGTCGCCCAGTTGCCACCTCTTTTCCATTCCAGTCTCCGTCTGCCTGTCTTTACATATTTTCATTTTCAAGTTCACAAGACATTCACTCCAGGGGGATGAAAAAAACCAACATCCTAAAGGGCTGATTCGTGGTGAAGTGACACAGAAACAGCGCTTATTTCTTAGACATTTTTCTTCCTCTCTCTCTTTTTTATCTCCATCTGCATTCTCCCATTCTTCTTTGGTGTGAAAACAGGAAAGAGCTGTGTTTGAACAGTACTACTCTTGTCCCTTGTGGCACATCAGTCAGTCCCTCCTTCAGCTAACAGGAGAGAGAAAGCCCTGCTTCAGTTTCCTAGCAAGTTGAAATAAAAATCATTACTTTTTCCAAACTGCCCCTCTGATGTTGTTTTTCCTATTGGATCCTGTAAACAATATGCAGATTGAATTGATAAAGGTTTGTCTATGTGTGTGTGTGTTTAGGTGTGTTCTACATTATGCTAAAGTCATTAGTGAGGCAATGCTGTCTGCTTTTTAATGGTATTTTTACGAGCGTTAGTGTGTGTTGTTAAAAAGGTCAGTGGCGTGAAAAAAAAAAAAAAAAAACCTTGAGTGGAAATGGTGAAGCAGCGCCTGCAGCAGCATGTGTGTGTTGGTGACCTAGCATAGCTTGTAGCACCTACACGGTGTGTGATATCTGGATGTAGGTGAGATCATTGACAAGTGTGTGATGGAGGAATCACCTTCTCTCCTTTCTCTCTCTCTCTCTCTCTCTCTCTCTCTCTCTCTCTCTCTCTCTCTCTCTCTCGTTGTGGCCCCTTGTCTCCAGGTGCTTCCTCCAGGGAGCTGTAACGGCCTCAGCAGGACATACTTTATGTATGTTTCTGTTTTAAGTGAATGTTCACTGGACAAAATCTGCATTTATACTTTCTAGTCTGTAGTGTGTTTGTACGTTTGTCTCTACTTTTGGGTCGGTATGATGTTACGCGTGTGTGCACACAAATTAGTGCTATGATCGGGTCCAAAACATCAGGGCCGACCCTACGTGAACCTGCATAATTTCTGTCCAAGCCCGACTCGAGCCCAAGCCACGGCAGCAGTTGAGAGCCCGATTTAAAACCCTGAATTTCAACTGTAAAAAATATAAAAATGTATTACAAGCTATAGTCAACTCAAGCCTTTTTAGTGTGGTAACAGACATTTGTGACGCTATCGCTGACATGCGCCTTCTCCTACCGAATGTTCAGCACAGCTAAAAAAACCGACATCATGGTTGGGATTAAAATAACTACGTTAACGAAATAAAACATAAACAATGGAACAAAAGTATGGAAAACACGTGTCAAAAACATCCCTAACGTAATTTCAAAAATAATTCAAACACCACTTACCTATTTGAAAGTCCTGTGTTTGTATGACCCGCTCGCCCTGTGTGAGCTTTTCTCCGCCTTTATACTTTTTCATCACAGTCTCGGAGCATTAATGACACCGATGGGTTTAGAATGTTGTTACTTGCCCACTGCGTCTCATACAGACGCCAAAGAGGGCCTTGTACGTTGGTGTCAGACGCAGAGGGGCTCGACAAAGCGTTTGTTTTTGACACCCTAAGAATGAGAATGTGCTGGATATTCAAATTATGCACAACACTAGGTTATTGATTACAGCACAAAGCATTCGGGAGGGGAGATGTGTGCACTGGAGTTTGTGTTCTGTATGTGAGTAAACGACCCCCCTGACTAATGTTTTGTCAGTTTAAATCACATTTTCAACTTGTATTAGGCAACTTATAATGGGTCGATGCTAAAACAGTCCTGTAATGGTAAAAAAAATATGTATTAAGTATATAACTGTTTAAAGTGTCTGCAAAGACAGAGACACAGACATCTAGGTTCCTCTTTATCAACTTCAGTTTCTGACAGTATTTTTAGAAAACTGACCACAAAGGCTTAGTTTTTGGTGCACCTACACAGGCTAGTTGAACCCAGATTGTATTGCGTACAGACAGACTTCCGCTTTGAGTATGACTCATCATAGGTGTGATTTTGTATAACGATCACTCCTTGAAGTACTTCTCCAGTGCACTGTGATACGTGACTGTGACCGTTTGCAAGCTTAAATAAACGACTGGACAACTTTGATATCAGTCAAGACTCTGTTTTATTATACACTTGATTTATTCCAACTCTTCTCTCGAGCTACATAGAAATTTCCCTTTACGGTCCATACAATATATCTGCATATTTAAAATAAATAAAATAATAATCATAATAATCATAATTATAATCATTCCATTCCATTATCCAAACCGCTTATCCTATTTAGGGTTGCGGGGGAGCTGGAGCCGATCCCAGCTGACACTGGGCACCCTGTCCAGGGTACACCCTGTCCAGGGTACACCCTTATTATTATGATTATGATTAGACCTGTCCAGGGTACACCCTGGACAGGTCTAATCATAATCATAATAATTATTATTGTGGCAAAGTAGAGGCATCATCCTCTTGTGGTCTATTGGCTTCTACTGGCTCACATCACATGTTATAAAATTGTATTTAAAACAGAACAAAGAGAGTCCCTCTCCCATGTTATGTGGACATGTATCATGGCCAAATCAATTTAGTTCACTTCTTGGTAATTTTCCTCCCGCTCTGTTGATGATGATGTGCAAGGATGCCTTTGTTTCCTGTGGTTTATTCCCACATGAATCAGCAGTGGTGACGCTCTCAATGGAAACTGTCCATCAGCCACACAGAGACTGAGAATGGAGCGTAAAGGGGCTGACGTGTCCACATTTATTCCAGTCCCGGCTCAGTCATCTGATGATGTCTCATGAAAGTCTGTGTGACACGGCCCGCGGTCAGCTCGGAGTCACGACTTACAGAGCAGCTTCAGCGGACCCATATGAAGCTTTAATGAATTCAATGAAAGATATCAGTCCTCTTGAATCTGTGCTAAAAATGTGTCTGTGTCATATGTAAAATACGCTTCCTCCACCAGGTGGAGGTGCTGAGTTGAGTTGATTTAAATTCATTTTCATGTCTCCCTCTCTCTGTTGTGAACACTAACACAAGACTACACCTGCTGTTTTTGGGTGAGTCTACCTGTTTTGAGTATCACCCTCTATAGGTTAACAGGGAAATGTCATTGAAGGAAAATTGTAGCCGTATTGCTTCACGATTGGCGTTGTTGGGCGGGTTGCCATGGCAACACGCTGAGCAGAACAATATGTGAGGTACAGCCGGAGCAACGAGGACGGCGACCACAACGCAGGCCTGTTGACGTACTAAACAGTGTTATTAGATGAGAGAGAGAGATCTGTGATGGAGGACAGCTGCTCTCTCTATTTACAAGTGTGAGGGAAGACACACACACACACACACACACACACACACACACACACACACACACACACGTAGGCAGCCGCATGTGTGTAGACAGTTGATACACTCACACAGGCACACTGCAAAGAAAACCAGTGAGCAAAAGCAAATTGAGTTGGGTGGGGGTATGCCTGTGTGTGTGTGTGTGTGTGTGTGTGTGTGTGTGTGTGTGTGTGTGTGTGTGTGTGTGTGTGTGTGTGTGTGTGCGCGCAGTGCAGTGCAGCCATGTTTCCAACAGGTGCTGTATTTGATTAAAGTTAGCAGAGCCTGGCTGGGTGCTGCTGTTTAACATTTGGTTTAGAACAGCTGCCGTCACTACAGCTGTGCATATGCTTTAGAGGAAGCTACTTCACCATGTGGGTCTGGGGCCACGCGAGGGGTTTTTGTGTGTGTGTGTGTGTGTGTGTGTGTGTGTGTGTGTGTGTGTGTGTGTGTGATATTGTGAAACTGTCTGCCCCATATGTATCTTTACCACAGTTACTATTCAGCGAATAATGCAGACTCTTACGCGTACACTTAAGCTGTGCAAGTTTAAACATTTTTGAACATACTGCAATCCTCAATGCATCTGAGAGTACTGTACTGTACTGTACTTTACTGTACTGTACTTTACTGTACTGTACTGTACTGACAGCCAGGCAATTTTGTGGTTATGTTTACACTACTGCTGATTCCATTAGTCATACTAAAGCTGCTCTCTTTCTTTCTGTGTCTCTCTGGTGCTTTCTCAAATCTTCTGGCTTTCTAGTTTCCATTGAAGCCGTGGCAGTTCTCTCCCAAGGCAGACAGAGAACTGGCTCACCTTTCCCCACCTTTCCCCCGGCTCTCTTTCCTGTTTAGTCCATCTTTCCCTCCTCTCCCCCTCACCCCTCTGAAGTCCTGAGCCAGGTAAACCTGCTTGTGATGTAGGTTGCCATGTAAACAGAGCTGCAGTAACTAGTCAGTCACGTCCAAAGTATATACACATGTACAAATGAAGACACAGATTCAATGCACGCACTCACCAACGCTCAACACGCACCGATTTTACCTCTTCCAGATGGCTTATTTGATATTGCCTGACTCATAGGTAAGCTGTCTGCATCTAGGCCAACACAGCTTTTGTTGTTTTAGGATGAACGCTGCAGGATGTTGGGGTTTCCTCTGTAGCTGATACTGGTAATGTTTAAAATAACATTGACTGTCTACACCTGACATGACCTGAAATGAATCACAGTTCATTATTTACACTGTAAAACTGGCATGTGCTGGTCAAACTCGCATTTGCTGTAACGCCTACCTTTAAAAGATATAATGTTACTTCATTGTTTATTTTTTTCACAATAACATACAGTTTTGCATAAAGACTTTCCATCAATCCAGTCTTTTAAAACATGTATTTATTTATTTTACTTGTTTTTTATAGACAGATTAGTATTTACACAATTATTGACTAAGTTAAAGTGTTTTCCCCTTTTCCATCTGCCACTTTACTGGTGATGAAAACTCTGCAGAGGTACATGTGGTAAGATTTTGGTTGTGAATCAAAACGTTGTAAGAAGTCTCATTTGATGCAGCTGTATTTGGAAATAGTACCGTTCAGGTGAATCCTTGCATCACACTGCCCAGTGTGTGTTTGGTCAACATTGAGACGTTTCTTGGAACTACTAGGAAGTCCGTCCACTGGCCCAGGCCGGCCTGCAGGGGAGGGTTCAGACTGGCGCCGAGGCATGTGGACCTGTTGGTGCGCAGATCGACCGCTGTTGCCCTGGCATTGCCCTAGCAACTGCCACGCCGGCTTGGCATCCGTTTATAGAAGTTATCCTCTTCTCCTCCCACTTGGCTCCTCTCGTTTTTCAGCTCTCATGAGGGCAGGAACCTACTTTAGAGTGGTGGTGGTCTGGGTTTCTTTAAACAGTAGGCGGCTGTCTCTGCCTTTCTTCATCTATATCCTGCAGCGCAACATAACACCATGCAGCTGCCTATTCAAATATATTACAATACACTAATGTACAGGAGGCCTGAGGCCCCAAAATAATCCTTATTGACAGAATTATTTAAAGAAAAGTTATACAACATTCTCAAAACCAATATTAAAATAAAGCATAAACCATAAAGCCCTACAGATAGCATTTCTATCTCCTCATGAGGAATTCTTCTTGGGGGTAATGTTGTGTATGTTTACTGTCGGGCCTACTGCATCTCTTCTATATATCACAGTTCATCCTCACTGGTGACAAAGAAGACTTTTGTTTTTTTAGAGGTAAACCCTTTCGTCATAAGGAAGATAATCATGGCGCAGCAATCAGGTTTCCCAGAAAGAAAAGTTGTGGTGGTGGAATTCACACCGTAAGAAGCTAAAGACATGGATGACCTTGTATAACCTTTCACAGTCTTGCAAACATTGAGGCCATTACATACCGCCTACGAGGCTTATGTTCTGTTAATGGCAGAAGCAGTGCATCGCATGCCGCATCACTATGACTGCTATGATCAGGTCAGGTCGAAAAACACTGTGTGACAGTTGTTACAGCAGATTGAATTAGCGCTGCCTGGGCTTGCTGGGGCTTGCAAGGATATGCAGTAGAAGGAAGTGTGCTTTTTCCGTGTGTGTGCGTGTGTGTGTGTGTGTGTGTGTGTGTGTGTGTGTGTGTGTGTGTGTGTGTGCGTGTGTTTTTTAGTGAGTAAAGGGCAGATTCCATGCATGTGTTGCTTCCTGAAGTGTGTGCATGTTTACAAATCTGTCGTCCGTGAGTGCATCTGAGTTTAGTCTGTATGCGAGTGTGTGCCAGGGAGTGGAGGAATCTGACACTGGTGTCTTGGGCAGGACTCACTGTGTGGGTGGAGGGTGTGTCTGGTGCAGGATTCTCCGCATTTATCTATTTCCAGATCACATTACTATATGCTAGTGGCACCGCTACCACTACCACTGTTGGCCATAGCGACAGGCTGTATTATTTATAGGAGTAACACTGACCCCTGCTGGAGAAGGTGACACAGTGTCAGATATTGTGGGGTTCATACCTCAAGGAAAGAAGTATGCTCAAATACCATAGATGATAATATCTGGATGAGCCAATTGGATGAGTAAGACAATAATAATAATAATACAATAATAATAAGTGTCCCAGTCAGCTACATGAAATGTTTTTAACCTGTCCTGGCTTTTAAAAATTCCATGCACAGGTCCAGTTTTCATGTTTCATATTTTGTGACGATTAGAGAGTTTTCTCATACATATTGTGGGTTACATGCTTTGCATGATTCAACTGTGGGGAGATGTGGTGTAAGATTAAGATCAGATTGCAGGTTTTGGTACAGTAAAGCCTCATATTTGTTTTTAAATCTGTGTGTTAGTGTGTGTTTGTGGACTCGCGCACATCTGTGTTTATGATCGGTAAACATGCCTAAATCAACAGAAAACGCAAACCTCTATTCCAATGTAAGCAACAAATTGGCAGTAAGCTTGCCGGACATGCAAGATTTAAGTCCTAAACGCTTTATGATAAATGACACATGGGACAACAACTATATCTTTTCTGTCGCTTTACAGCCGGACGGCTTTATTACAGCTCAAATTCAAATTATTTCCCATTATCTCTCTACTTTATCATCTCTCCAAATGCATTTGTCATTTCATGTATCTCATCATTTTTGTGATGGGTTGTTGCTATCTCTCAGAGCTGCACTTATTTTGGAAGCAGTGTTTGAAGTTCGAGAAGAGAGCTGTGAGCTTTGTGAGTCTCATCACACACACACACACACACACACACACACACACACACACACACACACACACACACCACTGCTGCTACTGCTGACTGCCCGCTGACTACTAACTGGTTAATTTTGCCAAAGAGACCAGCAGCATTGGTTTATCACTAACGGCCTGCTGTGGCTGTTAAAGGTCGAATATGCTTTAGTTGCCTCAGGGCAACTTCTCACTGTCTGTCGGACGGCTGGGTGACTCCAGTTTTCATAGAGGGGGAGAATAGAAGTGACGTCACACCACCGGTTCCTGTGAGACAGCAGTTTCTATGTTTTGGTCAGAATTGATTTCCTTGTGCGTCATCATCTTTACCAGGACAAGTTAATCTTCACATGCATTCATTGGACAACTACTGTACATGCGCACATCCAGATGCAGAAATACACACATACAGAAAATGGCATCCCCCAACTGCTTCACCCCCCCCCCGACACGCTCACACACACAAAGCCTCATTCACATGGTCATTAAGTCATTAGGCTACTTATTTATTGATGTCTGCCTCCAGAGCGACTGAGCATGTCAGGCGATCTTCGAACGGCCTGCGTGAGCCTGTCCTGACCATATTAGTCCATAGTATGGTTCTGTGTCCACTCTGGATTTATTTATCTATCTACTGTGACTTCTCACTTCAATCACTACAATCCACGTAAAGATGTGACTTTTTTCTATGTGACTTTAACTAAGTGTGCTGATTTATGTACCTATAGGATGTCAATGTTGGCATAAATAAGGCCTTAAAAAAAACCTCATAGTCATCCATGTGTTTCATCAGTGGCCCAGGGTGTGTTAGTCATGAGATCGAGCCTACAGGAAGTGCGATTGAATGTTGAATGTTTATACTTTGACCAGCCCAGTCACAAATCTGAGCTTTCACAGAAAGGAACCAGTCTGAGAGGACGGCTGCAGAAGGAGGGAGGTGTGGAGGGAAGGAGAAAAGGGGGGAGGGAAGACAGAGGGCTGGGGAGAGAGGGAGAGAGAGAGAAAGAGGGAGGGTGGGGGGTTGTCATCGCTCGCTCATTCCAAGCTCTGGAAGTTGAGAAGGAGGAGAAGAGAAAAATAAGTTGCTGCTTTAAGAAAGAGAGGAGAGATAGAGAGAGGGTTTGGATCAGTGAGCTGCTCAACTTTGTTTTTTTCCCCCTCCCCTCCTCTCTCTTGCATGGGCTCCTAATTTGGGATTTGTTTAAAAGCGGGACTGCGCCTCAAGAAGACTTTTCCTTGCTGGGGAAAGGGAACCCTGCTCCCTCTCTCTCGCATTATACACACCCGCACATACTCACTTGCTCCCCAAAATGTCTGATTCCACTGTCAACGCTCACTTGGAAGGGATCATATCAGACTTTGAAGGTTAGTTTCTGTCTGTCTTGAGCTCTGCTGCTCCGCCACTTTTTTTCTTCTTCTTGTCACTCCGTGGAGCGAGGCACTCTTTAACCCTGCCATGAGGACACTATAGATGGTTTCCACATGTTTGATTGGCACCGAGCGGATCTGGAAAAAAACAGCGAGTGTGAAGGTCTCGTTGACGTCTGGCGGTGAGCTGTGGTGCTGTTGAAAGGGAAATCATGAAATCATGCTAAAAGTGTTGCTTTTTACGTCCCTTTCACTTTTGTTGTGTTGCATGCTTGTGTGTTTGTTGTGGGTGTTGTGTGTGTTGTGTGTGTGTGTTGTGTGTGTGTATCTGAGATGTGTCAGAGAGAGAAACGGTGCATTCAGATCCAGCCTCTCTTAAAGAGCGACCTGCATGACAGGGAGGCCATACGTTGAGCTCCCAGGAGACAGCTACTGACCATACGGCTGTGAGGGGAACACCTGGCACACCTCCCCCCTCTCTTCCCTCTTCTCCTCTTCCTTTTCATCTCTCTGCCCCTGGCCCACAGATTCCCCCTGTCATCCCTCTCCTCCCACTCGTCCTCCTCCGCCACCTCTTCGTCCAACGGCTGTGCTTCCTCTTTCCTCTCTCAGCAGCTCGTCCATCCTCAGCTCCTCTCCCCTTGGCCTGGCTGCTGTTGGATGCGAGGAGGGTAGCTGGGGGTTGGTTGACAGGGCGACCCCCCCACCCAACCTGTCTGTCTATCTGACTATCTGTCTCCTGTCTCTCACAAACACATAGCCATTAGGAACGCATCCGCACTTGTCCGGAGCTGCTCCTCTGTCAACACCAGTTTGCTTGTGGTATGTATTGTGATTCTCTCTCCCTCCCTTTAGGTCTTTAAACCGCTGGCTTACACAGTGCAACAGAGCAGAAAGATAAGTGGCATTCAGAAAAGAGAGGCATCAGGGGCGAGAAAGTGGGCTTTAACCATGTGGCTGCAAGTCATGCTTTCAGACAGACCCCCGCTCATGTGTAACACCAACATAATGGGTCGCTGTTGTGATTGTCAATGGTGTGTGTTGCCCTTGGTTGGGCTGAGTGGGTGGTAATACCTTTGTGTCACCACGATGCACCGTGATGTATGGCCCTGTGTGGCTCAGTGAGGACGACATGGCACAGACGCAGCGGAGCGTGAGTCCTCAGCGAGTTGATAAGAATCAGGGTCAGAAAGTTAAGTTCTCGCCTTACAGTAAAAGATTAGCTTCGTCATGGGCTTTTTTTATTTTTATTTTAACACATTGTAAAATCAAAAACGTTGCTATCATGAGATTAGACACTATGAAATAGTTAATTAAATTAAACTACTTTTTAAAAAGATAGCTCCATTGAACTTTGCTTCTCTGAGACAATCTGCAAAAAGCATTGTTATGAAAATATTCACTGATATTAAAATGGTTAATATTATGATGCCGCAATGGCGCAAAGTCCATATCACAATCAATTAAGTGTCACTCAGAATCATCCTCCAAAAAGACTTTGTTTGTACTTTTAGTCAACTAGCTTTTATGAAAGCTAATTTTAAGGCGAGGCTACATAACTATTGAAAGGAGAAACAACACAACTTCAAATGAAACACACCCTTTCTTAATGCGGTTCGCTCAGGGGGGCTGCTGCTACTGCCTTACTTGGTCTGGTATGACATGTAGCTTATGGTGGCGACTGTTAGCAAACCTTTGATAGATACTGTTGTATCGTGGATAATATACTGAGTCAGTTCACTGACTTCATGACTGCTCTCCACTCGTACTTCTGTTACACATTGTTTTACATTCATGTGGACACAGTTGCCGCTGTTAAGCAAAGACATTTTCTGAGTAATATTCAAGTCAGTGTTATAGCTGCAGGATTTTCTGGTTTTTACTTTATTAATGTGTTATGAACATATAGTGTGCAGTATATGACTGAAAGCCTCTTTATTTTTGGATAATTTTCTGTGGCTGAATTCTTTGTGCTCTCTTAATTTAATATATAAGTGCATGCTGTATATTTGCTAATGCCTCTTTCACACTATCCATATGCTGACTGGCATCACTGCTCACAGTCATCTTATTACATTTTGATGAGTGAAAGTTGTACATGCAATACATTCACATCATATGCTTGTAAATATTAGCGCTACTGAAAAAGCACCACAGAAAAGGGAACGTGACACGTGTGCAAGCCAGTGCTGCTGTCAACCTTTCAATTGATTTGTGAATGAGTTTTGTCATGTAACAGTGTGTCTATTAGCTATGAGTGATTCAGTCTGTCATGCCCTTAGCTGATGACGCCAGTGAGAGGCTGAAAGAGACAGAGGACAGGATTTTGTTGCCCATGGGGCTGATGACCTCAGCTGTGACTTCAACCTCACAGACTGTCTCAGATCATTGACCGGGCCACTTGGTCTTCCGCTCAGCAGAATGAACACACACACATTCATACGGTGTCATTTTTACAGCTCTTTGAAAGAGGCCTGTTGTCTTCCAAATAGCCTCATGTGTTTCCCTCTCAAGTTAATCATATATAGTGAAACATTAAGCTAGATTTAATATCCCATCAAACAGATATTGACCAGATATTTGGCTTGTATTCATTTATTTTCTAGCAATGGAACCCAAACACTGCCACTGCTGCCAGTCTTTTTACTTTAATTTATTTTCCTGTCTTCCTCTCTGTCTCTCTGTGCTGCATGTTAAGGGCATTCCCTGGTCCAGTGAAAGGAAATTCCACAGGAGTTGATTTCTGTGGTTGGGGAAAATGTCGGGGTAGGCAGTGGAGGAGTGAATCTGAGCACAGTGCTTTTATCATTTATCAAGAGGCCACATGAAACATTTGACCCTGAAACATTTTTAAAAAACTTGTCATTCCAGGTTGCTGCTTTCACTAATTGCTCGTGAATCATATACAGGACCATTTTAACAATCTCTTCTAAATTAGAGGACCCACTTTGTTTTTGGACAGTAATCTTTTATGGTGACGGAGACAGATTTGACAGAGGATCATAGTAGGATTTCAAAAGCCTTTCAAAATGAGAACTGCCACTTAGCTGTGGTTTTGGATTTGTTCAGGAACTCCCTTAAGTTAGTTGGCGCCCCGTTACCCATAATACACTGAAACTGTGCTATTAAGAAGCTTTTCGTGTAAATCTTTATTTTTGACAAAGAACAGACCATCAACTGTGAAAGTTTGAGCTCAGTCTCGTGTCAAAACACCACGAGGAGCCTCATCGACATAGCTTGTGTGTTAGAGGGAGGAAGTGTCTCCTGACAGAGGCTGATGATAGCCGTCCTCAGGAGTCTCCATCCTTATCAGCATTATCAAGACGCTCTATACTCACCAGCTCGGACAGGTTTCCTGCTCATGACGCCAACAGCATCAGAGCTGCTGGGAAGAACCAAGGGTCACTCTGAGGTAAAGTGAACACTGCAGGTCTTTGTTGGGATTTCAAGCTACCCTTTGCTGTTTTTCTCACTGTTGGACAGGCAGAGTGAAATCTGCACTGATGCCAACCCCAGGCAAGACCCCAGAATTAACAACAGGCTCCATGCTACGGCTAAAAACAAATAGCCCGTGTTGAAAGGTTTTCTCTTCTACATTGAATAGAACAGGGTATTTTCTTCTGCCGGGAATGGAAAGTAAACTTTAAAAAAAGTAAAAGTATGTTTGACAACTGTGGCAGACACTTCCAGGAAAGAAAGTTGGGCTTTAAGACTGTATTTAAGGGCAAAATGCTCTTATTCCAGTGGTCCAAAGTACAATTTGACACAAAGAGCCTTTTTAGGCTACTGTGGTAAACTACAGAACATTTTTACAGAGAACGTGAGTGCTGTCAAACTGGCTACATTGCAAAATGTTGACCTAAATCCTAGTCCTGGTTGACTTGTCAACACATCACCCATGATAACCACGGTAACAGTGCATGTGGTTCATTGAGCAGCTATTCTATCAGAAGGGGAGGTTGTATATCTGTTTACAGGGCAGCCAAACAAACTGGTTGGTTACCTTGTTGAGGAGTTGGAGGCGTGCAGCCTGATATCTGCAGCTTTTCATTGAACAGCTTATTGTCCTCAAGTGTTGCTTCTTTTCCATTTCTCACAAATTATGTCCCGGAAAGGGTCACGGTCAGCAGAACCCTCTCTGAAAAATGAATTATGCTTCCTCGCGACCGTTAAGTCAGCCTGTGTTTTGCCAGTTAAATGTTTTTAATGTGAAGCAGCAGAGGTAGGAAATGTTGCATTTGCATGAGCGGTAACTTAATAGAGCTCTGACATAGTTGTGGGCGAGGGAATAAACTCTAAGGCTTGTAACGAAATAAAAATTACGAACAGTAACGCTGTATTACATCCATGCCTCATTTCCTGGGAATCGCTCATGCGTGTTAAGGCAATTTAAAGTTAGCTGAATGTTGGACTCCGCCATTAGCAATGAAATCTCTAGAGTTACAAGTTATGACGATGAGGCTATTGCTGAAAAACGATCATGAAATAGTATCAAAACCGGGTATGGTGATTTAGCACAGCATACCAGAGTATTATATGTTGTATGATGGCTGCTTGTGACAGTACAGTAAATTTAGTTTGCAGTTTGACATCATTCCTTACTCACACTGTAACAATACTCAGTTTCCCCCCACAACTGAAGACAAAAGGCAGTGCGTCTCGTTGACCCGTCCGGCTCATCTGTCATGCTCAGAGAGGCATAGAGAATGTCCATGTGGTGCTCATCCAGTACATGCTACACTGGAGAACAGCGTCATCATGTTTTTTTTTTTGACAAGTTTAATCATGTTTCAATGCGTGTTAGTTGAAAAACATTATGCTTGGCTGCAATGTCTTCCTTATTTGGCATTTCAGTCCGCGAGCAGGTTTACAGTATATCGCTGAGAATGGAGTCCAAGATTAATGAGGTTTCAATTCCAGGTTAAATGAGAGGTAGGGGGAGCTAACAGACAGAGCCAAAAAGAGAGAGCGGACAAATGTTGACATTTGGTTCACATTGGTGCTCATTAGTATTATCTCAGCGTGGTTGGAATGGCTGCGGTCACCGCTATCGCCTCAAGAGCAGCAGCAGCATGCAGCAGCTTGGAGACATCAAATGGTTTTATCCTTGATAACGAACACATTTGTAAAGCTATTTTTTTTTTTAAAGGCAAGTTTTGTGGAAGATTTCTACGTTAATCAGGAGAAGTAACGGAGGAAGAGATATTAATGTGTGACCTCCCCATCTACCTTCATTCACACGCACACACACACACACACACACACACACACACACACACACACACACACACACACACACACAGATCCCAGGATGTGGGATCTGTGTGACGTCAACAGAGGCCGAGAGTTTGGCTTCAATCAAGGCCGACCGGGCTGTGTTTGCTTTACGCTACAGCTGTGTTTAAACACACACACACATACAGAGAGAGAGAGATGGAAACATAACTGACAGGGCCTCTGTCTCCACTGTGTCTGTGAGGGCTTCGCTGTGTCGAGCTCTTCTGTCACCACAGAGCAGGCACACACACCACACAGTTAGCACAATTCCAGGCAAAGAGGTTATTATATCAAAATCACAGTCAAACACAAATTTAAGTGGCCTGTGGCACTTTGAATATGCTCTTTGCATATTATATGGACTTTCACTGCTCAAGCTTTTGCCCTTAAAAGCTGAGCATCACACATCATGAACAGTGCATAGAGAAAAATAGCTGCAGTGAATTAGATGCACCCTTTGTGGTTCATTTCCCGTCTTTATTGGCAAGACATTCTTATCCATGAATGCCTTTGCCATTGCATCCAGTGAATTTTACATATAATTTCATTGTGACTGTCTTTTTTTCTTCTACTTAAAGAAGAGCAGAGCACAAAGACAAGGACAACCCTGTCTTCCAGGACAATTTCAAAACCAGTTTTCTCAAATTAAATTTCTCAAATTAAATTAAATAATAATTACACAAAGAGCTTAGTTTCAGAGACGGATGAATCTGTGATGGTGGAGAAGCAAACTATAAAATGAGAGTTTAACTCTAAGTAACATCGCCTCTTCCTATTTTTCCCCCCTGTCACTCAGTGGTGTAATAAAGAAGTGCCAAAATTGCCACATACAGTTAACACACAGGAATTTATTTTTTACGGTATTCTGTATTCGAGAGGACTTACTGAGGCAAATCAACAAAAGACATTTGAGGACACATTACACCAGGGCTTATACAAAAGGGCAAAGTGCAATACATGTTATTGATTACTCAGTATGCTGTTGAGGCCAGCTGTCGGCTTCTCAGTAGCCCCTCTGATATCAGACACAAGAACCTGCTAAAACATACTCAGGATGTGAAAACAGTGAGTTCCAAGCAGAGGGTCTTCTCCCATGCTGGTGCTTGGCCCGTCAGCCTTGAAGCAGGCCAGACGCCTGCGCAGGCTCCGATGTTTATCTGGGACCGAGGCTGTGTTGCTCCAGGGTTTGTAGCTGCTCAGTACTCCGGGCGGAGCTGAGGTGAGCCTAGTGTCAACCTCACATCTGACGGGGAGCTTACTGTTGCTCGAGAAAAAAGCTTTTATCAAACATCAATAACAACTAAAACAAAAGGCTGGTGGTGGAATATTGGCAATTGATATGGAGGGAGAGGGCTTGTTAGTGTGGGAATGGTTTTAATAAAATGTTTGGTGGGATTTTTCAGACCCTAAATATGAAAGAAATGTGTTGGTGTTACCACTTAAAAGCAATATAATTATTTTAAAAATCAGTTTTAAATGTAATTTCTTTGTTTTATTTTCAATAGTCCTCAAAGCAGCAGCATATCAAACATGCCATTTAATGTTGCTGTGAACTAATCACACACAAAGCCAAACAGTAAGTATAGAAAAGTTAACTAAAAATGCAATCTACAAAAACAGAATATGCTCTTTTTGTTCGAAACACTTGCATAACTGAAGTCCCATATCAAACCAGCACCTTTCTGGCCTCATATATTCATGCATTTGTTTTACAGTAGTTTAAATATTAATCAAACAAATACGCTGTCTCAAAAACACGGTACAGTCAGAAATTATGTTTGGTTGGTTCCCCCCTAAATTAAATATAGTTATGTGGCTCAGGGGTCACGCGATCAATACATTAGAGCGCTCGCGGGGCGTGGTCTGTTCGATAGTCGTGATTTCAACAGGTGTGCGCGAGGTGTCTAACGTATCAAGAGAAGGTGTCCGTGTAATTACATAAACTTTAGGATTACAAATACCTTATTTTCGTTCAGTGTTAATATTTGCGTCTGTACCTGACATTATTGTTAAAACCTTCTTGGTTTGATTGGAGGAATATTCTTCTCCCGAGGGAATTACAAATTACAAACGCCATGCTCTCGAACTACGTGAAGCGTGTCAAATCCGGTAAGAGTACCAATGTTCAAATGAGTTTATTTTTTATTTTTTTTATTAGCTGCAACAATGTGCGTAGCATTAGAAACAGCGCTTTCCCCGGACTTGCCACCGTACTCCTCGTGCTCGTTGTAACGTTAGTAAAGTGTGTTTGTAGTTCGGTGTTTGAGGCCGTCCTGTCCGTTTAAACGGAGCAACCATCACTTCTTTTCGTGCGAACATGTCATGTGTTCATTTTGTGTTATTGCTACTTTTTGTGGTCCACACTGCTTGTCCTTGTTGTATATTTGCTCCCACACAACAAATACATCAACCTTGTTTTTGTTAAATCCAGCAGATGTTAGTATCCCCTTCCTTCTCGGATCAAATAAATGCACATCTGGTGCTGCTTCTGGTCTGAGTTGCTGCACCTGCGTCATCCCTTCTTCACTACTTCAGGCCTTCATGTTTCTGACTTGTTGATCATTTCTTTTTGCATAATTGTAAAATGCATTAATAAGCATCCGTATGGGCTGAGAGATCCTTCTGTTTCTTGTCTAACCACGAATGTTCTGTGTTCTCCAGCGCTGAAGCGGTCGTTTGAGGTGGAGGAGACGGATTCATCCACGCACTCTTCCCCCCTGTCTCGTCGGAACACCAACCCCCTCCGCTCATCCACCTCCTCCACATCCAGCCAGCGGAGCTACGACCTGAGCTCCCGCAACTCTGACTACTCCTCTTCCAGATCCTCCCCCTCCGAGTCCTCCAATCCACGCTCCCCAAAGAGCGGCATGAGGCGCATTGAGTTATCAGGGGGTCGTAACCCTGACACGGCCTCATCCCGCCGCACGGAAATGTCCATTGAGGTTTCCTCTAAGCAGATTGACAACTCACCCAGTGCTGGCATTGCCCGCTTTGGTCTCAAGCGCCCCGAGGTCAGTTTGAGTAATCGGAGTACTCCCCTGGACAGCTCCTCCAACTCCACCTCCAGCTCCACCTCCAGCTCCACGAACAGGCGGGCAGAGCTCAGCCTGACACGGCCCCTTGAGCCCCCCGCCCCTCCGAAGAGGATGGACGCCCAGCTGTCCTCAGCCCCAATCTCAAGGATCCCTGAGCCCCCTCAGAGAAGAGCAGAGCCCCCGTCCCCGTCCATCAGCCCGGTTGAGGGGGCCTCAAGGAGGCCAGAGATGCCCGTCTTCAGGCAGCCGGACGGTCTGGTGCCAAGCAGTGCAGTGGAGAACAACAACCACCCGCCTCCTGCACCTAGTGCTCCCCTGCCTTCCCTGACTGAGCCGAAGGTGGAGAGGATGCAGTCACCGGTCGCAGAGCCACCCACAGCCCGACCAACAGAAAGTGAGTACCTGCTCAGTCAGCATGTTTTCTAAACTAACTCGTGTGTGTGTGTGTGTGAAATAGCTGCCAAGGGTAAGCTACATTTGTTGAAGTGATCAGCTCAAGGATGCATTTAGCTGGTTTACCCCTACCACCCATACATTAAGGGAGATTTCACACCTGTAGTTCGGTTAATTATACATCTTATATATTATATATCGTTGCATTTGAGTTCTGGTCTGTTAATGAAGTAAGAGAAGTTGATATGAAATTATACAGACTGCCGGGTAACTCGTTAATGGGACAGTTTTGCCGATTGTCATCCTGAATCAACAGGGCATCATCGGGACCCATGTGGGGAAATCCAGTTCCATGCAAATCAGTGTTGCAAAGCTCATGAAGGAATTACTTAATTTAAGTATTATTTATGTTTTTAGACTGCAAAAGACTGGCAAAGATGGGACTGCACAAAAGCCCCTTTGCACGCTTCCGGATGCGAACGTACACAGAATTACTGTGGGATCGCTGTCACACACTTTTTAATAGACTAAATGAATAAGCATGCGATGGGCAGCCTATTTCATCAGGCATTCTCCTCCCTTTCTGTTATCTCCACTATTTTACACGGGCTTCGTAACTCCATCCTGTGCTCAGATTGTGATTGGTTTAAAGAAATGCAAACGAGCAGAAGCATTTTTTCCCCCTATACCAGAATGATAATGTGTGGAGCCAGGCCTTTGTATCGCGCTGACACAGCGCTGCGGTGATAGGTCTGGCTACGCAAGACTAGTCTAGACCAACTGTGAATGTAGGTCAGGCAGGGTGATGATGAGAATCCCAGGGCTGCTCCCAGGGCACCATTTAAGAAATAACAGGCAAGCAACTGAATCGCCCAGCTCCCTTGAATGTGAATCAGCCACTGGTTAAAATCACTATGAATTCAGATTACTTGAGATGGAAACTTGTAGTTTACAGTTTTTGTGCGTGTGTGTTGAATATGCAGTAGATGTATTAATCAGTTAATATTAAGATGATAGCTACAAAGAAAGTTTGTTAGCTACTGATCTTTTTTTTTTTACTTCATGTAAATTAACACAAAATCAATCCAAAATCTAAACAGTGCAAAGGTGGCACTGTTGATGAAATCTATTAAGTTCACCCCATGATCTTTCTTTTAGCGCCACCCTCAGGACAAACTCTGTATTTTATTTTTTGCTGAATTACTGGCAAAGTTCTATGAATACTTAAATTGTCAGTGTTTATTTAATCAGTGTAATAAATTGCAGCCTCTAGGGACCATTAGCAGGCTTTAAGGCTTGTTTTCATCGTTGGTTGAGAAGAACTGCAGGTGCAAGGGTTATGTTGCATTTTCAGCGGCATGCTTTATCTTTCCATTGTGTTAATTCACGAGGAGGCTATACTGGAGTGTGAGCTTAGTTTGTTTTACGGTGGCAAAATAGGCGTGTTTTATTTGTGACTCTTTGTATGCGGTGGCTCCTAAAGCTGTGTGTGTGTGTGTGTGTGTGTGTGTGTGTGTGTGTGTGTGTGTGTGTGTGTGTGTGTGTGTGTGTTGTGTGTGTATCTGGAGACAGCTGTGCTCATGGGTTGCTCACACTGGTTGAGTAGTATCCAGGCGTAGGCGGCTGGGAGGTGATACATTCCAAATGTGGAGGTCATAAAACATTCAACATAAAAATAGAAAGCCTCCAATTTCCACTTTTTATGCTGCGTGTGTGTGTCTCTCTCTCTTCCTCTCTCTATCCACTGCACTTCCTTTGCAGACAGCAAGGGATTTAATTTATTTTTGGCTGAGGCTATTTCTTTCCTATAGTTTCTTACGTATTGGTGAATCAGTCAGCAAATATGCATGCTAAATATGTGAAATGTGGCCTTGTGTCAGTAGAAGGGAAAATAAGCAGGGAAAAGTGAGAGAATTAAGTCTCAACTTCAGCCACATTTGGCTCAGATTACCACCTTTCTGCTCAGTCGTGCATGTGGAAAGAGGCAGGCGTTGCTTGAAAGAAGCTCGAGAAGAAACAATGAGCAGATAGGAGCTGGAGAGAGGGGGAGAAACAGAGGAGGTTCAGTGGGCAGAAGGGGAGAGGAAGAAAAATGGAGAAAGACTTGAAGCATGAAAGAGTGTGATTTCCTGTAAAGTCCATCTTGCTGGGAGAAAACAAAATTAGAGAAGCCCACTTTAACCTCCAGTCATTTGGGAGTAAACTAAGCTGGCAGACCACACTGCTTTGATGACTTGTCCAAAACTACATTTTACTTTCCATTTCCTCAACAACTACACACAGTACGGATTCAGGCCCATTCTTTTTTTAGTGTTTTCTTTTTCCCATTTAATATTTAGTATTTTATTTGACGACGATGGTGGTGTGTTTTTATGTGTCCCATTTGGCCAATTAGACTTTCGCTTGAGGGCTCATGTGGTATTTCAGATCTACCTGCCTCTGGGCTCATAGTGTGTTTGTGTCTCTGTGCTCACATACAAGTATTCACTGCATACATTCATCCTCACACAGAGGATTAAGAATGTGGCGGCTGTTGTAAAGTGCATGGTACTGTATGACATGCTCTGTTTTTAGATTGATTTGTTGGCTGATTATGAGCAGCTGTATGAAGTCTTGTTGTGCTTCAACAGGATGTGTTCCCATGTGTACAGATAGACACACAAATTAATTTGTTCAGTAGGCTGCTCATCTTCATTTCCTGTCCCATGGCTTGACTTGCTATCTTTCATGGCATGTAGCATTGTGCTAAACCTACTGTTTACTTTGCAGGATTTACTCTCATGGATTGATTCTTTCATCTTACCTCTTCTTTTGTTCTGGAGCTTTTTTAACTTGTTGAACAAGGCCATCATTTAAACAAACTGGAGACAGTTTGCATATTAAGCCAAATGCTGTATAAAGTGGTCTTACGTGAGTATAATGCAATGGAAGTGCATGCACATGCTGTGTATAGTTTACTCCAGTTCACTTTGTTTTAATAAGCTGTTGGTTCATTGGGAGACAGACAACACTCTGACCTTGGTGCTTGAGCTCATTTCAGTGGATTTATATCTCACAGATAATGGATGAAATGGTGTTTGTACATGGAATAATATTACAGTGCCACACTCGTGAGTAATTGGTACTCCTTTTTTAAATGAAATCATCTGAAAAATCCCTTAATTCTTCCAGCATGTCATACTTGATAAGGTGGCTGCATTAGAAAGGCATTGACTTGCTTACACATGTGAAGCCGGGGGTTTGTGTGAGTGGACACACACACACACACACACACACACACACACACACACACACACACACACACACACACACACACACACACACACCCCTTGCAAGACCATGGTGTCAACATAACCCATTCCATCCTCCCACTCCTTCTCGATACTGACACTGACCACTGTGTGATCTCAGGAAGTCATTTAAAGTAATTCCCCACTGTTTCACTTGTCCAATAAGAATGGCGTTAAGCTCCTTACAAGGTACTTGCTAATTTACATCCGTTGAATTTTAATTCAGCAACTGCCAGGCTATATGGAGAGTTGATTATGGGGAAGTTGAGCATATGAATATTTGAATGTGTCAGCAGTGCCTGTTTGTTATTTAATATTGGCTCTGGACTCTTTATAGGAACCTTTTGATTTATTATTTTATTAAAGCTTAGTCTGCTACAGTTTTTAATGATGACTCACTATCTTATGATCTGCTGGGTCTTGTGCTGGCCTGCTGAGTGCAATCCTGGTTACACCACATTTAAACCATATTCATCTCTTTCACACAAACATAAAGGCCTTTTGATAGGCCTGCCTGGGACTTTGCTAGAAACAAGGACTTGTGCATGTCACAAGGGATGGAAATGGCTTGCCGACAAATGGTTTATCTGTGTGTGGGTGTGTGTTTTGCATGAAACATGCACACAAAAACAGTCCTGACTTCATGACTTTGCGTACCTAGCTTGTGTTTATCCAGTTTCCTTGAACTTAAAATAAAACCACTCACATCAGTCTGGCTGTTAACTATAGTTTAATGAACAATTTCCAACAAGATAGAATACAAAACCATAAATGAAATACACCTGAATTATCAGTGAACGTTGTCCTCAACAGACTAGAGAACCTTTCACTTCTCTGTTACATTTTTCAATCAGAGCAATTTACTTTCTCTTCATCTCCATCAGACACAGCATGAATCAAAAGGGAGTGACTATAAGAACATATGTACATGCCGCAGCGTGATATTGTTGCATGAAAGAAGCCTGAAGCTTTATGATCTTGCCAGAGCAGTGCATTGTAATATACAAAAAGCCATTTTTTTCAGGTCCAATACTTAATACTAATAACAGCAAAATACTTATTTTTTTAGAAAACTATCATTTTGTAAATATAGATACAAAATTCAAAATATACAGATTTATGATGAATGAAAATGTTATGTTTTTGTAATTTCTCCAGGCAGGTAATATCCCTCCAAATGTTGTTCTGAGTTATTTACAGCAGATGTCTCAAACAGTGACAGTTTAAAGTCTGCAGGGTTTCAGTTCAAGCAAACACCAGACCGTCTTCTTTAACAGGTTACCTCCTTATCTCTTGGTGAGGAAGATGTGCTAATCACTGAGTCTAGTCTGAAATAAAGTTGCATATCTAACTTGGTAGGACTGAAAAACTCAAGACTCTCAGCCCTTCAACACAGATGCATGACTTTTGGCCTTTCATCACAAGCATGTCATACTGAGCCTATATCTCAGATTTAACTGAACAACATTTACAACATAAGCTAATATAGAACACAATAAAATAAGAAATATGGATGTCAAACAAAGTATACAACACAAGAGAGCGACCCCTTGCCTCAGGGCACCGAGGTGTCATACCTGCCTGAGCCTGTTCCCAATCAACTTCTACGTCCTCCTGGCTTTTTTTATCCTCATCTCTCTTGAGAAGCACTCCCATCACATTACTTTTGAGTTACTTTCCCAAATATAATAATGCATGCAACAATAAAGATGACTAAAAGACTCAAAGCCCAATCAACCCAATTATTTTGTCTGTTGCGCTGGTTAGAGGAGTACTTTTCCTGCATCACAATAGACAACAGCAGTCCAAGGCCAGCAAGGTTAGTAGCCCATTTGTTTCTGATGTGGGAAACATCAGCGTTGCTTCCAAAGCGGTTTCTGAGTTGCAACAGTTGCTGTTGGTTTTGTCCGACAGAAAACTCTCTGATCTGTCTCAAGAGGTTAGTAGTGATCCTGTAGGTATGAGCTGGATCATATTTCCCCTGATTGTCAATATGCTGTGTGATATAAACTTGGTCTATCCTCTGCGGAGCTTGCTGTCCTGTGTTCGGCTCCCTGACACGAATTATGATCCTGTCACTGTTACTTCCCTCATACTCTGCTGGGGGACGGACAACATAAGGAGGAAGTTGCATGGATGTTTGTTGATTGAGACTGCCAACGGTGTAGTACTGGTATCTGACATTTCCCCGATGCAAGTCGTCCAACAGTCCGTCATAGTTGCCATAATGATGTGAGCCATAAGCTCTACTATCTGGGTCAAAAGTCAGCCTCATGACGTTGTTCTCGTCGATGTCCACTGCGTTGGCAAACCAGTAGAGCAACAAAAGACTGTGTTTGGGCACAGACTGCCCAAAGTTGATTTTCTTTAAATCGTTGATTGAATCAAGCTCTCTCTGTACAGCCGACACTGAGCTCAGGGCGAGGAACAGAGCTACACAGCACATTGTGACTCCTCCGGTCTTCATCATCCTGTAGAGATATTTAAAATTATTTCTACAATTATTCATCTATACTGTACATTCTTAATCTATATTTGTAACTAGAGATTCATTAAATTACCATTTCATGATTTTTAAATCTATTTTCATTTGGTTTTGTGATTCTGATGAATAGCTCACTCAAACACCTAATAAATAGGATGACAATTAATAGTATGTAGTGATAGTAACATAAATAGGACTTAAGGTTAATTCCTTACCAATCATGTGGGGTGGTGCCAAAAAGGAGAGCTCACCTAAGTCAGTCTGCTGCCGTTA
Source organism: Ophiodon elongatus (assembly GCA_016806645.1). Taxonomy (NCBI): domain Eukaryota; kingdom Metazoa; phylum Chordata; class Actinopteri; order Perciformes; family Hexagrammidae; genus Ophiodon; species Ophiodon elongatus. The sequence continues at coordinate 4,103,112 of JACSYO010002129.1, forward strand.
GGTTTCTGATCTGTTTGTGTGAGAGCCTGTGCAATTCCTTTTTAGGTTATCGTTTCCTTGTAAATGAAACTTGCAGAACAAGCATTGCAAAGGAAGTTTCATATAACCGCATTTTGAAAGGCACTTCCTTCCGAATTAAAAAAAAAACAAACAAAAGTAGTACTTCCTTTTTACCAGTCTGTAGAAATGCAAACTGAAAAGTCTGTCTGAGTCATCAAAGATTCTTTTTTTTCTTTCTTGACAGTGAGACTGTCCTTCAGACTGCAGGGGGAAAAACAAGGATATTTGTAGTGGTTCCTGGCTTATTATTAGCAGTATTCACTTATCGCAGATCAATTTCAAATCGCAGTACATGCATTATTCTGCTCTTGCTCGTACAGGTTAGCTTAGCAGATAGCTAACAGTAGATCCATGAAATAAAGACCCAGGAATCGTAGTAGAGTGTCTGGCTTTTAGTGAGAAGCTTTCTTTGATTTTGTAAAACTGTGGAAACATAACATGAAATGACCTTACAATACATATACATGAATATAAAGCTATGATTCAGCATAAAGCCAACCTGCCGGAAAAAGTAAGTAGCCATTAACATGAGACTCACCTGACTAGTTGGCATCTAAGCTAATTGTAACATTGATGTCAATGGAGAAATGCTAATCGCGATTAGCATCTATTGCTACAACACAAAGATTATACTAAAACCGTAAAAACACAGAATATATATCGTAGTAGATATTTACATGCTATATACAGAAATACTTACAGACTTGGACCTTCAAAGGCAACCAAACAGTAAGAATGAAAAGTAGCTGCAGCATGTCCTCTCAGTAGAAAGAGGCCCAATGTCCCCTAGGGCCTCAAACCCTGAACCCTCAGGGACTTACTGACTTCACCTGTTAAGTGGTTGAGTGTGAGAGACTGTGAGGGCTTGACATGGTGTAAATACGAATTGGACAGCACTTTGCTGCAACATATCACGTTACCATGACAGGGTAAAAAAATTGTGTGTATTTATTTTATACTTTACTGATTTCAACGTGTTCCAGGTTCTTTCCTCACAAGATGAGAGGTCATTTCAAATCTATTTACTATTTTTTGTAAAATGGCTTCAATAACAAAACGAAGTATTTGATGAATAAATAAATAAATATCCTCTGACTTGTGTTTTTATGTTCCATCTTTAATCCTTAATGTTGTTGTGTAAATGTAATTTACCAGGCTGAACACCCATGTGCCCTCCTCTTTGTTTACCTTATTTTTTTACGTCTCCATGCTTCAACTGGGAACTGCGTGTTTAACGTCACATTGCTATGAATTGTGGGTAATTCCCTTGAGCAAAGTCTGCATCTAATGGTGATTTACAGAAAGGGTTCATAAAGGGCTCAAAATGTCTGCCAGAGAGCCCTCAAACACGAGGATGTGACAATGGGACAGAACTAAACTCTCATGGACTCTGCGGGAGCGCACCTCAAAGTCTGTGAGTCCGTCCGTAAGGGTGGAGATGGGGATTGGGGCTGATTCGAATAGTCCTTTTTGCTTAGGAAGGTTCATAACTGAGTGAAATGACCCGGAAGTATCTCAGTGGCCGCCATTATAAGAGCTGTTCGAATTCTCTGTTCGAATTGCTGTAAACTGATCAAAAGGACTAATTGATCTGCTCTCTCTGGTGTTGTACTGCAGCCTCAGCCCTCATTCTTTTATCTGACTTCAGTTACAGGAGCTTTGATAAAAGGGTTAAACTGAACGAGCTCTTCAGTCTGAGTCATGTTTTTAATTATCATCTTTTGAATCAACATTAGAATTTTAAAACACAATCAAGTCAATACTTCTAGGTCACACTGAGTTGTGTGGGGTTTCATAAACTGCATATTCTTATGATCTGATTATAATCTGTATATAAACCATAACAACAAAAAGGGATATGAGACATTGTTAGTGGGATAACGTATTTAATTCAGCATGTTTGAAACTCAACAATGAGACAGTTTAGTAGCTTTGTACTCTGTGGCAATCCTTTGGTTTCAGTTTTATATTCCTTCTTTGATTTCTATTCCAACCTAGTTAATAAAGTAATACTTTGAACCGGGTTGTTTATGTCGTTATGTACTCTGTAAGAACACACGGACGAAGGAATCTAAGATGCGCTTCTTTGTAGTCCATCTTCGGAAAATTATAGTTTCACCGCTGCAGACTGATATCACTAAAATGCGCCTGCCGTCGCATCATAACTACATTGCTGAGTGAAAGTGGAGGAGTCGGATTCTCTAAACACCGTGGTTGTCTTTTCCTAACTCTTCATGAATTCTCCTTCCCATCTTTCCTTGACCCCGTGACGTTTTCCACAGAGGTCAAGGAAAAATGATTTAGGAATAGACGTTAGGAGGTAATCTTTGGACTATTCGAATCCAGCCTCGGCCTCAGAAACAAAAGGAACTAACGACAGCAAGAGAGAAGGGATGAATAAAAAAACGAAAATGCCATTACCTTCTACACCACTTGGCGTCTCTGATGCAACACATGAAAATGTGGGGGCAGAACATGCATGGTTCATGACTGCATTCGTAAGTGTTTTGCTACTTTTTTTTTAAATTTATTCTTTGTTCATAGAAACGTTGTATTTTACATTGGAGTTTACTATTCAATATCTATTCTATTAGTAATCTTGTATTTCCCATGACTGTCTTCTTAACTACTAAAGGGCCCTACCCCGTATCTGTGTCACAACTCTTGATCACTAAATTGAAGTGAATTTGTCTCTTTGCCTTTTTTATAAGACATTACACAGTAGAGTTTGCCAGAAAGTGTGGGTTAAAAGACGAGGATGACCTGCAACAAAAAAATCCCCAGCTGGATTTGAACCAATGACCTTGTGGTTTTAGACCACAAGGTCATTGGTTCAAATGCAGGGTTTCAGCACAGGCAAACACTTCACCATCCTAATTAACTGATAACTGCCTCATCTCTTGGAGAGGAAGACTTGATGATCAGAGTCTAGTCCAAAATAAAGTTTAAAAGTGCTTTATTCAAGCATTGATAGAGCAGTGAACAACTTTTTGCTATGTACAGATATAGTGGAGTAATGTCTGAAGTCGCTCTCCCTCTGTGTTGAGCGGCAACAGAAATGCTCCCAATCTCATATTTACCTTACCTCTAATGCACCTTTTGAATGGGTAGGACTGAAACCCTGAAAACTGTAATGGGAGATTTCTGCGTAGCTCGAGAGAAGAGTTGGAATAAATCAAGTGTATAATAAAACAGTCTTGACTGGTATCAAAGTTGTCTTGTCGTTTATTTAAGCTTGCAAGCGGAAGAGCATCTGTCAGTCACGTATTTCAGTGATCTGAGGGAAGTGCTTCAACGAGTGATCGCCGTACATGTCATTTATACATACAGAAAGTCACACCAATGATGAGTCATACACAAAGCGTAAGTCTCTCTGTACGCGATACAATCTGGGTTTTTGGTGCGCCTGTGTAGGCGCACAAAAAAAACTAAGCCTTTGTGGTCAGTTTTCTAAGAATACTGTCAGAAACTGAAGTTGATAAAGAGGAACCTAGATGTGTCTGTGTCTCTGTCTTTGCAGACACTTTAAACAGTTATATACTTAATACATATTTTTACCATAACAAAACTCTCAGTCCATTGCACGCAGTTTGAGATGAGTGATTTAAAACATTTGGCCTCAAATCATAAGCATGCCTATATCTCAAACTTAATCGAACAACATTTACAAAAAAGTTAATATAGTACACTTTCAAGTTAAATCAAACGGGACATAAAGCGACATTAAATAGAATATCTTGGACATAATTGGATATAATGAACATTCTGTTCAAATGGTGTACTCTTAGATTTGCTCTTCCTTCTACGCAGCTCGTTTAAGGAAAAGGAAGTTGCATAAAACCTGATCTTTTAAAGTTTGCAAAGTTATTTATTTAAAAAAAGCTCATTAGATAAACATAAGTGAATTGGACTTAATAATAGGGGTAACATGCTAAAAGAATGCAGTTGTTAAATCAAATAAACAAATGTAACCAAATGAAACCCCGAAAAAATAAATTGGGGCTTTCGCTTATCTAAACAAAAACTAATGAAACTTAACTGTCAACTCTAATCCTTAAACCAAAAGTACAGAAAAACAGCACCACCTGTTCCTATTGTTTTTTAACGTCAATGTTCTCTAAGATATGTGCAAGATCAGATTTATACAACCTGAGACTAACCTGGCCCTGTCCCAAGGGTTTTACTAGTACCGTGTACCAATTTGCAACAAACAATTTACAGTCAGTCATGAGAGGTATGTGGCGTGCTTGAATAACAGCCGCGCCTTGAAGGAAGTCTCGATCTAGACTTTATACTCCTGAACCAATCAACTGGGAGAGTCTCCACATACGCAATTTACCTGAAAGTTATGACACACACAAACCAAGTCTAGAGCACTAATTTGCACCTTGTTATCTTAAACTTTAATATTTGCACTCTTTCCACTTTTTATTGCAACTGTTGCACTGAAACTTTTTATCCTCTCTGATATATAAAATATATACCCAAAGACAGTATGATTGTGACAACTAGACCAATACAACAGCACATCATGATCTTGGGTTCAGAGTCAATGCATGATTTTCTGTTCCCAGTCGTCCTGTTGGCTTCGTGGTCCTCATCGCCGTCAATATCCACTAGAACATCATATTGGTTGCGAAAATCTCTAGGAACGTTGCTCCTTGAAGCATCATCCAAATAGTTTTGTCTTTTTAGGTAGTTGTTTGGTGGCGTGTAGTTGGTTGGTGGCGTGTAGTTGATTGGTGGTGTGTAGGTATTTTCTCGTCTGTTGTTGCGCTGGTTAGAGGAGTACTTTTCCTGGATCACAATATACAACAGCAGTCCAAGGCCAGCAAGGTTAGTAGCCCATGTGTTTCTGATGTGCCTTAACCAGGAATCATCAGCGTTGCTTCTGAAGCGGTTCCTGAGTTGCAACAGTTGCTGTTGGTTTTCTCCATCAGAAAACTCTCTGATCTGTCTCATGAGGTTAGTAGTGATCCTGTAGGTATGAGCTGGATCATATTCTGTCCCCAGATTTTCAGAAATGTCATAATGCTGTGTGATATAAACTTGGTCTATCCTCTGCAAATCTTGCCATTGTGTGTTCTGCTCCCTGACTCGAATTATGATCCTGTCCCTGTTACTTCCCTCATACTCCGTTAGGGGACGGAGAACGTAAGGAGGAAGTTCCATGGAACTTTCTTGATTGAGATTGCCAATAGTGTAGTACTGGTATGCATTCCCCCGAGGCAAGTCGTCCAACAGTCCCTCAGAGTTGTGATAATAATGTGAGCCATAATCTTCTCTGTTGGGGTCAAAGGTCAGCCTCATGATGTTGTTCTCATCAATGTCCACTGTGTTAGCAAACCAGTAGAGAAGCAAAAGACTATGTTTGGGCACAGACTGACCAAAGTTGATTTTCTTCAAATCAGTGATTGAATTAAGCTTTTGTACAGCCGACACTGAGCTCAGGGCGAGGAACAGAGCTACACAGCACATTGAGAATATTACTGACATCCTCATCATCCTGTAGAGAAATTTAAAAAGTTATTTCTTCCTTTATTCAGCTATACTGTACCAATCTCAATGTATTTGTTGCTAGAGATTCATCTAATGGCTATTTTCATGATTTGATTAATCTGTTGAATATGTCACACTAAGGCCTAACGGATAGGGTGACAATTTTTAATGTATGTCTCAAAACAAAAACAGGTGGCCATATAAGCATAGAAATGGGTTTTGTTATCATTCTTCCTGCTAATACTGACCAGTATGAGGAAGGAATACACGTTCCTCTTCTATGCAAAATTTATGTTGTAAGTTTATCTGAAATCAATTTGAGACTTCAGCAGCTTAAGTTAATCAAATCAAGTATTTACCAAATTCCCTTTTGAGAACTCTCACAAAGAAGAATAGAGGTATAAATGCTTCACTAATCATGTGGAATAGTGCCAGGGTAAATACTAAAAACAAAACGTGATCATAGAATAAAAAGTGCTCACCTGCGTTAGTCTGCTGCTGTTAGTTCTCTGATCCCTGTGCTTGTGTGAGAGCCTGTTCAACTCCTTTTAGGTTACGGTTTCTCTAGAAATGAAACTTGGGAAATCAAGTGTGATTACAGGAAGTTGCAGAATACAGCTCTTTTTATATTTGGATCATCTGTATTCAAGAATATTATACTAATTAAACAAAACTAGTAATCAGAACATAAGAGAGCTCATCTGCGTTTGTTTGCTGCCATCAGGTATCTGATCTGTGTTTGTGTGAGAGTCGGTGTAACGTCTCCTAGTTTACAGCTTTGCTGGAAATGAAACTGGCTAAATGAACATTGCTGGTGGTAACAAGAAGTCCAATAATAGTTTGATTACTTCCTCCTTCCTTTATTGTATGAAACAAACAAACACTCACATCAGTGTGATTTTTTCTTTTTTTTTTAATTATTATTATACTTTAATAAACACAAAACCATAGATGAAAGGAACTCCTGTTTTTTTTCTTTTGTTTTTTGTTTTTTATATATTTATAAGTGTATGCAGGTATGTATACAGACAGACAGACAGACTCATCAGTTACAGGAAGAATCAGCTGGGAGTTATTACTATTGGATTACTGGAGCATGGCATTGTTGCCTGACTGAATCCTGAAGCTTTATGACCATGCCAGAGCAATGCATTATAATATACAATAAAATACATTTTGTTCAATTCAAATTATTTTCAGTAATTTTGATTTTTTTTTCTTTTATCAACGGACTGCAATTTAGGAGACAGAGCTATAGAGGTCCGAATGTCCTGAAGACTCTCTGACCTTCACAGCGGTCTGAGATGGGTGATTTAAGGAATTTGGCATTTTATCACTTAACTGAACCCCATTTACAAAAAAAGATAATATAGCATACAATAAAATCAAACACAAAGAAATACCCCTGGCCATTGTTCACGAGTACTGCCTGATTCTTTTCTTCCAATCGATTGATACATCTTGGTCCTAGTCGCCCTCAAAACGTTTCACCGGCCCTCCTTGGTTTGGACTATCTATTGTTTGCCCTCATTTTTTGTCATCTAAATCCTCAATGATGTAAAAACACATATGAACAAACAAATAAAAACAAGAAAAAAATTAAGCACATCAACAAAGCATAATTCCCCCCATTATTTGGTATGTTTCCTTGTCCGTAGTTTTGTGGTGTGTAGTAGATTGGTTGTCCGTAGTTGTTTTCTGGTCTGTAGGTATTTTCTGATCCGTTGTTTTGTTGGGTAAAGAAGTACCTTTCCTTGATCATAATAGACAACAGCAGTCCAAGGCCAGCAAGTTCACCCCATGTGATTCTGATGTTCGGAAACATCAGCGTTGCTTCTGAAGCGGTTCCTGAGTTGCAACAGTTGCTGTTGGTTTCCTCCAACAGAAAACTCTCTGATCTGTCTCATGAGGTTAGTAGTGATCCTGTAGGTATGATCTGGATCATATTCTGTCCCCAGATTCTCAGAAATGTCATAATGCTGTGTGATATAAACTTGGTCTATCCTCTGCAGAGCTCGCCGTCCTGTGTTCGGCTCCCTGACACGAATTATGATCCTGTCACTGTTACTTCCCACATACTCTGCTGGGGGACGGACAACATAAGGAGGAAGTTGCATGGATGTTTCTTGATTGAGACTGCCAACGGTGTAGTACTGGTATCTGACATTTTGCCGATGCAAGTTGTCCAACAGTTCCTCATAGTTGCCAAAATGATGTGAGCCATAAGCTCTACTATCTGGGTCAAAAGTCAGACTCATGACGTTGTTCTCGTCGATGTCCACTGCGTTGGCAAACCAGTAGAGCAACAAAAGACTGTGTTTGGGCACAAACTGCCCAAAGTTGATTTCCTTTAAATCGTTGATTGAATCAAGCTCTCTCTGTACAGCCGACACTGAGCTCAGGGCGAGGAACAGAGCTACACAGCACATTGTGACTCCTCCTGTCTTCATCATCCTGTAGAGATATTTTAAAAGTTATTGCTGACATTCATCATCCATACTGTTAATTCTCAATCTATACTATATATTTGTAACTAGAGATGCATCAAATTACTATTTTCATGATTTGATCAGTCAGGTGGCCATATGAACATTGAAACAGGTTTTATTTGTTATCGTTCCTTCTGCTCATACAGACAGGTAAGAATCAGGCCAGTTTTAAGAAGGAATCCATAGTCCTCATTCTGTGCCAGTTTATCTGATGTTAATGAGGCTTCAGCAACCTGATTTTATCAAATCAAGTGAGTAGCCTCCAAAAAAGGTTAGTCTTTATAGTTCCAAATTCCCTTTTAATGTCTCAATAGAAAGTGTTTCTTTGAGTTGCGGTGGAGAAATCAATGGTAACACAAAGAGGAGAAAACACTCACAAAAAAGACTTGACCAATCGTGTGTAATAATGCCACGGCAAATACTAATTAAACAAAACTAGAGAGCCAAAAATGAGAGAGCTCACCTGCGTAAGTCTGCTGCCGTCAGGTATCTGATCTGTTTGTGTGAAAGTAGGCGTAACGGTTACTGCTTTGCTGTAAATGATACTGACAACATAAGCGTTGCTGGTGGTTGAAGGACATCTGATTAATACATGTGTATGGATGAAACTTCTTTACTTTTGTGAGAAAACAAAAGTAGTACTCCCCTTTTCAGTGTTTTTGTTTTGGGTTTATTCGTCATGTGCCCTGTAAAAATGCAAAAAAAAAAAAAAATTTTATCCGCAGTTTTTAGAGAATGATTCTGTAAAGTCCTTCCGTGAGTCATCTGGGAATTTTATGAGCATGTTTATAATAGAAAGTAGCCTGTGCAGGGCCAGGCTTGATAGTAAGTGTGTCCTTTAGACTGCATGGTGAGGGTGCCTGGGTTATGATTAGCTAGTGTAGTGACTTTAACAAATATCCAATTTAAATCTTAAAGCCACTGGGGGCGAACAGGAGAACTTGTTTGGACGCATGTTATGCCACAAATGAATCACTGTCTGGCTCTGTGTCTCTTTCGATCTGTTGATCTGTTTATTCATTGCACAGTAACCATATCATAAAATCATCATTGTTCCATCTTACTTGTATCACGGCGTCTTACATGCTGAGTAACAAGACACCACACGACAGGATAAGACAACACGTTGACACATCCAGTTGACACAACCACGGTCAAAAACGTTTTGCTTGCGTCCACACACACACCTTGTTCTCATTACCAGGCACTTACCTATATGCCCTTTCACGTTAATGTGCCACCCTGTGTTCAATGTAGGAACTGCATGTCTAAATTCACCTTGTGTTTCTCTCAAAGATAAAAGAAAGCAGCAAAACTACATTATGGTTCCAACAGCTAGTATTCGCGTATCACGGATCAATTTCAAGTTGCAGTATATGCATGTTTTATCGGCTGATGTTTTAAAGTTTGCAAAGTTATTTATTTAAAAAACAAAGCTCTTTAGATAAACATAAGTGAATTGGACTTAATAAAAGGGGTAACATGCTAAAAGAATGCAGTTAAATCAAATAAACAAATGTAACCAAATGAGACCCCCAAAAAATAAATTGGGGCTTTCGCTTATCTAAACAAAAACTAATGAAACTTAAAAACTGTCAACTCTAATCCTTGAACCAAAAGTACAGAAAAACAGCACCACCTGTTCCTCATATTTTCTAACGTCAATGTTCTCTAAGATATGTGCAAGATCAGATTTATACAACCTGAGACTAACCTGGCCATGTCCCAAGGGTTTTACTAGTACCGTGTACCAATTTGCAACAAACAATTTACAGTCAGTCATGAGAGGTATGTGGCGTGCTTGAATAACTGCCGCGCCTTGAAGGAAGTCTCGATCTAGACTTTATACTCCTGAACCAATCAACTGGGAGAGTCTCCACATACGCAATTTACCAGAAAGTTATGACACACACAAAACAAAGCTAGAGCCCTTATTTGCACCTTATTGTTATCTTAGACTTTAATATTTGCACTCTTTCCACTTTTTATTGCAACTGTTGCACTGAAACGTTTTATCCTCTCTGATATATAAAATATATACCCAAAGACAGTATGATTGTGACAACTAGACCAATACAACAGAACATCATGATCTTGGGTATGTAGTCAATGCATGATTTTCTGTTCCCAGTCATCCTGTTGGCTTCGTGGTCCTCATCGCTGTCGATATTCACTAGAACATCATATTGGTTCCGAAAATCTCTAGGAACGTTGCTCCTTGAAGCATCAGCCAAATAGTTTTGTCTTTTTAGGTAGTTGTTTGGTGGCGTGTCGTTGATTGGTGGCGTGTCGTTGATTGGTGGCGTGTCGTTGATTGGTGGTGTGTAGGTATTTTCTGATCTGTTGTTGCGCTGGTTAGAGGAGCACTTTTCCTGGATCACAATATACAACAGCAGTCCAAGGCCAGCAAGGTTAGTAGTCCATGTGTTTCTGATTTGCCTTAACCAGGAATCATCAGCGTTGCTTCTGAAGCGGTTGCTGAGTTGCAAGAGTTGCTGTTGGTTTTCTCCATCAGAAAACTCTCTGATCTGTCTCATGAGGTTAGTAGTGATCCTGTAGGTATGAGCTGGGTCATATTCTGTCCCCAGATTTTCAGAAATGTCATAATGCTGTGTGATATAAACTTGGTCTATCCTCTGCAAATTTTGCCATTGTGTGTTCTGCTCCCTGACTCGAATTAAGATCCTGTCCCTGTTACTTCCCTCATACTCCGTTAGGGGACGGAGAACGTAAGGAGGAAGTTCCATGGAACTTTCTTGATTGAGATTGCCAATAGTGTAGTACTGGTATGCATTTCCCCGAGGCAAGTCGTCCAACAGTCCCTCAGAGTTGTGATAATGATGTGAGCCATAATCTTCTCTGTTGGGGTCAAAGGTCAGCCACATGACGTTGCTCTCATCGATGTCCACTGTGTTAGCAAACCAGTAGAGAAGCAAAAGACTATGTTTGGGCACAGACTGACCAAAGTTGATTTTCTTCAAAGCAGTGATTGAATTAACCTTTTGTACAGCCGACACCGAGCTCAGGGCGAGGAACAGAGCTACACAGCACATTGAGAATATTCCTGACATCCTCATCATCCTGTAGAGAAATAAAAAAAGGGATTTCTCCCATTATTCAGCTATACTGTATATTCTTAATATATGCTGTATATTTGTAACTAGAGATGCATTAAATTACTATTGTTTTGAGACATAATTGAAAAATGTTCAAATATAAAATAAATTTAAAATCATAAATAGTCAGGCGGCCAAATGAACATAGAACCCGGTTGTATTTGTTATCATTCTTCCTGCTCATACTGACCAGTAAGAGGTAGGCCAGTTTGAGGAAGGAATACACATTCCTCATTCTATGGAACAAATCTTTTTTTAATTTGAGATTAATTTGAGACTTCAGCAGCCCGAGTTAATCAAATCAAGTATTTACTAAATTCCCTTTTTCGAGAACTCTCACAAAGAAGAATTGAGTTAAATGCTTCACCAATCATGTGGAATAGTGCCAGGGTAAATACTAAAAACAAAACGTGATCATAGAATAAAGAGTGCTCACCTGCGTTAGTCTGCTGTTGTTAGTTTTCTGATCCCTGTGCTTGTGTGAGAGCCTGTTAAAATCCTTTTAGGTTACGGTTTCTCTAGAAATGAAACTTTGGAAATCAAGTGTTGCTTGTGGTTACAGGAAGTTGCAGAATACAGCTCTTTTTATATTTGTATATTTTGTATTCAAGAATACAATACTAATCAAACAAAACTAGTAATCAGAACATAAGAGAGCTCACCTGCGTTTGTTTGCTGCCATCAGGTATCTGATCTGTGTTTGTGTGAGAGTCGGTGTAACACCTTCTAGTTTACCACTTCGCTGGAAATTAAACTGGCTAAACGAACATTGCTGGTGGTAACAAGAAGTTGAAAAATAGTTTGAATACTTCCTCCTTCCTTTATTGCATTCAAATAAAAACACTCACGTCAGTGTGATTGTTAATTACAGTTTAATAAACGCAAAACCATAGATGAAAGGAACTCCTGTTTTTTTCGTGTGTATAACCAGCCACTTTATTAGACACACCTTTTCAATTGCTTGTTAACACAAATATCTAATCAGCCAATCACATGGCAGCAACTCAAGGCATTTACATGCCTAGACTTGTTGAAGACAACTTGCTGAAGTTCAAACCGAGCATCAGAATGGGGAAGAAAGGGGATTTAAGGGACTTTGAACGTGGCATGGTTGTTGGTGCCAGACGGGCTGGTCTAAATATTTCAAAAACTGCTGATCTAATGGGATTTTCATGCACAACCATCTCTAGGGTTTACAGAGACTGGTCTGAAAAAGAGAAAATATCCAGTGAGCGGCAGTTGTGTGGATGAAAATGCCTCGTTGACGTCAGAGGAGAATGGGCAGAGTGGTTTGAGATGATAGAAAGGCAACAGTAACTCAAATAACCACTTGTCTCTGTGTCACAAGTCTTGATCACCAAACATGAGGGATCTTTGCCTGAAACTGGAGTGAAATATTGGCAGGTGTGTATGTATATACCTGTCAATATTTCACTGCAGTTTCAGGCAAAGAAACTTGTCGGACTTTTATTGTTTGTACTATTCCATGTCATCTGCCTAAAGAAATGTGGTAAATTTGGTATGTTGCCTTTATTGGACAGTGCACAGTAGAGTTTGCCAAAGATTGTGGGTTGAGAGTCAGATGACCTGCAAAAAAACATCCCCATCTGGATTTGAACCAACGATGTGGTGGTTTTATAGCACTTGATCAACAAAACACCAGTTTGTTTTGAGTTCATACTGATTTATCCAGTATTCCCATCCATAAGGGGTGATATTTTCATCCTTTTTTTTTTTTTTTTTTGTATTTCAAGTTTTAGCCCAAATTCTGGTGCAAAATAGTTGAAACTTTTTAAAGACCCCATTTTCAAGAATTTTGTTATTTCTTTATCACAAAATTGCTCTCACAAACCCCTATCTCTCTTTATCTTTCTTTTCTCGCTGGATTAATGTCCCCTGTGGGATACATAAGATTTTTTTATCATTACAACTCGACTGCTCACAACTGACTCACGGGACATAAAGGGACACTAAATAGAATATCTTGGACTTAATAATGAACTTTCTGTTCAAATGGTGTACTTTTAGATTCACTCTTGCTTCTACGCAGCTCGTTTTAAGGAAAAAGAAGTTGCATAAAACTTGATCTTTTAAGTTTGCTAAGTTATTTATTTAAAAAATAAAAGCTCTTTAGATAAACATAAGTGAATTGGACTTAATAAAATGGGCAACATGCTAAAATAATGCAGTTGTTGAATCAAATAAACAAATGTAACCAAATGAGACGCCCAAAAAATAAATTGGGGCTTTTGCTTATCTAAACAAAAACTAATGAAACTTAAAAACTGTCAACTCTAATCCTTAAACCAAAAGTACAGAAAAACAGCACCACCTGCTCCTATTGTTTTCTAACGTCAATGTTCTCTAAGATATGTGCAAGATCAGATTTATACAACCTGAGACTAACCTGGCCCTGTCCCAAGGGTTTTACTAGTACCGTGTACCAATTTGCAACAAACAATTTACAGTCAGTCATGAGAGGTATGTGGCGTGCTTGAATAACAGCCGCGCCTTGAGGGAAGTCTCGATCTAGACTTTATACTCCTGAACCAATCAACTGGGAGAGTCTCCACATACGCAATTTACCAGAAAGTTATGACACACACAAAACAAAGCTAGAGCCCTTATTTGCACCTTATTGTTATCTTAGACTTTAATATTTGCACTCTTTCCACTTTTTATTGCAACTGTTGCACTGAAACGTTTTATCCTCTCAGATATATAAAATATATACCCAAAGACAGTATGATTGTGACAACTAGACCAATACAACAGAACATCATGATCTTGGGTATGTAGTCAATGCATGATTTTCTGTTCCCAGTCGTCCTGTTGGCTTCGTGGTCCTCATCGACGTCGATATCCAGTTGAACATCATATTGGTTGCGAAAATCAATGGAAACGTTGCTCCTTGAAGCATCATCCAAATAGTTTTGTCTTTTTAGGTAGTTGTTTGGTGGCGTGTCGTTGATTGGTGGTGTGTAGGTATTTTCTGATCTGTTGTTGCGCTGGTTAGAGGAGTACTTTTCCTGGATCACAATATACAACAGCAGTCCAAGGCCAGCAAGGTTAGTAGCCCATGTGTTTCTGATTTGCCTTAACCAGGAATCATCAGCGTTGCTTCTGAAGCGGTTGCTGAGTTGCAAGAGTTGCTGTTGGTTTTCTCCATCAGAAAACTCTCTGATCTGTCTCATGAGGTTAGTAGTGATCCTGTAGGTATGAGCTGGGTCATATTCTGTCCCCAGATTTTCAGAAATGTCATAATGCTGTGTGATATAAACTTGGTCTATCCTCTGCGGAGCTCGCTGTCCTGTGTTCGGCTCCCTGACACGAATTAAGATCCTGTCCCTGTTACTTCCCACATACTCTGTTAGGGGACGGACAACATAAGGAGGGAGTTGCATGGATCTTTGTTGATTGAGATTGCCAATAGTGTAGTACCGGTATGCATTTCCCCGAGGCAAGTCGTCCAACAGCCCCTCAGAGTTGTGATAATGATGTGAGCCATAATCTTCTCTGTTCGGGTCAAAGGTCAGCCTCATGACGTCGTTCTCATCGATGTCCACTGTGTTAGCAAACCAGTAGAGAAGCAAAAGACTGTGTTTGGGCACAGACTGCCCAAAGTTGATTTTCTTTAAATGGTTGATTGAATGAAGCTCTCTCTGTACAGCCGACACTGAGCTCAGGGCGAGGAACAGAGCTACACAGCACATTGAGAATATTACTGACATCCTCATCATCCTGTAGAGAAATTAAAAAAGTGATTTCTCCCATTATTCAGCTATACTGTACATTCTTAATCTATGCTGTATATTTGTAACTAGAGATGCATTAAATTACTATTGTTTTGAGACATAATTGAAAAATTTTCAAATATAAAATAAATTTAAAATCCTAAATAGTCAGGCGGCCAAATGAACATAGAAACCGGTTTTTAATTGTTATCATTCTTCCTGCTCATACTGACCAATAAGAGGTAGGCCAGTTTGAGGAAGGAATACACATTCCTCATTCTATGGAACAAATCTTTTTTTAATTTGAGATTAATTTGAGACTTCAGCAGCCCGAGTTAATCAAATCAAGTATTTACTAAATTCCCTTTTTCGAGAACTCTCACAACGAAGAATTGAGTTAAATGCTTCACCAATCATGTGGAATAGTGCCAGGGTAAATACTAAAAACAAAACGTGATCATAGAATAAAGAGTGCTCACCTGCGTTAGTCTGCTGTTGTTAGTTTTCTGATCCCTGTGCTTGTGTGAGAGCCTGTTCAACTCCTTTTAGGTTACGGTTTCTCTAGAAATGAAACTTGGGAAATCAAGTGTTGCTTGTCGTTACAGGAAGTTGCAGAATACAGCTCTTTTTATATTTGTATATTTTGTATTCAAGAATACAATACTAATCAAACAAAACTAGTAATCAGAACATAAGAGAGCTCACCTGCGTTTGTTTGCTGCCATCAGGTATCTGATCTGTGTTTGTGTGAGAGTCGGTGTAACACCTTCTAGTTTACCACTTCGCTGGAAATTAAACTGGCTAAACGAACATTGCTGGTGGTAACAAGAAGTTGAAAAATAGTTTGAATACTTCCTCCTTCCTTTATTGCATTCAAATAAAAACACTCACGTCAGTGTGATTGTTAATTACAGTTTAATAAACGCAAAACCATAGATGAAAGGAACTCCTGTTTTTTTCGTGTGTATAACCAGCCACTTTATTAGACACACCTTTTCAATTGCTTGTTAACACAAATATCTAATCAGCCAATCACATGGCAGCAACTCAAGGCATTTACATGCCTAGACTTGTTGAAGACAACTTGCTGAAGTTCAAACCGAGCATCAGAATGGGGAAGAAAGGGGATTTAAGGGACTTTGAACGTGGCATGGTTGTTGGTGCCAGACGGGCTGGTCTAAATATTTCAAAAACTGCTGATCTACTGGGATTTTCATGCACAACCATCTCTAGGGTTTACAGAGACTGGTCTGAAAAAGAGAAAATATCCAGTGAGCGGCAGTTGTGTGGACGAAAATGCCTCGTTGACGTCAGAGGAGAATGGGCAGAGTGGTTTGAGATGATAGAAAGGCAACAGTAACTCAAATAACCACTTGTCTCTGTGTCACAAGTCTTGATCACCAAACATGAGGGATCTTTGCCTGAAACTGGAGTGAAATATTGGCAGGTATGTATGTATATACCTGTCAATATTTCACTCCAGTTTCAGGCAAAGAAACTTGTCAGATTTTTATTGTTTGTACTATTCCATGTCATCTGCCTGAAGAAATGTGGTAAATTTGGTATGTTGCCTTTATTGGACAGTGCACAGTAGAGTTTGCCAAAGATTGTGGGTTGAGAGTCAGATGACCTGCAGAAAAACATCCCCATCTGGATTTGAACCAACGATGTGGTGGTTTTATAGCACTTGATCAACAAAACACCAGTTTGTTTTGAGTTCATACTGATTTATCCAGTATTCCCATCCATAAGGGGTGATATTTTCATCCTTTTTCTTTTTTTCTTAGTTTTAGCCCAAATTCTGGTGCAAAATAGTTGAAACTTTTTCAAGGCAAGGCAAGTTTATTTGTATAGCACATTTCAACAAGGCAATTCAAAGTGCTTCACATAAAACCATTAAGCATCAAAACATAATGCAAAAAAAAGATTTAAAAACAATTAAGAACATTCATTTAAACATTGAAAACATTAAAAACAGTTAATAAGACATTAAAAAGCTAAAAAATAGAATAAAAGTTGCAGTGCAGTTTAAGAAATAAAATACAGTAGTGAGATGCAGAAATTGATTAAGATCCTTGAATCTGGTTCAATTAAAGGCAACAGCAAACAGAATGTGGGCTTTCGCTTATCTAAACAAAAACAAATGAAACTTAAAAACTGTCAACTCTAATCCTTAAACCAAAAGTACAGAAAAACAGCACCACCTGTTCCTCATATTTTCTAACGTCAATGTTCTCTAAGATATGTGCAAGATCAGATTTATACAACCTGAGACTAACCTGGCCCTGTCCCAAGGGTTTTACTAGTACCGTGTACCAATTTGCAACAAACAATTTAGTCAGTCATGAGAGGTATGTGGCGTGCTTGAATAACAGCCGCGCCTTGAGGGAAGTCTCGATCTAGACTTTATACTCCTGAACCAATCAACTGGGAGAGTCTCCACATACGCAATTTACCAGAAAGTCATGACACACCTAAACCAAAGCTAGAGCACTAATTTGCACCTTATTGTTATCTTAGACTTTAATATTTGCACTCTTTCCACTTTTTATTGCAACTGTTGCACTGAAACGTTTTATCTTCTCCGATATATAAAATATATACCCAAAGACAGTATGATTGTGACAACTAGACCAATACAACAGAACATCATGATCTTGGGTATGTAGTCAATGCATGATTTTCTGTTCCCAGTCGTCCTGTTGGCTTCGTGGTCCTCATCGACGTCGATATCCAGTAGAACATCATATTGGTTGCGAAAATCAATGGAAACGTTGCTCCTTGAAGCATCATCCAAATAGTTTTGTCTTTTTAGGTAGTTGTTTGGTGGCGTGTAGTTGATTGGTGGTGTGTAGGTATTTTCTGATCTGTTGTTGCGCTGGTTAGAGGAGTACTTTTCCTGGATCACAATATACAACAGCAGTCCAAGGCCAGCAAGGTTAGTAGCCCATGTGTTTCTGATTTGCCTTAACCAGGAATCATCAGCGTTGCTTCTGAAGCGGTTGCTGAGTTGCAAGAGTTGCTGTTGGTTTTCTCCATCAGAAAACTCTCTGATCTGTCTCATGAGGTTAGTAGTGATCCTGTAGGTATGAGCTGGGTCATATTCCCCCAGATTTTCAATATGCTGTGTGATATAAACTTGGTCTATCCTCTGCGGAGCTCGCTGTCCTGTGTTCGGCTCCCTGACACGAATTAAGATCCTGTCCCTGTTACTTCCCTCATACTCTGTTAGGGGACGGAGAACGTAAGGAGGAAGTTGCATGGAACTTTGTTGATTGAGATTGCCAATAGTGTAGTACCGGTATGCATTTCCCCGAGGCAAGTCGTCCAACAGCCCCTCAGAGTTGTGATAATGATGTGAGCCATAATCTTCTCTGTTGGGGTCAAAGGTCAGCCTCATGACGTCGTTCTCATCGATGTCCACTGTGTTAGCAAACCAGTAGAGAAGCAAAAGACTGTGTTTGGGCACAGACTGACCAAAGTTGATTTTCTTTAAATGGTTGATTGAATGAAGCTCTCTCTGTACAGCCGACACTGAGCTCAGGGCGAGGAACAGAGCTACACAGCACATTGAGAATATTACTGACATCCTCATCATCCTGTAGAGAAATAAAAAAAGGGATTTCTCCCATTATTCAGCTATACTGTACATTCTTAATATATGCTGTATATTTGTAACTAGAGATGCATTAAATTACTATTGTTTTGAGACATAATTGAAAAATTTTCAAATATAAAATAAATTTAAAATCATAAATAGTCAGGCGGCCAAATGAACATAGAAACCGGTTTTATTTGTTAGAGGTAGGCCAGTTTGAGGAAGGAATACACATTCCTCATTCTATGGAACAAATCTTTTTTTAATTTGAGATTAATTTGAGACTTCAGCAGCCTGAGTTAATCAAATCAAGTATTTACTAAATTCCCTTTTTCGAGAACTCTCACAAAGAAGAATTGAGTTAAATGCTTCACCAATCATGTGGAATAGTGCCAGGGTAAATACTAAAAACAAAACGTGATCATAGAATAAAGAGTGCTCACCTGCGTTAGTCTGCTGTTGTTAGTTTTCTGATCCCTGTGCTTGTGTGAGAGCCTGTTCAACTCCTTTTAGGTTACGGTTTCTCTAGAAATGAAACTTGGGAAATCAAGTGTTGCTTGTCGTTACAGGAAGTTGCAGAATACAGCTCTTTTTATATTTGTATATTTTGTATTCAAGAATACAATACTAATCAAACAAACTAGTAATCAGAACATAAGAGAGCTCACCTGCGTTTGTTTGCTGCCATCAGGTATCTGATCT
Source organism: Ophiodon elongatus (assembly GCA_016806645.1). Taxonomy (NCBI): domain Eukaryota; kingdom Metazoa; phylum Chordata; class Actinopteri; order Perciformes; family Hexagrammidae; genus Ophiodon; species Ophiodon elongatus. The sequence goes on from JACSYO010002129.1 coordinate 4,122,310, forward strand.
GTGTTTGTGTGAGAGTCGGTGTAACACCTTCTAGTTTACCACTTCGCTGGAAATTAAACTGGCTAAACGAACATTGCTGGTGGTAACAAGAAGTTGAAAAATAGTTTGAATACTTCCTCCCTTTATTGCATTCAAATAAAAACACTCACGTCAGTGTGATTGTTAATTACAGTTTAATAAACGCAAAACCATAGATGAAAGGAACTCCTGTTTTTTTCGTGTGTATAACCAGCCACTTTATTAGACACCTTTTCAATTGCTTGTTAACACAAATATCTAATCAGCCAATCACATGGCAGCAACTCAAGGCATTTACATGCCTAGACTTGTTGAAGACAACTTGCTGAAGTTCAAACCGAGCATCAGAATGGGGAAGAAAGGGGATTTAAGGGACTTTGAACGTGGCATGGTTGTTGGTGCCAGACGGGCTGGTCTAAATATTTCAAAAACTGCTGATCTAATGGGATTTTCATGCACAACCATCTCTAGGGTTTACAGAGACTGGTCTGAAAAAGAGAAAATATCCAGTGAGCGGCAGTTGTGTGGACAAACGTCAGAGGAGAATGGGCAGAGTGGTTTGAGATGATAGAAAGGCAACAGTAACTCAAATAACCACTTGTCTCTGTGTCACAAGTCTTGATCACCAAACATGAGGGATCTTTGCCTGAAACTGGAGTGAAATATTGGCAGGTATGTATGTATATACCTGTCAATATTTCACTCCAGTTTCAGGCAAAGAAACTTGTCAGATTTTTATTGTTTGTACTATTCCATGTCATCTGCCTGAAGAAATGTGGTAAATTTGGTATGTTGCCTTTATTGGACAGTGCACAGTAGAGTTTGCCAAAGATTGTGGGTTGAGAGTCAGATGACCTGCAGAAAAACATCCCCATCTGGATTTGAACCAACGATGTGGTGGTTTTATAGCACTTGATCAACAAAACACCAGTTTGTTTTGAGTTCATACTGATTTATCCAGTATTCCCATCCATAAGGGGTGATATTTTCATCCTTTTTCTTTTTTTCTTAGTTTTAGCCCAAATTCTGGTGCAAAATAGTTGAAACTTTTTCAAGGCAAGGCAAGTTTATTTGTATAGCACATTTCAACAAGGCAATTCAAAGTGCTTCACATAAAACCATTAAGCATCAAAACATAATGCAAAAAAAAGATTTAAAAACAATTAAGAACATTCATTTAAACATTGAAAACATTAAAAACAGTTAATAAGACATTAAAAAGCTAAAAAATAGAATAAAAGTTGCAGTGCAGTTTAAGAAATAAAATACAGTAGTGAGATGCAGAAATTGATTAAGATCCTTGAATCTGGTTCAATTAAAGGCAACAGCAAACAGAATGTGGGCTTTCGCTTATCTAAACAAAAACAAATGAAACTTAAAAACTGTCAACTCTAATCCTTAAACCAAAAGTACAGAAAAACAGCACCACCTGTTCCTCATATTTTCTAACGTCAATGTTCTCTAAGATATGTGCAAGATCAGATTTATACAACCTGAGACTAACCTGGCCCTGTCCCAAGGGTTTTACTAGTACCGTGTACCAATTTGCAACAAACAATTTAGTCAGTCATGAGAGGTATGTGGCGTGCTTGATTAACAGCCGCGCCTTGAGGGAAGTCTCGATCTAGACTTTATACTCCTGAACCAATCAACTGGGAGAGTCTCCACATACGCAATTTACCAGAAAGTCATGACACACCTAAACCAAAGCTAGAGCACTAATTTGCACCTTATTGTTATCTTAGACTTTAATATTTGCACTCTTTCCACTTTTTATTGCAACTGTTGCACTGAAACGTTTTATCTTCTCCGATATATAAAATACATACAAAAAGAAAATATGATTGCAAAACCTATAGCAATACAACAGACCATCATCATGATCTTGGGTATGTAGTCAATGCATGATTTTCTGTTCCCAGTCGTCCTGTTGGCTTCGTGGTCCTCATCGACGTCGATATCCAGTAGAACATAATCTTGGTTGCGAAAATCAATGGAAACGTTGCTCTCGCTATCAGAAGCATCATCCAAATAGTTTTGTCTTTTTAGGTAGTTGTTTGGTGGCGTGTAGTTGATTGGTGGTGTGTAGGTATTTTCTGATCTGTTGTTGCGCTGGTTAGAGGAGTACTTTTCCTGGATCACAATATACAACAACAGTCCAAGGCCAGCAAGGTTAGTAGCCCATGTGTTTCTGATGTGCCTTAACCAGGAATCATCAGCGTTGCTTCTGAAGCAGTTCCTGAGTTGCAACAGTTGCTGTTAGTTTTCTCCAACGGAAAACTCTCTGATCTGTCTCAAGAGGTTAGTAGTGATCCTGTAGGTATGAGCTGGATCATATTCCCGCTGGTTTTCAATATGCTGTGTGATTTAAACTTGGTCTATCCTCTGCGGAGCTCGCTGTCCTGTGTTCGGCTCCCTGACACGAATTAAGATCCTGTCCCTGTTACTTCCCTCGTACTCTGCTAGGGGACGGAGAACGTAAGGAGGAAGTTGCATGGAACTTTGTTGATTGAGATTGCCAATAGTGTAGTACCGGTATGCATTTCCCCGAGGCAAGTCGTCCAACAGTTCCTCAGAGTTGTGATAATGATGTGAGCCATAATCTTCTCTGTTAGGGTCAAAGGTCAGCCTCATGACGTCGTTCTCATCGATGTCCACTGTGTTAGCAAACCAGTAGAGAAGCAAAAGACTGTGTTTGGGCACAGACTGACCAAAGTTGATTTTCTTTAAATGGTTGATTGAATGAAGCTCTCTCTGTACAGCCGACACTGAGCTCAGGGCGAGGAACAGAGCTACACAGCACATTGAGAATATTACTGACATCCTCATCATCCTTTAGAGAAATAAAAAAAGGGATTTCTCCCATTATTCAGCTATACTGTACATTCTTAATATATGCGGTGTATTTGTAACTAGAGATGCATTAAATTACTATTGTTTTGAGACGTAATTGAAAAATTGTCAAATCTAAAATAAATTTTAAATCATGAAAATAGTCAGGCGGCCAAATGAACATAGAAACCGGTTTTATTTGTTAGAGGTAGGCCAGTTTGAGGAAGGAATACACATTCCTCATTCTATGGAACAAATCTTTTTTTAATTTGAAATTAATTTGAGACTTCAGCAGCCTGAGTTAATCAAATCAAGTATTTACTAAATTCCCTTTTTCGAGAACTCTCACAACGAAGAATTGAGTTAAATGCTTCACCAATCATGTGGAATAATGCCAGGGTAAATACTAAAAACAAAACGTGATCATAGAATAAAGAGTGCTCACCTGCGTTAGTCTGCTGTTGTTAGTTTTCTGATCCCTGTGCTTGTGTGAGAGCCTGTTAAAATCCTTTTAGGTTACGGTGTCCCTAGAAATGAAACTTTGGAAATCAAGTGTTGCTTGTGGTTACAGGAAGTTGCAGAATACAGCTCTTTTTATATTTGGATATTTTGTTTTCAAGAATATAATACTAATTAAACAAACAAGTAATCAGAACATAAGAGAGCTCACCTGCGTTTGTTTGCTGCCGTCAGGTATCTGATCTGTGTTTTTGTGAGAGTCGGTGTAACACCTTCTAGTTTACCACTTCGCTGGAAATTAAACTGGCTAAACGAACATTGCTGGTGGTAACAAGAAGTCCAATAATAGTTTGATTACTTCCTCCCTTTATTGTATTCAAATAAAAGCACTCACATCAGTGTGATTGTTAATTATAGTTTAATAAACGCAAAACCATAGATGAAAGGAACTCCTGTTTTTGTTTTTTTTCGTGTGTGGGTATATACACTCATCAGCCACTTTATTAGACACCTTTTCAATTGCTTGTTAACACAAATATCTAATCAGCCAACCACATGGCAGCAACTCAATGCATTTACACGTCTAGACTTGTTGAAGACAACTTGCTGAAGTTCAAACCGAGCATCAGAATGGGGAAGAAAGGGGATTTAAGGGACTTTGAACGTGGCATGGTTGTTGGTGCCAGACGGGCTGGTCTAAATATTTCAAAAACTGCTGATCTAATGGGATTTTCATGCACAACCATCTCTAGGGTTTACAGAGACTGATCTGAAAAAGAGAAAATATCCAGTGAGCGGCAGTTGTGTGGACAAACGTCAGAGGAGAATGGGCAGAGTGGTTTGAGATGATAGAAAGGCAACAGTAACTCAAATAACCACTCGTTACAACCAAGGTATGCAGAATACCATCTCTGAACACACAACACATGGAACCTTGAAGCAGATGGGCTCCAGCAGCAGAAGACCACACCGGAGGCCACTCCTGTTAGCTAAGAACAGGAAACTAAGGCTACAATTCGCACAGGCTCACCAAAATTGGACAATAGAAGATTGGAAAAACGTTGCCTGTTCTGAGTCATGATTTCAGCTGTGACATTTAGATGGTAGGGTCAGAATTTGTCGTAAACATGAAAGCCTGGATCCATCCTGCCTTGTATTAACGGTGCAGGCTGCTGGTGGTGGTGTAATGGTGTGGGGGATATTTTCTTGGCACACTTTGGGCCCCTTAGTACCACTTGATCATGGTTTAAACACCACGGCCTACCTGAGTATTGTTGCTGACCATGTCCATCTCTTTATGACCACAGTGTACCCATCTTCTGATGGATACTTCCAGCAGGATAATGCACCATGTCACAAAGCTCAAATCATTTAACATAACTATGAGTTCACTGTACTCCAATGGCCTCCACAGTCACCAGATCTCAATCCAACAGAGCACCTTTGGGATGTGGTGGAACGGGAGATTCACAGCATGGATGTACAGCTGAAAAATCTGCAGCAACTGCGTGATGCCATCATGTCAATATGGACCAACATATCTGAAGAATGTTTCCAACACCTTGTTGAATCTATGCTACAAAGAACTAAGGCAGTGCTGAAGGCAAAAGGGCGTTCAACCCGGTACTAGCAAGGTGTACCTAATAAAGTGGCCGGTGTATCTCTTATCAGTTACAGGAAGACTTAGCGAGGAGTCATTACTATTAAATTACTGGCGCATGGCATTGTTGCCTGAATGAATCCTGAAGCTTAATGACCATGCCAAAGCATTGCATTATAATATACAATAAAATACATTTTGCTCAGTTCAAATTCCTTCCAATAATTCAGTAGACGGAGCTATCGAGGTCCCAGTGTCCTGAAGACTCTCTGACCTTCACAGCGGTTTGAGATGGGTGAGTTTAAGTATTTTTGGCATTTCATCCCCAGCATTATATAACGAGCATATAGCTCAATCTTAACTGAACCCCATTTACAAACAATATAATGTATTATACAATAAAATCTAACATTTGGAGGCAAAACAAAGCATACAGCAGAACAACCCCAGGCCGTTGTTCACAAGCACTGAGTAACTGCCTGATTCTATTTTATTATTTTCAAATTGATTGATGAATCTTGCAGGCTTAGTGGTCCTAATCGTCCTCAAAAAGCTATACCGTCACACCTTGGTTTGGTCCATATCTATTGTTCTCCCTCATTTCTTGTCATCTAAATCATCAATGATTTAATAAAATATATGATTAATCCAATTAAAAACAATACCAAATTAATGCAGATCATTATAGCTTCATCCCCCTCATTATTTTGTACGTTTCCTGGTCCGTAGTTGTTTTCTGGTGTGTAATTATTTGGTGGTGTGTAGTTTTCGGTTAGGTGGTTGTTTTCTGGTTTGTAGCGGCTTTTTGGTGGTGTGTAGCTGGTTGGTGGTGTGCAGCTGTTTGGTGGTGTGTGGTTGTTTGGTGGTGTGTAGCGGCTTTCTGGTGTGCAGTTGATTGGTGGTGTGTAGCGGCTTTCTGGTGTGCAGTTGATTGGTGGTGTGTAGCGGCTTTCTGGTGTGCAGTTGATTGGTGGTGTGTAGCGGCTTTCTGGTGTGCAGTTGATTGGTGGTGTGTAGTTTTGGTGTGCAGTTGATTGGTGGTGTGTGGCTGTTTGGTGGTGTGTAGCGGCTTTCTGGTGTGCAGTTGATTGGTGGTGTGTAGCGGCTTTCTGGTGTGCAGTTGATTGGTGGTGTGTAGCGGCTTTCTGGTGTGCAGTTGATTGGTGGTGTGTGGCTGTTTGGTGGTGTGTGGCTGTTTGGTGGTGTGTAGTGGCTTTCTGGTGTGCAGGTGATTGGTAGTGTGTAGCTCTTTGGTGGTGTGTGGCTGTTTGGTGGTGTGTAGTGGCTTTCTGGTGTGCAGTTGATTGGTGGTGTGTAGCTGTTTGGTGTTGTGCAGCTGTTTGGTGGTGTGTAGCTGTTTGGTGGTGTGCAGCGGCTTTCTGGTGTGCAGTTGATTGGTGGTGTGTAGCTGTTTTCTGATCCGTTGTTTTGTTGGGTAAAGAAGTACCTTTCCTGGATCACAATATACAACAGCAGTCCAAGGCCAGCAAGTTCACCCCATGTGTTTCTGATGTGGGAAACATCAGCATTACTTTCAAAGCAGTTCCTGAGTTGCAACAGTTGCTGTTGGTTTTCCCCCACAGAAAACTCTCTGATCTGTCTCATGAGGTCAGTAGTGATCCTGTAGGTATGATCTGGATCATATTCTCGCTGGTTTTCAATATGCTGTGTGATATAAACTTGGTCTATCCTCTGCGGAGCTTGCTGTCCTGTGTTCGGCTCCCTGACACGAATTATGATCCTGTCCCTGTTACTTCCCACATACTCTGTTAGGGGACGGGCAACGTAAGGAGGAAGTTGCATGGATGTTTGTTGATTGAGACTGCCAACGGTGTAGTACTGGTATCTGACTTTTCTCCGAGGCAAGTCGTCCAACAGTTCCTCATAGTTGCCATAATGATGTGAGCCATAAGCTCTACTATCTGGGTCAAAAGTCAGACTCATGACGTTGTTCTCGTCGATGTCCACTGCGTTGGCAAACCAGTAGAGCAACAAAAGACTGTGTTTGGGCACAGACTGCCCAAAGTTGATTTCCTTTAAATCGTTGATTGAATCAAGCTCTCTCTGTACAGCCGACACTGAGCTCAGGGCGAGGAACAGAGCTACACAGCACATTGTGAGTCTTCCGGTCTTCACCATCCTGTATAAATATTTAAAAAGTTATTGCTGACATTAATCCATTTTGTACATTCTCAAACCATACTTGCAACTGACGATGCATCTTATGATTATTTTCCTGACTCAATAAATCTATTTTATAATATATTTTATTTTGATGAATAGCTCAACACCTGAAGGGTAAGTTCACATTTAGATGTCTTTCTTAAAACAGTAGTCAGGTGTAGGGATGGAAATCTCTAGGCACGCCACAATTCGATTTAGAGGGCTACGATGCAATTATAAAACGATTATCAATTTAGCTTGGTGCATCAACATTTTTACATACATGATTTATTTTTTTATCACTTTGTTTATCTGCTTTTTTTTAAAACTCAGCATATTTGTAATGATTCATGGTTAAAAAAGAAATGAATTTACTTCCCATTAACTTTTATTAATTATATATTAGTATAAATAGAAGAGACTGGAGGGTTACATTTACAAGCACAAAGAGAACCAACAGGAAAATAAATGAAAATGGGCTGGTAGTAGCACCCTCGTAGTAAAAAGGCATAATTCAGTATGTTCTGAATCCTTTGATATAACAAGCTGACCTTATTCACTAATAAATAATATAGAATTATCTTTAAACAAATCCCCGTTATAGGCAGTGAGCCTACATGACAACATGATGAATATTGTATCTTGGTTCCAAAGGATGCAAAATGGCACGAAAGCTCTGATTCTCAATGATTGACTGAGAAGGGGCACAAATCCTTGGCAGCAAAAGTTGCAGTCAAGCTCAGCAACCCTCACCAAAACTCTGCTAGTATTTAGTTTAGAAAGTAAACAAGACGCACGTGTATTACGTCTATTGCGTTCAGGGACAGCCCGGTGTTACAGGATGTTGAGAATTGAGTTTGAATTTTTCTGCATCAAGTCATAATCGTTCAAGAGAGAATCACAATGGATCAGAGAATCTATTTTTATTTTTTTCCACCCCTAGTCAGATGGCCAGACGAACATTGAAACAGGTTTTGCCTGTTGCTGTTGTTGCTGTTGTTCCTGTGAAGCAGAGTATTACAAGGAATCCATAATCCTCATTCTGCGGAAAAATGTGCTTGTAATTTTATCTGAAGTTCATATGAACCATTTACAAAGATGATTTGAGTTAAATGCCTCAGCAGCCAAGTCAATTAGTCCCACGATGCAAATTAAAAACAAAACTAGTCATCGGAAAATAATAGAGCTCACCTGTGTCTGTAGCCGACGAGTATCTGATCTCAGTATCGGTGTAACAAGGTTACATTGTTGCTGTTAAGTTAAACTGGCTGAACAAGCGTTGCTTTTGGTTACAAGATGTTCAGTAGTAATTTAATTACTTCCTTGTTTCATTTATGTTTTTTTAATATTGGCATGTATACTATCATGTATACTATGGCATTTCAGGGGGATATCTACCTAAAAACTGAATTTGGCAATTTATTTTTTTAATTGATTTTAATTACATATCTTTTAATCCAATATTTTTCCATCCATGAAGGATATTTTCATTCATCAAGAGTCTGTTGGGATGCTAGTTATGTATGTTTTTGCTTTGTTTTTTACTATTGTCATCTCTCTTGTTTGTATTGTTGTTGGTTTTGTTTCTGTTTTTCTTTACATACTTTTTTTTAAAATGTCATACAAATAAAATGTATTATTGTTCTATTATATTGAGATGCCTTTTTTTCAACAAATATAAGCAGTAAAAAACAATGTTGGACCAATACTAAATGCATTATATAATTATATACTATACTACTATTCGATGGCCGAAGAGTAAAACCTTCTATCTGGAAAAGAATACTAAACTGAGTACTGAGAATACTAAAAATAACTTGTTTTCTTGCAGAATGCTATTTGTTAAAGATACCCAATACAAAATAAATACAAAGTGCAGATGGGAGGTTATTCTCCACTTTCCTGGATCATTTTGCAGATAGGAGGTTTTGCATTTTGGCCATCGATATATACTAAACTGTATATGTTTCTCTCCTGAGATTGTCTGTAGAATGAAGAATAGTTAAAGTTGTGTAACCCTTTTCACTGCCTGCACTGCTGCAACGCTACCAGCAACCAGCAGGAGATGCTGTCACACAGGTAGTTGGTCTCTCACACCTGGAAGGTATTAAGCCTGGAGCTTATAACTTTGTGGCAGTGCTGCATTTAAAGGCCATGATAGTTTACATTTTGAAACGTACCAAACAGCAGATCAGCTGTCCTGTTCTATTTGCATACATGCAGCACAGTTCGTTGTGAGGCTGCTGTAGCTGTTTGTTTTGGGTCTTCTATAAATCCTCTAAATCGAGGAAGTACTTCTTCTTTTCATGTGACGCCTCCATAAACACACTTACACACAGATGTGTATTCACAGTGACACGCTGAAGTTTCTCTTGATGTCCTGTACGGAGGCTTTGGTATTCCCTGTGGGAAAGACGGAGTCAAATACACACAAAGGAAACATTTTAGTTTCTCTGTGGTCACCACCCACATCTTTCACATGGGCAGCACAAGAGCATCATACAAGCAATGCCGTACCAACGATGCTCAACATGTACCGTGCTGATAATTCAGTAAACGTTATAGTTTGTTGTCGAGAAATTAAATTACAATAATTGTCATGACAGCAAACTTGCAGGGCACAAGATATCTCCCTGTGTTCCCTTTTAATACGCTCACAAAAGTTCATACACAGCATACTCATTACTCTTTCTGTCAAGGAAAGAACAGCCACTGATGCATTTAATGTAATGCACCCAGTGATTCATGCTACTTCTATCCATCAAGTTGTTATGAAAGTCCTTGGACAGCTGCAGGGAACACGGTCAGGGGTCAGCCAGTCAGCCCTCTACTCCGCCTGCCAATACATGACACCATCTTGGCTCGGCGCGCCCTGCCATTGACCTTCTGTCACTCCATCGCCCGTCTCCTCAAAATATAGATTTTATCTGAGATGACCATGTCCCCAGCATGGCAGCTACTCTTGAATAAAGCAGCATGCCGAGCTGTGTCGGATCAAACAAATGATTGCTGGCTCACTATGCATGCATGCAGGGTTCACTCAGGAGACAGCAACTTTAAGAAGAATCTTCGACGTGGAGGGAATGGAAATCTTTTTTTTTTTTTTTTATCTTACAAAATGTATTGTTTTGACCCATTGGTAACATTTGTGAGGTCATGTGTCAGCTTGCATAGCTTTATAGTAAAACCTGCAGTGAATTGGAGTATATTGGGCGTCAGTGGCGACCGGGGAACACAGATTTACACTCTAAACTCTGGGGAGCTCAGAAAGACTTTGACTCCAGGGTTTGGGGTAAAAGAGAGAAAGACGAGCCTGAGTTATTAGTGAGCGCGAAAGATGGTAAAAGGGTTTGGCTCCGGAGAGGCAGTGGTGTGGGAAAGAGGCTAGAGGAAAAGTTTGTTTTAAGAGCTCAGAGTTGTTCAGCCCTTTCATTTGTCTTCTTTAACAACAGAGCAACTATGCCATGTCAGTAATACTGCTGCACCATGAAATTCATTGAATTTGGGTGTTGAATGTTTTGCATTAAATGGCAAACGGAAAGAACATGTTGCTTTTTTTGCCTCTGTTCTTGCAATGTAAAATGTATTCTTTTTTATCTCTCTCTCTCTCTCTCTCTGTCCCCCGCACCGCGGCTTGTTTTATCTGTAAAGAGTTATGGTAGGAGTAGCATGGTGCTTGTATAATACCCGCCTATGGTCATGTCTGCATCATCCACAGGACAGTGTTGTAAAGAACCAATGCCTTCAACAGCTCCCGTAGTATTCGCTGTTAAATACATGAAAATGGGTGAAATGATTTTTAAAAAAAAAAAACTAGCAAACTCACTCCAGTAGCTTCTAATCGCACAAGTAACTCCCATCAGTTTTGTCTACATTTTAGTATCTCCTGTTTAAACACTGCGCTTTTATTGGGGCGATAAAGTGGAATTTCAGACCGAGGGAGATGAAGAGAGGAGGCAACAACTGAACAGCTTTAAGACAGGGGGCCGTAGTTTGGGGAAAATGTACCGTTTCCCACATTGTAAAACTAAGTATAACGGTGGTTTATTTCAACTCCTTATTTGGTAAGTCCGGGTTTTGATCGCACCAACAACACCATCTGTGTGTGTTTTTGTTTTTTTGTCTCATTGTATCGGTTTGTGTATATATACTGTATTTTGGTAAAGTGCTAAAGGTTAGATGGACATGCTATATGTTCGGCACTGGGTGTAACAGGCATTTAACATTGAGATGCCGGCATGTGCCGGGAGAAAAGTTTATCTTGGCAGCAAAGTGTGTAATGAAATGAAACAAATCCATCTTTCCAGCCTGTTGTGCCTGCTTTTTAAGAAACATGACTCTTTAACTGGAGGAATGCAGGTGTTGCTCTGTGTGTGTGCATGTGTGTCTGCTCATGTGGCTGTAAGATTGCACTCAAGCCCCTGCACTGGTGTATAATTACACTTCCTGTGAGGCTGGAGACAGCTGTTTCCTCTCCTCTTTAATCACACAAATACATACTCTATAAGAATAGTAATCAGCCAAAGTAATTGGTTTGTTCCCAGGTTTAAAAAAAATAAGTTAAGGCTGCATTTTTGACTATTTAACAGATAATCTGCAAATGTTAAGGCACTTGAGTTTTACTTTCATTTCTGTCTTTAGCTCTTTGGGTTTCCTGCTAAACTATATATATATATATATTTATTTTAATGTTGGAAAACTGCTGTGTTTTTGATTATTTAATTTAAAATGACTATGTCCTCAAAAGTTGCTGTGTTGGCTCTCTACTTGATGATAGATTCATAGTGATAATGGAAATTATTTTTACACCATGCTAGAAATGTTTTTTGTGAGGATGTTGGTGCTGGATTGTTCACTTGTCTGTGTTGAGAAATTATGCAGCAACCATCCTTTTCAACATTTTCTCACTTTTGAGAAAGAACAAATGTCTTCATATCTTCCCCTCATTCTGCAACACCCAAGAATGCCTGAATTAGATTTCTGTGAAATCGGTAGCCCTACTTCATAGATGACGACGATAACCCAAAGGTGTTGAGCACCAAAGGGTGTGTTTGTATCTGGAGAACTTAAAGCGGAGCGTATCGGTGCACCAACAGATGACAAAGGGAATCTCCATCGTTTGATGTGATGCGTCTCAGGTCTGTGTGAGAGGAATGAATGGGATGTGATGAATGCAGAGCCTGAGGAGCAGATGAGAGGGTCAGGTCAGATAATTAGGGTTGTATATCCCAGGAGTTTAGGAGAGGGACATTCAGCTGGCCCAAAGGCTCGTTCAACATCAGTGTAGATGCACTTTTTCTCTCAAACGCTCATTTCCCCCCTTACACGATGTTTAAACTCTGCTAGCTTTTCATAGTAAAAGTACATTTTTGTGTGCACAGGTTGGAAGCTTTTTTTCTTTTTCTTTTTGGGAGTGTGTGTGTGTGTGGGGGGGGGGATTTGAAGGAAGTGGGCGTGGTCCGGTTGCCTTGTGTGCTCAGTCACATGACATGCATGGGTGGGAGGGGCAGGCAGGGAGCTTCCAGAGCCTCAGCAGAGTTTGGCCTCTCACTGGAGCGCTGCGCTTTGGCAGGGGACGACTCATACACACAGTTCACACACGGTGAGTGTTTTGCATACCGGGAGAATATCTGCGCGTGGGTGTGTATGTGTGTGACGTGGGTGTGTTTGTAAGAAACTAGTTGGAAGTAGAGGGAGTAAATCTTCCTTTATTGTGTTCTCTCTTTTTTTTTTTTTTTTTTTTTTTTGCATGTTCCTTCTCTTCAATGGAAGAACAGATTTAATCATCTGTTGTTTTCCCATACTTCACTTGATAAATATTTCTGCATGCCTTCCATACTTGACTCGGAAACCTAGCTGTTTATATGTGTCTATATATTACTGTCGTTTGTAGCAGTTGAGTGTCAGGCTTTAATGTGACTGTAGATACATCTGCTGCAAAGAAAAGTGTTTTTTTGAGTTTAAACATGGAGTTTTGGAGTTTTTTCCTTTTTATTTAATTCAGGTTTAACATGTTTTTTTCATTTACATATGCGTGTGTGTACTTGCATGTTCGCGTAATTACCTTTTTGTTGAGGTTTTACATTCCCTCTGTCTTTCATCCACTGAAGTGTGTGTGTGTGTGTTTGTGTGTCTGCGGCGAGCTTTGTATTCAGTCTGTATGTTTATCTGTATACAGAGGGCTGTTCCATCATGTTTCAGCCCCTACTCAGTTTCAATTCACTTTTCTGTCTCTTCATGTTTCCTCCCTCCTGACATTGTCCACACACTGGACGTGTTTTGCTGTTTCTGACAATGATCTATTACATGATCGCATAGTGAGCCCTCAGATGTCTGTGTTAGTGTGCGTGCAGCAAAGTGAAAGGTTAGCTCCACACTTGTGGTTACGAGGCTCCACAGTTTAGTTTCTGCTTTGGAAAGTAGAGTGAAGGAATCCCCTTATTTAATGATAATCAGTCCTTATTCCTTTCTCGTGGGAAACGCTACATATTGAATTTTGACCGAAATCAAAGGATATTCAGTTTGAGCTGCTTTGTTCAGCCCATACAGTTTCTCTTTCAAGTTATTTTTTCCCTGGCAACTTTTCTTATTAGTCTCTCTGTCTGTGCTTAAGTGTGAATGTGATTGTGGGAGCTTTTGGCTAACTGGCGATGTGGCAGCAGTTGGAAGAAGTTGAGCCCCTGCATTGTATCACCCAGGCTTTGTTACCTCGGGTTGACCTAAAGGAATACAAGGCACTGCTCTCTGATAACATCAAACTGATGGAAAACAGCAACCACCCTTCACCTTTGAAGAGAGTCACCCCCCCTCTGTTTTGCCTCACAAGCATGCACACACACAGACTTTGACTGACACACACACACACACACACACGCACACGCACAGCTGTTGAAAGGAGCTCTGTTGTGGCCCCTGTGCATTGCCAGGCGAGAACAGACAGTGGCCTTTCTCCAGTGTTTGATGGGATGCTGAAAAGGTCATCGTTACCTTCTGTATCTTGAATGTCTTTGTGTGTCAGTTTATGTTTGAGTCAGCCAATAAGTCAGTGCAGTAAGATTATGGGTCTGTTGTGGAATTCAGCATCATAACTTTGAAATGCAAAATATCTCATGAATGTAACCTGAGCTCTTGTCATGTAAAATTGATAAGGTTTTGTCTCTGTAGCTTGATATGCTGCACATTCTCAGAATAGCAAGTTTTCTAGTGTATGTGCATGTTGTGTTTGTTATAAGAATGGCTTTCAAAATGTGAGTTATAAGAAGTTTTGCTTCAGTTGTCCCTTTTTATTTTTAAAACCTGTGGCATAGAGAAACAAAATGTTTCATTCAGTTGACATTCAGGAAACTAAACCTTTATGCCCCTCATCTGTCACGAAAAGATCAGCTGTGAATCAGGACTACTACTACATTACTATAATGTAGTAACAGCAACAGTCTTTAACTAATGTAAGTGTAGGACTTAATCTCTTAGCAGTAAGTAATGTAAACTATGTCTACAATTATGTTTTGGAATCTTAAAATAGAACAAGTCCTCTAAAAGACATCAAGGAGTGTATGAACAGATAGTAGTAAACCTACCATATTAAGTGTGTGAAGCTCAGACATTAAATACATTTACTATGATGCTGATGCTGTAACGGTGAAGTACCAATATCAGTGATGAGGAGGCCATAATGATAGACTCGTATATAACCTGCTTTGCACGGAGTCAAAAGGTAGAAAGTAAGAACTGAATGAAAAAGGAATCCTACTTTGTCAAATGTCAATGCAGGAAATCATGTCGAACTCATATCAGGACTTGGCAAATAATCATAGTCGGTAGTTGGGTCTTCTTTAGGTATCGTCTGCTATTGTCCTCTTGAGCTTTTATGTGGGTCAGTCACAGTCACAGTGCATAAATACTGCTCCTGAGGCACTGAGAGGACCAGAGTGATGGGCTTTATATCACACACACTGATTGTGAAGTGTCAAAGAGCCTAAGGATTCCCACTTGTTGTGTTGTCGATAGAACAATAGATGTGTGTCTGTGCACATTCACGCATACACAGAAAATATTTTTAGTAGCCTTGGAGACCTTAAGACTCCCCGTCTTAACATTAAAATAAAGTTGACCTCCTTTTTTGTCAGCAAGTGTTAAACTACTCCAGCTTTTTTCTTCAGGAACAGTAAGAGTGTGTAAGAGCTGATATCACTGATTTCAGTAACGGTGGGCCTTTTCACATTTACCATAGGTTGTCCCAGGTATAACTGAACACTGCCATGCCTTTTACCAACAGTTCACCTCTGAGTATTATAAGATGTGGCAATATTTCTAGAGGAATAGTGTCTGAATGTTATAATATTATATAATAATATACTGATATTAAAAAAATAATTGTCTCATGTTCTGCTGCATACTGACCATAAAATGTGAAAATCTTGTTTTTTTTAGCGTTTTACATCTTCTGACTGTTGTCCCTGATTTGAGGTATGTGTGAAGACAGGGGTCAGATTCCTGAGCCCCCTGGCCCTGTAGACCCATGCTTGCTGTCAGCTAACCATTTCACTGATACACTTTGACCCGCACACTAAGATTAAGAACTAAACTGGCTAGCAACCACAGCCTGGCTAATGACTTTAACAACTCGTGTCAGTGAGCAGCTAGCAGATAATAGCTAAGTTAGTATTCAGCCTGTTTTCCAAGAGCCTCAGAAAATTGGCAACTTCCTGATTCAGTAAGCTTTTGTGTAAACATACTTAGGGGTTAATGTTTAGCAGTTGCTTTGGGCTAGAATATTGTTTTGTAATGGTTAAAAATGATGTAAATTGCAGGAATGTAGTATTGCAGTGGAATAGCTTTCCTTAAACGTAGATGTTGAGTTAGAAATTAAATAAATGAGCCTTGGATTGAGGAGTTGGTCCATAAGGTTAAGTACTCTTGTTTTTCTTTATACATGGATTAAACCATGAAAAATGCACTTTGTTGCAGTTGAAGAACCCTTTTCTTATGAGCGCCTCTGTGTCAGAGGCCGTTAAAGAGCCTAAAAAGACAACAGCTCTCTTGTGCACAACCACCGTGTGGAGACTGAACACATTCCTCTGGCAGTCTAGACAAACCTGTGGTCTTCTACTGTCATTACTGCAATTTACAAACATTTCTCAAATGTCTGAAAAGTAACATTTGCACTGACTGAATAAAAACCTGGGCCTTCTAGACCGAAAGAACCAAGATTGAATTAAGACTTAGAAATCAGGTAGCTTTGGTTTGAGGCTGTGGAGAGGTGACAAGTAGTTATCATACATGCCCTTACAAACATGCATACAAAGTACTGTATAGTGTACACATGACATGCATCACACGTTATGAATAGAGGAAATCGTATCACATATATGACACAGACGGATGCACACTCGGTGTCCGGTGCCAGGTGACACGATGAGCGAGTTTGGACCCTGAAGGGGTCAAAGGGCACATTTCTCCAGAGAGCTGAACGAGGAGGACTCTGGGAACTGGGCCTTGCTGCACAAACACTGTGACTTTAATTACACAACAGACCATATTTGCACTGCCACCACTCCAATTTCCTCATCTTATTAAGAGATTCACTGTCAGAGGGTGGGAAAAAGTGTGAGGGTGTATGTATGTGTTTATATTCCTCCCCTGGGTCTGCCCTGAACCCATGTGGTCTGGGGTATCTAATTGATTCTGTGCTGGAGGGCTGTTGAAGCCCCAGTTCAAAGTAATTTAACGGCCTCATACACTTTATTCTTTCCTCAATTGTGTTTCTAACATCTCTTCCTCTTCGGGGGAAATGTGTCACAGAAACCTTTTTTTGATTTAATCACATTGCATAATAGTTGCAGCAGCCCACAAACTTCTGGAGAAGCATCTGGGTCACCGTCAAAACGAATGTAGCCACATTCAGATGAGACGAGATGCGAACCTTCTTTGTCCTCTCTGGGAATGTAAATAAAGGACAAGAGGAGCAGATGTTTTCAAAGAAGGCCCATAAAGAGATTTTAGACCCGAGCAAAGCTGCAAACGACCCATTTAGTGGATTAGTACGGTAACGTGTGTTTGACATGGAGCTCAAAACAAGTAGTGGAATGACTTGGCATCAAATAAGTGAGTTCAAGCCACCTCCCCACTTTAAGTGATTGCAAATAATGGTGGACCTGTATTGCGGTCAGCCACAAAAACTTCACTTTCAAAGTAATTGCGCTGTTAATGTCTTGATTAGTAGTGTTACAGTAAAACAAACCACAGCAATGGCCAACAATGTAGCCCTAATAATGGGTATAAAAAATAGTAATGAGTCATCCTGAAAGTGTTGAAAGTGTTAACGGTACTCTACTGTTAAAGAAAACATTATGGTATACCATGGCTCATAAAATGGAAGAAAATAGGTGGTACTTTCTACTTGCTCTTTTCACACAGTCCCATACGTGTCTAAATAAAGGGAAAGACTTATTAGAGTTTTAAAGAGTTTTCATTGAGTGAATCACTCTCCTGCATATGAACTTCTCTTGGTCCAAGTTTCCATTCCTTTTTTTTTTTTTCTGGATTCCTCTCTTGTGATTTCAAGTCAGTTTGTACAGACCACTGGTTTATCATAAAGGGCAGAACCTCAGCGCCACTCTTTTACAGCCTAAACTGGGAACATGACCTCTGACCTGCTCGCCACGCTGTCAAGATCAACACCCTGGACAGCTGAGGCATGGCTCAGTGGTTTTGACCACATCTCCACTAAACATAGAAGAACTATGTCTTTGACTATGTTGTTCTTCTTTTCTTTAAAGAGGCAACGTAAGGGGACATGTTTAACTGGTTTCAACTGT
Organism: Ophiodon elongatus; assembly: GCA_016806645.1. Classification (NCBI taxonomy): domain Eukaryota; kingdom Metazoa; phylum Chordata; class Actinopteri; order Perciformes; family Hexagrammidae; genus Ophiodon; species Ophiodon elongatus. The sequence continues at coordinate 4,140,199 of JACSYO010002129.1, forward strand.
ATTGACATCGCTGTTTGAAGGTCTGCGTGTAGTTGGTGAGGAATGACCCAAATGGGGAATAAATCACAAATGCTGTTCTCCTTTTCCCCGTTTCCTCCCCTCCTCCTCTTTTTCATTCCAAACTCCTTCCTCCTGTCCTCTTTTTCCTGGCTTTATCTCTTTTACCTCCCCCATCTCAATAATTCTTTTCCTTTTTGCTTCTTCTCTTTATCTCATGCTTATCCCGCACTCCTGCCTTCTTTTTCCTCTTCTTGACTACATCTTTTCTTGCTGCTTTTAACTTTTTTCTCATTACTCTCATGTCTCTGTTCTCCCCTCAAATGCTTTGTGCTATAGGAGACTGCTGGCCATATTTACAAAAAGCAAAGTAATCCGATGCTGCTGGAAGCAAGAAAAAAAAAAAAAGTTCTTTAGTGCCAGTAATTGAAAACAGGACCACAGCAAGCCCAATGAGTCATTCTCTGCTTTCCAATTTCTAAAATTAATTTTGCCTTCTTACCAACTCAAAGGAAACACATTATCTATGCAATCCCATAACTAGAACTGATTTAGGGAAGCCCTTTTAGAGTCGAGCTGAGGGATGATTAACTCTTAAATCGATGATGTATGGCGGACATTATTGATGTTTAAGACAGTGAGGGAATTTATAGCTCTACAATAAAAATCTAAGTTTTGGAACAAATACTCTTCGCTGATATTTACTAAGAGTTTAACTCGGAGCAGATTAGCTTGGTTTCTCGATCAGGACTGTGTGGGTGTGGTTTGGTCAGACCGGCATTTCCCTAAAATGTTACGAGGTCTTGAGGTGGGAAATTGACTGTACTGATTTTCCCTGAATATTGATTCCTGCTCCCATTCATACATGACCCCATGCAGGAATACACTGCTTGTGTGAAAGGGCCTGAACTGTTGTGTTTATGTAAAACTTCTTCCCTCATAGTAAAGCCTTGGTAATACTCCAAACGGGCGTGTACACAGACAACTGGGGACACCACGAGTACACCCTCTGTTGAAGAATTTGACTTCACTTACATATCACTGATCCTTGCGCAAAGTATAATTTTGGTTTAAGAAGTTAAAGATGGTTTACGACCATTTTATTGGCCCCCCGGTGATAAAGTTATTGTCACTATACACGGTTCGCTTTTCAAGCTCCCTTGTTGACTCGTGAAAGAGGAGCAGTTCTGCAAGGTTGCTGTGGGATGGGAGGATGATTAGATTGCGTCATCGATTGGGATTTGGTTTGATAGCATTTTATCCAATCTAAATCCTTTCGAATCCCTTATTGATCTTTGTAGGTAGCTTATTTTAAATGTCTTCATTTCCCACCTAATAAACTGTGTTAGTTCAGTCAAGTCTGGTCCAGTCCATTAAAAATTTCAGAGGGCTTTATAATCTGTACAACATACGACATCCTCTGTCCCAGGACCCTCACATCGGAACAGGAAAAACTCCCCAAAAAAAACTTTAACGGGGGAAAAAAAGGTAACAAACCTTAGGGAGAGCAACAGAGGAGGGATCCCTCTCCCAGGATGAACAGAAGTGCAATAGATCCCATGTGTACAAAATTAACATAACAGAGTTACAACGCATATGAAACAAATGAGTCGTAAGCAGAATAATTATGGAAGAAATTATGACTAATAATAATATCCAATTGTGTGGCATAATACTTATAATAAAAGCATTCATGATCGCAGTAAAAGTAATAGAAATGCGACTAATAATAATAATAATAGTATTAGTGGGTGTTAGGCACGGCCACAGCAGGAGGCACGACCACGATCCATGGAAACCTGCAACGCAGGCTTGTGTTTTGAGTGCCCTGTGTTGGGTACAGTTGGGGTAATGTCCACCAGCTGGTAAGCCACCAGGGCCAGACATTGATCATGTGGCGGTCAAATGTCTTTTATTAATGTCATGCTCCAACCTGCTGTCTCCTGACACCTCTGTTTACTGGCTAAGAACCATTATAGGTCCCCAGCTCTTTGGAAGCACATCATGGAAGAGCCGAAGGTATGAATGCCTCGGTCTGATAAATGGTTAGTTTATCCAGATGTTTTACTACTCCTGAGTCCTTCACCAGTCTGGTTTGCACTCAAAACAGCAGAATTGACACGGTAAGCTTCACTTGTTGGGTTTGTAGTTTACTGGAATTGACGACACCGGTCTGAAACGGTTTACTACCTGTAATGAAGGTGATTGATTTCCATTGTTGGGTAGAGCTGGGTTTCCCACAGTAATGCTCCACCACTTTGTGTTGTTTTGTGTGTGTTGTATGTTTGCCAAGTGTTTTACGGTGTTTGACTCTACTTTGGCTCGGGCAAACTGGCGGTGTGCCCTCATGAAGGACCGTTACCGATGCTTTGAAGAGTCTTGCTGTTTCTGTCTGGGAAACCAGCTAGTTGAGATGCAGAATACAAAGACATCTTTTGGTCTCTCCTCCATTCACTCTGTGTTTTGGTGGCTTTAGAATTTTTCCACCCATTCTCGGAGATCGGTGTGTGCTTACTATTTGTTAAACAGAATAGACAGCTTGTTAATACAATAGCTGTGGGTGGTATTGTTCGCAGTACTCTGTACTCAATCAAGGAAATGGGACACTTATTTTAGTACAAGACCTTGTATCAAATGCAGGTCCTGTATTGGTTTGTATACATAAACCTATCAAAAATAGAAGTACCAAAATAAAATAAAGCCACTTTCTCTGAGCCTTAAACTCTCAGGGGGACATTTCCTCTGCGATTCCATCATGGTATGGTGAATCTAGATAAAATACAATATTGTTTTTCACACGGATCACAAAATAAGAGTTATGGTTAGAGAACTGGAGAAGGATTGCATCTAGGTATCAAAAAGATGTAGGGCTGCAACAAATGATAAATCACATTATTGATGAATGATTATTTTGATCAATTAATAAAATGGTGAGCCATGTTCATTACAATTTGCTAAAGTCCAAGGTGATGTCTTCAATGTTTTTTTTTGTCCAACAGTCCAAAGATCAGTTCCCTATCAAAAAGAAATGTAGCTAATTCTTACAATTGAGAAACTAGAACAGTTGAATATTTGGTATTATCCCTAAAAATAAAACATTGCGTCAGCGTTGATGTCTCTGACATTTCGACCATTCAGTGTATTTAGATGATCTATTATATTAACAGGGAAGGAGGATTATTTCATTTTAGTGTTTTGTAAGCATAGCTGCTTTTGGATGATATTTGAGCTCTCTGAGGCTGATACTTTATCTCAAGTGTCTGTTAACCCCATTCATTTTATGTCCATTCCCTTTGATGCTTTGCTGGCATCCTGCCTCAGGTGAGGCTCGGTTTTCGCAGCCTTGCCTGTCGAGGTGAGCTAGCCCCCGGCCAACATCTCTGTTTACAGCACACAGCTATCAAGAAGTGTTGGCGGAGCAGAGAGGGAGCTTGACATGAAAAGCTGCAAGCAGAGGATAAAAAGAAACAAAGGTTTTGTGAGGTAGATAAAAGTCATAAAAGGGGTGACTTCAGGAAAGTTTTGAAAAGGGAGAACAAATGTAATGTTAAAGATGAAAGCCAGATGAGCAGTGGGAGGGAGAAAGGAGGCAAAGATGTAATGTGTCAAACAAACAGGAGAGACAAAAGAAAGCTGAGAGATGGAGTGGAGAGGGGAAGCTGATGACAGGAGAGATTGGACAGTATCTGTGTGTGGAGAGAGGAAAGGGTGAGGTTGCGAGGGAAAAGACACTAGCAGAGGTACGGGAATGTGGGAGGTGCAGGGGAGAGGTGGAGGGCAGTAAGTTGCTGACTGACTGCTGGAACAGGATGGGGAAGTGGTGAAGGAGGCCAGGAGAGCTGCTTCCATAGGTGGGTCTCATGCACATGCACACACATGCACACAATGGAAAACTTTATAAAAGTAAGACTCAACGTTGAATATGAACCACTGAGTTTCCACAGTGGTGTTATTCTTCACTAAATTTCTTCCATTAATCAATGCAATGCCAGGTGTGTGGACTTTCTACTTGATTTAATTCCCCGAGTAGTTCGAGTGAGCTGGCTAGTTGTCTGGACTCTGTCTCCTTGTGGCAGGTCAAGTGTTGTGGAGTGAAATTTGTGTCTGAGCTGGAAGCCAATAGCTGTTTAATTCTTGGCAGTAGCTGACAGTCCGCGCGTTTTCATGTGCTTGTGCACGCCTACAGGTCAGCTATGTGATCAAACGGAGGAAAGAGAGTGTGTGCAGTATCATGGCGTCCACTGTGTTTAAATGCACAAACATAAGCATGTACTCTCTCTTTGTGTGTGTGTGTGTGTGTGTGTGTGTGTGAGAGTGAGAGACCGGGGCTAACTGGGTGAGCGGATCAGGTTTCAGCTTCAGCAGTCTCCCTCTTTTCCACTCTCACATTAACAGGACAGTAACACTGCACCATGGAGAGTGAGGGGAAAGGGAGGCCTTGTGGGGGGGAGCAGCTACAGAAGTACTGTACATACATTCACACTGTAAATTCTTCACCTACGCTGACTTAACACATTAAGGTTCAGCCACTTTCTTCATGCATATTGGAGACTGCTAACGGCGTTAACAGACCTTGGTGAACATATTAAAAGTTGAATATTTATCTTACAATTGGACACACATCCGAAGGCATTCCACAGGAGGACATTAAGCTAATCATTATCAAAACAAACGGCAGGGATAACCTCCTGCCAAGTGCAAAGTACTTTAAGTCTTCACAGTATATTTTCTAATAGTTTTCTGTTGAGTCAAAAGTCTGTATTGGCATGAGACCAGCCACTCCCGCTGTTTGAAAGTCAGGAGGTGTTTTTTAAAACGTGTGTGTGTGTGTTGTTTGATTAAAAGCTAAAACAACTCAGTCACTTTCGCTCCACTCCTTCAACAGGTGCATCCAAAGCACTGATGACCAGCATTTTGTGAAATACACGTATTTGCTTTCTTTCAAAAAGTTAGATGAGAAAATCCGATATCGTTCTTGTATTCGTCCGTTACATATAAGGCTGGAGCCAGGAGCCAGTTAGCTTAGCACAAAGACTTGAACCAGGGGTAACAGCTAGCCGGACTCAGTCCAAAGGTAATAAAAATCCACGATCACCAACTCTGAGGCTCACTGTTTATTAACATGTTATGTCTTATTTGATTAATGCCTACAAAAAACTAAGTCGAAAAGCATCACTTTGCAGTTTTACGGAGGATTATGTACCACTTTTGGCTGTGACCTCCTCCCTACATATATGAGGTGTCTCACCAAACTCCCTGCCAGTAAGTCTTTTTTCCCCCCAAAAAAATCTAGTATTGCTTTAGGGTTTTGTGCATCTTGACAGTTTAGTACAGTAAATTGTTCCTTATTCAACATGTGTTTTCATAGGATCTTAGATTCTTCTTGTGTGGATGTGTTCCATTACCATACTTTATCTTTTTTATATATATCTCACCACTGCTAATCAGACATTTAACTGTCACTTCTATCCCCCTCATTCCCTTCACACCCTTAATCCCCTCTTATCACACCTCGTCTCATTCCCTCTAACCTTCTCTCGCTCTCTCTCTTTGTCATATCAGGGCCAGAGGTGATTCCCAGCTACAGCAGCAGTGCCATGTCTGAGGTGGTGGTGCCTGATGCTATGGTGTCCCCAGCAGTGGGTGGGCCGTATGGGGAGAAGGCCGGAGGCCCCGGGGTGGACTTCAGTTACGTGGGCATTGATGCTATTCTGGAGCAGATGAGGAGGAAGGCCATGAAGCAGGGTTTTGAGCTCAACATTATGGTTGTGGGTAAGTAGCGCATGTGTTCACCAGCTAATGTTTCGGTCCTATTGTCCAGATTTAGTTTAAGCTTGAATGAATGCGTCAGATAGCTGTGAGAACGTTCTATGTACTGCACACTGCAAAGATGGATTTATTTGTGACACAGATACATTTTTCTCTCATTCTGTGAGCTTTGTTATCAAGTGTAGACTCAAGTCAATTTCACATGTAGTGTCAACCTGTTACCATGACACTCAGTCAGCTGTTATAAAATGTGTCTTGTAATTCAGGTATGATAGTTTTCTCTCTAATCATGGCAGAAAATGGAGGCCTCAAACTTATTTTAATAAGCAGCCACTTAAAACTCTCTTTCTCACTAATCACTATGATCAGACACCTTTTAAAACAGGTGCTAATTACACATACACACCTCAACACTAGACGAGCCATCGTAAAACCCACACAGCCTCCCTACTGTATGTCTCCTCTGGATGATGTCGCGCCGGTTGGTCTTGTGTTTCATCCTCTCATAAAAAAAGTTTGTTTTAGAAGCAGCTGTAGGCTCGAGACCGAGTTAAATAAAGCTGTGGAGGCAATGGTAAACAAAACTGAACAAACTTGGTTCCCATGTTTAGGTGATGTTATATACCGCCACTTTAAGAAAGGGAGCAGTGCAGGAAGGATTGCAGCTGTTGGCTTCCATACTGGTTGTACAGATCCATGTTTGCATGTAAAGCGTGCGCTTCTTGTACAGAACATGCGACTGTGTCTGAGTTTGCGTCTCCATAAATCAGTGAAGATCTCCATGTTGACTTAACCTGAAGTTGAACTGTGAATGTTCGCTGCCCAGTGGGCCCCTCTAAACTCCTCTTCATTAACCCGTGGTGATGTTAGCATGGTGTGCAGGAGTCACGGAGGGTCCCATCCATATCAACAGACAGTTTATGATGACTCGCAGAGTCTAGAGTGAGTCTTGCTGGTCCTTCTACACTAAAGTCGCCCTCAATTTATTTTATCCTGTTGGGTAGCATTTTATCAGCTAACTGCAACATGGACTTCAATACTCACTGTATTATTTTGTCTTGCAAAAAAACTGCAACCATTCATGCATTTGTATAGATTAAATGTGTGTGCAAATATTATGAATGAAGGTTGTAGTTTTCATATTTACATCCATTCTTTCCACTATCTCATTTCTGACGCAGTGTCACCCAGAATTAAAAACTCAAGGTAGTATTTATTACAGGTCTGTTGGAAGGGCATTCTTTATTTTCTGGTTGCTTAGTACACAATAATTCAAGCCTTCTGATTGTTTTAGAAAAAAAATTGGTTTACCACGGATGCAATCTGTCTTATTGATGGTGTGTTTGGGTTGAAGTCATGTGTCCTGATGACTTTTCTGACAGTGTTTGTGCTGGCATACACCTGCAGCTCGTCACTGCTTCAGCCCAAAACTGACAGCGTGGAGAGTCGTCCAAACTGTCCAAATAATGGATCTTGTTTGGTTTTTTTTTATGGCACCAATGTTTCAATGTGTGGACTGTTGTGTGTATCTGTCTCACTGTCTGCCTCTCTGGCTGTTTTTGCTTACAGGACAGAGTGGCCTGGGAAAGTCTACTCTGATGAACACGCTGTTCAAGTCTAAAGTCAGCCGTAAGTCAGTGCTGGCTACAGCCCAGGAGAAGATCCCCAAAACAATCGAAATAAAGTCAATCAGTCATGGTATGGCCCTCTTGAACCCCTCAACTCTTCTCTGTCCTTTCTTTTTACCTGTTTTCTGTCATCTGTTTGCCAAAATAAACTCTCCTCATACTCTGCTACTGTATTTACACTTTTCTCTTACTGCTTGTGTAGTTGCTCCAAAAATGTACAGTACCTTATCCTTATTTTGCTCTAGTTTTCTTTAATACTACTTTTCTTTAATCATTTACTGTAATCATGGATGAAACTATCTTTAATTATACTGTATTCTTAGCCTCATAAAACCAGCCCAGTTTCAAATTTGGCAGCTGTGCAATTGCAGAATCATGCTAAATGTTTTTTTGCATCTATAGCGCGTGGTTCAGTAGGCGTTTATAAAGTGCAAAGGGTGTTTTTGACATTAAAGTGTATTTCTTTGTGTGCAGACATCGAGGAGAAAGGAGTGAGAATGAAGCTGACAGTCATTGACACACCAGGTTTTGGAGACCAGATCAACAATGAGAACTGGTACGCTACTATTTTACCATCATTGCATTGACTATATAAACAGTGAAATATTTAAATTGTGTCTAACAAGATGCCCCTCCCTTTCTCCTTACTTTTCCTGTTCTCTGTCGCTCTATATCCTTATCTTCCTCCTCTCACTCTCGGCGCCCCCCCACTTACCATCGCCTCCTTTTACCCATCTACCCCTTATCTTCCTTTTTTTTTTTACCTCTGTGTTGCTTCCTCTTTTCATCATGTAACTGTCCATCTCTTCTCTTTCCTCTCCTCCCTCATCGTTCCCTCAATACATCCCTGCCATGGACTAGCTGGCGGCCCATCATGAAGTTCATTAATGACCAGTACGAGGCGTACCTGCAGGAGGAGATCAACATCAACAGGAAGAAAAGGATTCCAGACTCTAGAGTCCACTGCTGCATATACTTCATCCCCCCGACCGGACACTGGTAAGGACACATTCAAACATGGTTAAATATAGATATGAGAACACAAGTTTACTCAAGTTGAACACACACGGTTAAGAGAGCCTGAAATTTCCTTTAAATGAGAAAGAACACAAGTGGTTGGACGCTTTAAAAGAAAAGTTAAACATTTTTGCAAATACTATATATATACACACATACATACATACATTGAGCGCTACTCCTTAAAAGTGCGTCTTTTAGGTCTAACAAAAGCGTTGAATGCATTTCCTTTCTTATAAACAATTTGTAAATATATTTCAGATCCTGATTCGTCAACATTCATGTTCACTAGCTTGTAGTCTTCTTCTTCTTCTTCTTCCCTGACTTCTTTGGCGTATTGCTGCCTTTGTTGACGCATTACAGTAAGTCGGTGGGAAAAGAATGAAAACAGAAAACAGGCTAGACTAGCTCCCCCACTTGTTCCCAGTTTTAATTAAGCTAAGTTAGCTAGCAGTAGTTTAGCGTACAGGCATGAGAGGGGTCTTCATCTTCTCATTCAACTCTTGGCAAAAAAACAAATGTGTATCCCCCCCCAAAATAATTTATTATCACAGTGATGACAAAATGGTAACAGTCACGTCATTTATTAACGAGGGTTGACATGACCTGACTGATCCTTAGCTGAAAAAAGAATTACCAAAAACCTGAAACTTCAACAACTGTTCCTGGCAGTAACAGTGTGTTGAGCATGTGTTGAGCATTTACTAATCGACTACGAGATGCAGCCATTGAGCATGTGCTAACAGATCAGATACAGATTTCCTTTGTTTGATCTCAAGCTTTTTGGTGAGGCAATGTGAAACATTTCTTACCCCTCATATTGAACACTCACACGCCCACACACATTTTCGCAGCACGATGCAACATATCCCAGAACACCAGCCCCCCCCGCCTCCCACACACACACACACACACACACACACACACACACACACATTGCTCTCGTCAGGCCCTGAAGCAGCACAATGTCCCAAGTTTCACTCCCTGGATCTCTTACAGAGATGCACATCTGGCTCTGATCGAACTGCATAAACTGCCTTCTCTCTCCACACTGGTGGTTCAGCGCCTCACTGTTCTGAGCTCAGGGGGTTAGCGTATACTAGCAGAAGAAATTAGGGGCAGAGTGCACAAAGTCTCATGTGTCCATCAAGTAATGGATTCATGGCGCATTTTATAGCCTTTGCTTTTGTGTTGCTCTAGTCGAGTGCTGCGGCCGGTCTTGGGGAAAATGTTGAAGGCAGCTGTGGATTGTCAGCCTTGTTTGAGCACAGACACACAGTTGATGATCAGCACTATTCATGGGCTGCACCTCTATTAATTTTTGTGTCATGGACTGTCTTTACTCTGGCAGGGGGCTGGTGTGAAAAGGCCCCCTGTCTCTGTGCCCCATCCAGCAACGTTTCATGTTGATCCTACTCTGCAGATGTCACATGGGCTGGCCAGCAGCTGCTCAAGGATTGCCTTAAAAAGTCTAATGGGAGAGAGGAAGGAAGGACGAGAGAGACAGAGAGTCTGCGTGGGTGTCTGGGAGCATGCAATCAATTCTGCACTTTTGTCTTTTTGAGTGTGCTCTTGCATGAGTGCATGAGACTCCTTGTTAACAATAGCTGGTCTTTGTCAAAGTGTTAGCCAGGCCAGAATCCTCCACCATAACCACTTGCAGATGCTTCTGTCAAACTGCGAGACACTCAAACTGAACACAACTCCTTTCAACCTCGTCAAATAGATGTTCACACATATAAAGTATGATTATGTCACAGATGCAACAGTTTGAACTGTTAATCCTGTATCTTAGTAAATACAGTAGTTCCTCCATCTGTGCAAATTGTTAGGAATATCTGCCCCCTGGTGGAGGAGTTCTGTATTACAAATCATGTCATCTTTCTTGTTTTCTTATGTTGTCTCTCCCCCTCTCAGTCTGCGGCCTCTTGATGTAGAATTCATGAGACGTCTCAGTAAGGTGGTCAACATTGTGCCAGTCATTGCCAAGGCAGATACACTCACCCTGGAGGAGAGGGACTTCTTCAAAAAGAAGGTAACATTTATCTGGTGCCTTTTCATCTTTTGTTTATTCTTTAATAGATTTCTGTATTACTCTATCTAAAATGTCTCTTTTTTTCTTCCATTAATCTATAATTTAGAAACATGCTCTCTTTTTTTTCTCTCCCTCTTCATGCATTCATTTTTCCATGTTTGTGGAGCAGTAACCAGAGATAAGTTCCTGTAGTTGCACTCTCCCCCTCGCTCTGTGGACGGTCACAAAACGTGGCTCGATTCCAGCAAGAGCTCAAGAGCATCTGTCTCTTTCTTTACCCTTTACTTTCTACACTTCCTCTACACGGTTAATAAGGCTGCAGCCGTTCATTTGTATGTTTTTATTGGCAGTCTGCAAGGATCTCAGGATTTCCCTCCTCTCATTAGCAGTATAAACCCCCTGGTTTATGTGTGCATGCTTGCTTGCTTGTGTGTGTGTGCGTGTGTGTGTGTGTGTGTGTGTGTGTGTGTTTGCTTGTGTCGGTGCATGGCAGACCTGGTGTGTACACATGGTAGGCATCCATCTTGTGAGGTTTTCCGTTTTGTTTGTATACAGACAGCGATTAACGACTAAGGCCAAACTTTTGGAGTAGATTAGAAGGCAGATTAGTGTTAATACCACTTTAATCTGTACACTTTGTAGATTTAGGTACATTTGTTTGATGTCTCGCGAGGCTGCATCAAGCATGTCTGTCTAATTACTCCTGCAATTAAAGGCTTTAGTTTGTATCCTTTCAAATCTGTAGTGGGTTCAAAAGTTTGTTGTGTTTCTCTTTGGCTATGTTCACGTTACAAGGCTCAAATCTGTGACTCAAGTGACATAGATGTGATTCTTTTTTTTTTGCATCAGATCTGGGCCATTTTCATATATGGTCCTAAATGCGGTCACTGGTCATACAACTGCTGTGAGAACAGTCATATGGGAATTTATGTGTTTGTCCACGTCATGCTTCAGTGCAGATCGATCACCCTATCGAGCAGTAACCTTACACATCGAGTCATGCAAAGTCATATGTTTTGATTTCGGAGTATAATCTTTGTAATGGGGAACCGAGATCTGTTAAATTGAGCAATATGCTGACAGTCACTGGTCTCCAACAACTCCAGTGTGTATTTTCGAAAACTAATATCCAATCCCCCTCTTGTGAGAGTTTTGGTTGGATGTGAGACGTTTCAGGGCAGATATCCGTCAGATATGGGTCATTTCAAATATGAATGTGAACAGAAACGGCAAAAATATTTAATTGAGCATGAAGCCCTGTAATGTGAACGTAATCTTTATGTTTGAACATGCTCTCACCAGATCAGGGAGGAGCTGCGAGCCAACGGGATTGACGTGTACCCTCAGAAAGAATTTGACGAGGATGCCGAGGACAGAATGATCAACGAGAAGATCCGGGTGAGGGAAACTCATACATGTGGCAGGAGTTGCTGCTCTATTATCCTCATTTATGCTCAGACATGCCGTTCAGTCATTTTTAATGTACTTAAAATTAATCATTTCTGACTCCGGTGTCTGTTGATATGCAACCCATGAGCAGGAGATGATCCCATTTGCTGTGGTGGGCAGCGACCAGGAGTACCAGGTCAACGGCAGGAGGCTGCTGGGGAGGAAGACCAAGTGGGGAACCATTGAAGGTAGAACTCTCTCCCCTCTTCTTTCCTACCATTTTAGTACCTATTTCACTTTTTTTTTTTTTTTTTTTTTTTTTTTTTTTAAATAGTTTTGAAGAGACACTTCAGTAGAGAATATCTCAGTATGTACATAACTATCTCTGAGGTGGTTTTGTTGAGAAGAAAAGACAAAAGGGAGACTGGAAGAGGCCTCACTGAGTCAGCCAGTCAATGAAACAATGCTCCATTCAGTGTTCAGACTGGTTGTCGTGTGCCATGCAGCTGACTCAGGCCTCTAGCACACGCAGTCTGTCTGAAGAGGCCTGATTTGTTTGCTTGGTTTCCCCCCACACTTCCCCTTTCCTCTGACCTAGGTAACGAACGCACCCCCCAGAATCTACACGCAAGACCGCCTTAGCCTGCTCAGGGGGGCAAAAGCCAGGATAACTTAATACACTAGCCCCAGATTTATCACTTTATTTCAGGCTAAGAAGTCGGCCTCCCCGACAGCCGGATATTAACCGATTTATTGTGTGTGCAATGGGTGTAGGAGGGCTGTAAATACTCCAGGATGGGCCCACTCTAAAGGGCCACCACTAGAGGAGGAACCCCGTGTGGTAGCTTCAGGATCCTGGCCCTAACACCCTCAATTTAGATGCTAAACCAACCCCTAATGCTTTACTAAATACACAACAGCTAATGTATAAGCACTATAATCATCACTGCAACATCATAACATATACAAGCAGAGCATCATAAACAATCTGAGCCAACCAAGTTAGTATATCACATCATACTGAACACCATTTCAGGACATTTATGGTGGATACCTTAACAATACACTGTATATACATTTTGCTCAACTTTATAAAATCTAGTGTGAAAAAAACAACCTAACCTAGTTGTTTAATAATTGTTGATGTGTGGTTTGTTGTTGTTGTTGTTGGTTCTATATTATCAGTTGGCCAATAGTGTACATGTACAGTGTTGTTTTAACATCCATTCTTACTGCGAGATTCATCTTTCAATATTTATGTTATCCACTTCAGGCAGGGGGCACCATCCCTTTATCAAGTGTCTCATTGAGTTTCATTTCCTGCAGTCATGCCGGTCGCTCTTTAAGAGAGGCTGGATCTGAATGCACCGTTTCTCTCTTTGACACATCTCAGATACACACACACACACACACACGCACACGCACACGCGCACACACACACACACACACACACCTACAGGATTTCTGAGCCTTTAAGCTCATCTCTTCAGGAGGACTCTACAGAGTTCTGCATTGGCTGAGGGCATTTGAGTGTTGAGACAACACACAGCAGCTCTTCGTCGACAGGGACATCACAGTGAGATCACTGATTCCATCTAGTGGACTGTTTAGGAAACTTAATAGCAACCGAGCTTACCTCACAACTGTCATACTGTCCTTTTTTGGTGTATTAGCTCACTTTCAATTATTTCTGATAACTCGTAACTTCTCTCTCTCCTGCAGTTGAGAACATAGCCCACTGTGAGTTCGCCTATTTACGGGATCTCCTCATCAGGTGAGGGGAATTTTGTCTACATGTCATTTTGTCTTGGTCTTCATTTTTTCTGTTTTCATGCAGCTTTGTTTTGCTGTGTGTGTGTTTTATGACATGTAAAATGATCTGCTTCGAATGATTATTTGCATTTGATATGGTTATTCCACAAAAAAGTTAATATGTTGAGTTAAAAATTCAGCCTCTATGCTGTCATCTGTCTATAAGCAAATAATCTTAAAATGATTTATATTCCTTAAACCCCATAAAATAATCCAAAGTCTGAATGAATATGCAAATATATCTAATAACAAAATGTAACTGCTGGACACAAGACGTCTCATACTTCATTGAAAAGTACATTCTTTGTGTAGGTGTGCCGAACGTTTCAACTGTTCAGCACACATTTCCAACAGCAACAGATAAATGTGAAAAAAACAAAATGTGTCTTTTGCACAAAAAACGCACTGCAGTGTGAAGGTCAAACATCCAAAGAAAGTAACAATCATCAAAACACGTGTTTGAGTGGAGAGGTTCTGAGCTTTGTCCATCTCTTCTACTGGTTTCTAATGGGTGTGTATGTTTCTTCCAGGACCCATATGCAGAACATTAAGGACATCACCAGCAGCATCCACTATGAAATGTACCGTGTGAGGCGCCTTAATGAGAATAACACGGTGGTGGCTCATGCCAACGGTATGCCAGAGCATCATCTTGCCGCCCACGAGATGTAGACGCCCGCTGCCTCACTGCGTTTGACCTCAACTGGGAGTAATTCATTTGCTATGAGACTTTGACCTTCATTGACAGTCTTCCACCACTCCAGCCCTCCACTCCATCCATCTCCATCTCACAGGTGGGAGAGAAACTTAAAAGCCTGCCAGAGGGACTTTATTTTCAATGACTGTCAGCGGCTGAATGGACTGTTCATGTCAGTTTATTGCCTCATTAACAAACACGATCCTCTCACTATTGCTGACGAGGAGAGTGAAGAGAAGTTTGATTCTTCTTAATGTGCTGCATCTAGATTTTACCTGCTTCCAGATCTTACGGTTAACTTTTGTGGTTTTTCCTTGTGGTGCCAAACATTAAGGCATCTGTCAAACAGAAACGACTTACACTTAATATCTTTCATTGTCAGAGTTGCCTTAAGCAGTAACATGTTAATCTCCTCAACTTTTACTTTTAAGTTTGATGTTTTCTTCGCAGTGCTTATAATTCATTATTGCACTTGATCACCACATTGTTTGTCATTGACAAGCATGTTGGAATGTGGCCCGGTGGCACTTTGCCAACATGTGACGCACATACAGTCCTACCAGTCTGTCAGTGTGACGCAGCGTCGGTCAGCTCCCTCACCATAGGGAAACAAAAAAAGGTTATCAACTAGCACATCATATGTTTGTTTCTTTTTTTGTCACAAGCTGTGTTTTGCTCTAACCGTTTGTTAAAGGTTAACTATGGATGTTGGTATGTTGGCATCCTTTTAAATTCCCATTACTGTCATTGTCTATTAATAGAAATATCTTAAGAGTGATTTAAGATGAATAAGTATTTATGCATGATATAAAATGTGAAAGTTTATCATCAGTTGTGGTCCACTTAATCAGATTATTCACAGACACACACACAGACGCATATGTGCACTCACACACATACGTTTCCTGCTTTTGGGCCCATCGTAGTGCCTTATTTATTGGAGAATGTTTGCGAGCATTTTGGCTGAAACTGGAAAGTGAGCAGGTTTGTTGGTGCCAAGTTAACTACATTTGGTTATTTTTCAATCTTCTTTTTCTTGTTTATCTCCAGTCTTCCAATGACCAGCCCACTTTTTAATCTATTTTTCATAATATACCAAGGATCTTCATCAGTTTGAACCATATATATTTCCCTAAACTGTCACTGTCATGCTCTGTGCTGTATATTCTTCTGTGTTCTCATACATTTTTTGTACTTGTATTATTGATAATAACAAATTTTCTTTTATCTTATTTTAAAGAAATAAAAATTAAAGTTGTAAATATATAATCTCTTTGATTATTTCTTTTAGTATTACTCTTGCAATAATGTACATTTTCATTTTTGAGCGACTGTATGAACGGTTTCTCCCCATCAATAGATTTACAGACCCGGCCTGCAGAAGAGCTTTGTGTGAATTCATCAGCTCACGTCCTCTGACTGCAGAAGACCGCACTTTATAGAATGTTCTACTACACTGGATCCCCATAGCATTTAATTGCAGATGTAATTCACATTCTGAAGCTTTTTAATTGCCATGTCATTAAGCTTTTCCTTGATTAGCCTCTGAAATCAATATGGCCGCCTGCTAGGTCAGTGCATGGCTGATTAGCACTAATTACTTGAATGTATAAGTGCGCGTTTTCCTCCTCAGTAAGAGAGCTGGGAGAAGACGAGTCCTGGGCTCCAGACAAGGCCTCGGATCGGTGTGAGGAGGTGCAGACGTCCGCGTCCTCAGGTACTGGAGCAGCAGCAGAATGTAGACGGAGCTAACCGCTGATGTCAAGTAAAAACTACTACAATCGCAGTGTTTTTCATGTCGCATTTAATTTAAAGTACCTCATGCTTGATTTTGAATGTACACATTTTTCTTACAAATCAGAACTGAGATGTAAAACAAAGGGATGGTTTCTTGGGGAACAAAAAGACGTAGCTAAATCCTCTTTGTACACGTGAATGTGAGAGAAACTGAAGGTTTGGTGAAATGTAGAATATCAGTTGCTTATCTGATATTAAATTGTTGCAGCAAAGTTCATGCAGTCATCTGACCTGATAAGTTCTCAATCAGCCTCTCTGAGTGCCAAAATGTAAACGATGGCTTGGATGTTTGCATAATCTGATGTTCAGCTTTTATCAATCCACATGTTCCCCATGCGCTTCAAAATGGCGACTCACTGCAGCGCTCCTCAAAATGGCGTCTGCCGCGCCTCATCTTCTGCGGTATTAAGATGGCACACGCCAGCAACGCCCACAACCCCCAACCCTCTAGCAAACCCCTATAACCTTAACTCATAAGTTGAGACCCCCACATTCTCTCACTCCTTTTCTACAACTCTCTCTCCATCTCCCCTGGGAACAAGAGAGAAGCAGCTGCACCTCAACTCGCTGGCCGTGGCTCGTCCCCTCCCTTCATGCCACCCAGCAGTCCTCCTGTTGGCAGCCACCCAGCGCTTCACCGCCTGCCTTAATGACATTCCTTAATGAGCTGCATTCTTTCTGTATACTAATGAAGTCTGGTGACTCAGACGGAGAAAGGAACCTGTGCTGGTTAGTGCAGTTTGTTTACAGGCTGCGTGTTTGTGTACAAGCACATGTAGAGTTGTAGTTGTATTTCAGGTTTTAATGTTATGTAGTTTGTGGGGATATTTCTGCTTGAGTTCACGTTGAGTTGCACACAGAGTTTATACAGTAAACGTGTATACGTGCTCCAGATTGCGCCAAGCCAGCTGCTTTAATGCTTAGTGACAGCTTTGCCACTCTGCTGCCAGATTGCACTGCAGATTCAAGTACGTGATCCACCGTCACACAATATTGCTAGATGGATGAGACGGACCCCTCTACCAGGCATTATTGGATGGGTATTAATAGATGAGGGCATGCTTATTGGTCAAACTTGGCACAGTATGATGAATGGGACCTATCGGAGCAGAGCGAACCCTCTGGACAGGAAGCATTTTGACAAATACTCAACCTAATGTGTGCATGAATATGCAAGAGGTGGTTACACTAGTGTCAGTATATTTGTGGCAGAGGTGTGTTTGTAAGTGACTTGCCACATCTACCATCTCAACTAGAGGCTGACGTTTGTACATGTATGTCTACACTTACATGAGTTGCCTGCTCTCCTGCGGCGCCCCTCTCTATGAAGCTGCCATGGTTGGTCGACAAAAGCGTTGCATTGCACCTCGTTGCCATATCTTGTTATCGCGTCCGCCCAGCTCATCTGCATAGAGCCAACGTGCCACCAATTAACACCTGTTTGTAAGATGAGTATAACTATTTAGCATGCATCGCGTAATTTTTTTTCCCCTTTGATTTTTTAATTAGCTAACGTGATTGCAAAATCTGTGGAGATATTTGTGCCAGTGTGATGCCGTGTGTGCATGCGCACGGTGATCATGTTGTGCATATCTTTTTTTTTTTTTTGTGCGCATGTGTCACTGTGTATGTATTTCTGCCTCAATTACTCCCCCATTTCATGGCATGAGTTGTTGTTTGCCCCCATTTGTCTCCTCCTTCCCCCATCTGCTGTTTCTCTTCTTCTTTGTTGGCAGACACCTCACCTTCTTCTCCTCCTCCATCCGTCCCTTCCTCCCTCCTTATTTCTCTCTCCGATGTCAGTTTCCACCCCATCCCTTGGCTCTGTGCCAGGCACTCAGACATGTAGGGGGGAGGGGCTGCCGACCATATGCAAATTATCCGACTTTATGCAAATCGGCCCCGCTGTTAATTAAAAGTCAGATGCAAATTCAATTAGCTGACTGAATAGAGATGAGTATGTTTGCTTGGATCGCTTTGACGCGGGTTGGGAATAAAAAAGATCCCAAAACATTGTGTGGGTGAGGACTGGAAAAACAAAGAAATCCGGACTGGGGGTTTTAGGGGAGAGGGGTTTTAATAAAAGGGTAGATACAGGGTTCAAACGGTCACTTCACTGTGGGAATAAACTCCTTAAGCAATATACGTGATGCCGGTCATAATATAAGAATGCAGGCGTGTTCTGCTGGCATGCTGGTTGACATACACACAGACAGATCCAGACAGAGGAGGAGAGGTGAGACAGAGGGAGAAGAGCATCGTTGGTAGCTCCTGCCCCTGGCTAATTACTGTGAGTAATTAAACTAGTCGCAGATATATGTCAACCCTTATGCTGCTATGATGGAAATTAATGTGAGCGGTGAATGTGTGAATATACGTACTTTTAACTGTGCATGCTTGTGTGTAGAATGTTTGTCTGTCTAGAATCTGTGAGCTTTGTGAATGTTGGTCTTAGTCTCTTCTGCCGTGGCATGTGGAGGACAGTTTTATCCAAAGCAGCTTTTGTGAAGAAGAGTTTTAGTCATTTTAGCATAGGTGACCCATCTGGAGCGCCAAAGTGATGGGCTTAGTGTCAGAGATGACTACTGAAAAATATGGGAAGATGGGTGGCTGAGACATGATGGTGGCACACCGCCAAGACCCGACCAACAGAGTTCATGGATGAGAGCGAGTCTGGGGTGAACAGAGCAAAAGAGACAAAAAATGCATGCGAAGAAAGAAAGGGATGGGGAGAGATAAATGGCATAGTATAAAAAGAGAGTGGAAAGACGGCAAAGAGATGGAGACAGAGAGAGTGTGTGTGTGTGTCTTACTGGGGAATTTCCTTTCAGAAGAAGAAGTCTCCGTAGTGAAGTGAGAAACTCAATACTTCACATAATTGTGTCGATGGATAGTTTCGGCACTGGTTTGTCCTCAGGAGAACTCCCAATCAATACGCTGCTCAAGGTTTGTTGTGTTGATCACAAAGTCTAGTTTCACACCTAATCACGTTTCATTTTTGCCACGCATTTGTTTTTAGTGAGGCATTTTTACAGCACAAAAAAAAACAATGATTCAGTGTTGAAAATAATTAAATAATTATGGAGGTTCAGGAACTTGTTGAACCGAATGCAGCAAGGCCCGGTTTGTCTTTGGTTAGCTCATCTGTAGTTTTGTGTGTTTGTGTATATCATCTGCATGCAAGACTTGCCGCACAACAAACGATTCAATCAGTGTGCATGTGCCTGGGGAAAATCCTAAATGTGCTCCCGTAGCAAGGACATGTTTGCCAGATTGGTGTTTGACTTTCCTGCTCAAGTCTCCTGAACGCCTGCAAATTTCATCAGAGATGAGGTGAATAAAGCCAGACATCTGTCTCCAAAAAAGAGGCTTTTAAAGCCAGTTTGATACATGCAGCCAGGTGAGGCTGCAGGTGAATAGTAATGGTGCTTAAGGATAGAAATGATTCAAGCCGCAGCAGCAAACGGAAAGGTTGTTGATGAATGCGGGTTGAGAGGTAGAGAGGTAGAAAGCAGGATGGAGAGGAAATGAGAAATACATTTTCACTTTCAGTGGTGATCAGGAGGGAGGTGTGAATGCTTAGATGGACATACATATGGACATACGCAGTCCACACACACACTCACTGAGGCACTAATGCTGCAATTACCCAGAAACGGCACCTCCTCCACTCGGATGCTGATAATTGCAAGAAGTAGATCAGCATGAAAAACCCGAATGCAGGAAAGGAGAGTGTGATGGGAAGAATGATGGCAAACTATTGACCTCAAAACTGACAACCTATCTCGGTGCTGCCACGGAGCTTTAAGATCAAGTCCTGGTTGATTGTCTGTCCGATCTTTTTGTCGTCCAGGTTGTAGAACTGCCATCAGACGTTTACAGAGACACCGAGGACAAACACAAAACGGGGCAGCAGAGGTAGGTGTTTCCTTTTATTTCCCTATTGGTTGTAATAGCCACGTTTGCTGGCTTGATAAACCCCTCACAAAGCCTCCCATACCTGCCTAATTAAACAAATCTCACAGCAGGAAGTCACTTGAGATACTAAATGAGTTATTTCATAAACCCAATCCTTAAACAAAGCCAGTTTAACCTCCTTGGCCTTTATTATATCATACAACATAAGATTAACAGAAAAAGTCAACTTTATTGACATGCACAGATGTCCCCAGGGCATTTACTCTCTCTCCATCGACGCGTCTCTTTTCTTTTCCATGAAAGGTTTGATATAGTGAGGGTTTAATATTGTGTGAATGCTGACCACCCACATACTGTATATACACACATATAGACACACACTCCCCCTGTGGCTGCAGTAGTCAGTCAGTCAGATATGAACCAATAAAGCCAGCCTCTCTAAGCCTGCAGAGGAAGAACATGCTCTTTATTAGAGGAGAAATGTTGGCTTTGTAAATTCACTCTGCGCTGCTCCACTGATCCTCCGTCTCCACAGCACCTCGGTCGACACGTCTCTGTCTCCGTCTCCGCTCTGATGTGTTCAATATTGTCGGGCCTGGTGTACAGTTTGATGTGGAACT
This sequence comes from Ophiodon elongatus, assembly GCA_016806645.1. Classification (NCBI taxonomy): domain Eukaryota; kingdom Metazoa; phylum Chordata; class Actinopteri; order Perciformes; family Hexagrammidae; genus Ophiodon; species Ophiodon elongatus. The sequence goes on from JACSYO010002129.1 coordinate 4,160,878, forward strand.
ATTCTTTTTTTTAAGTTTCCATATGCAGCTGTGAGATTTGAGCCCACTATACAGTGAACAAAAGCGTTTCTGTGTTTGCTTTCATTCCTCTGAGAGAGGTGGGTGGAGAGCTTGCTATTGATTGGTGACTGTCATTTAAGGAGTGATATATTTAGACACCCACTGTTCTGCAGACAACAGGAGAAAAGGAAGAATGTGTCTGCATATGTGACAGAAACACCATGTGCACCTCAATAAATGAGGTGTAAATGAGGAATAATATCCTGCTGATTATATATATATATAGTAATCAGCAGGATATTATTCCTCATAATTAGAGGTGTTGTGACCCAAAATGCACCAGCAACTGCCTTTTTACAATTGACAAATCTCAACCGCACCCCCACTCCCCCCAATAACTGTTGCTATATACACCTGTCAAGCTCTGCGTTTGTATTATAAATCATAGTCATTTTTGAAACACTGGATCCTTAGATTTCAGACTGAGGTAAAAAAAAAAGAAAGAAGCAAGCTTACAGCTGAAATGCCAATGGCAGGATTTTATCTGCTGCAGCTAGCTAGCTAATTACGCTATCATTAGCTCCATGACTTGGTCGAAAACTTTTGGCTCTTCAATATTTCAAGTTTAACCATTTTAAACCAAGAATCCTGTCAAATGTGTTTTTAAACATGCCTACATAGGCTAGAGGATATAATGCTAAAAGACTGAACCTGAAGCGGCAAAAAGACAGCGTCTTCACCAGTTGATGCTCCATGAAGAAGACGGGGCAATAGATAAACCGCATTGTCCTTGTAATGTGGTATAGTGGCTCTAGAGCAAGTATTACACGTATTAGGGATGGGGGGGAGAAAAAAAAAATCGATAGAGCAAAGTATCGCAATATTTTGCGTGGCAATATTGTATTGATACATGGATCTTTTATAACAAACTAATAATATTGCAAATAAAAATGAAACCTTTTGGTAACAATAGCTTTTTCAGTCCACTAGACGGTGCAGAGTTTTTTTTTTTTTATGGGTAAAGTTGGCAAAATTGTCAGGAAGTTGGTCAAAATAAAGCTGGAGTGTTGGTCAGTCTGTTTGACTGCCAAAAGTCATTTTGCTGGATAACAACTTATTGGCTGTTAGATAAATGGAGTGAAAACTTTATTAGATAAAGCAGATGTCGACAAACTGCATAATTTGCAGTTGGAAAATAAATTATAAATCGCTATATATTGGAATATATGTTATCGCAATACTCAGCATATCGCAGAATGTTTGAAATTGTATCTGTATTTGAGATCGTATCATGACCCAACTATCTTTATAATATTGTATTGTGGGGCCTCTGGTGATTCCCACCCCTCACACATACGAAGAGGAAACATTTAGAATTAGACTTTCATTCTAACCTCCCTCTGTTTAGCTGCTTAGCTTCCCTACTTGGACAAGCAAGACAGAGGTTAGATCTGTGTGAAGGAGGAGGGGAAAGGTCAAATAGAATCTGTGCTCTGATGAATAAACATTGTGTACAGATAACACTCAATGTGTTCAACTCTGGTCTGTAATGATTTAGAGGTTCATTTTACTTTCTTACAGACTTTCTGGTATCTTTCGCTCTTGCTTTCTTTCATGCTTGTGTGTACACGCACACGTCCCCATCCCCGTGCACCACATCTGCTTGGAGGTTATGCACCATGGAGATGACAAGCCCGTCTGTGAAAGAGGATTTCAGCTCTCTCTCTACTGTTTTTCACATTTTTATCTCCATCTACTCATTTGACTGTCGTGTCTTTGTCTTGTTTGTTTCCTCCAGGATGTTCAAGGTGTCCCTCTCTATGAAACCGCATCCTTTATTTAGTGTGTGTGTGTGTGCGTGTGTGTGTGGTTGGCAGCCTATCCATTAACCTGCTGCTAATCTACACACTGCAGAAACAAGTGGATTAGAGCCAGCCAGCCTCGGCAGCCAATACCATTTGACAGATATAGTATCCTCGACACAAACACATGCAAAGACACACACATTCACACCAACAGTCTAGTTTGTGCTGTAATGACATTATAGAGTGTGCCTCCCACATGAAATTAGATTTATCTATTATGACTGGAAGCTCTGTGTGCGCGTGCGCATGTGTCGATGTGGGTTGTGTATATTTACACCTATTTGTCTGTTCCCTTACTCGTTTTCTGTCATCGAGACGACCCATCCCGACTGTGTCTACTTAAAAACACCCAACCGGTTTCCATCACTCACGTCACAGTTGAAAACACAACCTTGTTTTTTCTTTTACAAGGCTTGAACAGCCGTGTTAATTACATAAACGACAGACAGAAAGGTAGACACTGTCCCTGTAACACATGAAGCTGCTTTAATAAGGAGGTATGTGGTTTTATGTTTTTCACTACAGTTTTCCTGCTCAGGTTCCATTCATTATAGAAGACCCCTGGAAGGTTTCGTTCATTCATTTGGACGCCCGGGTTCAAAGAGACACGAGAGAAGGCTGCATTATCCTTTAGAGATAGTTGGAATTGATGCAGGGAAACTGAGATACAAAGAAAGAAAGCAAGGAAGAGGGCTTTGTGTCCTTTATTCAGTGGATGGAAATCTACATCCTACTCCCCGCGGCTAAAAGCAGGCTGCTTAGTTAGCCAGAGATTTTTATGAGAGCACCAGCATACAAATTGCTATATACTGAATATTCATTATATTTGTATATCGGGCTATATGTATTGAAGTTTTTAGTGTTCAGAGGGGGGGTCACAAGACAAATAATTCATATGGTCCATTCATTTTTATTAATCATGTACAAGAAAAGCTGCATGTGAGTTCAGTTGTCAGCTATGTATTTACTACTGATAATTCAATTACATTTATTTTGTATAGCCCAAAATCACAAATTACAAATTTGCCACAGAGGGCTTTACAATCTGTACACATACGACATCCTCTGTCCCGGGACCTCACATGGGATCAGGAAAAACTCCCCCCAAAAAATGAATGAACAACATAACAGAGTTACAACACATTCAATGCACATGACAGAAATGATTCATGTTATTAGCACTTATAGTATGTGAAAAAAATCTCAACGTTTTAAGGAGACGAAATGGACAAAGACTACAAATTCATGCCAAAGACTTATTTGTGCTTTCCATGAAGCGCCGATATTTAATTCTGTTGGATTCTGTAGTTTAAAGGAACAGCTTTGGGAAATCTGCATATTTCTTTTGTCCTGCCCTTTTGAGGGTTAATTGAGAAAATGTATACTTCTGTTATGCCTGTGCAGTAAATATGCAGATGATGCCAGCAGCCACTTAGCTTAGCATAAAGGCTGGAAACAATGCAAAACAGTTAGCCTACCAGCAGAGACTCTAGGAAATTAATCAGCAAGAAAGCAAATAGCGTATTGATGGCAAGTTTCTGCTACTGCTTTCAGCTGTCTCTTTCACATAAATTTTCATACCAAAGTTTCACAACCTGAAACCTATGGCTGCATAGAAAGTCAGTCTTTAACGCTATGATATGCTTTGGAAAAATGGGAACCTGTAATGTTAAAGATGGGGTGGGTCATGAAACCGTTTTTTGTTGTTGTTGTTATAATATTCGTAATTTAAATAATTTTTTACATCCTGACAACAATCAATAAATCAAATGCTCGAAGAAAATAATGTGGTATCTCTTGCTGTTGCTGTCCAATGATTTAATTCAGCCTGATGACGGATGGGCTGGTGCCATTATCACAGCAGTGTAGGTCAGCGTCTGTCCGACCGGACCACATGAAAGTAGTCGGGCTCTGAGAGCTTTGAAGAATGTAGATCTCTATAAAGTCAGAGGGGTTTGCGGTGCACTACTGTCTTGCTATGGATTCATCCAGGATTTGGGAATCATGTAAAGAATGAAAGAGGATTTTCTGGCTGAGATTAAGAGATTCCGAGCAGGGGATAGAAAAGTTATGCGTACCTGTCCTTTCGCTCATCTTTTATTCATCTTTTTCCTCTTCTTCCTCCTCTCTAGATCTCTGCTTCTCACACCACAGAGAAAAGATTTCACACACAAGAAAATATTTGTACAAAACAAAGGAGTACACACTCGTAAGGTATAAAAACTTGCATCATATTTTATCCGGGCTGCAGAGATTTATGCTTCAGTTCTCTCTCATATGAGCAGTACATAAACAAGAGAAGTCCTCAACGTGTGTGTGAGACACAATAACGGGAGCTGGTGGTTGAACAGTGTGTCTGAGCCTGAGGCCTGACGGAGCTGTTTATCCTGTTGTGGAGTTGACAAAATTGAGGCTTTCTTTTCAAATTGAATGGCCATGTTGGATGCTGCCGCTGGGATACATGCATATAAACCCTAATACACCAAATGAATATACTCACACAGGAACAGAAGACTGGAGACAGAATGACGGAAGCACTAAACCCCCTTCTGTTTCTTCACTAGCTCTGATTAGAGGACAGCTGATTAATCAACCCTGTGATTACGTCCAAAAATTATAGTTAAAAAAACAAAATACAACAAATAGAAGAATAAAAACAATAATTTCCGGTTATTTCCATTATTGTGCCACAGGTCTGGCACAATAATGTGCCAGACCTTTTTATTGAGCAGTTAAATCTATCTATATCTATATATATATATCTATATAGATATAGGTATAGATATATCTATATCTATATATAATTGATAATTGAATTGTCATTTTTACACTTTGTACGAGTTAAAGATGACATTTGTTTCTTTTTATGTGGATATCAAATTAATGCTGATGGTAAATGTCACTGAAAAAATTACTTTGTGCTTAGCGTTAACTGCTATAGATGCAAAAGTTTGTGCCATTTCATCACTTAAGCTGTTTTGTAAAATGAGCTGCTGTATAATAACACCTTGATAACTAGCCCGGCATAAAACAGGACTGCAGAGACTATGGAACAACACGGACGGTGTGTAATGTACAGTATATACCGGAAGCATTAAATGACCTTTACCCTCGGCCTCCACTGAGACAGAGGTCAGCTTCTTGGAAAATGCCATGACTCTAGACAAGACGAATACAGCCGAGATGCGAGCACACAGACACACAAACACACACAATGTGCACACAGACACACACCGGCCTCCGCACCAAGGTGTAACTCTAATTCTCCGGCTTAATTAAGAGCAGCCCACTCTGGAGCTGCCATCTCGTTTAGCTAATTAGTGATGAATATGAAATGCCAGGATTTTAATTAGCTTGCCGTTGTCAGACAGTGAGAGAGAGAGAAATCACAGACTAATTTTCTCTCCTCGCTTGGTCACACGTTATATAAAGGCCTAGTAGGAATGTGATTTAATTTCTTTGTAACAATCAGTAAGTTGTAGGCGAGTGCATGCAAGGTCATTTTCACTCTTTTACCGTAACAAGGACTCCGTGTTTTTGATTGATTATATATTTGATTCATATATATATATATATATATATATATATATATATATATACATACATATACATATACATATATCCATCACTAGGCACCATTTGAAAGTATCAGAAAGCACTTAACAATAAAAGATACCGGTATCTAAGGAGTAAGTATGTATGGCAACTTTGGTGGAGGGCTAAATATTGCATAAAGATAACAACCCAATATAGCAACAAACAGTAAAATTATTACCAGCAAACAAACTAAAAGACTGTGAAATACAACTTAATTTACATAAATGTGAGCCTAAAATGTTCTATTTTTAAATGTTGTCTTCATTTGCACTACATAGGTGTCCAAATAATTAAAAAACATATACATGTTAATTTCCTCTTTCCAACTGACTAGATTAATGAAACCCGCTCTTATTTGCGAATTCCACATCTATCTCCTCTCCTTTTCGCCGCTAACCATCAAATAATCAAATGTTCTTCAATCAAGCTCAGCCAAGGTGGGGGATATTTAGACCAAAAGCACTGAGAGGGTCTGGAAGCTTTGGCAGACAGGTAGATGGGTCTGGGGTCCATTCGGCGGTTGGTAATTAGATTGATTAAGGCTGAGCTGGTGCTCGAGACGTGGCGACAGGGAGTGGGAAATGGAGATGGATGATCCTGCGGGGCTGCGGCTACGAGATAGGAATGGTGAATAGAGCTCGCCGTGGAGAGGAGAATAGGCCGTTCGGCTGTAAGCCCCTCTCCGTCCCCGGTCTGTGACTGGACTCAGCTGGGCACAAACTCACTCCCATCAAGAGGTCACTGGACAGTGTGCTCGTGAGTTTGTCCTCTTTGATTGGTGGATGGACTCCTCTTTTGTGTTTGCGTTGCACTCCATCGCTGTTTGTGTGTGTTTCTCTCTCGACTGCAGAGGCAAGCTGGAGTTGGGCATCTTAACGACCACACACACACTCACACTGATTGTGCGGTGAGGAGGAACAGGTGGGCTCTCTGTGTGTGTCTGTCGCTCCCCGTGGAGTTAATGTTTGATCAGGGTGAGAAAGAGAGAGAGATGAAGTAACTCACCGTGATTACTTCCTGTCGTCAGGCAGAGAGCTGCGGCCAGACCTCGGCTTCCTCAGTCAATATCAGGTTCCAGAGCTGCGACTGCTGGGTGTTTTCCAGATATTTCAGAGCTCACCAGGGAAATTGACATCCCACACAATGACATTTCACCCAGCTAACACAATAACCCATCAAACATTTGTTACCTGCTAGAGCTCCGATAAAAGTCTTGAAATAATCCACATTGTGTTTAATGTGAGTTACCACGGAAACGGCTCTATTTAGCATGCAGTCGCCGTCGTGGTGCCAAACGAAATGGCAATTAAGTCAGTGCTCGCCCAGGCCTCAGTGCATCAGGGGTTAAGCAGAGCACAGAGGATCATGGCAGGACTGATTGGAGGCTGAGTGGTACAGCATGTGCTCGGTAAACAGATACAAGAGGTGGGGGGGGGGGCAGTTCTCATACCAAACTTGATTGCTTTGACTCTGTTCACTCAGTTCTTCTGAAGTCTGTTTCTTTACGATGTCCAGGAATACGAATGCGTTCACGATGACCGATACATGCAGAGGTCATGACGTTATCAACACTGCATGGAAGGATCATCTGTCCACTTGGAAGTTTAGGATTGGGTGGAAGTGTTTTGGTTGGTTGTTTGTTTCCTGAAGTACTATATATTTATAGTCGTTTAGTATAGTAGAATACATTTTACATATAGTATAATACTGTGTAAAGGAATCCATGAGACACCCCTTTCTGAATCTTGAGATGTGGTTTTGTTTTACTCTAAATCCATCGGTGTTTTGTGCATTATTTTATATTTTGTGTGTTTGGTTTCTCCAACCTAGCAAGCAGAGAGAAAAAACTAATGAAGATATTTTGGATACACAGGATCTTTGAGGGATTCTGGATATGAAAAGTGAGAAGAAGTAGCATAGAAAGACCGAACATGTGCTGTCTTGAGTGCAGGCGGCATGTTTTTGTCCTGCCTCTCTCACAGAAGAGGCGTGATATCAATCTAAATTTCTCTTAGGAACTCTTATTCATAAGAAATAGCTGATTTAATAGAAATACCTCAGCCTTCCATTTATCACAAAAACTAAGCGCTGTGCAGTGCTGAAAATTAACACAAGCATAACCTGTTGTGTGTGTGCGCTTGCAAATGGTGTCTAAATGGAATAATTGTAAAAAAAAAAATAAGAAATCTTTCTCCTGCTCTTCCCCTCTCTTGCCCTTTAACACACACACACGCACACACACACACACACCCCTGTTGCAACGAAATTAAAATTGTAATGGTTATTGATCTGTGGTTTATAAATAACACCCTTGTTCATCATCCTCCTCACCCCTCCCTACTTTTTCACACTGTAATAATAAAAGCACTCTCTGTAACTGCACATACACAACCAGCAGCCCCCCTCACTACGAGGTGTGCGTGTACATTTTGTTTCTTTGCTAATAAAACACAACTGGGTTTCACCCTTTAAAGGAAACTAGTTGAGTTCCTGTTGAAAACACGCCTGCTCAGAACAGGCTGAATGCTCGGCATGTGGTGTTGCTGCTTGCAGATTTTTTAAAAGAAATGCTCATTCAAACAACTTCGTATTCAACACCAAACAACCAAATCACAGCTACTCGGGATCAGAAATGTCAATGACGTACAGTCTGGTTCACAGGGAAAAACGCAAGGGTCTGACTTAGGCAAGGTAGGCAATGTGGGCCTTCCACCCCCCCCCCCCCTCCCACAAAAAAAAAGTATTGACTCGTGTTCCTATTCTAACCCCAAAATTACTCACAAAAGGCCCCCAAAGCACTGAACAAATATGCAACTCAACTGTGTAGCCTACTGCTTTCTGTGTCCTTAGATTAGACTATGGTATAAATAAAACCAGGGCTTCACCCAGAGAAAAGTGTGTGTAAGGATGTAAAGACAACATTTGTTTCTTCTTGGGGGTTGGGCTTTAAACAGAATAAAGCTAAAGAGTAATATAAAGAGTTGTGAACAATAATTAAAGTGCTGATTTTTATCACAGTCCATTGTATATCCCACAAGTATCACCATGCTTATAATGCTTTGGTGACACATTTTAGAAATGAACGTCGCTGTTGGACGTCTTAGATATTGATCAGCTATTGTAAAGGATATAATGTCAGGGGTCGTGTCTGGGCTGGTCTGTCTGAAGCCCTGACCTCTGACCTCTCCAGGGACTCCCAGGGGAGTCTGGGATTGCCGAGACGAAAAGTGCCTCGTATTGGCTCGTGTACTCCTACTGTTTGAATTTTAGTAGAAAATCTGTTTTCTTGCCGAGAAAATGTAAACTACTCACACATTTGTCCCTTAAATATAAAGCAGCAGCCAGCAGCCGGGTCCCAGTGAGCAACTTTTTAAATATGTTTAATAGAAGTATATTATACGTCTATTTGTCAATAGACATTTAGTTTTAATGAGTTATTCAAGGTTGAAAAGTAAAAGTTTAGTACACTTCTAGTCTTCGTAGCCTTCGTCACAATATTAGTTAACAAAATCTGTGTATATGACAGAATATAAACAGTTATAATATAATATAATACGCAGGGTTGTCAAGTGTTTCTGCTCAATATTTACAGGTTTTTATATATTTAAAAAATATGTAATGATCTTTTTAAAATGTGATCTAAAATTGGGCAATACGAAGCCAGTAAAATCCTTATATCAGAGCTAAATCATATGCAATGTTTGAATTTTGTCTATTCATCAGTGGGGAAGCTTAGCTTAGCATAAAGACTGAAAAACGTTAAAATCAACCCACCAGGAGTGCGTGTTTGTGTTCAGCTCATCCTCTGACATAACTCCAGTTCTTTCTTCTATGTCCCTCCAGTTTCTTCAGTTTCTTCAGTTTTCCTCCACTCTGTAAGCAGATTCATTAAACTCTGGGATATGGCAAAATTTTGCACCCAAGCTAAAACATTTTCTACTCTCGCCAGACCTTCACACCCAGTCACGTCTTACCATTTGTATGTCTTGGCAGTATCAATCTTCTAATCTACCTCTCCAGCGTAAAGGGAATACGCATGCTGCCCAAAATGTTGAACTATTCCTTCAAGCATGTTTGTTAATGGATTTTAATAATTTCTTGAAAGTGATTTTGGTGATTGTGTTATTAGCAGCAGAACAAGAGTTCCAAAAGATCCATTTATGAACACATTGTAGTGTATTTGTTTCCTTGGGACCCTTCTCTCTCTCTCACACACCATTATTTATCCTTGCCACCGCAGGAGGGGATGTGATAAGAGAGCATCCTAGTCGGAGATTAAACAAATCAACGTAATGTTGGAAACTTGTGCTCATTGCCAATTCATGTTCCCGCAACTTAAAGGTCATGTCATCAAATAAAGCTCCCTGAAGCCGATTACAGTGAAATGAATAAAGGCTGAGGAACAAAGAGCGGCGCCGTCTCCCCTCGCCCCTCTCTTTTTTCTCCTCCGTCTCCTCCACTCTTTATCTGTTAATGAAGCACAATCCTCTCAAGAGCACACACACTGGGGTGTCAAGTTATCATAGGCTCTGCTACTCTTTAATTTTACAGCTTCTCTGTCTCAGTCTTTCTGCCCATATGTCTGAATTCTTAGTGATCTTTCTTTTCCACATTCGTTTGATTTCTCTCTCATTCTAAAGCCTCAGTCTATCCTTTAGTTCTCATCCTGCTGCTCTACTCTTCCTCTCATCCTTCTTTTTAAACACATTCCTCTCCCTCACTTTGTTTTTCTCTCACTGCTGCATTCACTACTGCTGCGGATCAGAGTGTATGGCCAAGAGCCCACCATCAGATCAAATGTAATTTCTCTGTTTACAAGAATCAGCTCGAGCCCAGTGCACAATATTATCCTCAGTGTGTTTATTGCAAAAATCTATTTGCCAGAAAAAAAACTCACTGTAGAGGATTCCACATAGAAATGATGCACACTTTTCACTGCTAATCATATTTACTACAGCCTGTGAGATGTCTAATCACAGAAATGTGGTTTTCATGGGCTGATTTCCATAAATATAACATGCACTTCACACACCTCATGTATTTGATTGACGATGGAACGGTGTAATTTCCAACAGATATTAAAAGATACAAAATTGCGTAATTGTGTTCCCTGTAACAATAGTTTTGCCTCTCAATGACAATATTATGAGCATCACAATCTACCTCAGCTTTCCCCTCACCCACTGCAAAACGGTATGCTAATGATGCTACGCTAACAGCCACAATAAAAGTAATGATGATTACCGAGGCGATGGGGGTAGTAACAATAACAAACCCTGTAATGTATAGGGAATTATAAACATCCTCCCTGTAATTTCATAGTTAATTCATATTTTATTCGGGGTCAGGAAAACTGGCTCTCTGCACTGTGTGTGTGTGTGTGTGCGTGTGCGTGTGCGTGTGCGCGCGCGCGCGCACACATAGGCCTACTGTATATTGAAGAGATGTTTGCCTTTTGCAATTTTTGCTTCATGCATGACTTCATCAGTTTATTGTGTGTGCAAAAGCCATTCAATTCAATACATTTACATTTATTTTTTATAGCCCCAAAAGCACAAATTTGCTTCTGAGGGCTTTACAATCTGTACAGCATACAACATCCTCTGCCCCAGGACTCTCACGTTGGTACAGGAAAAAACCTTTAACAGGGAGAAGAAAAAAAAGGAAGAAACCTTCGAGAGAGCAACAGAGGAGGGATCCCTCGCTCAGGATGGACAGAACTACAATAGACATAACAGTGTTACAACACATGATATAAATGATTCATATGAGAACAGTAAGCAGAATAATAATGGAAAAATTACGACTTATAATAGCAGCAGTGGATATAATAATGATAATAAAAACATTAATGTTTCCGCAATACTAATAATGATAATAGTGGTAGTAGTGGGTGTCAGCATGGCAGGAGGTACGACCACGGTCCAGGTGTAACCACGACCCATGGAAACCTGTGAGGCGAGAAAGCTCAAAGACTCCGGAGAAGAAGCAAAGTTATTAATGTGCATTAATGGGACATTCATACAGAAGGAGAGAGAGAAGAGGAGAGAGGAGCTCAGTGTATCCTAGGAAGTCTCCTGGCAGTCTAGGCCTATATCTAAGGGCTGGTCTAAGGCAAACCAGGGCCAGCCCTAACTATGAGGGTTATCAAAAAGGAAAGTCTTCAGCCTACTCTTAGATGTTGTGAGTGTGTCTGCCCACCGGACTGAAAATGGAAGCTAGGTCCGCAGGGCACGTGATCTCTGTGTGTTAGCTTACCATCTGTCAAATATTAAATGGGAGTATTAACATTTCCTGCGAGTAGAAGGGAGGAATATAAAATGACTGGGAATATGTTTGTGGCATCTTAAAAGAGATTGTAATTGTTGTTGCTGGGCAGCGTATGACTCACCTGCAGGTGGCAGTGTATCTCTCTCTGTGTGTGCGCGTGCGTGTGTGCATGTGTGTACGTGTGCATGTGCGTAAGCGATGATGGCATCTATGCTGGGATTCTCTGTGGAAGCTGTCTGATCATTTATGCAGCACACTGACTGCGTGGTCATGTTCAATGTTATAGAGTCCCACGAGGGAAGCGCGCATGAGAGCTGTCCAGTTGACTGATTTGTGACACACGCACACACATGAACTGTACACACCACCACCTCACACACCATGCTGCTGGACACACACAGAGAGATGAATGTGTCCCTGCACACACATCTCGCTTGTGGGTCAGAGTTCCCCAGAGAGGCTGCTGGGTTTGGTTTTATTGCCTGTATTGATCGCGGCTCGGGCCGAGCAGAGGGATCAATATGTGGATTATATGGGTGTGGGGGTCGGGGGGGGGGGGGGGGTAACTCCTCGGCGCTGCCCTAGAAACCTCTCGGCTCTCTGACACCTCTCACATTCACCCTCCGCACCTGATCCCCGCCGTGTAACGGAGAGAAAAGCAGGACAGTGATGCACTGGAGGACAGAGAAGGAGACGGACGGCGTGCATTGAAATGGACAGGTGGACACACGAGGCTCTCCGCCTCCCTGCCCGACGCCCACCCAGATGACCCTCACTCCCCTCCTTTATCTACATATCTACAGTAATTGACATTTTCCATCTGGCACGTCCTGTATCTTCCTCCCGTTATTTCTATGGCAACCAGCGGTGGGGGCCTTAGCTGAGTGAGTTAGCTGCTCCCCTTGGGCCAAGGCGTCTAGCCGGCTGCCTGCTACTAAAAGCTCTCAAGAGAGCACAGGGGATTTTCTCTCTGCCCTTTAATAAGGTACTGTAAATAGTCAGACACTCTAATAATACCTAATTCTGTTTAGACTTGTAATTATGATCCAGCAAGCTACCTGAATACCTTTTACTGGGGTTCATTTAAGTCATTTATTTTCATTTACATTTAAGTAAAATTTCAAATCTATGAATAGCTCTAAGCTTATTTCAAAGACGTACTCGAACTCGGTAATCAATTTGCTCATATTCCTGGATCCTCAAGGTAATAATAACTTTTCTTTAACAGGATAAAGCAGTCCGGACGACAAATTAAGTGGATTTAAAATGTTCTTTCTGAGCCAGATTTGCTTTTGTGTGTATATCTTTTCTTCTCTGTCCTCTCACATTTTGCTCATTCTTCCCCCAGATTCTCCCTCATACATGATCCTCATTACTGTCTCTCTCTCACGTTGCATCCGTCTCCTCATTCACTCGCTTTAATTCCCGACTCTTTTCATCTCTTTGTCACTGTCTCACCCGCTCTTTCTCACCTCCATTGAAAAAGAGCGAACACAGGGTGTGAGTTTAGAAGGTCTGTCCCACCAGCTCTGGTTGGAGTGCGGCAATTAGCAGTTTGAGAGCTTGCCAAGATAACAGCGGAACTAAGACACATACACACACACACACACACACACACACACACACACACACACTCACACTCTCGGTGCCCTCACACTCCAGACATTAAAGGCATTCGTATGTGAGAACGGGGAGGACAGGAGAGGAAGAGGTGAGATCTTGGTGAGTGGATGCATTAACAGGAAAACACTCTGGCTTCTTGAGATGGAATAATATGTTTTTGTAGGTTGCAGAGGGTTGAGATTAATGGAAGACTAAACAGCACTTGTTCCTTTTCTCATATAGACCAGGCTCGTCATGTTGTGGCCCTTTGTGGTGTAATGGCTGTCAGAGTGGATTCCACTTTTCTGTCATTCTCACAGCAGCATACAATAAGCCAAGACACCTCTCTCTCAAGACAGAAATAATAATAATATAGATGTTTGTTTGCGGTCTATTATGCACACATGCAGTCATCACAAAATCTCACATGCTGGGGCTTTCTGTATTGAACACACAGATACAAAAAAGGACTTATTGCCCAACACAGCCAGACAAACATCTCCTCGCTTTTCCCTTGTAACTCTGGTACTTTCCAGCTCTCATCTGGCCTTAATGACAAATACATGGCTGATTGTATGCTGTGTATAAAACCACCAGGATGTAGGGAAGTGCATCTCAACCTCATTTGGCACATACAGTGCTTTAATATAAAGGGTTGTATGATAAACAACGTTGTATCACTTTGTAACATGCCAGTGCGTTCATACATCGAATGCAGCATGTTTTCCCCACCAATGCATAGCCACCGCTTGGCCTAATATCTTCAGAGGCCAAGAAGCGATATTTGACCTGCTGGGCTGCTGCCAGAGCAGTTCTTAAAAGGCTCTTTTAATTTTGCAGATTTGGTGCTTTCCTTAATGGATCTTTAGTGGTTTTTAACGGCGTCCCATCATGACCCACGAGTGTTTAGCTTTTTCCTGCAACAAAACACTGCAGCAGCTGATTTCACTGATTGATTTCCACCGAGGGAAATGAGCTGGCGTAGCTGTAATGTAATAGCGCGAGCCAAACGGGCCATTTTTTTGTTCAGTTTTGATGGGATAGTAAAGGGAAAGAGAGGTAAGGTGGAGAAAAGAATGGAGAGGATGTGAAGAGAGAGAGAGAGAGAGAGAGAGAGAGAGAGATGAGCAGAGGGGGCTTCACACAAGGCAAAATGGAAAATCCTTGCTGAGCTGATGAAAGAATGGAGACGTTAACATGCTCTCTAACTCTCCCGCTGCTGATAATATCACAGACATGAACAGATTTGCTCTTCAAAAGGAATCAAGACCTCTCCCTTTGACCATATGTGGTTGTGTTATCTTCTGTCACTGCGTGTGTTGTTTCAATCCCGCTGCTGCACCACACGGGGTGGTCTCAGGGGACGATAAGTGTATTATAGCTGTATGATTTAGAGGGCTGCTGACCAGAGTTAGAGATATCCTCGGGCTGCACTTCAACTTGCAGCAGATGCTTCTGTACACACAAGCTGTTGCATGCCAGAAATGATGTCTGTGGTCTCTTGGTGGTTCAATGTTGTCGTGTTTACAGTTACTGCTCTGCATTATTTTGGAAAAGGATTATTTCAATCACGGTGAACTGAATGAATGATGAAAAGATCTTTGTTTATTATAATAGATGATGTGTGATAATAAAGTCTTGACAGACAGTCTTTGACTCTACAGGTAGATTTGTAATCGAGTGGCGAAATGTTCTGTGTTTGGGCAAAAGTTGTCAACCCAACAAAGGTTTGATGGGGATGAATAAGTTGTTGTAGCCTCAACAAACACCATATTAATCTTGGCATACTACTGTATTGGCTTTTTTTTTTTTTTTACTCAGACAAGTCTACAGCTTAGAGTTCAAACAGCTTCATACCTAATGCTATGCATGAATACTGTACGCAAGCAAGACACATCAGTTCACAAAAAGAAATGTGTTTTGACTTGAGGTATTATTATTAAACACATACAATAATGTCAGTCTTGTCTACTTTATGAATATATTGTCCATATCAGCAAATCAGACTTTATTAAATTGTTAAATGTCTTACCCAGCCTCTCCATAACATGCTTCATATCTATTTCATCTTTTTAATCTGTTTAAAACACTGCATTGTCTTGCATCTTAACCCATTTTATTTCCAGCCTCTCTATTACGACCCTCTTTTCTCTGTGCTGCTCTCGCTGTCTTTCTTTCTGTCTGTCTCTCTCTCTGGGGAGACGGCCGAGGGCATTATGTGCTGCTATGAATGATTCATCGCCTTCTATGGTGTATGTGCCTGGACTAGAAAACAAGGAGGGGAAGAGAGGGTGAGGTAGATGGCTGCAGGGAGGGGAGATGAGGTGACAGGAGACAGAACATAGCCAGCGGTGGAGGACAGGAGTGGGGACCATGAAAGAGACATTATGAGGTTTGGGGTGAAAAAAAAAACATAAATACAATTTTCTGTCAGCTATTTTAGAGAAATCTTCCTGTGTGTGTGTGCAACAGTGTACGTGCAATGACCATTATGTAATTTCATTAACATTGTGTATATGTTGGTTATTGCCTTCAGGACAGTTTTTACCTCCAGTGACAGAGGATTTCTGAAATTAATGCTCTCATTACTACTTAAGGGTGCACAGTCCTCAGGGTGCTAATTGTAATTCATCATCATTGGAAAATCACATCTTATTGTCCCATTAATCTACATCACAGACTTGTTTACTTCTTTGTTGCATCTACTTTATTCCTCCTTCCTGTCATACTGTTTTTTTTTTACCAATAATAGAAATATTTTTTTTCTTCACCTCTCATAAATCCATAACCACGCAAGCAGAAAACACTCAACACTCTCCCCGAGATGGTGAGACCCTTGAAACAACGTTATCTTTCTTTATCTAATTTCCCACGACCTGGAGTAGATTATCTGCCGGATGATTAAGACCTGCTGAATAATTAAGTGGACAATAACACTAATTCATGAATAATATATCTGTTTATGATGGCGAGGCATAGATAGTGGTTGGCTGCGGCGCCGACAGGAAGATTGATGCTGTGGCCTAGATAGGATCTCTCCAGTGAGGGGATGCTGTTGACTGCGACGCTGCCCATATTCATTAGGCCACTGTCATTGGCTTCTGAGCGTAATGACATACTTATGTATAATTTACAGGCACATCCCAAGGCAGAGGTGGAATACGTGATGGAACGGAACAAATGGGCCTTTTTGGCATAAGGCATATGCAGTTTAGCTTTACAATCCTACAGTATGTTCCCGTAGGTTGAGACTGATCCATTACTCACTTGCTTTATTTCTATTATTTTTTTTCCCTTTTTTAACATTTATTTATTTTTCTCCTGTAAGTATTTAATTTATTATAATTTTTTTTAACATTTTTTTGCTGTTTGTTTTGTCACTGTTATATAACATTTTGTCTTGTATTGTTCTATTTTTCATTTGTGAGTGTTTGTGTGGAACCCCCTTGAAAACAAGACGACACATCACAGAGTTCATCCCGATAAATAAAACATTTCCAACACACAGTACGTTCTCATCGGCACATGTATGCCAGCACTGAAGTGTGCTCTGTCACATAGGCAGACGGTGGACTTGACAGTAATGTAAGCAGGGTGCTATGTACTGTATTTGTCATGATACAAGTGTGATAAAGGCTTTAGACCTTGTGTAGGAGTGTGTGCGGACGTGTGTGTGTGTGAGGCGTTGCATCAGACACTTGTGTGCATGTGCATAGAGACTGCGTGCTCCAGCTTCAACATCAATGAAACAGCCCACCGCACCCTGATCTAGTCCAGCCCAGCACTGCAGAGCCCGCAGCATCGCAGCCAGTTTGATTACATTTACGATTAGAGCTGTGGCTAAGCGATGGTGAATTATGCCCGAGCAGTTACCTTGCTGTAGCTGCCGGGGAAATGAAGCAGCGAGGCTGCGTTTGTCCCACTACTGCTGATCTTGGAGGTCAGTCACAGGAAGGAGACATTCATCACTCTGACACTTGGATGCTGTGGGGAGAAGAGGATGGTGTGTGTGTGTGTGTGTGTGTGTGTGCGTGTGTGTGTATGTATGTATGTGTGTGTGTGTGTATAGAGACTATTAAAGTATTATTCCACCCAACACTTCTGTGCTCCCAATAGTATTAAAGCACTATCTGTAGCTATGCAGTGTATGTGTCATTATTTCCTTACTGCATTGATCGACTCAGCTTACAGAGATGCTGTATTCTGTGTGATGCTGTTAATTGAAATTATGTTAAGATACAATGGTGCTACAAACACCTGCACTTCTTTGTATCTGGTGAAAGTCCGGTCTTCCCTCTCTGTGTCTGGTCTCGCTCTGCTTTCTGTGCATATAATCACGGGTGGCAGATAAATATCGACCAGGGCCATTGTTGGCCCAAGTGTCTATTTGCTCACTAGAAAAGACTCATTATATTACAACAGATTGATATCTTTGCCCCCAAGGACTTTAATCTCATCTCAAATGAAAATAGAAACAACTGCTGCTGGCGATGGGGGGGACACTTTTAGCACTGTAGCATGCTCACCCCCCCCCCCACACTCCCTCTCCCCCTACCCCAAACAGTAGAGTGACCTTGGCAGGTGCCTTCTTTGTTGACTTTGAAGGATGACATTGACAAGTTTTCATAGCATACTGTGTCATCTCTTCCTCCCAATGCCTCCTCTCTATGGGAGGGATCTGCGTCACATTTGTGTGTCTCTGTCTGTGTTTGTGCTTTGAAGATGTAATGTTGGTCATAAGAGGAAAGGGAGGGGGAAAAAGATCTTAAAGATAGAAACAGAGAATTGGAAAGAGACAAACATAAAAATAAAGCACTGAGGAGGCAAATTGATATTTGCTAAAGCTTAATTGTTCAATTGAATCATTTCAATCAAAGGCCCACAATTATATTAATGCATACCATAAATATGATTAGCACTGAGCGACACTCTGCAAATGCAGCAAGGTCTGTATGAGGGTCTAATGCTCACCCACACAGCTCACGTCTGATTAGCTAGAAAGCGCCATCACTTAATTCTCTCTATTACTGCACAATCTATGAAGTGAAGTATGATGATGTACAACTTAAACTTAATTGCACAGTCGTTTCTTATTTACGACTCAAACATCAGTGTGAAAATGATGCTGAAAGAGAGAAATTTGTTGTTTATCTGAACAAGGTTTGGTGGAACTACTGCTTACCATGTTTATTTTTATTGATTTATTTTGAATGTAATACATGAATAGGTGTATGGCTCTTTTGTGTGAAATTGATATATTTTGCATTCTTGTAATGTCTGGCTATTCAACATAGAGGATTATCACTTTCCATCTATTCTCCATTTGCCAACATTTACCATTTTCCCACTTATTCTGAAAAATAAACCGACATTACATCACTCTAGCACTTACACCCTTTGAGGAGCAAATTATGTGCCAATGTATGGGTAGAAGTAATTAATACGATAGTTTGTAAGGCAAACCGGTTTCTCAACAAATTTGAAATGAACAGAATAGTTAAGTTAAGTATGAATACTAGCTTTTATTACTGAAACACTGCAAAGTCTGAGAAAGTGGTCCTGCGTCACGTCAGACTTCATTTATTGCCTCCAGTTTGCAGAAGAGTGACACTGATAGAAGCAATGTGTTAATTGACTCACTCTAATGGACAGGCTCTAGGCAACTAAACTGTCACCTGCTGTCTCGCTCCACTTGAAACATAAGATTTAACCCGGAGTCGTGAAGCCTCCAGTGGTTTTCAGATGACTGCTCTGCTGAAGGAATAATAGGCAAAAGAGAAGGAAGAGGACATGTAGACCAATGATGTGTTGTAATGTGTTCTTCTGTAAAGTGGATGTATGAGACACACTTGATGACTTTTTTTTATTTTTTTTTAGAACTCCAGTCTGTTTGCTAAAGGAATATCAGTGCACATTTTAAGCATCACGTGGCTTTAAATTCACATTACTTTTTTAATAATACATTATTGCCTCTATCGACGTGAAATTTAATTACAGAAGTATTTAGATCCGCAAGTAAAAAAGTGTACTCTGAAATATAACATTACGAGTAAAAGCATTAAAAATGTCAACTAAAGTAAATTAAGAATATTGGTATCACAGGGAAAAGTACTCGTAATTTAGAAAAATGGTCCCTGTGAATGTTATACTAATATTATTATTATTGGATTATTTTAACTGGTGCATTAATGTTTAAATATCATTGTACTGTTGTGGTTGGTCGAGGTGCAGCTGTTTTTGTATGTCAAATTGCAATCTGCAAAGTAACTAGTAATTATAACTTTCAAATAAATGTAGTGGAGTTAAAGATACACTATAACATTTAAATTGGAGTTGAGTAGAACTGTACTGTAGCATGAAATATAAATATTCAAGAACAGTAAAAATACCTCACTGTTAAAATTAGCATTGATATTTTATACTTAAGCATGAAATAATGATTAAAATTGTTATTTATCTATTATCCTTAAGCTACTGTTACACATGAACCTATTAAGACAGCACACGTGTCATAAGTTGTGTTTCCAACACCTTTAACTCCATCAATACAAATGCCTCCCTGCTCCTGGGAGATCTCCCAGACCTGACTCCTCCTCGGTATTAAATCACACTTTGATTGACCCCCCTGCATTACACCGAGTGTCGGGCTGATATGGAAACAGTCCGACCGCTGAACTTTACCCTCTACCAGACGGGTCAGCTGGCCAGGGTCATAATTTCATTTGTCAGATTCACATCGACTGGCTACGTTCACCAATCAATGCTGCTAACAGCCAAAGTGGAAACAACCAGGTCAGATTTTATTTTCTTTAACAACTTAACACTGTCACTTACACACAAGCACACACAAGGGACTGGTGCTCCATCCATGTACGGGTCAAAAGCACAGCCTCACCTCGCCTGTATAAAAAGCACCAATGACCAACAATGAAATAGGAAATAAAATGTCTATGTACAAGTCAAGTGTTCTGTTAGTTGTAAACAAAACAAATAGTGCAAAGAAATACTGAAAGATTGAATATTCATGGGCTGGATGATTATTTACAGTATGTTCATGAAAAGATGTATAAATACTGTATATACAGTGTGTAGGATTCATATTGATGGGGACATATATGTGCATAATAAAAAAACAAATTGTTCATTAAAAACTCCAAAATTATAATCAATAACGGCAGTGGTGGATATTTTGGTGTTAAGAGGGTCAATGACAGGAGTGTTACAGGTGTAGAACAGGTGTATGTGGGATATTGATCCATCTTGGCATCAGTTGTATTGAAATGAAAGTAGACAATATACCATTAAGCCAGAAGAAATGCATTTCCAGGTTGTTTTTTTTCCTTTGGAGATAAACTTGTAAACAAGTCCAAGTTGAGTGATCTACAATGAATAATTAGATATAAACTAACATGCCATCTATACGCCTGCACTGTAGCTGCAAACAATGAGCTGCTTTCTTTCTCAGATTTAATATCACAAGTTGACCTAAATCGACCTGTTCAGGGGCTCAAAACACGGCTCTATTTATCATGGAAATACAGCGAAGAAGAGCATAGCTACCATGAACCATGAAAGTGTATACCATGCCTACAGAGGTCACAGTCCACTTCACTTTAACAAGCACACAACCAGGGTCAGTACAATCTGTTTTCAATGGCAAACATCAGCAACAACATGTAGAGACAACATCAATGTAATGTATCGTTGAATCACACAACGCGCTCATTTTACAGACGGGCAGAGTACTAGTTACAGTTGAGTCTCTATAGCAGCACTCGTTCCTAAACAAACCTTGACCAAGACACTCAACCTAAGTCATAAAATAAGAATCTGATGCATTTTGGCTAAAATGCAACAAAAAAAAAGAAAATGCTGAATCACAACATCGGGTAATAGATGTTTCAATTACTATGAATAGAACAGTGATATGATGATATCACCCAGCATGTGGTCACTGTGGAAACAACACACACACACACACACACACTCAAAGTTTGAAATTGATTCAGGTAATCTATCTACTGCCGTGACACACAGAAGATTCATCACCACGGTGTGTGATTAGTGCTCCCCTCCTCTCCTCTCCACACACTTCTCCCCTTGTACTCCATCATCTTGTGGACTGAATAATTGTGTTTTGCCACCGTCAGAGTAATGCATATCCTCAGATTATCCAGATGTGGGTGGCACTATAATCCATATGCCCTCGACACAAGTACAGATGGTTGTGTGATTGCGAGCACACGGTGAAGATCACCCTGCTTTGTAATCAGATTCATAGTAATTTCTTGTGGGTGTTCACCATTTGATGTTTCTAGAATAATTTCCCTATCAGATGCCACTGGCGTCTCATTTGGAGTGGATTTACGTGTCTGCTAACGAGGATATTTACTCCAGATCTGGCTCATTGAGTGGTGAAATATTGACCCGGCATGCACTCCAATGCTCTTTTGATGGGGAGTTAAAGTTTCTATTGAGACATGCATGGAAGGAAGCTTTCAGTCTGAAGTGACCAAAATATTGATTTAAGGAAGTGACTGGTTTCACCATCACTTTTTGATGCATCAGTCCATGCTTCAGCTGATGTTTGTATTCTTGCATTGAAGACAGAAACCTGTGAGATCTAAGTGCTGTAGTCAATAGTCAAAAGACAATTCAATTTATTTATATAGCCCAATATCCCAAATCACACATTTGCCTCAAGGGGCTTTTCAACACCATATATCCTCATACCCTCGATGTGGATAAGGAAAAATTCCTCCAAAAAAAACTCAAGATGAGGAGAATGTATGTACAGAGTAGTTAGAAACAATAACAGTGAAATTGCACTATGAATAAATAGAATGACAAATATATATGAAGAGGATGGACAAGAACATGTCAAGTGACTTCCTGGTGCCATCAAACACTGGTAGGACCTGGACGCCTCTCCACCACCACGTCTTCTTCATATGTCACAGGGCAAACGTTGCCCTAAAAGGATTAAGCGAGTTAAGAAAATAATCTGAACATTGTTACAGAGGCCTTCATAACCTGCAGGTGATATGGCTTATGGTGCAAACATTTGGCATCAACATGGCAGAACATAAAGAACATAAAATTCTAATTAAACCCAGTGGTGGAAGAAGTAGTCAGCTTCTTCCCTTAAGTAAAAGTAGCAATTCAGTAATAAAAACATGCTCCAAGTAAAATGACATGAAGGTGAAACATGTCAAGTGGCCCCAAGTAGACATTGTTTTTGTCACAAGACAAACATATTAGTCTTTAACAATATATTGGGTTTTATGTAACTACTAATTATAGAGCTCTGTCACATTATTGTTGTGAAATCAAAAGGTCAACATTTCTCTCTGAAATGTAGTGAAGTATAAGGAGCATAAAAGTAGCATAAAATGGAAATACTAAGTAAAGCACAAGTACCTCAGAATTATTCTTAAGTGAAGTACTTGAGTACATGTACTTCATTACTTTCTACCACTGATTGGGTACCACCGTCGCACATATTGTGTCATGTATAGAATTAGAAAAGACACCACAACAGCAGCACAGTGTGCACCAAAGCGCCATCATTGGTGCACAGTAGGAACTGCGCCCTCTATTGGTGTAAAAACGTAGCACGGCTGCACAAACTGCAGAATGAAAAACGCTGTTGTATTTATCCCCGCAGGACAATTGACGGTTCACACAGTCGGTCGACTGATGCACTTGCAAACTTTCTTCTTTGGCTATACATCGCAAGGAAGGGTTAGGGGGGTGGGGGTGTGTGTGTGTGTGTGGGGGGGCGCACGAGGCCACACGGCTGCAAGCTGGAGACAGAAGAGAGAGCGAGAGAGAGAGAGAGAGAGGAGTGATGGAGGGGCTGCAGTTGTTATGGAAACACCGGGGGTGGAGCGTTGGGAAGTGGGACCAGTTTGTTTTGTTATTGAAGGTCACGTGGCGAGGTGAAGCTCCGCCCCCCTCCCCCCGTTACCACCGATTCAACCGTCTCGAGCTGCTGCTCCGGTCAGTTACTACAAAATGGCTGCAGAGGCTCCGCCGCCAACGAAAACCTCCTGAACGCTTCATGGTAGGATTTATTAAACCTCCACCCTCCTCCTCCTCCGCTTTGCACGACAGGTTTGCAACTTTGGTTTCGCTTTCAGGAATGTGCGTGATTTTGAAGTTCAATATGGCAACTGGAAAGGGAATGAAAATATTTTCAGCTCAGCCCCACTTTGACATCACTGTTTTCTTAGCTGCGGGTGTTCAGGACCCATTGGTTACTGGTGGTATCGGCTCCACGGTGACCCGACCAGCACGGTGGCCTCGGCTCGTGGGATTCAAGGGCACCCTGTGTTGTTGCCTGGTCGAGTTGTCGTATCTGTAGTCGCTCGGCAGACCTCGGTTGCCGTTGCACTGGTGTGTGGAGGAGCAGAGTTGACATGGACATCGCTGCAGCTCATTCTCACCAAAACATGCTCGGCTCTGCAGAGCGAGCCGAGCCTGGATCAAAACATGCATCACCTGACCGGCAGTACACGCATTAGCGAGCCCGGTGTACTTACTGTACCCGTGTCCACGTATGGTCTGCCTTTCCTGGTTTTATTTACCAACAATATGTGTCCCCCCCCCCCCCCCCCTCCCCCCCTTTTTTTTTTTTTCTTCTTCTGGCTTTCACGTCTGCAGAAAGGTTGGAGATGCTGCTTTTTAAATGCAGGAAATGCAAATGCTGAGATTAGAGGGCTGTTTTTAGCTCTGCCTTTCATTGCCTAGACATAACCTTGAGGGGGGGGGGGGGTTGTTGAAACTGTTGCAGGTATGCTTCATATATTACACACTCTGTGTATTGGAAATCAAGCGTGCCAGTTTTATAGTTTTAGCTTTGGAGAGTCCTGCAAACCTTGAGAGATGTTGCATCTAAGATTGCTTCCTGTATTCCCTTCACCATAGAGACGAACATCATTGCCCGCCTCCAGCTGTAGCTCCTGCAGTGGCACCCTCTGCTAGAGGAGAAGCAGTGTGTACAGACTGGGAATGCCAGCACCCTGATGCATGTAGAGGGCAGGCTGACGTAAGCTTTGAGGCCCCGCTGCTTTTACTAATGTGTTGGAGTCCTTAATTTGGGTCTGGGCCTGGCACGGGATGAAGGGACGGTAAAGGGAAAGAGGGTGGGGGTCTTTTCTTTCCCTGCCTGGGTCAGGGGCCCCCAGTCAGCACCCAAGCCTCTGAAAGAGGCAGTGTGTATTCACAGAGAGGCGCCAAAGGGGGCTTGATAACAAAAACAGGCCACTAAATACGGTGATTACTATAAGGCTTAGGTCACTGCCTCACTTTCAGTTCCAAACTCGATGGCTTTTTGCTTTTTTGCGCTGGACTCGCGGGCTGAGGGGCGTTTTGCCAGGTTGTGTCATTTGGTTTGGCCAGTTGTTTGGTGTCAGTGATCGGATGCTTAGCTGGAGTCCTCAGTGGAAATGATGAGCTTGCATTTGGTGAAAAGCAGTTTAATGCTGTCAAAGAAATGTTGGACTTCATAAAAAAAGCAAGTATGTGTGAATGCTAGTTTTATTCATCCTGTGTTGGTTTTTCAAGGCTGGACAGGTAGTTGTTATATTTTTCTACGGATTACTTCTTTAAGGGTGTTAGCAGTGCACCTATTGTTTTTAAGTCTAATTCTCTGTAATGGGGGGGGTCAGACTCTTGGAAGTATTTTTTAGATATAAGCATTTTCCTAATCGTCCTTTTACAGAAATAAACATGTGCATCACTGCAGCTCAGAGTTATGTGAGATCTCCCTTCATTCACGCTGCTGCTCCAGACAGATTCTGGATTTGTTTCAATTTATGATGAGAAATGTGGAAAACTGTGAGAACGCTGCGTGATTGGAGTTCAAAAAGACATTCGTCAGGGACTTCCTTTTGATCTCCCGAACCAATAAATTGTCAACCGGTTCTCGTGAAAGAGTTCCCATTACTTCTGGAGCAGGCAACTGACATTGGGCCTGGAGGCGGTCCTTTTGGAGTGTGTCCATACAAGTTATTTTAGGGCCTGTTCAGAGTGCCAGGATAGCAGCACAAGTTTCTCTTTTCCTTGTCGTTAGCTCGGGTCAGAAAGCATTACCATGACCCCACTGAGAATAGCTTCAAGGACTTTAGAGAGCGCAATCCTCTTTGCCGAGCGCAAAGGACTTTGTTAGTGCGCACCGAGCAGTTTCTAACCCCCCCCCACACGATTTTAAAGGTAGCCCGACTAATTTGGCCTTTTTTTTTTTGGCTTTTTGTTTTGTTTTTCGTGGCGCATTTGTGGCTGTGCATTTGAAGTCGAAAAAAAAAGCCGTCGTGCCCTAAAGTGCGGGAGCAGAGCGAGAGCAGAGCGAGCTGCACATTCTGCCAAAGCTGCTGCTGCTGCTGCTGTGGTTGCTAGCGAGCGCTCTCCCGAGGGCTCGCCGTGCTCTTGTTTGGCTTGCAGCGAAGGCATTCCTGGCTCCGTGCCCAGCGACTGCCGTCTAGCACCCCTTCCCCCATCTCTCACACATGCACACAAACCAGCCCCATCAATCGCATCCCTCTCATCTTCATCGTGCCAATGTGGGGCAACTCGGGCATTCACGTGTCCACAAATCACCTCATCACGTCGACTCTCCGTCCTCTTCTACTTAATTTGCTACAAATTAAACACTTGCTTTTATTAGGCTGTCCTTGGTATCTCCCCAATCAGGCTGTGTTGTTTTCTCCCTTTTGCCTTCCTTTGTCAGCAGAGTGAGTGTCTGTCTGGTTTTAGGAGGGACACCAAGCTCTAATCCTGTTGTTCTGACTGGAGGGTGTAATTCCACAACAGAGCTGAGCTCATTGACCTCCGTCCTTCATATCCACACGAGCTGTGCTTCCCCGCTACAAATGGCTGCTCCTGACGTAGCTCGGCACACTACCACGAGTAAACCTGCAATGAAAACCGCAGTGGTTTTATTGACTTCTAAAATTAACTTTATGGTATCAATATTATGTTCTTATCTACATTTAATTACAGGGTTCCTTGGAATTGTTTTTTTTAGTTTCAGATTCACCATAATTAATGTAAGAGGGAGTCTCTGTATCTTTTTAAATAATGGTTTAATTAAAGTTACGTCTTATGCCTATTCACATAGAAGTGCCAGCGTATTTCCAGAGATGCAGCAGCACCCAAATGGCTCAGGAGCTACCATTACTGCATCTCACCATCAGCCAGCACATCTGTCCAATCCAGGCAGATGTTTGGAAATGACACGGCAGCTCTCATTGAGAGAGAGAGACTCTCCTCTGTCCTGCTCTGGGACCCAATGTTTCTTAAACTGAAATAATTTTGACGCTTTGCCCGGCCCTCACTCCCCTCATCCGGGTCGGAGGCCGACAGCAGCTCACATTAACTGGAGCATCTCTCTTATCCTCTGATCCTACATGACACAAGCCCCACTGATGCCTTTGAAAGGAGCAGCACCAACTATATTTAGCACGGCAGCTGCACCAGCAGGTTCCATATCCAGCCTCTCGGGGGTAAAAATAAGTGCTTATGGTGATGTAGGTGTAGATAGGTGAATGGGCGGAGGCGGTTTGGTTTTGTGTTGACGCAACTTCCAACAACTTGATCTAATGCTCGCACTCTGAACTGCATTCCAGTCATAAAGAGGCTCTATCTGTCATGCAGCCATCTTTTCATCGCTGCTCTTTTGAACCGCCGGGCCTGGACGGCTGCAGGTTTGACTTAATTCATTTTTCAGCTCCTGTAAACATTGAAGGCGTGTGCGCTAAGCTGGCCACGAGGCCCAGCGTGCGAGGGAGGGATAGTCTAAAAATATCGGTAATTTGTTACAGTTGATACTTGCTGATGACATTTTCTATTTCGAAGTAGACATTAATCTGAAACCATTAAAAGCTGGGCAGAATATACTGGTCAAACTGAAATGACCAGGCTCAAGTTGTTTTTTGTTTGTTGGATTGATTGTTGTTGTTTTTTGCATATTTGAACTGAACTGAACTCCATTGGGGTACAGTTAATTCAGAACAGCCACTGTTGGTGCTGTTTTGACACCTACGAAATTAAATATAAAGTATGTCTACCAAAAATATATTAAAACATTTGTTGCCATAGCTGGGTAAAGTTCTTCAACGTTGTCATTTAGAGACACACTTGTCAGGTTTCTGGGTGGATTCCAGTTTCCTATTTAGTTATTTAAACGTCTTTCTTTCAGCGTGTGATTTGCACGTCACTGATTGGCCATTTGAAATGAGGAAAAGACCGACTTTATACTAACAGTGTTGCTTAAAATACTCAGAAAGCAGAATGCACTGGTTTCCTTTGAAGGAATGTAATAATAGCAGTTCTCTACTTAGATCCCTACTTGACTGTGTCACAGTTTCTCCACTTGTGACTGTAGGGTTGAAGATGAAATTAAAAAGATAACGAAACGCTGTGGGGTCTGCTCTTTGCAGTGAACAGGAGGTTTCTTCGCTCTTCTTTGTCACCTGTTCGCTCGCCGCTCAGTCTGCGAGCAGAGGTGACTGTGGCCTCTGGGAAATGGTGGCAGCAGCTGCTGTTCTCAAAGTACTATGTCCAAATAAGTTTGGAAAAACGAGAATGCACTGTTCACAGTATAGTAAGTATACCATAGGGCAAGAAATCTTGCTGTTGTTGTTTTTATAGAATTGTTCACACATTACTGTGCGCTTTCAGTCCATATGCTAATGTAACTTAAGTACAATGCACATTATACAAGGTGGAAAGTGTACTGACGTATATGTTGACTACTCTCAAATATTAAACCAATAACAGCCCTTTTGTATTTTATCAACTAAGCTCAACCTTTTTATGTCATTCATTGTAGCTCCTTTCAGCCAAATAGAAAACAACTATATCTGACAGCACACAACTCTGATTTCTGTAAAAAAAAAACAAAAAAACAAAAAAAACAATGTTCCATCATAACATAGGTAAATGTAAGCATAGTTTAATTCTCTTGCCACTGTGGTGTTTTTGACGTTACATAAATAGCCTTTTTCATTCTTGGTTGAACTTATTACGTTTGCCTTTGAGGTCAAGAAAGAATATTCAGGATGGGGGAAAAGGGACATCGTTTTGATTTGTTTTTTTAATATTCAAAATCCTCTGTTGAACCCTCGCTCTCGTGACATGCTCCAAGCCCTGACTCAATAATTGCTCAATTATAAGCTCCGATTTGTGCTTGATAGTGTCTGATGCTTGTCCAGGTTCATCTTTCTTCCGTTATTTCCAATTCTATTATTGAACCTCCACAATCAAACTGGTTTCCGCGCGGTGGTTCAGGGCGCTGTCTGTCTCCACCTGACTGCTCACCGGGGCCTCGGGGAGCGCTTGTTGCCAGGCAATGGCACACACCGCTGTCGCCTGCCTGCAGCATCGGCATGGCAGGAGAAAAGGCTGATGGCTTTAATTTCACATGTAAGGCCTGTTCCACTTCCCTCAGTCCTTAAAAAACCCGGCCTCCAGCTTTCATTTATTTGTTTTTCTGTGTGGAGGATTAGGGTAGATAAAGCTCTCAGCTGGGTGCACTTGCACATGAAGCTACGAGGCATTGTCAGGTGGTTTTCAGATAGTGTGTGTCTGTTGTGAACACTTCCTCTCAGGACTGGGTGTAAATAATGTAGGATCGTCTATAACCAGGTCGGTGTGGAGACTTTGTCAATAAATGAATGTTGGGCATCACGTCTACGACCCAGAATACTGGCATGTGTTGTTTTTCTGTTGGTCTGCCCCACATATTAGTTGTGTTGGGATCCGTGTCCCTTGCTGTTGCTCATGGAACCCCCCTCTACTAGACCTGCAAGCCTCCTTAATGGTTTCCAGAGCCAACCCCAAAGACCACCAAACCAAAACACGTGCACAGTTTGCACAGTTCAAAACATCTTAAAATGCAAAGTGCAAAACAAACCCACATTCTTCTACACACGGGATCTTGTGTATAACGACCGCAGCCATTGACAACACTGGTTTAACCTTGGAGAGCAGCAATACAATTGAACAATGCAGCTAAGAAATCGCAAACCACTTTTGCAGGTGTTCGTGTCCGCAGTTGGTAATTGGGATAAAACCATGTCCATTTCTCTCTCTTTCTCTCTCTCTCTCTTTTTGTATTTAAGCTGTGAGAAGAAGCAAAAAACACGAGAAGAGAACCATTTGATGGAAGATAAGAAAAA
Organism: Ophiodon elongatus; assembly: GCA_016806645.1. NCBI lineage: Eukaryota > Metazoa > Chordata > Actinopteri > Perciformes > Hexagrammidae > Ophiodon > Ophiodon elongatus. Next base: position 4,190,393 of record JACSYO010002129.1, read on the forward strand.
GAAAAAGCAAGAAGAGAAGAAAAAGAAAGAAGCTGCTCAGAAAAAGGTGAGCTTGTGGCAGGCCCTCTCATTCGACACACACTCCTCTTTTAGTTTGAGTTGCCTCTACACGGTGAAATACTGTTAACCCGTCATTTAGTGTTAATTCATTCATGGCCAGCGTCCCCTAGCAATGACAAGAAAATCTACCTGAGACAGTGAGTCAGTACTTCCACTTCCTTTTTTCCTCAGCTAATCTCAGATGACATTTTAAATGTTAGGTGGTACAGCTTGGAAGCGCAAGTCTTCAGTGAGCTCAGGTGTGTTTTTGCTGAAGCTACATCACACCGATCGCATGCGTACCGAGCACATGCGTGTTGTGATGCGTGTTTCCACAAGAAGCATTAAACCAGAACTTTATGTAGCTGTCATCTTTGTCTTCCCCCCCCCCCCCCCCCCACACTTCGACCCCTCCTCTTCACGGTTCCCTTCAGTGGGTCATCTGTTGCCGGTGTTTGCCTGCTGTTCTTAGTAACACATTTCATGTGTCCTCGGCCCCTCTTGTCAGTGCAGTGTGTCGATGTATGTTCTTAACGTATGAGCGGAGCGTTTGTGCTATCTACTTTACTCCCACTCCAGCCACAAGCCCAACGAACCCGCTCACCCTGTGGAGCAGCAGGAATGAACGTGAACCTTTTAGCTTTTCAATAGATGAGCAAAACCAGTCCCTGAACATTTTGTTCCGATTGCCCCGGCTGGTCGCTCCAGCGCTGTCGTGCAGCTGGAGAGCCAGCCAATGCGGCTCAGATGTTGATGGCACATTAACATTTAGCCACAATCTCTCACTTGTACGAGGTGCTTATCGCGTCATAAGTTATTCCGAGTTGTCTTTCTACGTCTAATATGTATTCTTTCTCTTTTTCTCAGGCCACAGAACAGAGAACCAAAGGTGAGTTGTCGCTTCTTGTGCTAAACTAACAAAGGGTGCCTCTAATTTAATTGACTTTCTGTACGTTTCTTTAAATGTAAATATTGCTTTGCTTTGTGTTCCAACGTGCTGCACATGCAATAACACAACGTTTCACAATGCAGGCAAAAATATACGTCTGCCTTGGACCTCGCAATGAGTTTGTGATACCATGTGTTCAAACAGTAGGGAGACTTATTGTGTGGGTGTGTTAAAGTGTGCATCCTCCTAATTAGATGAATAACTCTTGTGCAGGATTGCTTTTTTGTGTGCCTCAGAGCCTCAATTTTCCCTCTGTTCACTGCTGTGCAATATGCATGTGATGCATTAGCTTTTATTAAAGTAAAACATCTTTTAACTGAAAATATTAGCAGCAGCCAGGTGGCTTGTACTACCTCTGCCAAAATGGAGGCCAGGTGCCCGTACAAGACTAATAAGGAGCAGGGGGATGGCACAGCTGCTCCTCAGGCCTCCTTGTGGGCTCCTCCAGCATACCTAGGAGGGTATAGGTGAGGAGGAACCTCAGGAGAGAAGTAAACAGAGCGAGAAAACCACGAAACAAACCTTAAAAAAAAAGAGAAGAGGCGAATAAAGTTGACTTAAAGGTTACTTCTGAAGTGAAGATTGTGTTTGGCTTGCAGGTTTTGCTCTGTGGCAGCTGCAGACCCGCTCTTCACTTTATTTCCCCAAGCCAGTGCTCCTAATGACCAGAGAGAGGTGGGTAGACAGTGTTGGACAGTCAGTTAGCCCAGCAGCAGATCTCCTGGTCGAGACGAGCCGGCAGATGGGACTTAATGTCTAGTAAGGGATAGGCAGGGTGAAATCAGATTAGAACTAGGCAGACTTTGGCAGCGTGGCCTTAATGGCAGCATGCGGAGGGACACCTAATTACAGTGTGAGTGGCTTCCTGTTCAGACAAATGAGTTTGGAGGCCAGTTTTGTTTAGAACAGTAAAACGGTGTAAGTTCTCCTCTTAGTACAGACTCCTGTGAACTCTACTGTCACGGGTCAGTGCCCTGACCTCCCACTCTCTCCCTGAAGGATGAGTTAATGAGGCTGTAATGTCACAAAGGTGCCCCCTCCCACCCTTTATTCCTCTCATCTGAGTCACTTTCAGCCCCTCACAGTGTGCTGCACTAATGAATGTGATCTGGGTTTGGCTGTGTTCGCATTCTCTTTGTCTCTTATCTACTTTGTGTTGTTTCACAGCATCCACAAATTGACCTATATACTACTCTTTTCTCCCCATCTTCAAACTAGGCTGTGATATGCACAATTATATTCTTGGCTGCTGCTCATAAGGACGATGTGCCATGACCTAATTTTACTGTGATCTTTACCCTCTTAAATGTCAAGTTTGACTTTTTAGCATATTGTACACATATTTGTGTACTTGGATATGGTCTTGTCCATCGTCTTCAGCCTTGTGACGCTTTGGTTCCTGTAGGACTGCTCTTGAATCAAGAAATTCCTACTTGATGATTATTTATAGTTTTTTTTTTACGACTAATAGATTAGAAAGAAGGTGATTATTATTGTTTCACCACAAATACATTTCAGTCAGAGATGCAGAAGGATCTCTTAAAATCTCAAATCAAAGAATATTTATGAATATTGGTGTTATGCCAGAGATGTGAGTGTTACTTTATTCGTAATGATTGTAGACATAAAAACAATACATTGTCAAAAGAAATCCTATTTTGGACATAATGAGTGACTAATCGGCTAAGAGAGGCAGATTGTATCTGATACTAATGAAGGGTACGCTGGGAACTAATTAGGAGAACATTGCTAGCGCGTAGGCTGAACAGGCTTCCGTACACAGGAGAGCTCCAGTAAGACCCCGAGCACCATAGTAACACTACACCACCTCCTGTCTAGTCTAGCAGAGAGGCCCATTTTGGGACCAGCAGGAGGGAAAAGGGAGCAGAAGAAGGTGGGCTGGAAGGAAAGAGATGGGCTGAATTGTAGTAGTTACATTTGTGCAAAGTGTGGGGAGGCTGCTGCTGAACCACGGTGCCTTTTGGTCCATTTGAGAGAACTAGGAAAGGGCAGGCGAGAGCAGAAGAAGCAGACGGAGCCATGTGAAACTGTGAGAATGCACGCTAGTTTCCTGTTTGCCGGCACAGCTGAGGGGGCCCTTTTGTAGGATACTTCTACTGGCTCACCTCTCAGACACACTCTCACTCTACCGGTCCCCTTACGTGACCAGCAGCATACGTACATTGTGTGCTGCTGCAAACACACACACATGTGGTTTTACTCATACGGTTGTGCATCGCTACTCCCAAATACGACACCGACTGCTCTCTGCCTCACAAACCCACACTCAGAATGTCATGAATTTCATCAGCAGACGAAGCACGGTCAGTGCTGAGCAGTAGGAATCCACTAATACTGATATCGGGCAGACACTAACTCAAATATCTGGATCAGTTATTGATGACGATAGGGCCGATCTATTCAATTCAATCTTATTTATATACTTTATACTTTATACACTGGCATTTTAATCCCTGTTTAAGTTTTGACTATTTTTGCTCCATTTAAAAAGGTTTACACTTGAATTGTAAATCCTGCTAATTTAGAAGATTTTTTTAGCAAGTTGCTGAAGGATTTATTATTTTAATATGAAATATCAATTCAGGAACTGTTTATTGTGTTTTAAAAAGTTAGCAAAGCAATGTTGAAGTCTAGCCTGTTGTTGCCTTACACATAAAAGAATGAGCCCGATCGCTTCCACACAGTGACATACAGCTTATTAATTAAACACTGGTATTGGATCGGGACTCGGTATTGGGACTCAAAAAGCTGGAACGGTGCATCCCGAAGTAGTAGTAGCAGTGTCAAAAGATAATCAATTATATATTTGTGCACTCTTTGTGACACCAGAGCAGGTAAATAAACATAGAAGGTCTAGCATGCAGCACGACTTCCTGTCGGTTACCAGAATTGAATCTCCAACAATGTATATTCTTCCCGCTTGGCCTGGACCAAAGGTACAGAACTACAGGTGCAAAAGCACCCTAAAATATTTGTATTTTAACATAATTGTAGCAGACATCTACTGATGCACTTAGAACATGCATGCAAATAAAGACTAGTAGCATTCATGTGGCAGTTGTTCACCCTTTGTCTCCACAGACCAGCCCTCCTCAAGAAAGTCCCAGATAGATGAGCCTAACTTTGATCATTATTGGCCCCTTCATGGCAATTATGTACCATAGCAACACCAACAGGCCCTCTGCTTGTTGAACCACAGTTAATTTCGAAGGGTTAATTAGCTATTGTGTTTCTATTCATGTTACGTTTTTTTTTCATCCCCTTTTTTTTTAAAAGATGGGGCACAACATACATACACATCGAGACGCACATTTACATAGCGCAATAAAAGATAACATTATTATAAAGTAGTGTCGCGGCAGTAATTTCATAACAGATTAATTTGCCGTTTCACATTCACTTAATTACGCCCGGCGCTTTGTGTTGGAGAGTCATAAATTGCGGCGTGATCAGGGTGTAATTTATACCAGCGTGCCGCTTGTCAGCGTCACCGCCTCTTCTACACGTCGCATCCCGAGGAGCGCCGCTTAAATGGATGCAGCGGCGGCGGTGATGATAAACCACATTTTAAAGAGCAACACGGGTAACGGCTGGATTTTTCTGTTGTAGAGTGTTGCACTGTAAATTGTGTATATATATATATATATGAGCCCATCTCTATTTAATATCTTTTCAGAGAAGAGCGTTATCTGAAGGGCCACACAGATAGTGAGCTGAATGATGGATATCCACATGTCTTTTTCTTTTTGCTAAACACGGAGGTTAGTGGGTCAGAAATGTGTGTTTATCTTACTGTAAGTGGTGAAATAAAGGGTGTTATGAGAATTCCTGGAGCTGGCTGTAAAGTGAGCTGTGATGATTTATTGGTTATGGCAGAGAGAGAGAAGGTTGCACAGGGAAAATCTGTGGTTATGCAGAAAATGTCTAAAATTATAATTTGGACAAGTTAATGTCGAAAAAGGTCAAAGAGGGATAGCGATTTTTAAAAGTTGCTAACTTTGAATAAAACAAATATTTAATCATTTGGGTCTCTTGTAATAACAAGGTGACATTTTTTTCGGAGGACAAAAAAAAAAAAAGCAGCCTCTTGCGGTTTCTTTATGAAGCCAATATTGCAGCCTCAATCATTTTTCAGTGAATTGTGTCGGCCCAGCGGGTGCTGCACAGGTCAGGGGGACGGGACGTTCCTCTCTCTTTCACACATCACTTCCTCTAAATCATAACAGACAGTGGAATATGGTCTGCCTGCAGCTTTTGGCACAAAAGGCCAGGGAGTGAGTCTGTCTGTCTGTCTGTCTGTCTGTCTGTCTGTCTGTCTGTCTGTCTGTCTGTCTGTCTGTCTGTCTTCCACTTGTCTCCTGAGAGCAGCGGGCATACAGGCAAGCCTTCCTCTAATCTGTCATCTGACTCTTACGGTGACCCTTCTGCATATTGAGAATAGTTCAGGTTCCAAACACTTATTAAAAGACAAGTGAGAGTAATCAGTGATGACTTACAATGTGTTCTACCACTCAGGTGTGCGATTATGTTGCTCCATTCCGATATCTAGTTACCATTTGATAAATGCTCTGACCTACAGTATATAGTCTTTTTTTTTTTTTTTTCTTTTTTTTTTGCGCACTGTGCTGTCAGACATCAAGTGCTTTTAAATAGCAGTTTTGTCTGTGTTGAATGTGATGCAGCGAGGGAAGGTTGTCTCTCTTAACTAAAGTGTCATATTTATTCGATTCTAATTAAGCCCTTTAATCTTCTCTCTTCTCAAATTTTAAAGCCCACAGGAGAAAAGAGAGGGAGAACCCTGAAGACGTGCCTCCCCTCCTCGCTCATGATTCGTTGATACTATTTCTGCTGCCTCCTCTTCAATAGACATCTGATAAGGATTTAGTCATTTTCATGTTTCCTTTACTGCTTCAATTAGAGTAGTTTAGTGTGACACTTTGGCAGCAACACCAGATTTATGATAGTTTCAAAATATACAGTTTTCTAAAGATAAAGCGTGTATCATAGACATGGATACGCATTGGATGAAAGGGTTATATTCACCTTTTTACAAAAAAAAGGATACATTTTTGTGTTTCTATATGGATTTTTATTTAGTGTAGGAGTTAAATCTGAATTCTCCAGATTCCTCCAGATTTTAATTTCTTTGTTGAGCTTTGTTCTGTCGCACTGTTGACACTGAATTTGTAATTGCGCTGCCATTTTATTAAACAAAAGACCAAACGATAAGAGTTGATTGATACCAGCAACACAGTTTAGAATTTAGATTTTTTATCACAGGAACAATATGTTCTTTGGGTAGTTTGTAAAAGCTTAATTCAGGCCATAACTTGGCTGATTAAAAGCTCAACTACGGAAAGCTTATAATCACTAACAAACTGAACGTTTTCATGCATATCTGTGTTCACTCAAAGGCGATCCCCTTTGTTGAATGAAAAGCAGTCACCATGGTGCTGTTATTAAACCTCGAGGTAGACGAGCATTGCTTTTATTGGAATCGCCAGTGATCCATCTCCCAAGCACTTTTGCTCAGGTCCATATTTGAAGCTACGCTGTTATAGTTGTTAAATGGCTTGTTCTCTGCACGGTATTACATGAAAATGTTTAAATGCATGCTCGTCAGAGCAGCACCTTTTGGTTTGGAAAGAGCGTTGGCTAAGTAGGGTCTTCTGTTTAACTGTCATGTTGCTAAGAAATGGAGTTTCAGTTTATTATCAGTGATAATATCAGCTGATATATTAGTGTGTAATTTGATGAAATTCATGCATGAATTCACAACTTGTAAAACAATCACGGCAACAATTTCACAACAGGTCCATACAAGGCATTTGAATATTACAGGTACTTTAAATGTTACTTTGCACGGGACAGTCTACCTATAGAGAAAAGTTGAAGGTTTTCCTGTGGGTCCTCCTAAACACTTCCATGGACCTCCACTTTTAAAGCTCACACGCAGAAGGATCTTTTATCTTCAAGGTCATGTTGCCTGTTTTTCTTCTTTCCCCCAAGAGGGAGAAAGAAGGAGCTCATCAATGCTCTCCACACTCTCTCCTTTTTCCATCCCGGACAACCTCCCCCCAACATCTCGGTCTTAAACAGTCAGGCAAGCTCGCTATCATTTTTTCTCTTAGAAAATTAAGACCCCTTTTAAAGTGGAAAATGAGATGTCTCTCTGCATGAAGCGCACACAGCCCCAAGGCCACGGTTTGATGTGCATCTTTGATGAACTGGGAATTCTCTTGTGCACTTGCACAGCTGAGGACTCTGTTTTTGCAAATAGGCTGTCAGAGCAAGTGACTCAGATCTCTTTTCACTCTATTTCACTTTTTTCTACAAAAGCGCTGCCTTGTGAGACTCGTGCTTAATAAGCCACACCTCGCTGATGCCAAAAGGTATTTATTTACCTGTTTGTTTCGGGCTCCTGATCCTTCTCCTAATCAGATTTTCATAATGAACATAATTGCAATTATTAGAACATTTAGTTTGAATGCATCAGTCCCTTTCATGTTACTTAATGTGCAGGACTCGTGTCACTGTCTTGAGAAAAACAATCCTGCGCAGCGTGGCATACTATAGACAAATAGTGTTTTTAATTGTAAGCGGATTTAGACCCGAGCTGGTTTCAGGCAGTGAGACTCGAGCTCACATGGGGGTGGAGACGCACACCATTCTCTTCATCACTTACCCTCCCTGCTCTACCTCCTTCCCTTCCTCCTGTACGTCAGCTCTCTCTTTCGCTCTCCCTCCTCGTCTCCTCGCTCTTATTGGCTAATGCAGCAGCCAGCCAGCTTTCCCCTTCCCCCAGCTTCCAGAAGAATCGACGTCACACATCAGAGAGTCCCAACTGTATAGCGATTGCCTTCATAGCTGTTAGTGTATATTGTGGCATAACCACAAAGTCCTCTGTTTTTAAGAGGAAAGCAGCTCTTAAAATCAGCAGGGAGAAGTACCACCCCCAATAGAGAGAAGAGAATAGTAGTAGATCACAGTTAATGGAGGAGAAAGCCAGAGGAGAGCGGGGTAAGGTGGGGAGGGATGGAGCACGAGAACGGAGAGGAAATGGAGCAGATGTAGAGAAATCCTATGAGAGGTGAGCTCCAGCTCGAGAGTGCCCCCCCCCCAACCCTCACCCCTCCCCCCCCCGATTCCTGCAGGGAGAGGGACACACACAGGCGGATGCGTGTGAAACTGGATCAGACCATGCAGACGTTGGTTGTAGTTTATAGAGAGCCTGCGGTACTGGGGGCAAAAATGACATCGGGAACCCCCACCCTCCCCCACACATACATGAGGGACACAAACGTACACAGAAAAAAAACGAGGCGTAATTGGTAGTCATGTATGAGCGAACATGTCTGTCAGTATTTACAAGGCTGCGTGAAAGTATATTCCACGACACCGTCCTGTCCTCTCCCCTCAGTGTGGGCCTCCGCATTACATAACTCTTTGTTTTTGTGTGTCGGGCTGGCTGCATGTGTGCGAGTTATTCATTGCTTCACTGCACACACTCGGGACGGCAGCCAATGTCAAAGCACCGCTCTTTAAAACTCATTTCAGCCACACAAAGAATTTCTTTTAATTTTGGTTGCTGCCTTGACAAGGTCCCAACCCCCCACCCCCCACACCCACCCCTACCCTACCCCCCAACCCCCCACACCCACCCCTACCCTACCCTACCCTCCAACCCCCCACCCATTCTGGGTTTTATTACCAGCAAAAAACTCAAATACCATTTTGGCTGAGTGCACACAATGTCAGATCAGCTGGTGTTCTTGTGCAGTATGTGTAGGTTTCAGACACATCTTAGCATCCTGTTTACATTCTAGTTTACCAGCTTATTCTATTATGTAATGAAAAGTGCTGAGGCGATTACCCAGTGTGCTTTGTGTCCCATGATGCATCTCACCCAGCAGCGGCTCTGTGACCCTGAGCTGATCATCCTGTTTGACTTAGTGGTGACCTCTAACCTTGCACTTCCACATTCAGCGACAGGATATTAGCCTGCTGATGACTTTGCACTTAATAGCTTTGGTTAATTTTTTGGCCTTGTTTACAAAGGAAATAAAGTGACGTTTCTTGTTTATAGCGTGCACTTGAATGTGGAGCATGCCTTTTTTAAATACCATTGTTGTTTTCGGCAGCGTCAGGCAGCTGATTAGAGCAAAAAAGATGGTGAACACAGTGGAGCAGCTAAAAGAACCAGGTGTTTCCCTCAGGAGTTAAAAGAACCGAGCTAAAAGAGAGTGAATATTGAACTAACATCCGCTTGGTTGCCAGAAACACGACTCCAAATGAAAGATAAAGTTGCTTCGTAACTGCTGGATGTGTAAATATGTAGCTGTTCGCTAATATGTTTGAATGTCAATGTGTGTGCGTGAGAGGAAGAAACTCGCACTCTGTTGCTAGGGGTAACTAAAGCTAGTGGGATAAGAGCACTTTGCTTCAGCAGCTACACCAGCAGTTTATAACTAACAGCTTTGGTGATCATTTCAGGGGCCATAACCTGCCACAAACCATGAATAGCTTATGTTGATGGGGCTGAGCACTCAATACAATGCTCTCCTGATGGAGACAATAGCCCACAATAATGCAGCAGGCAGATCTTGGTCCATTATCTTGTACTTGACCTCTTCATCACTTCTAATCTGTGACGAGGCACCGTGGCAGACTGAGAGAGTTGTGTGCCTTGGCATCCCTAAAGGCTGAAGGTTTATTACAGTACCACCCTGAGATTATTACAGTGCTTTGGTTCTCCAAAGAGCAGCCTTGTGTGTAGACTGACCACTGCGTAGCATCGAGCTTCAGCCAGCAAAGAGAGGCGGCATATCTTGTGCTTTTCTGAATTTAACATTATGGTCCTCATCCAAAGTGACCATGGCTTTGAAAAGAAGCAGTGGAGGAAATGCTCAGCCACAGCAGCTGTCAGGAAAATACTTTTTTCCTGACAGCTTTGCTATATATATATATATATATTTTTTTTTTTTTAAATTTATTTATTTATTGCTTGGTTGTTGTTGTTTTGCTTTTAAAAATGTCAAATATAATGAGAAATAAGATTAAAACAATCCGTAAAGGTTTATTGCCTCATCAGCCAAGAATTGTTTTGGCACCAGTGTGCGCTCAACATCTCTGCCTCTTCCTAATGCTCCTTTACCTCCCTCATCCCTGCTCTTTTTTGCTCCCTTGTTACCTGTCCCCCTCCACAGTGCCAGACTCTGCCAAGCAAGACCCCACCCCTCCTCTTCCCCCCATCAGCCCCAGTGCCGTCCCGTCTGTACCCCCAAGCAGTGGCAATGGCAAGCGTGCCCCCTCTGGAGGTCAGCCGCAGACAGCACAGCAGCCCCAGAATCTGCTCCAGCAGCGCTACCCGCCAAGAGAGGTGCCTCCACGCTTCCGCCAGCAGGAGCACAAGCAGCTGTTGAAGAGGGGCCAGCCTCTGCCCTCCGGGACTCTGCCTCTCACCACGACGGGACATCCCGCCTCTACTGAACCTGCAGCAGCAGTAGCCATACACTCCTCTCTCTCCTGCTCCTCTTCCTCCACAGCCAGCCTGCCTACAGGTCAGCCGAGACACTCTGTTGGCGAGGCACTATCGCTTAATACTTTTATTTAGCGCTTTTAAAGGGAAACGCAATTAACGTGTATTGAAAAACACGCTTAGTATTTCTTTACATGCGGCAGTAGGTAGGAGGGTTGAAGGTTGTTGTGAACTACTTTGATGATATTCGTTATGTGACGTTATTTTTTACTTAGAGTGGTGGTTGGAATTAAGTAGCAATTAGGGCAATTGTAATCTGGGAAAACACTGTGCGTTTATTAGTCATGCACGTTGTGTTAACTCACTCTACAGCTTTTATCAGCCAGATAGCAAAAGTCTCACACAAGGTATATTTGTTCACATGAAGTTGCCATTTTTATGTGCAATCCTTCCTGACAGCTGTTTCACTTGTATCTGCTCTGCCAAGAGTGGTTTTGCATAACTTGCCGTGGCATTCTTGAATGACAGTGGCTGTATATCTACTTCTTGTATGGCACTGTGATTGTAACGGGGCATTTTACCTGAGGAGCATTGTGAAGGCACTTGCATCACAGGTGCTGTTGTTGATTTTCTCTCTGCCTTGCTGGGAATTAGAAATGGGGATAGAGGAGTACAGAGGTAGAGGATGGAAAGTAAACACAGCTGGCTATCTCTGCATGTGTGCGTATGTTTTACTTCCCAGAGCTCTGCATGTCGCAGTAAACCAGGTTCTGATGTGTTTCCAAGTGATAAAGGTCTATTCTTTTTTTATTAAAGTTTAATGTGCTCTTTGAAGATAAAGATGTTTAAAATTATTTTTAGAACACTTGGCACTTTTCATTGTCTGGAAAGGAAAACTAATTTTTAACATAAGTGTGTCTGAGCATCGTAAAAACCCCTCTGATGCTGTTTGAATGCAGCTCTATCTCCATGGCGATGAGATATTTACCCTGTCGTCGTCCTCCTCCTCCTCCCTATCATCATCATCATCATCATCCTCCCACTCTTGGTTGAGTGTTGCTGACCAGCCCTACAGTATTTCCTGTTTTTGGAGGTGGAGCCATATAGAGCGAGCTCGTTGGCTGGGCGCCTCAGTGGGCCTGACCTGGCACTGATAGAAAGACAGAGTGAGAAGGAAAGAAAGAAAGAAGGAGAGAGTGAGCATGGCAGAGGTCCAGTACTGTGGGCTGCAGTGACTCATGGCTTACGGTAAAAGCTGCTGCTTCTCTCCGCCCCTCTCTGGCAGACCTGCTATGCTCTGCTTTTGCTCTCTGTGTGTCTTTGAACCGACTGATTACATTAGGACGGAGAGACAGACAGGAGAAGCTTCCAGACTGAAAGACAGCTCGGAGTCCAGTTGGAGGTTTTTGTGTTTGTATACCTCCACAGAGGCTGCACGCTGAGCTGGTGCACGGAGAAGTGTTGCACATGAGCGTGGCATTCTATCTCCCTTAACGATCAGTTGGAAAAACCTCACAGCTTAGCAATACTATTTAAGACGCACACAGAGCGCTACAGGTGAATCCACCTCCACTACTGTCCCTACAGCCTTGTCTACTGATACAACTATTGTCTCCCTCCCTGTTTCGTTTCTTGCAGATAGCTAACAGTAAAAGCACACTAGCTGCATTCATTCACTTCCCTCTCCCTCTTCTACATCCGCTGACTCCACCTCGCCTCACCCCGTCTTTCATTACACGCTCACATGTCGGCTCTCTTAAAAAAGTCAGGCTGATCAACGGGGTCTGTTTGTCCACATAGATATACACGTGCATGTAAACATAAACATTATCTTCCTCTGCAGTCTTTGCTATCCCTGCACTGCTTGACGCTCTGGCGTAAAGGCCAGCAGCAGCAACCACTGGTGTGCTTTTCATGGCCACGGCTCAAGACAAGAGTTCAGATTTCATATCGATATAAATAAAAACCCTTAATGAAGATCCTTTTTGTATGCACTGAGCTCATGTGCATTTATTAGTCTTTTTTTGTGGCAATAATGAACTGCCGGCCTTCTCTGACTTGTTAATTTGACTGTTAATTAATCAAATTAGCTCGTAGTATTGGCTACATAATGTATTGGCTACAGCATTAACGATTTGTAGCTACTCCCGTTTGTATTTGTCTAAAACGCCTTCGTTAAAGCCCATAAAGCAAAGGTCAAGGTTTATGTACCAACAGAGGCCGGTGTCAACAAATAGCCTCTTAATGTAAACAGGCTAGTGAACGAACAGTGCAGCTAATGTGCTAAGAGCTTGTCTCGTGAACAGAGAGAGAGAGAGAGAGTGTGTGTGTGCATACGAGACTCGATGCGCTCTCTAACTCTGCTGATGATGCTGTAAAAGAGCCTTGGGAATCCCCTCAAAGACGACTGGGACGTCTTGTGATGTGATTAAACATCAGCTCTCTGTTAACCACAAATGTTCAGCGCTCGCTCGCTCTTTTTTTTCTGCCTCGCTCACTCGCTCTGTGCCCCTGCTCCTCTCGCTCTCTCTCTGCTCGTTGTTCTCTGATGCACATGTTCATCACCTCCTCCACCGCCACCATACCAACACCGTAGCTCACACATACCCTCGGTGGCCCCAGGGAAGCCCGGATTAGTCAGGCTGCACATACTATATGTAAGTCTGTCAATCTACCCATTATTATGGCCTTCTCGCGGTGTTGCTCTTTGCTTGGCTAACAATCCATATCCTAGGGGCCTTTCATGTAGGAGGCGTGAGAGAGCAAGCTATTTTAAGACTGACATGCTGGAGAAAGCCCTTGACCTGGTTTATCCTTTAGAGACGGCGGAGAAAGAAGATACTCACAGGAAAACATGACCACCAGATGTCTTAGATGTGTACTTTCTTAAAGTACATGTTTTGCCCCTCTGTTAGTGTTTTCCCTTTCGATAATAACATTACATTAATGGGAAAGCAGCCACAGAGAAAGCACCCATACAATACTAAATTTCTTGCATATATTTCTGTCCAGTCCCTGTCATTAAGCAGCTGTTGTTTCTTCAAGGATGAATACAATCCAGCAAACAGCCAACAAACTATCTGTGCCGCTTCAGCAAATTCCGATAAGTAGCAGTAAAAACAGGCTGCCAAGTGTTATGTGTATGCTGAGTCCACAAGAACTGTCCTGGTTTGGTCTGTAGTTGATTGCGGCTATTTTGCTTTGGCATTACATCAGAACCACAACACAAAAATCAGCCAGTTCAGTAGAGAATCCAAGACTCTTCCACATACAATATCTCAATCCTAGTAGTGGATTATTTGCCCACTGATGGCCCTCAGAAAGAAAACTTTGTAACTCGTATATCATAACAAAGAAAAGCATCAAATCAGCTCAGAAGAAAGAACCAGTGAAGGTCAGGTTTTTTTGCCTCAAATATTACAAGCAAAAATTATAAATCGATAATCAATTCTTATAGCTGCCAATTAAATGTCCATCAGTTGAATAATCAATCATTCTTGCTGCTCATACACAGTTGGAGCATCAAATCGAAAAAAACACTTGGGATGAGGTGATTCTGAGCATTAAACATAGAGATAGTACATTCCTGGGAGGTGCGTGTGTGAGAGAGTCTGTCAGAGAGCTCGTTCATCTGTCTGGCAGCGTGCACTGTCAGCTCTGTACCATCCACTCTCTGCCCCTCGGGGACTTCATTAAGCCAGGATCAGTCCAGCTGAGGCCCACACAGCCCTCCTAGATGACTTCCTCCTGCCACCTTTCAACATCCATCTTTGTCTTTTTTATTCCTTATGATCCCTTTTTGCCTGACTCTTGTATCCCCCCCCCCCTCCACACACACACACACACACACACATACACATGTCGTACATGCGTGTGCCACTTGTAAAATGAAAAAAAGTTAGAAGGCTGAAGGTAGGCATGAAAAGAAGGATTCCCTGTTGATCTGAGCATTCAGGAAGTAGAGTATGTTTTTCTGTTTCCAAGTGTGTATGCGTCCACACAGTAGATGCAGTGTGTAAATTCTGTGTATGTTAACACACAAAGGGAGCAAGCGGTCATGCAGTAGCATGGCATGACCTCACCGCATGTTAGGTCCTCACAGTGGAGAGGCACAGGGGGCCGAACCTCTGCCATAAAGGGACTCTGTTCTCTACAAAACATTGACTTATTGTGTTGTTGTGTGGGCGCTGGGATCATTTGTAAACAATACCAGCCTTGATCCAGGAGAGTGCTGCGCTTCTTTTTTTTTGCGGGGCTCTCAGTTGCAGTTATCCTCCTCCCTCCATGCCTCCTTTTAAGTCTAATGCATGTCTTCCAGATCCATATGAGCTTGCTCTTTTCATGTCCTTGCCTTGTGCCCAGAAAGCCCCCCCCCCCCCCCCCCACCCCCATGAAGCGGCAGTGTTCAGTCTAAAGCTTGGTGCTGCTGCTTGTAATCACAGCATTCCCGGCTAGCAGTCACAAAACAGACATTTGCCATCATGTGTGATGTGATGAAATGCCTGCTCATACATAAACACGTGCATGTGTGAGAAAATTGTCATTCCAGCACCAGAGGGGGTGCGGCAGGCTTTTGTGGGGTTTCTCTTGCTCGCTCTTGCCTGCCATTGCTATTCAAGAGGCTTTCTATTGTGGGCGGCAGTGCTAATTGCAGATGGAGTGGTCCTGGCTAAATATTTAGTGACAGTTTTGAAAGGTTGAAAGATGTGAGGGTAAGGGGAGGTTGGAAGAGTCCGCCTTTTGTTTTGTTTTGTTTTGTTTTGTTTTTTGTTTTGTTTTTTGTTTTGTTTTTTGTTTTGTTTTGTTTTTTACCTCATGCCTTGTGAGTGCATAATGAAAGTCTCCAGGCTTTAGCGTTCAGCTGTTAACCAAGCCCCCCCACGCACACACACGCACGCACGCACACACGCACCCCCCCAAAATCTCTCCAATGCTCCATCCCTTCCCCCAACCAGCGTTCTTTCAGTGCTTTTCCAGAGAGGGAGAATATTCTCTGTCAGGATAGGAATAGAGCATGATATAAATAAAGCCAGAGGGAGGCAATAGATAGAAGAGGAGAGACCCAGCCGAAGCAGTGTTGGTGGGAGGGACAGAGCATGAGGGGTGAGGAAGGAAGGGAAGGGAAGGGAAGGGAAGGGAAGGGAAGGGAAGGGAAGGGAAGGGGGGGGGGTGGGGGGTTGTCTCATTCCGCGCAAGAGCTGTGCAACTTCTTGGCAGCATTTCAAAAATGAGCCTCAGAGGCTTGGCGAGCCGAGCAGACATATTGAAACAAGGATGGTCGCTACGTCGCACAAAACCTAGCTCTTTACAGGATGGTTGGGAGGCATCTCTCCACAGGTATTTCTTTACTGCTCTTTTATTGTCTTCATTTCTCTTTAGCCTCCCTGTTTTCTTTCCTCTTCTGCTGTTCTTGCATCTGTTGTGTTGTTTTTCTGGCTTGTATTTACACACTGAGTGGATGAGCACTTTCAAATGCTAAAGCTGCAGCGGCAGTGCATTGCAGGCATGCAGTGTTGAGTTTTCTTTGCTTTGTTTTTATTATTGTGAGCGAGACATGCATGCTTTTAAAGCAGCTATGGTGGAGATACAGGCGGTAGCTCAGAGCCTTTTTGGCTGTGGTTCAGGACTGAGAAAATGGCGGTCCTGCACTTCTCAGTAGAGAGACGCTACAGAACGACAGCGCTGTGTGTGTGTGTGTGTGTGTGTGTGTGTGTGTGTGTGTGTGTGTGTGTGTGTGTGTGTGTGTGTGTGTGTGTGTGTGTGTGTGTGTGTGTGTGTGTGTGTGTGTGTGTGTGTGTGTGTGTGTGTGTCAGAAACACAGTGCCCTCTTTTCCCCCCCCCCTCTTCTCTCTCACTACCCCCTCTCTCTCCTTTAGTTGCAAGCATTGAAGTACGCTTGAAAACAGAGGGTGGTACGCAGATGCTGTCACTTCCCTCATGTACAGTAGTACAGTCAGTCTTTGCATACAAACTTAGCATGCATGTGAAGGCAAATGTAAACAACAAGCCGCTGCAGCACAAGGCACGGCGGAAATGAGGCAATGAGGTGGCAGCAGGATGATCAGTGCAGCAATTATGATCTGCAACTGTACCAACACGATCCATATGCACCGTGGAACTCCAGGGAGCTCACTCAAATCGCTCCATGGGGATCTGAGAGAAATCAGCCAAAGCATTATTTTGGTTTGTCAGAGCAGTTGTACGGTGTTGGTGAGGAGATAGGCTGCCTGGGGCTGGTGCAGACTATTTGTGCTTCATGTGCTTCATGTGCTTCATGCCAAGTAGAAGTCATAACTACAATAGGGGGTCAGAAGTTAAGGATGTCTCTGCTGCATTCTTCTTAGGGTGACCTGTTAGGAAGATACAGTGCCTAGCTTTTAGGGTTTCTCTTTTCATATGTGACAAACGCATGCATCGTCTAATGACTTTGATTGAAGATTTTGCAGTAGAATCTCCATTTGATTCATATTTAACCATATTTACTTCACATAGCCCCTGAATTTGGTAACTTGTATTGTTTTCATTAGTGGTGCATGCACCCACAGTGAAATCTAAAGGTCCTCTTTTTGATGTTGAGAAGTATTTTTAAAAACCCTCAACAGCAACAGAATATTTTCTCATCTTATCTTAGTTATACCAGAGAGTGCATACATGTTGCATTTATTTGCTAATTAAAGCTACCTCTGCTACCATATTAGTCATTCTCTATGAGTTTGCTTTTTCAGTGCAGGTGGTATTTATTTTCATTAATGAAGCATCTTGTGAAGTCTGTGTATGCATAAGTAGACACCTTATATGTTGCCATGGTATTTCAACCTTACTGAGCATATGTGGGTGTGATGACGTCCATAACTTATACCTCTTTTCTCTCATCCTCTTGCTCATGCTCATGTCCTATTCTTTTGCTTTCCTCCCCTGCAGATCTGCCTCCACAGAGTGGCCAGGGAGCACAGTATGATAATCCCCTCTGGGGACAGCTGCCAGCCAACAGGAGTGCCACAAGTGCTGCATCTTCCCCCAATCTTAGTGGCTGGGATCAACTAATCATTGACCAGAAGGACACAGAGATTTGGCCTTCTATTACCCTCAGCCAGAGCCAGGCCCCTCCGGGAGGATGCCCTTTGGACACTGACCCTGGTCGCCTGGCCAGCAGCAGCAGCAGCAGCAGCAGTAGTAGTAGTTGTAGTACAGTGAGTATGGCCACGGGGGCCAATAGCCAGACAGGCCACTTCTCTGCCAACCACCTTAGCAGCAAGGTCAACAGTGGGCCCAGCCCTACCAATCATACTGGAACCAGCATGCTCTCTAGCCAGGTTGCAGCCAATCGCAGCTGGGGCTCTGGGCCTGTACCCTCCCATTGCCCCCCTCAGTCCTCAGTGGGGAATGAAGGGAAGAATGACAGCCCGGCGGGGGGAGGAGGCAGCAGGGGCTGGGGGTCTTCTTCATCATCCTCCACCACCAACTTTAACTTGAACCTAAACCCTAATGCCAACCCGTCTGCCTGGCCCATGTTGGGACATGATGGTGGTGGCACAGGAGGAGGCAGCTCAGGAGGAGCCAACACCATTTCACCTCCTCAACCTACACCCAACCTCTGTAATCCACCTGGCCCCCCACCAGCCCAGACCAACAGCTGTACTGGAGTCAACACTAACAGCAACTCCACGGGGATTGGCAGCGCCTGGGGTAGCATAATAGCCTCTGACACTTCAGAGCCACACCCCTCCCCGTCCACGAATGTGTCTTTCAGTTCAGAACCTCAGAACCTTAAAACTGATGGACCAAATCACACTAATAAGCAGGAACCCCCCAGCCCCATCCGCAACTTGCCTGGCTGGGGTAGTGCACCTGTAGGCTTGGGTTCCATGGGCCAGACACCCCCAGGGGGCCAACAGGTCAATGGAGAAGATAATAGCTCCGTATGGGGTAACAGTGGCGACTCAAAGGCTCCTTCATCTAAGGAGGCACCTGGATGGGACTCTGGCTGGGGCCGTGGAGGAGGTGGAGCAGGAAACTCTGGAGGCTGGGGTGACCAGTCTGGTGGAAACTGGGGGAAGCAGCGCACTGAGGAAGCCCAAGGAGGCTGGGCTGCCCCTAGCTCTCCTTCCCAGGATCCACAGGCTAGTCCTTGGAACAGAGCAGTGAGCACAGCTGCTGCAAGTGAAGGAAGCAGTGACAGCATGGAAGTACTTCCCCAGCACAGAGACTCCTCATCCAGAGATAATCCAGCACCACTGCTGCCTGCCCAGGATTTGGACCCCAGGGTGTTGTGCAACACTGGTTGGGGACAGACCCCTGTTCGGCAGCACACCTCCTGGGACATGAAAAATTCTAAACGCAAGAATGATGCAGCCGCTGATTCATGGGGCTCTGGCCCAACCACTCCAAGCGACGCTCAGGGGCCCTCCAACACTAACATGGGCCCCTCTCATAGGGCTGATCCTGGGAGCAAAAATGATGTGCCTGGTTCTCAGGGAGCTTCAGGTTGGGGTGGAGGCATAGCTGCTAACAACCAACCTAGCTCTGGTTGGGGAGAGCAGCCCAACAACATTAAGTCCCCAAGTGGCCCAAGTGGCCCAAGTGGCCCAAGTGGCCCAAGTGGCCCAAGTGGCCCAGGTGGCTGGGGCAATCCACCAACAGGACCCCCCACGTCCAGTATACCCAAAAATGGGGGTCAATCCTGGGCAGAAGAGAAGTCAAGTGGGTGGGATGATTCTCGCAACAAAGCAACATCACAGGGCTGGGGAGAGCAACCCAAAGCATCCCACAGCTGGGGCAATAGTGGAGGGGGCAATAGTGGAGGGGGCAATAGTGGAGGAAGCAATAATGCAGGGGACTGGAGAGAACCAGAGGAGAACAAAAAGAGTCCCACCAACCCAGGTTGGGAAGGAGAAGCAGGGGGCTGGAAGGAAAATCCACGAGGTTGGGGAGTATCTTCTTCAGGACCTGGGATTCCTGCAGCCGGAGGAAATGGAGGCTGGGGAGAGCAAGTTTGCCAGCGTCCCAGTGGCCCTCCCCAAAGTTGGGGAGCCAAGCCTCAGGATGGACCCAGTGGTAGTAGTGGGGGAGGGAGCATGAACTCTTGGGCTGGGTCAGGCTCAGTGAAGCAGGGTGGAAGCTGGGCTGGCGGTAAGAAGGAGTCTTCAGCTGATCCCACAGGCTGGGAAGAGCCCTCTCCACCTTCAATTCGAAGAAAGATGGAAATAGATGACGGGACCTCAGCTTGGGGCGACCCTGTTACCTACAGCAAGGCAGTCAACCTTTGGGACAGGAACAATCCAGGAAAGTCCCAGGCTAAAGTTACCACTGGAGGCAATAACCCCCCAGTCCCCAACAACAACAACAACCATTCCCACTCTCATAATCATCCCTATCAAGGGCCACCTGCACCTTTACAGAACCACACCCAAAACTCCCAAAACCCAGGGCCCACCAGTGGGCCCATGGATCCTGTTGTCCAACACCAGTCTGGGCCATCTCACAACAGGAGTCCCCTAATAGCTCAAGGTAAGACATTATAGTACTATTTTGCAATGTGTAATGGTGCCACATAGCCCACCCCTATCCTATTAAGCCTTAAGCCTTTTCAGATTATTTCACTCATAAAAAAACAGATAAATTAGATTGTCAACTTTCAGATTTTAAGTGATTTGATGTCACATAATTTAGCATTTCTCTTTTCCTTTTCACTGTTCAAAGTAAAGGTGTCAAACATGAAAGCCGGTTGTGTAGTTAGCACGTAGCACTGTTAAGCTCCAATCTCTTGATCCACTTAAAGGTAAAATCTTGACCTAGTTTGCCCTCTTTGGATTTACATCTAATCAACTATCCAAATGAGTTAAGCAGGGTCATCCCTGTCCCTCCATGAGGCTCCTCACATTTCACAACAACAGACACGTCTGTGCGGGTAACCCTGGCAACCTCTCATGGGTACCCAAAGGAAGCACAAGAATGCTGTTTACAAAGTGCCTCGTGAAAATAGAGATTCACCACAAACAGTTTGAGAAGGATCGGAAGTGTGTGATTATATGGGAGCCACCATCTGTCAGTCGATTGAGGGAGGAGGTGGAGCAAGCCCCTATAGGAGCTGAGAAGGAGCTGACGCCCCCTGCTGTCCCTCAGTTGACCCTGCATGAGGACTCCACATTGGAATAATTTGCTTCCCAATAAAACCTGATAGCTGTCCCTTTTCAAGGAATAAGGGCTGTTGAGTCTATAGTAGCTTAAAGACAAAGAAGGATTAGTCCTCAATACTTTGTGTAACTAATGGCAGACTGTGGGGACATTTTCTTTCAGTTTGTTCGTCCCAGTATGCCTTGTTTAGCGTGGTATTACACTTCGGTCCAGTCATACTAGAAGGTTGGATGTTAATTATAATTTTGGAGCAGCCTTTCAGACTTGACCTCTCCCTGGAGAGAGAAAGAGAAAGAGAGAGAGTTAAGCTGAGCCTGGCACTGCCACAGGCCCAGAGACTGTGCTGTGTCTCTCATGCCAAGAGGAAAAAGGCTGCGCCAGATCTTAAATGGGTATCTTCTCCCTCTGTTAACCGTCCCGCTAAGCCAAGCCCAGGTTTCTGACTTCCTGCACGAGCAGCACTTCACACTCTGAAAACAGAAGGATAAACAGTTTGATGGTGTTAAGGCTCAGTTAGATTTAACTATGCCAACTGAAGCAAGCACAAAGTACTTGACCCACATACTTTGCCATTTTATTTATTTATTTTTGACAAATTCCGTTGCCAGTAAATTCAACAAACAATTAACAAAGAACCATAAAGTCTTAAAGATTGTTAAATGGCGTGGGAAAATGCAGATACATTTTTGATATTTGGGTTAGGGTTAAGTATTTTTATTCACAGGCTATTGTCATTGTGTGTCCTCTAGGTTGGGGAGAGATATCCAGCTCCCACGCGAAATCAGAGAGCTCTTGGGGAGAAGCTGTACCCGCTCCGGTCAGCGTCGACAATGGGACGTCTGCCTGGGGAAAATCTAGTGGAAGCTGTGGGGGCTGGGGAGACAGCAATCCGGACAGCTATGGCAGGGGCAACCCGACGATGACATCTGCATCTTGCAAACCTGGTAAATAGCTTAACCTTGTATGGTTTTACAAATGAGTCTTTACCAAATCTGTGTAACTTTTAAGGAATAACAACACATGCTCCACTGCTGAATAGAAGTGCAATAGCTCTCCTCTGATGAGTCAAATCAATCAAGGACATCAATATGGTACAGCAAGAGCACTAGAAATCATACCCCAAAATCCACACTGCCCCCTAGTGTCCATTTCAGATTACTTTTATACAGTAATGTGCAATGTAATTTTCAGTAACAATCAAGCATGTAACCAGTTCTTAGTTATTGACATCATAACATTATCACATTAGGCATGTGTCAAAGTGTTTTTCCTCAATGCTGCTTGGTTTACTTCCTCTCTTACCATGTGTTTCCCAGCTCCCAAACCTATGCAAGACGGATGGGGAAGTGGAGGTGGAGGTGGAGGTGGAGGTGGAGGTGAAGAGCTGAATTTGTCGGGTGGTCAGTGGGATGCTGAGGAGGGAGACATGTGGAACAACGTTGCCTCCCAGGAGAGCAATTCCTCCTGTAACTCTTGGGGCAATGCATCTAAAAAGGGCCCACAGAAAGTAGGATACACAATATTCCTTGAGACAAACAACTGTATGTCATTTTCATCGTAGAATATTATTGACACAGTGTGGTAATTTTCTGTCATCAGCTCTCCCAGGGAAAGGTCCCGGGGAAGCAAGAAGATGCCTGGATCATGAATCGTCTCATCAAACAGCTGACAGACATGGGCTTCCCTGTAAGTTGAAGTGACAATTAACTGCTACACTGCTCTCGGTCAAGTCTAACACTGTGATTATTTTATTAATGTATTTCTTTTTACTTTTGACCAGTAATGGTTTTAACAAAGTACTATTAGGCATTTACCATTTAAAGGTGGGGAAAGGTGAGCATTAGAAGCTTCTCTTAGAATTAGAAAATGTACAACTTTGTGATCCCTCAGAGTGAGCATAAAAAACCCTGTGGCTGACAGCAATGCACATCTATTTCTGTTCTCTATCATCTTTTAAAAAATACTCAGAAAAAAACAGAATTAATGTTCATTTTTGCCAAAAACAAATTCTTGATTGTTTTCTATATTCATTTTAAACTTAAAACGTTTTAAGGAAAATATCATTGTATTTCTGTTACATGTTGAATGAATGTTAATAAGTACACTCTGAGAACTGTGGTGGTGATTAAACCTGCAGCTATTAGCTGGCTGATTTTATTCATAGATCAACAGAAAATTAATCTGCAACAATTTTTGATCATCAATTAACTGTAAGTCACTTTTATTTGAAAAAATAACTAAATTCTCTGTTTCCCACCTCTCAAATGTGAATATTTACTACTATTTAGAATATCTTTGGGTTGTGGATTGTTGGTCAGACAAGACTAAATATTTCAAGATGTCATCCTGGGCGTTGATGGGCATTCTTTACAATTTTCTGACATTTTAGAGACCAAATTATTATTCAAGAAGATAATTGACAAATCAATCTTTAGCTGCAGCCCTAATTAGAATTGGCCATTTAATGCACTGTTGGAGCAATGTGCAAGACCAGTAACCAAATCTATTCATCAGACTGGACGATGTAATTTGTATTTGCAACGTTTGTCATGAAAATGCAAGTTCGAAACAACATATTGTTCATAACCTACCTACACTTTTGCGTTGATTTGTTTCTATTTTTCTAATGCTTTTTCTGGTTTATTTTCCAGAGAGATCCAGCAGAGGAGGCTCTGAAGAGCAACAACATGAGCCTGGACCAGGCCATGAGTGCCCTGCTGGAGAAGAAGACAGAGCTGGACAAGCGGGGGATGGGGATAGCCGGCCACGACTACAACAACGGGCTTATCAACAAGCCCATGAGCTGCCCTCGGCCTCCGCTTCTTTCCAAAGACCCCTCGGCAGACCCCCGCTTGCCCTTCATGGATAAGGTAATTCACACATTTACAGAAAAACATTTCAACTGTGCATTGAAAATAGTTTAGAATTTTAATGCTGGTAGGAAATATTGAACTGGAAATTTTGTTGATAAAGAGGTTCCATGTTAAATGTGAGATGGTAAGTCCTAAGACTGTTTTACTCCATACAATTGATATTGGTATTTAACAAAAGCCAGCATACTACTCCCAGACAAATGAGATACCTCAGATTAACCCTATTTTTAAATTAATCTGGTTAGGAGGGACATATTCTTGGTGCACAGGAAATGCAAAATCAGAACAAATCAACAATGTCTCTTTCTCACCCCCTCGACTTCTGCATGTTCTTTTGGGTATCATATATTTTACTACATCTGCATTACACGATATTGAGACCACTTTCCAAGCATTGGCATTAACATTTCAAACTCCCATGACTGTAGATCATTGATTTCAAGCTCACTGTAGTGTGTTAGATAAAAGGAAACTGATATGAAAAAAACAGACAGAAGTTGACTGAGTCATCTGTCCAGCAGATGCAGAGTGGAATGTTTGGCGGTAGTGGAGCAGCACAAGCCCGGGCAATGCAGCAGCAGCAGCAGCAGCAGCAGCAGCAGCAGCAGCAGCAGCAGCAACAACAACAACAACAACAACAACAACAACAACAACAGCAGCAGCAGCAACAACAGCAACAACAGCAGCAGCAACAGCAACAACAGCAACAGCAGCAGCAGCAACAGCAGCAACAGCAGCCGCCTCCTCAGCCGCCAGTGCCGCCTCTCAGTTCCTCTCAGCCTAGTCTACGTGCTCAAGTGCCTCAGTTTCTGTCCCCTCAGGTAAAGACACACACACACACACACACATACATATATATATATATATATATATATATAGCACACATGGCCTTGTTTCTCACTTATATAAATACATAATAGGCATTTTAATGTATGCATTGATAAATATTTAATATTTAGATTACAGTCTTAAAAAGCGTCTCCACAATGAGTTTCTCATTCATTATTTATCAGTTTAGACCTCTTCAAACTTGAACTAAGACCATAATACTACTAGTTGATATGGGACTTCATGTTCACATAGACAGTGTATGCACGAAACACTAACTCTGTTT
Organism: Ophiodon elongatus; assembly: GCA_016806645.1. Taxonomy (NCBI): domain Eukaryota; kingdom Metazoa; phylum Chordata; class Actinopteri; order Perciformes; family Hexagrammidae; genus Ophiodon; species Ophiodon elongatus. The sequence continues at coordinate 4,215,001 of JACSYO010002129.1, forward strand.
TACATTTTAATTGAGATAAAGCAATTTTGTTTTATTGTGTTTATACTTTCAGGTTCAAGCACAGCTCTTACAGTTTGCAGCAAAAAACATTGGTCTGAATCCTGCACTTTTAACCTCACCAATAAACCCTCAACATATGACCCTTCTGAATCAACTTTACCAGCTGCAACTGGTGAGTTGCATTTAGCCTTGTCTGCTTTCAGTTTTATAAGATGCATTACAAACAATTGTCTGTATTAGAGTGCAAATATCTACAAAGACCAAATGCATTATGAGCATTTTTAATTGGACTGCAACCGTTTTCTGTAGATGTAGATTGAGCCATCTTATTTTATGCTAATTTTGTTATTTTCTGTTACTATTGAGTTAGAACTAGATATACAGACGCAGTGACATCTTTTGACATTGAACGCATGCTTCTTCCTGTTACACAGGCATACCAGCGTTTACAAATTCAGCAGCAGATGCTGCAGGCGCAGCGCAACGTTTCTGGCCCCATTCGACAACAAGAGCAGCAAGTGAGTTGTCCTCTACACTTCCTGCTCTCTTATTCCTCACTCTGATCACTGAAATGTACTGAGTTATACATTTTTATTTACATAAATAAAGCTGATTGTGATCTAAAAATAGCTCGGGACAATTTGCATTTCAGTTGTTGTCCGTAACACCTACACATTATATACTGTATCCTAACTGTTTCCGTTGCGATGTCGTCCCAGGTTGCACGTACAATCAATAACATGCAGCAGCAGATCCAACAGCACCAGCGTCAGCTGGCCCAGGCCCTGCTGATGAAGCAGCAGCAACAGCAGCCGCCCCCCTCCCACTCGAGCCTGCATTCTGGCGGGTCCAAATCCACCCTGGATTTATTTCCAGGTCACTCCCAAGCTCCAGGCCTCCCTGACCTGCAGACCAAAGAGCCGCAGTCATCTCCCAACGCCTACAGCCCCTACTCTCTCTGTGAGTGGTGTTTCTCTTTGAATGGCAAATGGATAATGTTGCGTTAAACCTCGTGGGCTTGTGTAGTAACAGCTGTCTGTCTCCTCAGCTGGACTTAATCCAAACATGAATGTAAACTGCATGGAGGTGGGAAGTATGTCTATGAAGGAACCCCCTCAGCCTCAATCGCGCTTGTCGCAGTGGACGCATCCCAACTCCATCGAAAGCCTCTCTGGAAGCGCCTCTCCTCTGGAGCCCAACCTGGGCAAGCATGGTGAGAAAAGAAATGGCATCCTGGGTAATTAAAAATGAGAGGTCCCCACCTGATGCAAAGTATATATTTATTATGACAGCTCATGTCCTTAACAGACTAGAATATAAAAAATTCCCACTTTTCCCTATTATCAACCTCAACACTTGGATATTTTTTCTCAGGCTCCAACCTGGGCCCCCCTGGTAAGCCCCCGCAGATGGAGGACTCTTACAGCCCCTACAACTTGATGTCCAGCTCAGAGTCTCCTACCAGCCCCATGGTCTCCCAAGACAGCTGGGGGCAGGGCAAGAGCACCAGTGATAAGATGGCCAATGGGACCAATATCAACTGGCCACCAGGTGAGGAACACTTGAAGAACTCTCTATTGATGGTTTGTCGTTGGGAGCCAGATGTTGATCACTGTTAACCAGTTTGTTTCCTCTAGTTAGCCATGTTGCCATCTACTTGAAATAGTTCTGCTGTGTTGTTTGCTCTCGCTGTAGAATTTTTCAGCGACGCCAATGACACTTTTATTGATTTCCTTTTTCAGAAATAAGAGAACTGAAAAGAGGGTAGCAAGTAAAAGACAAAAGACAGATCTTACCAGAGCACTTTACATTACTTTCATACTGGAACATTTTTCCCATCACTATCATCACTTTTCTATTACTAAAAAATGGTGTACAATTACACAGGACTGGTATCACTCAATCTATAAACAAATTAACTGTCCAGTTAAACTTCACCGATCCAAAACTGATGCCTGGTTACCAGCTGAATGGGAGCAGTTAATACAGACATAAGATAGGTAACGTTTAATTTGATGCTATGGTTGAAAAAAACTAAAACATTTGGAAACATCTTAATTTTGTTTTTCAGAGTTCTGTCCCGGTGTTCCCTGGAAGGGCCTCCAGAATATTGACCCTGAGACCGACCCTAACGTGACTCCCGGCAGTGTCCCCAGCGGGCCCACCATCAACACCAACATCCAAGATGTCAACCGCTACCTGCTGCGGGACAGGAGCGGAGGTGAGAGCACGGCTTAAGAGTTTCAAGCAAGGCCCGAGTGCTTGTCTTAGTAAGATACTATGGAGGATGTTTTTGTGTTGTGATCCTGAAAATATTTTTCATGGAGCAAGCCCCCATCGATTTAAAGTCCACTTAAAATTGTCTGACAGTATCATGCAGCTGCTGCCACCAGAGAGCCTGCTTCCTATTCTTTTGATCTTCATTTTCCTTCTTTTAACTGTTTTTATAATCATTGTCATTTGCCAGTCTTTTCTTCTTTATAAGCTTACTGTCATCATTTGTCGTGCATTTTTCCTTTACTCCATTTTCTCTTTCTGCTACTTTTTCCTTATTTGTTTGTGTTTGTCTATTTGTTTGTGTTGATTGCATCGGCTTAGGCTCCTCTCCCACTTCATCTCAGAACGAGGCTCTGCCTCCGTCCAGTGATTGGCCAGTCAGTGCCTACACTAGCTCATTCAGTCTGTCGTCCCCGGAGACGGACGATGCAGGTACATGGTTTACCCATAACCTTCTCCCCCCACATTGCAGTGGCTGAATCACTGCACATCAGCATTATCCTCTCCCTCCTATTGCCGTAACAACCAGAGCCTAAACCACATCTCACCTGTCCATCTGATTTAAATATGATCCTTTTGAGCTCTCTCTCAACTTTGCCTCTCATGCAGTGCATATTTACCCTGTGGTGTTATTGTATCTAGTGTATATCCTTCCTCCTTGTGTGTGGCATGGGAAGTGCTCTCCTTTGCATAAATATGAAAGAACTTTTAAGTACCCTCATTTCTTTATGTAGAACTCCCTCCTGTGGGAACAGCTGTCTTTAGGTCACTTGGTTGTGCGGTTCAACCTTTCACTCACTCTTTTCCATCCAGGTAAACTTTCAGAGATGAAATCTACTTGGTCTCCAGGCCCCATTTCTCACAGCCAGGCCTCTTTGTCCCACGAGCTGTGGAAGGTCCCACAGGGGCCCCGGAGCAGCAACACGGCCCCTTCCCGACCTCCACCTGGCCTCACCAACAACAAGTCGTCTTCAACTTGGGGGGGCAACTCCCTGGGTCTGGCCCAAGGCTGGAGCAGCTCTTACACCTCAGGTAGTTTGTTTGTTTGTTTGTTTGTTTGTTTTTATATATATATATATATATATATATGCGCTAATCTCTTATGGGAAAATAGTGAACATAAAAAAACTGAAAATAGTCAGACTGCATAGCTGAGATACAAACCTCAAGACATTTCTTCCTGCTGTGAAACGTGAGTTGTCTAAAAGGTCTGATTATGGAGTCATAATGTGTTTTTGTGTATGGTTGTAAAGATTGCAGGAGGAGTGTACTCGAAGCTCAAGCTGCACTTTGATGTGGCATACAACCACAGGCCAATTTTGAAGGTAGCGAGTAGGCAGGATTGACACCAACACAAGAATATCTTGTTGTGGTGGAGCAGGTGTCAACTGATACTGGGTGGAAATAGACACCACCCATTCAGTTTTAGTAACTGATTTTGGTTTCAGACAAGCTCATTAAGCATCCGCCTCTTTGTGTGTCTCTCCTGTACACAGCAGGTACCACGTGGAGTACAGACAGCTCCACCAGGACCAGTAGCTGGCTGGTTCTGAGGAACCTCACTCCACAGGTACCAGTTTACAATACAGCTGCTTCCTCTTGGCCTTCAAGCGTTTAGACCTCAAAGAGAATTAACTGTATCCTTCCACTCATGGCCTCGCTCTTTCTGTGTGCTTGTTTATGACCCAGATTGACGGTTCGACTCTGCGTACACTGTGCATGCAACACGGCCCCCTCATCACATTCCACCTCAACCTGACGCAGGGCAACGCTGTGGTGCGCTACAGCTCCAAGGATGAAGCTGCCAAGGCCCAGAAGTCCCTGCACATGTACGTCTCTTCTTGAAATGCTTCGAAGTATTTGGCTCAGTTGAGTTTTAAGAACTTTGAATCCTTACTCGCGTGTGTTTTTCGTGTCTCCTCCATCCAGGTGCGTGCTCGGGAACACCACCATCCTGGCAGAGTTTGCTGGGGAAGATGAAGTGAACCGCTTCTTTGCACAGGGCCAGTCGCTTGGCGGAACAACCAGCTGGCAGGCCACTCCAGGCACCAATCAGTCGAGGATGGGTGGGACCGGCTCCGGAGCCTCCCATCCCATCGGCCACTCGCCCCACTGGAACAACAACAACGGCAGCAGTAGCGGTGGGCTCGGATCAGGCGGAGCAAAGACGGGGGGAGAGTTGCTGTGGGGTGGTGTGCAGCAGTATTCCAGCCTGTGGGGACCCCCGAGCGGAGAGGAGGGGCGGGTCATGGGGAGTCCCACCCAAATCAATACCCTGCTGCCTGGGGACCTGCTGAGTGGCGAGTCCATGTAGGATGGGAGAGCCCAGTCGTAACAAACACCAACAGGAGTAAAAAATCTTGCAAATCATTGTGGAGATAATCAGTGTGGCTGTAACGGTGAAAAGGAGAGACACGAGGAGGGCGGGGCTACATCCTCGCTGCTCACCCTCGCCAACCTCCTCTACTCCTTTTTGTTTTTAATGACATTTCAGTTGCAGTTCTTTTGTGAATCTCAGTGAGAGATTTTGGTCACAGTGTTCAGCTTATACTTTTGGAGACACAGGAAGGAGTCTTTCATTCAACAAAGAAAGAGAACTTTTTACAGAAATGATCTTGTGGGAACTCGCCGTTTGAAACATGTACTTTAGTTCAAACTGACACGAGATGACGAGCTGTCATCTTTAAACTTGCATAATCCCTCTCTGCCTTTTTAGGCAATCATACTGCACCTCAGAGATCCATGAAAAGGCATCATTCCCAAAGTAAAACCCTTCAATCAGAGTGGTTGTCGAACTTTCAGCTGGTCCAGACTCAACATTTGTTTCTCTCAGCACTAATATTAGCCTTAACCTCTTTCCTGCCCTGCTATCCTCACTCACTCTGTACTTGGTGAAGAAGCATACGGACACTTGCACACCCTTATTTCTGAGCCAGTGAAACCTGAGTGGAGAGTACATGCTGCTGCGGCCCAACGTAAGCAACCACAGCTCACAACTTCAGTGCATTTTTGCAAGCAGATTGAGTTCCCCAACACAATGCTCAAAGGGAATGATGCAACTCTGTTCGCCATGTTCAAGCCATTTATTTTTGTATTTTTCTTTTTTTTTTTTTCTTCTTAAATCATTGCAAGCTAAGAAATGATATTATTCAAATGTGTCTGTCAATCTTACCTGGTTGGGGGGGGGGGGGAGATTTTGGGTCGTCGCATGTACAGTTATGGACGTGATGGACGACGAAATGAACCACTGCTATTACTAAGGAACTGTAAAGACAAACACTTCAATGCACCTCAACTCCTCTGCGGGCAACTCGCAGTTTGGTCTCAGTTTCGGACCCTCTCACTGATGTTGTGGAAAACCTCAAGTCGTAAATGTCCCCCACTGGTGTCTGTTTCCCACCATTTCAAGTGACGTGCAATATAAGCCACAGACTCTACCGTCCAAGCACCCTACCAAGACCTCTCTCAGAAAGAGAGGAGACTGTAAGGAATGATTGAACTGCAAAAACGCTATCTGCCCTGCACCCCTCCTAAAACTGCCACTACTACCCTTCATCTCCCCCCAAGAGTGTGCGAGCTCAGGAGAGCAGCAAGCTGGTCTTCAACCATCTTCTGTCCAAGATACAAGGAGGTACACACAAAGCACTTCTTCAGCCAGCCTACTCTCCACACTTATGCCAGTTACTGGTTTTGGGGGAGAGGGAGGGACAGATGTGTGAGTGTGAGTGTGAGTGTGAGAGAGAGTGAGTGTATATGTATGTGTGTGCGTGCGTGCGTGTGTTTGGGGAGAAGGCATCAAACCAAAATGAGAGGAGCCGGTTTTCCTTTTTACCCCAGAAGACCAGATGACCTTTTTTGTTTTCTTTTTGCCCAAATTTGCATCGGTAGAAAAGTTTGAAGCAAAGATTTGTGAATAGGTGGTCTATCATAGCACTTAGCAAGAGCGTCGCAGCTCGTTATACCCTTAATGCCAACAGATAGAAGAAAGGAGAAGCAACACTGGCAAATAAAAAAACTGAAAAAACAAAGACAAAAAAGCAATCTGCTTAGTGGCTTCTCTGTATGCTTATTTTTTAACTTGACATGGATGTGAAGATGTTTTTTTTTTTTTTTTTTTTTTTTTTTCAAATCCTTCCCTCAAGTCGGTGGGACCAGGAAGGATGTCAAACATGGTAGCAAAGTGAAGGGAAATACAAAGAAAGAACTAACTCAACTGATGATGGGTGCAGCAGGGAAAGACCCCAAAGCACTCGCCCTCTTTATCAAAGTAAATATCACTGTTACATTGCATACTTTGAAATCTTTAGCCTTGGTGTCTGGAAACACTCGACATGTTCATGTTCTACTGGATCCAGCGGGGAGGATCGCCATCTTCTTCGTCCCTTTTTTTTTTTGTTTTTCTCGTCGTCTTTCTATTGGAGGCCCTGCCAACCTGTGTGATAGTGTGGCCACTGAGTGCCTGCCTGCTGCAGAGTGCAGTGCAGTGCTCTGCAGCAGCCCTCACCCCACCCTCCCCCTCGCTCGCTGCCTCCCTGCGGATCCCTACAGACTGGCTTCCCTCCTCTTCCTCCCCTGGCCTCCAGGCCGTGAGCAGCTCTTTCAGAACTGGCCCACCTGTAATAAATTTACTACTACTGCTGCGCCAGAGTCTGTCCTCAGCAACCTCCAACTCCACTCTCTCTTTGTCTCTCTCCTGCAAGGATCACTTTAGCCAGAGATGGAGGCGTTTGACGTGTTGTTGTTTTTCTTGGTTTCACTTATGGAATTGCCAGTGTGCATTTTTATTTGATTGTTGTCATGAAGTTTGCTGATATTGTTGCTGTTATCATTGATGATATAGATAATGATTGTTTTCATGGCTTTTTTTTAATAATGGTCTTTATGCAGTGTTCAGCTTCTCTCCTGCCCCTCCCACTGCCTCCGAGGCACAAGCAGTGTGTAGTGAAGAGGTACGCCTCAGCCGCGCAGCAAGGCCATACGCAACACTGCAGATCTCAGTCGAATAGGTTAGTGGGGGAGTCCTTTACGTGGGCTTCTTGGAGCCAGACAGGGGGTTTAAATAGTCAATTAAAATCAGGTGGGAAAGGTTGTGTAGTCAAAGGTTCTCCAGGATAGTGAGCCAACTTCTTCTGTCCATCCTGGGGCGCCTCCACTTTATGTTGTCTCATAACACACACATCCTTTAGTGTTGATGGGCCTCACTCACACTGGTGCTTTATGTTTAACTCTGGGAGCACTCAGTTACACTTAGAACCACCTCAACTGATAACAGCCTTCCATTTCTATGCAAAGACGAGGAGGTGTTCGTTCACAGCCATCTAGAAAAATCACAGCCATCCCCCCCATCTAACCCCCCCCCTCACCACCTCCGCCTCCACTCCCACATTTGCCAATCTTCACTTATCTCTCAACCTTTACAACCAGGCAGCTTCACTCGAAACCCCCCTTGATAAAATGTAAGGGACACGGAAAGAGTCTCTTCAAGGGTTTAGTCTCCCACTGTGTGGACAGAGCTACTAGATGACACTAAATGACCTGCTGGAGGCACTAGTGGTGGGCAAACAGTCACTTCTTCAGTCTTGTGCCAACTGATCTGCAAATATCTACTTCCACCTTGCCATATCCTAATTTATCTTAAGCGGGATGAGACTTAAGTTTCCTTTTATTGCTGCAGCGGCGTACACCACAAGCTCCAGCTGTAGGAGGCTTGAGGAGTAGAAGGGCAGGACAGATGAGTGGTGCTGGTCTTTCACCAACAGTGGACTGGAAATTTAGTGGCGAACCAAGCTGCGGGAGGAGGAGGGGGGGGTGGTCCCTGTATGTGTCTGTGCACTGTTTATGGGTCACATCGGGTACATCTCTTTAAAAACCAAAAACATCTTTTTCTTTATCATCAAGGTTTTTCGCAAAAACTAGAAAATACGAGAAAAAAAAAGAAGAAAAAAGTCTGTTTCAGCTGTGCACTCCGAGGCTGAGGTGCCTGTGTTCTGGTTCCTTGCAAGCTGCCGCCTTCTCACCCCGTCTGGTCTCGTTCTGCGGGCCACATGTGGGGAAGCTGTATCCAGGTGGTTCATTTTGGACCTCCAACCTGAAGGTCGTGCCAGCATATTTAAGACAGGTCATTTCTGCTCATCTGGCTCATTGGGGCAGGGTCCAAGCAGGGACCCGACGTATCAGCAGAAATAGGGACAAACCTCAAGTTAGGTACCAAGTCTTAAAACTTTCGGGATTTGCCCTCTTCCAGAGTCGCTTTAGACTCATTCAACAAAACAATCACTATTGCCTGTGTTGTCTGTTTCTGTGTTTGTTTGTTTGTTCCTAAAAACCTGCATTAACTCCACACTGGACTTGAATCAAGCAACTGGCGTCGGAAGTCGAATAGAGTGGGAGGATGGGTTACTGGGACGGAGGTCAAGTCTCAGATGTGCCCTGGATTTTTTTTTGGCGCAGCACCAGCACTGAGAGCCCCGCCCCCTCCCACATCCCGCGCCTGCACTCTTATCTACCTGTCTAGTGTTGGAAATCAGATGCTCTCCCTTTTTGAAAGTCACACAGACTCAAAGGCAACTGGAGCTCGAGCAAATATATGCTTCTCAATCATGGATCAGACGAGGGTCTGGGGCAGGGGCCCCAAAAAGAGTTGAATTAGCAAATCACTCTTTTAAAAATACAAAAACAAAGGCCTGGGTTGAATATGCACATGCTAGTTCATATATACAACATACATATATACAACCAAGATTACATAATGGGTGTATGTGTGTATATGGCTAGATCTCTTTGTTTTCCACTTAGCCTAAGCCCCACAACCCCGCCCTGGCTTTGGCCCTTACCCTGTGTATCCTCCTCAACATTATATTTCCCAGAAGACAAGATCATAAACATATCAGAGTAATACAAAATAATGAAAACAAATACTTGAATCAAAAGAAGCGCCAATAATGTAATGTGAACACTTTTTTGTAGTGGTTTTTTGTCTCATTCATAAACGTCAGAGATTTTTGATAGCATCGGTTCAGAGTGAATTAAATTTGAAAAACGAGTTGTTGAAAACAAAGATCGATATAAAGGCAAAATTTACATCTGTTGTATTTGAGTGTTTGCACAAGGCTGCTTGTACTGTATGTTGTATGAATGAATGTTTAGTGTATGAGGTGAAAATATGTATGAGAGCTCGTGATTACAGCGGAGGAAATTCCGCCTTGTGGTTCTTTTCAATTCAGTATACTTTTGTTGTTGATTTGTTTTGTTTTCTTTTTGCTTGTCAAAAATATATTCTGATGTTAATTGTTACTAGCCTCTAGCGTTGCACTGAGTGTCGGCCTCACCCCTCATCCAGCTAAACGAACAACATGATACAAGTACTGAGGGGAGACGGGGACAGTTCATGTGTAAATGTTTACTCAAGGACTAAAATAAGTGTGTTTTTAAAATGTAATGTTTATCTACCTTAGTGGCTTTCATTGTGGAATAATCCAAGAAAGTATGGATCATAATTGAGTATTGCACCATTTTTCGGACTATAAACCTGAGAAAAAAAAAAAAACAAGAAAAAAAAAATAAAAAATCACATGTATAAAAAAAAAAAAAAAAAAAAAAAAAATTCAGCAAAAATAAAAAAGTATTTTGCAGACCTGTGGCCATAGATTTGGGTAGAAGGACTTCAGCTCTCCCAAATCTGAGCAATGGAGAGATTGAAGGACAAGACATCAGACTGAGCCTTGGCTTCTAGGGCTCACTTCAGAGGTGCCTACCTTTTTGGTTTGTTAGCTTTCGTTCTGTTTTCACTTATGTTCAATTCACTCATGTTGTCATTTGTTTTCCTGCAAGGCCACTGACAGTTTACAAACACTTTGTTTATTTCTGGAGTTCAAAAAAAATCAGCAACAAAGGAATTAAACCATGGGAATGTTAAAAAAAAATAAAATAAAAAAAAGGACAAATGCTTCCATTTAAAAAAAATAAATAAATAAGTGGAACACAACACTTCAAAGAATGAATATTTCTTGTGCTACTTTCAGAACTCTGGGATTGAACAGTGTTGTCTTGTTCTGTTTAACCTTCTTTGTTCTGTGTTAATGTTGATTTCATTGACTATCTGAAGCCTGTATGTTTTATGTTGATTATATATATTTTTCCTTTATATAAAAAAAAAAAAAAAAGAAAAGAAAAAAAGACATAATTGCTCACTATCTTGCACACACACGAAAAAGTGGATCTTGTCTCAGGAAGGCCAGGGTTCCAGAGTACCAACTCCACGCCATTTTAATGTACATTTTTATGATGAGTAAAAAAAATGGATGATTTAAAAGAAACAATTCTAAGCACTGAAAGTTATGGATTTCAGAAGAAGAGAAAATACCTTTTGTTTCTAAATCCGTAGCAGTTACATAATAACCAAATAATGGACTTTAAATGAAAATGGAGTGCTTTATATATAAATCTATATATTAAAATTGCTTTACATTTAAAAACAAAAAGGTCAATGATTTTGATTGTTAAAAAAAAAAAGAAGAAAGACAGTGAATAACATGCAAAATGCTGTATGTTTGAATCTTTATTGTGTTTTCTTAATGAGGTCCCGTCCTGACTGAATCAGGAACATTGTGCATTACTCTTTCTTTCCTCTTTCTCTCTCTCATTCTCCCACAGCGGGTATTATTAATAGAGAAATCAGACTTTTGTGGAACATTTTTCACATTTTGGAGGATGTTTGTAAAACATGAGCTGGTTGTAAAGGATCATGAAACTATGCACAAGTGTTTGGGGGGCGGGGGGGAGATGGGGGTTTTATGGCCTACTTCTAAGTGGCTGATCTATTGCCGGGGTTTTTGGGATCCAATGTGTTTTTATTTTATTTTTAAGGGGGTGGAGGGGGAGGTGATACATGTATAGCCCTCTGCCTCCAGCTTCCTTCCCTCGATTCAGATTGACCTAGCGCTACATCGCCATGCTGTGTATTCCTAAAACCAATGAGCGTCTCACTCTTTAGCACTGTGGGATTCTAGCCTGTCACCCTCAAGGGTTTTTTTCTCAGTTAAGGTTTTTTTTAGGGTGGGGTGGGTGATGTGGGATTAGGGCTGCTTTTTTCTCTTCTTTTTTTTTTTTTTTTTTTGCCTTTTTCTTTTTTTTTTTTCTTTTATATTAAGTAAAAATGTCTGTACTGAGATTTAATGAAAAGTCAGTGGCTTGTAATGTTTTATTTTTTTTCTCTCTGTATATCTCTTTTTCCTCATAGAATGTGATTGTTAAATGACATGCACCGAAACAAATGTTTTCATGAACTATGGAGCTTCTTTCAAATATTAATAAAATAGCATTTTTTTCTTGGCTGTTAAAAATTTGGTGTTTGTTCGTTCCACCAAACCAATATCTTTTTGTGTTTCCTGGATGAGAGTCGCCTCCCGCTCACACATTATGCTTCTGCAGTAGAGCTGCTGTCATTTCCTGTAAATGTTTGCTGCACCGCGATGCCGGAGGTCACGTCAGGCTCTGAGGGTGAGCTGTCTTGGACATGCGTAGTAGTTGTCCTGTGGTTGTCGGATGTTGGGGTTAGCGTACACGGGGAAGTTGACTTCCTCCAGGTGTGAGGGGGCCTCAGGGTTATTTTGGGGGATTCCGATACTCTGCTGCTTCCTGGTCATTTCCTCATAGATAGGAACCGGAGGTTGCAGTCTGTGATGATTCCTCGCCTTCACCTACAACACATATCATTATTTTTAGGCCTTCTCGCTGGCAAGAGCTGAGACCGGGGACATTATGTTTCTAGGTTGTCCCGTCGTCTGTACGTACGTACAGTCTTGTGAACGCGATATCTTAACAGCGGCCGGAGCAAATTCATTCAAATTTTGTTCAAACACCTCCCGGACTCGAGATTGAACTGATTCGAATTTGGTGGTCAAAAGTCACTGTGACCTCACAAAACACATTTGGCAAATAACTCTTGACAATTTCACTTAAAAAGGATAAAATAATGAAATGATGAGATTTTGGACAGATAGAATGCAATGATGAATGTAAACTGCAACATGATTATTCTAGTTGTCTGTTATTTAGCAATCAGTTTATTCTCAGTATAGATTATCAAGAAGTTTCTGCACTTAATAATTACTCTTTATATGTTTATACTCAAGGCCTCAATTTCCTGTATGTATTTGTTACTTTTAACTTTTGTGTTAATCTGACACTGTTGTCCTAATTAATAGAAATTGTGAAAAAAATGTTTTCACAGTTTCCCAGAGTTAAAGGTGATGTCTTGAAAACACCCAAAAACCAAATGAGATTCAGTTTACAATCGTTAGGAAGACAGTAAAATTACCATCAAGTATTTACATTTGTGAAGCTGGAACCAGAGACTTTCTTTGCATCTTTTCTTAAGATATTACGTAACTGATAAATATATTGTTGTAGATTAGCTTTCTGACGATGTTTTTATTATGATGTATGTTAGGCCTTTCTTCTTTCAGATGAGAAAATAAACTATTACGTTGAACTGAGGAAAACAATAATACATTTTTAAGCCTCTTGTAACTGTCTGTGTTCTAGGTCAACCTTTCTTTTTGTTCAGAAAGAGACTGTTTTCATCCTCCAATTCTGCAGCCGATCCGCATGACTTAATGATAACTTTAAAATTAATAACAAGGGGAAAACCAAAATGAGGGGAAGGAAAAATGATGTGTGGGTTGGATGTTTAAATTCATTCTAAACATGTTTTGTGTCCAGGTCTGGTCCACAGCTGGTGATTTGAAACCCCTGTTCTGAGTAAGAGTAAATGTGTATATATAGATAAAATATACAGTACACAGAACGGCAAAGTCAAGGCTCGTTTAGGCTCGTTTAGGCCCAGTCAGCAAAATATCACACAATACAGGGATTATGCAGTATATTATAACACTTTTATAACTCAATATTGCTGAAATTTACACTGATTAAGTGAATTCTGTAATGTTTTTTTTTTTTTTTTTAAGACTACAGTTACCAAGATGGTTTGACATTGATGGTCATGTTTTAGGCTGTAGCTTGTTACAGTTGCTTGACAGATATATTGTATGTCTGTCAGTCAGTACTGATGAGAGTCCACATTTGATGACTGTTTTCTGTCATTTCATATTGATTTGGAGAATCTTTCCCTTTGCCATTAGGCATAATGTCAGATTTTGTGAGTCATGCACCAACAATCCCAGCAGTAATTATCATTTCCATAAATTGCCTCGAAAACTAGTTTCCTCAAACACATGTCTGTCAGGCCTCTATTAAAGCTTACACATTAATTGGTATTGAACTCAATATGACTCACTTAACTGTAACTGTAATTTTGATTTACAGCAATTGAAAAGCTAGTGCATCATTTAGAAATACTGCAAAATGATGGGACACGAGGAGACATACTGTTTGTCAAACACAGGTGCGTTGTTGCATCACATCATAAAAAACATCAGAAATGACCAATTCAGTTAAAAATGTAAACACTTACACATTTCTGTATGGTCAGCCAGCTGAGTGTGAGCAGAAGAAGCCCCACTACTGTAAAGATGGTCAGGAGCAGAGGAGGGTAACTGGGAGAGCACTGGCATGACCTCCCTGCACCACAAACACACACCAATACACATTTCAATCTACACAGAGGTACTTGGGGTTTAACTTCAGCAGAGTGTATTGTGAGGTGTCTGAACCACATACCTGTCCCTTCAACCAACAAGAAAACCTTTGGAGCACTGAGGATGATCTGATCCGAGCTGTTCTGCACTCTGTAGCTCAGCTCCCACATGTAGAGTCCCGTGTCACTGCGCTGTAAAAGGGTCATGGTCACATTGACCTGCAGGGAGTCCAGACCTCCACAGAGCTGCAGACGCCCCCTGTGTTCCGTGTTGACCCTCAGCCCACCGCCCTTGGCCATGGACAGCAGGGTCGTCTGGCTCTGGGCACTGCGGTGGTACAGGTGGAGGCCTGTCAGGGTGCTGTGCTCCTGCTGAGGGGAACAGGAGAGCTCCAGCGACTGGCTCTCTGTCAGCTGCCTAAAGATGAACTCTGCATAGGCTGAAGGAGAAAAAAATAGTTTCGAGTTAAAGTTCTAGCAAAAATACTGACAGCCTTTAGTCATGCTAGCGGCACAGCAATGTTGGTCAGTAAACCACTTTGTTCCGGACTGAAATATTTCAACAACTATTGGATGGATTGCTATGTCATCTTGTATAGATATTCATGGTCCCCTGATCCCCAGACTGTTTCTACTAGTGCATAGCGAGAACATGCAGTCTCCACACAGAAAGGACCTCGTCACGCTGTGGGGTCGAACCCAGAACCTTCTGGCTGTGGGGCGATAATGCTCACGACTGCACCCCCATAACCAAATTTCTATTTGTTAAATACTAGCAAAACTTATGATTGTCTTGTGAAGAATTTAAATACAACTTAAAAATATTTAGAAATAGTGCTAATTAGCTGATATTAATATAATTGCGGACATGGTCAATATTATGCCCGATAAACGTGATTTAAATGTCATTGTTTGCATTTAGCTGTAAGCCACGCTGTAAGCCACGCTGTAAGCCACGCTGTACAGCCTTTTGCGGAGCAGCAAGCATGGCTGTAACCAAAGCCCCACAACTGTGGTCGGATTGTCCTCCCAGCAAAGAAAAACAGATAACATTGTATTAGATGGGATAAAAACGTTGATGGATAAAGAAGTTACAGTTTTTGTAAGTAAAAAGTAAAAATGTTCTTACCTTCAAAGAGCTGAATGAAAATGAGAATACATGCCAAGCTCATCTTCATGGCCTTTTCAGTTATAAACACACAATAAGATATACCAAAGCTTAGTCATGTTGTACTCCTCCCATTTCCTTCTCGTCTATTGTGAGACTTTGTGAACACCCCCACTGTATTTATTGCTCTTCACCACAAAGCAGGAAGAGGACTTCAGTGTAATAACTGGTGTTGAAATACTGCTGTTGGTCTTGTGAGACAGTAAGATTGTGAAAGAGATTGAGGAAATTAATTTTAAATACTTTCTCTCGGGGTGTTAAGCATCAGACTTTAGAGCCATCAGCAACTGGATGCACTCTTTATGTATAAAGGGGGTGCTTCCAAAATTTAATAAAAGTCATAGTATAGTATGCTATAAAAATGTAATACAAATTTCATAGTATGTCATAAAATTAATTAATTAATTAATTAAATATTACTTCTTTATGACATGTTTTTTGAGATACAATACTATAACTATTGTATGGCGTTGTTATGGCCGACTATGACCTTTTGTGACATTTTTTGTGACAATACTATAACATGTTTTTTGTATGATGTATTATACTATGAATTTCTTATAACCTTTTAATGGTATACCATAAAATGGCTTTTTATGAAATCTTTGTGAGATACAAGACTATGACTTTTTTAATGACATACTATAGTAACCTTTTTTGATCTCTATGAATCTTTTAGATTGGCATTTTGATGACGACTACAAACTATGCTATGACTTTTTTCGACAAACTATACTTTATGACATACTGCACTATTGCTTTTTATTACTTTTTGTTTTTGACAGACAATACTTCAGTTTTTTTACTTTATTCAACATACTTTTCTCTATGACTTTTTAAATAAACTTTTTCAACATGCTTTACTATGATTTTTTTTTAAAACCTTTTTGACATACGATACTATGTTGTTTCTATTATATTTTTGACATGCTATACTATGACTTATTTTTTAAACGTACTATACTTAGACTTTTTTGACATACTATACGATAATTCTTTTGACATACTATGTTGTACTAGACTGTTTAGTCTGGTCTGGAGAGCAAGTAATGGGATCGACTCAAATGCAGAACAAATTTGGAGGCAGCAGAAACTATGCAATGATTTGAAAAATGCTTACAAACTTAAATACAACAGAAGAGGCAGCATACAGCAGTCGAGGACACGGGCAAACTTGTACAGAACTCCAAACATAAATGAAGACAAACCAATAAAGAATAAAGTAACTGGGCTGGTATAAATAAGGACTGAGTAATGGGGAAGTGGGAGCAGGTGAGCAGGAACACAGGCGACCACAGGGCTCACCAAAAAAAAGTTTAACTAATGAGGGCGGGCAGACAATGAAAAAAACAAAAAACGGGAAAACAAACAATGGCTGGAAGTAAAACAAGACACATGACAAGTTAACTTCTAAATAAAAGCAGGAAACACTTGACACCTGAATGAAACATAAAACAAAGAAAAAGCAAGCAGAATGCCCAACAATTCTCTGGAAACTGAAAGATGCAACACAGTCAGAACATAAAAAGTCAGAGAGCATAATTCAGACCATACTATACACTATACTATGAAGTTTTTATAATTTTTTTGACATACTTTAGTATGACGTTTCGCAACATACTATGATATTGCTTTTTTAATATTATTTGGGTATTATAGACTATGACTTTTTCAACTTACTATAATATGATTTTTTTTGGGACATAGACTATGTCTTTTTGTACATACTATTTCATGTTATTGTTTTGTTTTTTTGACAAAATATACTTCAGAACACTGCACACTGTCTTCTTCACTCGCTTTCAGAAAATTTAAGAGTTACAGGCTGATTAGTAGATGATTAGACTCAGGTGTGTAGTGCTGCTCTGATGAGGCTAATTGTCTGAATATAAAGTAAAAATTGCTTCACTACTCAGATTGTTGTGCTGCCTAGTGGGTCAGACAGGAAGACAGTTTGCAGCCTGAACCAGATTGCTGTTTTTTTGTGCTATGAAGACCTTGTGTTTTTCTGTTAGCCTCCTGGTTGGACTCTGTTTCAGGTCATGTTTTGCTTTTCCTCCCCAACATTACACTCAACAAGCTTTAATTCAAAGTCCTCAGATCACAGGGAGCTCACAACACATTCAGCAAGAAAAGGCTCCAGCCGAGGAACAAGAGCAGGTGAACACGGTCAGAGTGACCTGCCATCCAGACTCTGTGGAGATTATTATCAAAGCTGACATGTTTAGAGTTGGAGCTCCTGTTAATAGCGATGAATTACGCCTTGGAGTGGAGGACGATGACTACTGTAGAGCTACAACGTCTTCAGAAGATGAGTACATAATCCTTGTTGGACTCGTGGACTGCGGCACCAAACAAAGGGTAATTAATTATTTCAATTAATTTATAATACGCTATACTAGTTTTAAACACATCTACTCCCCACAGATGACTGAAGACACTCTGGTCTACACAAACTTGCTCATATACTCTCCTCTGGCCTCTCCAGATGGGGTGGTTCGAATGGATGAGGCTGTAATTCCAATCGAGTGTCATTATGAAAGGTCTGTCTTTTAAAGCTCATTTCTTTAAAGTGCTCTAGACACTGTCTCACTATTTTGAAAATGCTTTTTCTGTTTCTTAGGAAGTACAGTTTGTCCAGTTCTTCACTCATGCCCACCTGGATCCCCTTCATGTCTACCCAAGCTCCAGTGGCAACTTTGGAGTTTGCCTTGAAAATTATGACAAGTAGGTTTTGTTCACATGTTTGTTTTTACTTATTTTATATATCTATCTATCTATCTATCTATCTATCTAGCAGATGACTGGCTTCATCGAAGAGGCTCTAATGTGTTTTACCTCGGCGAGCCCATCGGCATCGAAGCCTCAGTCATAGTTGGACATCACATGGTGCTCCGAGTGTTTGTGAGCAGCTGTGTGGCTACACTTAACCCAGATGTCTACTCTGAGCCGAGATACGTCTTTGTTGAAAATGGGTAAGCACTTGGAAGGTG
The DNA here is from genome assembly GCA_016806645.1 of Ophiodon elongatus. Lineage (NCBI taxonomy): Eukaryota > Metazoa > Chordata > Actinopteri > Perciformes > Hexagrammidae > Ophiodon > Ophiodon elongatus. The sequence continues at coordinate 4,233,035 of JACSYO010002129.1, forward strand.
GCAACTTGATGAATAAATCAAAAGGGGAACCTAGAAAACATAATTTTACATGTTAATTTGCTTACAGGTCTTAAGGATTGCTGCACTATGTTAAGAGTTTTATGGCTCCAGAGGACGCTGTGTGAAGTCTGAGTGATGTCATGTTAGGCTGTCAGTTGGGTCTGAAGACTACAAATTAGAAAATGAAAGAGGGTGTGGTGTTAAAAATAAATGAGTTTAGGCTAGCTAGAGTGCAGTTTGGATTTAAATTGTCTTTCTAGACTTCTCAAAATGGCATGATTTTTGGTCTTGGCTTAATCACAACTGTATTTTGGCATTGAAGGGAAGATTAGCCACTACTGGCTCAACTAACTCAAATCTCATCCCCCTCCCCCTCACAGGTGCTTGGTTGACTCTGAGCTTCCAGGTTCTAGGTCTCACTTCTTATCAAGGACACAGGATGACAAGCTCCACTTGACCATTGATGCCTTTAAATTCCATAATGAGGGCAGAGGAGAAGTGAGGCTCTACTTTAATTGGCTAAAGTCATTATTACCCATGTAGATTGTTTTCCCACTTACATTTTTCCTCCAACAGCTCTACATCACTTGTCACCTGAATGCTGTACCAAAAAATGATGCAGAGGCACCAAATAAGGCATGCACTTTTGTAAATGGAAGGTAAGTGAGATCTGGCCTTAAATGTGTCATATTGCACAAATGCAGAGTAAATTAAGTGTGTGTGACTACTTTAATTGCTTTTCAGATGGAGGTCAGCTGATGGTAATGACTATTTATGTGGGTATTGTCAAAGTCACGATAAGCCCAGCAGCCCTGGCAAGTTTGGTCCTCGTGGGTTTGAAAAGCCAAATGAACCTGAACCGTTCTGGAGGAGTGAACTGGGGACCAATACAGGTTGGGTTCCTTTATAGAAACTTGTGTAATGGGAAACTGCGATGTCAGGCTTCACGCATGGTTTTGTACTTTTAATTCTTTAGTGTGGGAACAGGAGGCAAGAGTGGGTCCGGTGATTGTCTTGCCAGCCCAGCAAAACAGTGGGCCAATACCTGTGGAGGAGCTTCCTCCTGGTCTGAATAAAATCAGCAGACCTTCACTGTTTGGCAGCCAGTGGAGAAGTGGAATAAACGAGGAAGTTGGTAAGTTGAACTCAAAATTGCATGTTAATCTTTATTATTTTTTTGGGCCCATATGTTACTGTACTTTCTGCTTTACAAAGAAAGATCTGAATGAAAAATATTTCTCTTCTAGATGAGAAGGGACTGGTTCTTGGTTCAAAATCTACACCAGACAAGGTGGTGGTTCAGACTTTGGATACTAAGCAGAATCAAGATGAAAATAGTGGAACAGATCTAGAAGGTAAAATATGGAAATTTAACAAATCTTTATTTTTAATCTTTTAAATAAATGTCACTGTAGCATGGCAATTAAAACCCCCTCTAATTACAGATGGAGATGGTGCGACTGTCTCTGCCCTTCTAGAACAGGAATCTCCCGAGGTTGACTTGGCATCAGAGGCAGAGTCACTGGACGAAAACAGCATGGCAACCCTCGGCAACGTCAACCCAACTGTTCAGTTTACTGTGGATGTGACCAAAATGTCAAATGCAACAGAAAATGTCTTTTCAAATACAAATGACCCCCAAATATAATAAACTATTAAAACAATTTATTTTAAATTGATTACCCTTTATATATGCTGTTGATGCCTAGATTTTCTGCAATGCACAAAGATGAAACCTTGTTAAAAGGAGTGTACAGGCTTTAGTGGTATCTAGCAAGAGGTTCCAGATTTGCAACCAGCTAAATACCCCAGCTTTGTAAATGTTTAACGTTGCGGTTTTGCCACCCATTGTTGCCTTTTCCTCCTGGTACACAAGGTGAGCATTGTATACTAGCCACTAAAACGTGTGTGTGAATTTTGGACGCCAGTGTCAGCAGTCAAACCAACGTTAACTTTAAAATGCCACAATCCAAACTTCAGAGGAGGCAACCTGTGCAATTTAAAAACGGTTTTCTGAGCTCTCTGGTGTTTCTCTTACTTTTCCCAGCTGTCCAGTTTCCACACCAAATAAGTCCATATTTAGTATGCATGCTTTCTTTTTCGAGCATCTTAATACCTTTTCCAGTGTGAACGCACCATATACTGTATACCTACTTAGAATTAGTCTGGGACACTTGTTTAATCACGGTTATGGAAGCGGCCACAGAAGGGTTAAAATGTAGCGAGGACAGCAGAGACACTGCAAAATTAAATATGGTTCAGTGCAGAACTGTTGCGATATAAAGATGTATATTCGTTCTGAATATGAATTTAATGTAATTCTGCAGACTTTAAAGCTGTACAATGTCAAATTGGGATTGAAATTTGACTAGGTCTTTTCAAGGAATGTACGTTAGTGAGACTATTCTGGTTCAAAGGTAGGGAAGTCCTGAGATGTGGTTTAGTTCAAAACATTTTACTCCTTTTTTATGAATACCAGATATGGCATGTGAATTATCAGGTATGTTCTTTTGCTGCCATGTACTGTCTTTAAAAAAAATAAAAACTTTGCAAATAAAATGTCATAAGTGTTGCCAACAAGATGAAATTTGACATTTTCATTGAACTTTAATAAACCATAGGATTCCGTATGAATTAACCTATATAATGATGGGTGCAGTGGCATTGCCGGGGGTGGGGTCGTTGACCTGCAAGTTGCTTATGCAGAATTTGGTAGGGCTCGGCGGTGTTTCCAAACTTGAGTAGGCTTGTTTGCCGTAAATGTTTTCTTCCTTACAATCAATGTACTCCTTCAAATTAAAGCTATATATTTATTTTTCTTAAGGAAAAGAACAATTTGGAGAACAATGATTCGCCTATAGGCAACACATTAAAACTGGATTGTTGTGGAACTCAAAATGGTAACTATACCAGTATTAGTCGATGCACATCAGATCATTACTATCATTAACTGTCAACATGAAGCCAAAGTACATCAGTATGTGATTCCTTAACGCTCATATTGACGGAGTTCTCAACTAGTCTATATAGCCTACTACAACTGCATAATAGAATTTCTGAAAATCAGTTAACAGCTTTTGGTTTTGGTGTGCCATGACAATATTGTCAGTGGCCCCATCTGGACACCCTTATGAACAATATCTGGGTGCACCACTGGTTAAGTGTGGGCCAATCACAGGCCTGTATCTCAGTGTGACTGCAGCTTTAATTCTCCCACATTAGTTAATGAGTAACTGCGTCCAGCTGTCGGCTCCATGTGATTTGATTGGTCTGAACTTGGAAGTATTTAAGATTGAATGTTTCAACCTCCTGCATCCTTACTTACAATTGGGATTTCTGAAATTGTCCTTAACCTACTGTCTTACTGATTGTGCTGAGCAGAAGGCTTTGCAGTGTTGTCCCGTTGTTTTGAGGAAAGAGCACAATGGTAATTGCAGTTCACTCCGCCTCTCTTGCCCTGCTGCTATCTTTTGCTTTTAGTGTTGGAAATGCCATTCGCACTTTGAAAGATGGACCTATGATAGATGCTGAAGGAAGGGAATATAAATCTATCAATTTCAGAGTTGAGCCAGAAGACGTCAGCTGGCCACAACTCGTGGATGAATCCACAGTCCGTGTGCAATGCACAGACTCATCCATGATCGTTGTGGTAAAGGCTGACCTGTATAAAAATGGGCGCCTTGTGTCTCCAGAGGAGCTTTTTTTAGGAGAACCAGAGCGTTCACAGAGAAGTCAGTGCCGAGCTGTTGCTGCTAGTGACACTGAATATGTCATTGAAGCTGGACTGCAAGACTGTGGCTCCAAATTAACTGTAAGTTGTTGATAATTGGCTGAGTAAAAGTTGACTTTCCAGAATGTTCAATGACTTTAAATGTCTATTTGTCTCAAGGCATCTGAGGAGTCGTTGATCTACTCAAACAAGCTGATAATATCGCCAGCTGCCAGTTACCATGGGATTACAAGAAGGACGCATGCTGTAGTTCCTGTTTCCTGTCACTATAAAAGGTGAGATTTGTATTGTTTTGCACAGAGAAGCTGTTTTGTGACTACATGATGGCTGACTTTAACTTTTCTGTGACAGGACACACCTTGTGAGCAGTAATATTCAGCACCCGCCCCTGACCCCCTCCACTCCTTCAAAAGTTTCAACTTCTGCTTTCTCTCTAAAGCTGATGACTGGTACGTGTGCACAATTTGTTTTTGTTAATAAGGGTGCATACAGTGACGTCTGTGTCTTCATTTAGATGACTGGACGAGTGAGACGTTCTCCAGGGTCTTCTACACTGGAGAACTCCTGCGGCTCGAGGCATCTTACACTGGTCCTGACTTAGGACAAGGACGGCTCTTCATCGACAGCTGTGTCGCCACTCTGTCACCAGACACAACGTCAGTTCCCAGATATTACTTCGTTGACAACCATGGGTAAGAGTAGCTCAGTAGGCCTAGCAGTATGAAACAAAAACTGGCTTTTGACTTGGATGAGAATTTTATTTATTTTTTTGTCAGGTGCCTCGCTGATGCAAAAGAGTACGAGTCAAACGCACTATTCCAACCCAGAACGAGTGCTTCTTCGCTTCAACTGCAGCTTAATGCTTTCCTGTTTCACCAGGATTCAAGGAACTCGGTGAGCCTTTTTCATAACTCGGTTGAAAATGCTCCCAAGTGGTGACATTTCTGTGAACTATTTCTTTTTTCTTTTGTTGTAGATATTTATCACTTGCCAGCTGAAAGCAACCTCTGAAATATGGAAGATCAACCACCTCAACAAGGCCTGCAATTATGTAGATTCAAGGTGTTTTTTCTTTTTTTTTTTTTTCATTTTTTCTTTTGTGTCGTAGTGCCTTAATTTACTCTACAATGCCTTGTTCTGGTATGGAAAGTTTTTACTCAACTCTGTCGGTGGATCATTGACATGGGAACATCTTTTTAAAATGCATGCAAAATTTCAAAAAGGCTGGAAAAGTTTCTAATCCTGTGGTTTAATGGCCTTTAATCTTATGTTTAAATACATCGGTTTTCTATGCTGCCTTGTGAAAGTTGTTAATATTTAAGCTTCATGGTGTTTGAGGGTGTCACCCTTACCCATGGGGCATATGTAAATAACGTCAAATTAAAGCTTGAGTCAGCGTATATCTGCCATCATTGTTTGAAATACAAACTACTGTGTAATGTCTGCACAGCCAATTTGGATAAAACGAATGCAACAAAACAGGTAGAACTATTCATGACTCATTATTTCTCTGAACAATAATGAAACTGAACAAACTTGGAGAAACCATGAACTATAGCTCCGGGAATCAAATATTATAACGAACCTCAAATACATTGTCTATTGCAAATATATTGACATGGAGTAAAATTGTAAATGTTTTATGACTAAATCTGTATCCTTTCTCATTAGATGGATCAATGTGGATGGCCGTGATGTGTGTCAATGTTGTGACAGTATCTGTTACAGAAGTACGCCAGACTACTACACAAATCTGAGACGTCAGATCCCTGAAGGTATGCTGCAGATCCTAATTACATTTTCATAACTAGTGTAAACTTATTTCTATGCAAAAGTTACAACAAAATGTCCTTATTCCAGTTTTTTGTGTTTCAGATATCGTGGCATGTCGAACTGTAAAACTTGGTCCTTTAATGGTTTTCCCCAGCAAGTAGGCAAATAACTGAAATCCAGACAAGCGCTCAATATGTCAATGATGTTTCATTGTCTTGGCATTGGACATTAAATTCAACCATCCTAAGTTCTGTGTTCTTTTTGATGACCTATTTGGCAGTGTACTAGCTTTTTTTTTTTTTTTTTGAGGGGGGGGGTGTATTTTGAAGGTTTATACTGGAAAAAGTGCGGCGGTAGAAGCAGATATAGTGCTGCAAGAATGAATCCTGAGTGACATGAGACCCAGATGTGCAAAAATGTTGACAAAGTAAATATCTTTTTTTTTTTTAAGTAAGGTCTGTGGCTGAAGAGATTTTAACTTTTTGTACTAAGATATCAAATGCATCAGTAGATGCCCCTCTTGCGACTTTAGAGGCATGGGAGTCTTTAAAAAAAGGCAGTTAAAAAGAAGATAATGGACTCTAAAAAACGGCAATATGCCAACTAGTTGGCCTTCAAAGCCTTGTTGCGTAATGGAAAAGTATAGTTTCTCACGCGTGATGGAGAACTACGGTGGCCTTCAGGTAATTTGACAACACGGAAGGCTTTCACTATGGTCAGTGATTGGTTTGTCCTTTCTGTGCTACTGCGGCAATATTGTGGACTCCGTGCAGAGGACCTGCTCTATGGAAATGATTCATTCTAGGCTAACGTAAACACGGTTTTTCGCTTCAGGTAATTATAAACCTATACTATAGTCCACTTCTGCTCATAGACCCAATTAAATGATTGCAGTTTCTTACTCTGACCAGCGGATGGCAGTGAACCCTCGGCTGTCAAGTTCACTAGCCAAGGCAGATGCAACATTTCCAGTGACTTTAAAATCAATATAGCTATAAGTTGTCATTAGATTTCAAAGGAAACCATGGATTTTTACATGTTGTATGCCATCATTCAAGTAAGGCTTAAAATGAATGCATTCAGAACAAATTATACATTTCTGACCAGCTAAACTGAAGGAGGCAGAGTAGAAAGATGGGGTTTCCTCCTTGGTGTTGTATGTGCAAGGTTTATTTACATGATGTTGAATGACTTATTGCATTATTCCTCTATAAAACCATCTTTCTATTGACAGCCTCCTTACACAATATTTTGATAAGGAGTAATTGGTTAAAGTTTACAAATACGTAAAACAATGAGAATATGTAAAAAGCAGCACAAAGACATGTCAAGGGTTTATGAACTGGTTTAGTGAAAGAAAAAAGTTCATATTCAGACATTAGCAAAGAATCTAGAGCGCTTTAAGACAAGTTTATTTGTATAGCACATTTCAACAAGGCAATTCAAAGTGCTTCACATAAAACCATTAAAAACCAACATAATGCAAAAGAAAAGATTTAAGAACATTCATTTAAACATTAAAAACGGTTCGTAAAACATTAAAAAGCTAAAAGAAAAATATAGAATCCTTTGCATTCTACTGTTTAGGTTGGCTGAACATCTGTTTTAGTTACTTCTGGGACTAAATTAGTTTTATTTTGAATCCCCTGGACTCTTTCCAGTTCCCTGAATTGGAGTTTACAAGTCGTCCAGAATCTTTTCAATTCCCTGAACTGAAGCGTTTACACGTTCCCCGAACTCTTACTAGTTAAAAGTTGCAGTTTAAGAAATAGTGAAATGCAGAAAATTAAGATCCTTGAATCTGGTTCAATTAAAGGCAACAGCAAACAAGAGTCTTCAATCTGGATTTAAAGGAGTTTAGGGTCTCAACAGACCTGCAGCTTTCAGGGACCCTGTTCCAGATATGTGGAGCAGAAAAACTGAACACTGCTTCTCCATGTTTAGTTCTGACTCTTGGAACAGAAAGTAGACCAGTCCCAGATGACCTCAGGTGTCGGGATGGTTCATGAGGTAGCAGCATATCAAATGTATTTAGGCCCTAAACCATTCTGTGCTTTATAAACCATCAGCAGGATTTTAAAGTCAATTCTTTGTTGGACAGGAAGCCAGTGCAAAGACCTCAGAACTGGAGTGATGTGATCCACTTTCTTGGTCTTAGTGAGGACTCGAGCTGCAGCGTTTTGATTGACTTTTTACAGAGACCTGTAAACACACCGTTACAGTAGTCGAGTCTACTGAAGATAAAAGCGTGGACAAGTTTTTCTAAATCCTGTTGAGACATAAGTCCTCTAATCCTTGCTATATTCTTCAGGTGATAGTAGGCTGATTTTGTAATTGTCTTTATGGCAGTTCAGGTTGAGGTCTGAATCCATAACTACACCTAGATTTCTGGCTTGGTTGGTTGTTTTGTAACATCAGTGATTGAAGCTGAGCGCTGACTTTCAATCGTTCATCCTTGCTACCAAAAACAATTACTTCTGTTTTATTTTTATTTAATTGAAGGAAATTCTGGCACATCCAGTTGTTGATTTGTTCAATGCATTTACTCAGCCCTTGTATGGGATTATAGTCCCCTGGTGATATAGTTATGTAGATTTGTGTGTCGTCTGCATAATTATGATAACACACTTTGTTGTTTTCCATAATCTGAGCCAGTGGAAGCATGTAGATGTTGAACCTTGGGGAAGGGACAGATCCTAAGACAAATATTTATGATTAAGCTTCAGTTTACCTTAAAAGCCCCCAAAAACACTGAAGCTTCTAAACCAGCCAAGTAATATAAAAATAATTTTAGTTTTATAGCACCTTTCAAGTTGGGAGCACAAAGTGCTTTCCACAGAAAGCGGATCAATACCAATACAAAATATCAAGAAACAAAAACGGCAAAATAAAAGCGCACAAGATCGTATGAAATACATTTACAGATGAATCAATCCAAAGCATATAAGGTGGGACAGTTGAAACTATTAAAATAAACTTGAGAAGCAAGTGGTTGCACAACAGAGCTATATTTAAAAATGAATGAATAAATATAATTAATTGTCAGTCGGTAAAAATGTGTCTTAAGTCAGGATTTAAAAGCAGAAACAGTGTCAGTAGATCGGATACTCACTGGAAGACTGTTCCAGAGTGGAGGTGCCAGTACAGCAAACGCTCGATCACCCTTAGACCTTAACCTGGACTCTGGAATAGCTAGCAGGCCTAACACAGTTTATCTGAGACCTTTTTTAACAATAGGGAGCTTAAAGTTAACTGTAATTTGGCGCCTGGCCATGCAAAGACTTGTAAGTAAGGAGTAACATTTTTATTTTGTGACATCCAGTCTCTCACATTACCTATGCAGCTCTGTAGTTTGGCTAGCTTGTTACATTCAAAGGGTTTAATGGAGAGATATAACGTCTGCATCACAGTAAAATGAGATGTTATGGTGCTGAATGATATGACCTAAAGGAAGCATATACAGAGAGAAAATAAGTGGTCCAAGAATAGATCCTTGAGGTATGCCACATGGTGCTGTGCACTTGAGGAGATGAATGAATTCATTGAGATATAAAATGTTCTATTTGACAGATAGGAGGAGAACCAATCCAGAGCTGTTCCAAAAATGCCAACCCAATCCTTAAGCCTTTTTACGAGTAGTGTGATCGATGGTGTTGAACACTGCGCTAAGGTCAAGCAGCACCAGTACAGAACAGTGTCCAGAGTCTGCAGCCATTAGTTGGTCATTTGTAACCCTTAGAAGAGCTGTTTCAGTACTATGTAGCTTCTGAAATCCAGATTGAAATTTCAAAAAAATGCTGTTGTTATTTAGTGCTTCCAGAAGTTGTCCTAAAACCAATTTTTTGGGCAATTTTGAGATTGGTCTAAATACAATTTTAAACTGATGGATCAAGACCAGATATTTTTAACAGTCCTTTATACAGGCTATTTTAAAATATTCTGGGACACATTCAGAGCAAAAGGAGCCGTTTAAAATTTGTAGCAAAGGAGGGTCAACTTCCCCCAACACTTCGCTGAACAGTTTTGTCGGAATGATATCCAGATGACTGTATACGGGTTTTATATGGGACACAGTGTCGATCAGAGTTTCCATATCAACTGGCTGAAAGCTATCAAGCAAATGTGGACATGGACAAGGAAGAATCATGGGAGAATCTGGAAAGGCAATGTTTGCTCAAATTTGGTGAATTTAGTTGAGAAAGAAGAATAGAAATGTCTCAGTCAGCAGCAGATGAAGCTGAGGGACTCGAAGTGGGAGGTTTGACAAGCTGAGTAATGGTTGTAAAAGTACCATAATATTCTCAGACACGGTATGAAATAAGTACAAGAAGCAGAAAATATGTTTTTTCATTTAACTGTATTCTTCAGGTAAAAACTTGTCTCCCTTTTTTGTACAATATCCAAAAAACCCTATTATCGTGATTTAATTATTTTTCCAGCTCAGCCGTCGCCATGTTGAGAGCTGCGTGGAAACAATCCCTCTACTCTGAATATTTCATTGAGAACCTTAAAAACCTCAAAAAGAAATTGTACTTTCATAAGTTGGTTGCATTCAAAAGAAAACTAAAATAAATCCACAGTATGAATTGCCAACACAACTTCAATAAATAAGCCTGTGTACAGAATTGTGCAGAAATTCAAATCTACATTACAACAGCCAAATACAGACTAAGGCTACACCCAAGAACAGGGCAAAAAACTAACATAGTTTATGATAATAAGGCAGCTCCTTGAGTAACTGGTTAGAAAACTGGAACTTTTCAAAAACAGTAATGTAAATGATTGCTGGATATTGTTTATCGATTTATATATTTTAAAAAGGGACTTCATTTAGTTTCGATGTCTACAGTAACACATTTTAATTTCCAAAGAAACAAGCAATAAAGCAAATATGTGTGAAATGTTTTAACAGATTCAAATATGGTTGTATCCCCCTCAACTTCATCAGACTTTGGTCTTGAGTCTTAGAGGGTGTGAAACCAATTAAAGGTTGATTAGTAGATGATTAGACTCAGGTGTACAGTGCTGTTTTGATGAGGCTGATTGTCTGAATATAAAGTAAAACTTGCTTCACTACTCAGATTGTTGTGCTGCCTAGTGGGTCAGACAGGAAGACAGTTTGCAGCCTGAACCAGATTGCTGGGTTTTTTGTGCTATGAAGACCTTGTGTTTTTCGGTTAACCTCCTGGTTGGACTGTGTTTCAGGTCATATTTTGCTTTTCCTCCCCAAGATTACACTCAACATGCTTCAATTCAAAGTCCTCAGATCACAGGGAGCTCACAACACACTCAGCAAGAAAAGGCTCCAGCCGAGGAACGAGAGCAGGTGAATACTATCCGAGTGACCTGCCATCCAGACTCGTTGGAGATTATTATCAAAGCTGACATGTTTGAAGTTGGAGCTCCTGTTAATAGCGACGAATTACGCCTTGGAGTGGAGCACAATGACTACTGTAGAGCTGCAATGTCTTCAGAAGATGAGTACATAATCCTTGCTGGACTCGTGGACTGCGGCACCAAACATTGGGTAATAAATTAATTTCAGTTAATTTATAATACGCTATACTAGTTTTAAACACATCTACTCCCCACAGATGACTGAAGACACTCTGGTCTACACAAACTTGCTCATATACTCTCCTCTGGCCTCTCCAGATGGGGTGGTTCGAATGGATGAGGCTGTAATTCCAATCGAGTGTCATTATGAAAGGTCTGTCTTTTAAAGCTCATTTCTTTAAAGCGCTCTAGACACTGTCTCACTATTTTGAAAATGCTTTTTCTGTTTCTTAGGAAGTACAGTTTGTCCAGTTCTTCACTCATGCCCACCTGGATCCCCTTCATGTCTACCCAAGCTGCAGTGGCAACTTTGGAGTTTGACTTGAGAATTATGACGAGTAGGTTTTGTTAATTTCTGATGTGTTTTTTGATATATTGCAGTCACTATTTATCCATACAAATTTTTGTGCAGATGACTGGCTTTATCGAAGAAGCTCTAATGTGTTTTACCTCGGCGAGCCCATCGACATCGAAGCCTCAGTCAGAGTTGGCCATCACATGGGGCTCCGAGTGTTTGTAAGCAGCTGTGTGGCTACACTTAACCCAGATGTATACTCTGAGCCGAGATACGTCTTTGTTGAAAATGGGTAAGCACTTGGAAGGCAGCAACTTGATGGTAAATCAAAGGGCAACCTAGAAAACATTGTTAAGCCTTTTATGGCTCCAGCGGACGCTGTGTGAAGTCTGATAAATTGCCCTCCCCTTTACAGATGCTTGGTTGACTCTGAGCTTCCAGGTTCTAGGTCTCACTTCTTATCAAGGACACAAGATGACAAGCTCCACTTGACCATTGATGCCTTTAAATTCCATAATGAGGACAGAGAAGAAGTGAGGCTCTACTTTAATTGGCAAAAGTTATTACCCATGTAGATTGTTTTCCCACTTATGTTTTTCCTCCAACAGCTCTACATCACTTGTCACCTGAATGCTGTACCAACAAATGATGCAGAGGCACCAAATAAGGCATGCACTTTTGTAAATGGAAGGTAAGTGAGATCCAGCCTTAAATATGTCGTATTGCACAAATGCAGTGGAAGTGTGACTATTTTAATTGCTTTACAGATGGAGGTCAGCTGATGGTAATGACTATTTATGTGGGTATTGTCAAAGTCACGATAAGCCCAGCAGCCCTGGCAAGTTTAGTCCTCGTGGGTTTGAAAAGCCAGATGAACGTGACTCCTTCTGGAGGAGCGGACTAGGGACCAATACAGGTTGAGTTCCTTATAGAAACTTGTATAATGGATACCCTGCAATCTTGGCTGCAAATGCATTTCAGTAGCCAAAATGTTTTGCGACTTCAGGCCTCACACATGGTTTTGTACTTTTAATTCTTTAGTGTGGGAACAGGAGGCAAGAGTGGGTCCGGTGATTGTCTTGCCAGCCCAGCAGAACAGTGGGCCAATACCTGTGGAGGAGCTTCCTCCTGGTCTGAATATAATTGGCAGACCTTCACTCTTTGGCAGCCAGTGGCGAAGTGGAATAAACGAGAAAGTTGGTAAGTTTAAGTCGAAATTGTTAGATAATCTTTATTTTTGTGGACCCATATGTTGAAGCACTTTCTGCTCTGCAAAGAAAGATCTGAATGAAAAATATTTCTCTTCTAGATGAGAAGGAACTGGTTCTTGGTTCAAAATCTACACCAGACAAGGTGGTGGTTCAGACTTTGGATACTAAGCAGAATCGAGATGAAAATAGTGGAACAGATCTAGAAGGTAAAATATGGAAAGATTAAGCAAATCTTTATTAATCTTTTAAATAAATGGCACTGTAGCATGGCAATTAAAACCACCTTTAATTACAGATGGCGACGATGTGAAAGTCTCTGCCCTTCTAGACCAGGAATCTCCCGAGTTCGGCTTGGAATCAAAAGGCGCGGCGCTGAACGAAAACGGCATGGCAACCCTCGACAATGTCCGCCCAACTGTTCAGTTTACTGTGGATGTTACCAAAATGTCAAATACAACAGAAAATTCCCTTTGATACAAATGACTCCCAAATATAATAAACTATTAAAACTATTGCTTTTAAATTGATTACTTTTTACTACAAAGTAAGTGGTTGTTTTTTACGATAGTGTTCTTGCATAGTTTTCCTGCAATGCACAAAGAAACATTTGTTAAAGGAACCAGTGTGTAGGCTTTAGTAGCATCTAGCAAGAGGTTCCAGATTTTCAATCAGCTGAATGCTCCTGCTTTCTAAATGTTTAAAGTTGTAGTTTTGCCACCCATTGTTGCATTTCCCTCCTGGTACAAAAGGTGAGTGTTGTATAGTAGCCACTAAAACGTGTCTGAATTTGGGACACCTTTGTCGGCAGTCAAACCAACTTTAAAATGCCACAATCCAAACTTCGGGGGAGGCCAAGTACGACATTAAACACTGTTTTCCCGAGCTCTCTTTCTCTAACTTTTCCCAGTTTCCACACCAAATAAGTCCATATTTAGTATGCATGCTGTCTAGAGTATACTTACTGCCTTTTCCACTGTGAAGGTATTATATACTATACCTACTTGGACTAAGTTTGGGACACTTATTTCATCAGTTATGGAAGCGGCCACAGAAGGGTTAATGTAGGAAGCACAGCATAGCCAAAAACTGCTAAATTAAATATGGTTCACTGCAGAACTGTTGGGACAAAGGGGTATTGTTCAGTCTGAATATTAATGTAATTGTAAGAACTTTATACTAACATGTACAATGTCAAATTTAGATGTTATGGAGGTGAAAATGTTACTGTTCTATAGAGGAATGTACATTAGTGAGACCATTCTTTAAAGGTAGGGAAGTCTTGAGCTGTGGTTTAGTTCAAATCATTTTATTTCTGTTTTATGACTACCAGATATGTAAATAAAATGATGGTCAAAGATCAAATTGGGCAACGTATTCAGTGACGTTTTATAAAATCGAGGCTTCGGTTTGAAGCCATTTCAATATAGATGCATAAGGAAAAGGCATCAGCGTAAAATCTAGACATTAACCTATATAATGGGTGCAATGACATTGCCAGGGGGGGTTGTTGCTTATACAGAATTAGGTAGGCCTCTGTGGTGTTTTTAAATTGATTTTAAAAATTGAGTAGGCTTGTTTGTGGTAAATATTTTCTTCCTTACAATCAATAGAGTAACGGAGAGTGAGGTTGAGATAGGGAGATTGAGAGAGAAATAGAGGAATAGAAAGAAATTGAGGGAGAAATATATTGAGTGAGAGAAGTTGAGGGACAGTGAGATGGGGAGAGACAGACAGGAGGTGTTACAATGCCTGACTGAATATCTCCAAGTAATTGGTTAACAATTGTTTGTGTGCCTGTGTCAAACTGCACTAATTAGCTCATCACAAACACCTGGGTGCTTTCAACATCAAAGGTTTCCATAGTGATAACTTCAAAGAGACTCCAGTTCCATACTTTCAACACGGAGTTAAAACCTGTCGAACTTTCACAAAACTCATATAACCATAGCTCATATTGCTTCGATATCCAACCATGAGAGGAAGGATGACTTGAACAGATAGTGTGAAAGTTGGGTATGTAGTGTAAAAAATTTAGCTTTTATGGCAAAATAGAAATCGGGTACGGTTGTCTGTGCGAGATCTTTTTGGAATCAGAGTTAACATGGGTCTCTATGGAGCAGAGAGGTGGATTTCCTCTCTGAGATATATTTTAGCCAAATGTGTGAATCTGTTGGTTTCCGTAGTCATATTTGTACGACAAGCACACGATTAGCTAATTTTTTATCTTTAAATGATGCCTGATGAGTGAAAATTGTGGAATCGGGAGCAAAATCAAAAACATATTTCTTTCACAAGAAACTGAAGCAGCTCTTCACTCTAGCAATGACATCACGCACTCTAAGCAGCGCAATACACACCCATTATAAAGTCAGAAAAGGTCTGAAAAAAGCATAAAACATAAATGTTGACAGTTCAAAAAGTATAAAAGATATAAAAAAGCTGAATCATACAGTAATATTTGAAGATTTTGTCAACATTTAAAAGTTCAAATGGTGTATGTAGCTGAAGGTATGCAGAACATTTAAGCTTTTAAAGTTGAAGTTTAAGAGGATTAGAAGATTGTCTCCACAGGATTCAATTCAAAATACAAACCATAAAAAGCTTAATAATTCAAAAAGTAGAAAAGTCAGAAATATAAAAAGGCATAGCACCCCTCTCCTGAAAGAGCTGAATATTTTGATAGCTGAACGGTTTCTGTAGCTGAAAATATGAAGGAGATACGTATTCAAAATACGTACGGAAGAAATATAAAAAGATGTTGAATAAAGATTTGAAGATTAGTTGGAATGCTTATGCTTAAAAGCATTCCAACTAATGAATTGCCTCTAGGCAACACATTAAAACTGGATTGTTGTGGAACTAAAAAATATGAACTGTACCGGTATTAGGGAGTATAAAGCTGCCAATTTCAGAATTGAGGAAGAAGACATCAGCTGGCCACAACTCGTAGATGGATCCACAGTCCGTGTACAATGCACACTCATCCATGATCATTGTGGTAAAGGCTGACCTGTATAAAAATGGACGCCTTGTGTTTCGAGAGGAGCTTTTTTTAGGAGAACCAGAGCGTTCACAGAGAAGTCAGTGCCGAGCTGTTGCTGCTAGTGACACTGAATATATCATTGAAGCTGGACTGCAAGACTGTGGCTCCAAATTAACTAAGTTGTTGATACTTGATACATGATGGTGGATACATCTATGGCTGAGTAAAAGTTTTGACTTTTGCCAGAAAATTCCCTGGTTTTAAATGTCTATATATTTGTCTCTAGATATCTGAGGACTCTGTGATTTACTCAAACGAGCTGATAATATCACCAGCTGCCAGGTACCATGGCATTACAAGGAGGACGCATGCTGTAGTTCCTGTTTCCTGTCACTATAAAAGGTGAGATTTGTATAACTGTTTTGCACAGAGAAGATGCTTTGTGACATGATGGCTAACTTTTTAACTTAGTGAAAGGACACACCTTGTGAGCAGTAATCAGCACTCAGCCCCCTCCACTCCTGCAAAAGTTTCAACTTCTGCTTTCCCCACTTCTGCTAACCCAGAACGAGTGCTTCTTCGCTTCAACTGCAGTTTGATATTTTCCTGTTTAACCATGATTCAAGGAACTCGATGAGCCTCTTTCATAACTTGATTGATTTAAACATGTTTGGAAATGCTCCCAGGTTGTATTGTGACATTTCTGTGATCTATTTTTTTGTCTTTTGTTTTTGTAGATATTTATCACTTGCCAGCTGAAAGCAACCTCTGAAATGTGGAAGATCGGCCCCATCAACAACCCTATAGCATTGGATCACCTGACCAGAAAAAAACACAAACGCTAAGAGGAGTGTAATGCCTTTGCAAAAGATTTCCTGGACGTCGGCTGTATTCCAACACTCAAAATATACGTCGCCTTAAAGGATCAGACTCCTGTCCAAAAGACTTGTATCAGTGGGTACATCCCAAGTCTCGTCGTTTCCTCGCTTGAACCGGAAGTTGTTTTGCGCCGCCATATTGACGGCCGTCCCAAAACTAATGGCTGCGGTCGACATGTCATTTTTGCTACATGAGACATTGTTAGTGGGATAACGTATTTAATTCAGCATGTTTGAAACTGAACAATGAGACAGTTTAGTAGCTTTGTACCCTGTGACAATCCCTTGGTTTCACTTTTATATTCCTTCTTAAATTTCTATTCCAACCTTGTTAAAGTAATACTTTGAACCGGGTTGTTTATGTCGTTAATAAAGTAATACTTTGAACCGGGTTATTTATGTTGTTAATAAAGTAATACTTTGAACTGCGTTGTTTATGTTGTTAAAGTAATACTTTGAACCGTGTTGTTTGTGTTGTTAATAAATACTTTGAACTGCGTTTATGTTGTTAAATACTTTGAACCGGGTTGTTTGTGTTGTTAATAAAGTAATACTTTCAACCAGGTTGTTTATGTTAATAAAGTAATACTTTGAACCGGGTTGTTCATGTCGTCTTCATGACGCAACGCTGTAAAAACACAAAGTATCTTCGATGAGCTTCTTTGTAGTTTATCTTCTGAACATTGTAGTTTCACCGCTGCAGACCCACGTCATTAACATTTGCCTGCCTTCGCATCATAACTACGTTTCTTAGTGAAAGTGTAGTCGGATTCCCTAAACACCACAGTTGCCTTTTCCTAACTCATGAATTATCCTTCCCATCTTTCCATGACCCCATGCCGTTTTCCACAGAGGTCAAGGAAAAGTGGTTTGGAGGTCATTTTTGGACTAAGTAGTATCTGGGAACTGACATTGTGTCAGGTGACAGAGTGGCGACACAGCTGTCGATGAAGAGCTGTTCTTGTCCCGAGTCAGGACCAGTGTAAGATGCCTCGAGGCTCAGGAGTTCTCCAATGTAGAAGACCCTGGAGAACGTCTCACTCCTCCAGTCATCTAAATGTAGACATAGACGTCACTGCATGCACCCTTATTAACAAAAACAAGTTGTGTACACGTACCAGTCATCAGCTTTAGAGAGAAAGCAGAAGTTGAAACTTTTGCAGGAGTGGAGGGGGCTGAGGGCTGATTAACTGCTCACATGGTGTTTCCTGTCACAAAGTTAAAAAGTTAGCCATCATGTGTTCACAAAAAATATTCTCTGTGCAAAACAGTTATACAAATCTCACCTTTGATATTGACAGGAAACAGGAACTACAGCATATGTCCTCCTTGTAATGCCATGGTAACTGGCAGCTGGTGATATTATCAGCTCGTTTGAGTAGATCACAGAGTCCTCAGATATCTAGAGACAAATATATAGACATTTAAAATCAGGGAACTTTCTGGAAAAAGTCAAAACTTCTACTCAGCCAATTATGTATCCACCATAATGTATTAAGTATCAACTTGCAGTTCATTTGGAGCCACAATCTTGCAGTCCAGCTTCAATGACATATTCAGTGTCACCAGCAGCAACAGCTTGGCACTGACTTCTCTGTGAATAATCTGGTTCTCCTAAAAAAAGCTCCTCTGGAGACACAAGACGTCCATTTTTATACAGGTCAGCCTTTACCACAATGATCATGGATGAGTCTGTGCATCGTACACGGACTGTGGATCCATCCTTGAGTTGTGGCCAGCTGATGTCTTCTGCCTCGATTATGAAATTGGCAGATTTAAATTGCCTTCCTTCAGCATCTATCATAGGTGCATCTTTCAAAGTGCGAATGGCATTTCCAACACCAAAAGCAAAAGATAGCAGCAGGGCAAGAGAGGCTGAGTGAACTGCAATTACCATTGTGCTCTTTCCTCAAAACAATGCAAAGCCTTCTGCTCAGCACAAGCAGTAAGACAAGTAGGCTAAGGACAATTTCAGAAGTCCAAATTGTACAAAATCTTCTTCAAACACTCAATCTTAAATACTTCCCAGTTCAGACCAATCATCTAAATTGTCCTTTTCGTTAAGACAAATAGGTCTCTGTAATTTGGAGTACATTGATTTTAAGGGAGAAAACATTTACCGCAAACAAGCTAACTCAAGTTTAGAAACACCTCCGAGCCCTACATAAGCAACTCGCGGGGTCAACGACCCCACCCCCTGGCAATGCCACTGCACCCATCATATAGGTTAATTCATACAGAATCCTATAGTTTATAAAACGTCACTGAAAATGCTGTCCAATTTGATCTTGGCAACACTCACGTCTGAGATGTTTTTATATTTTTAAAGACAGTATTGGTAGATGGCAGCAAAACAATTTCCTTTTACTGATGCCATCTGGCTTTAGTCATTTCCCAATGCATCAAAGATAAGGACACTGCAATCACACCTGATAATTCGCATTGATACATCCAATGTTCATAACACAGAAGTAAAAATGTGAACTAAACCACAGCTCGGGACTTTCCTACTTTTGAACCAGACTGGTCTTCTGTACATTGTTTTGCGACCTAGTCTAGTTTCTACCTCTGAAGTCTAATTTGACATTGTACAGCTTTAAAGTCTGCAGAATTACATTGAATTCATTTTCAGACCGAACAATACATATCGTGACAGTTTTGCACTGAACCATATTTAATTTTGCACTTTGTCTCTGCTGTCCTCGCTACATTTTAACCCTTTTTTGGCATCTTACGTAACAGTGACGAAACAGGTGCAATCTAATTCTTAGTATGCATTGTATGTGGTGCATTCACACTGGAGAAGGTATTAAGTATACTCGAAGCAGACAGCATGCATACCAATTATGGACTTATTTCTAGTGGAAACTGGACAGTTGGGAAAAGTTAGAGAAACACCAGAGAGCTCGGAAATCTCATAGTTTGCCTCTGACGTTTGCATTTTAAAGTCGGTTTTACAGCCAACAACTGGCGTCCCAAATTCACACACGTTTTAGTGCCTAGTATACAAAACTCACCTTTCGTACCAGGAAGAAAAGGCAACAATGGGTGCCAAAACCACAACTTTAAATATTTAGAAAGCAGGGGTTAGCTGGTTGCAAATCTGGAACCTCTTGCTAAATGCCACCACACAGACCTCCTTTTAACAATGTTTTTACTTTTTGCATTGCAGGAAAACTAAACAGCACACATAAAAAGAAATCCATTTAAAATCAATCATTTATTATATTTTGTAGTCATTTGTATCTGAAAGGGCATTTTCTGTTGCAGTTCCACATTTAACTGAACAGTTAGGTCGACATCGCAGAGGGTTGTCGTGCAGTCTTTGATTCCAAACAGACCTTGGGAGATTCCTTTTCTAGAAGGGCAGAGACTTTTGCTGTATCTGTAATTAGAGGCAGTTTTAATTACAATGCCATTTATGTCAAAATAAAGGTTTAATCTTTTTATATTTTACTTACTAGGTCTGTTCCACTTCGGTCATCTTGAGTCTACTTAGAAGCTAAAGTCTGAACCACCACCTCGTCTGGTGTAGATTGTGAACCAAGAAGTAGTCCCTCCTCATCTAGAAGAGAAATATAATGTATAATTAAGATCTTTCTTTGCAGAGCAGAAAGTACAGTAACATGGGTCTGAAAAAATAATCACATGCAATTTTGAAGTCAACTTACCAACTTTGTTGTCATTTATGCCACTTCTCCACCCGCTGCCAAACTCTGAAGGTCTGCGGATTTTATTCAGACCAGGAGGAAGCTCCTCCACAGGTATTGGCCTACTGTTCTTCTGGGCTGGCAAGACAATAATCGGACCCACTCTTGCCTCCGTTTCCAACACTAAAGAATTAAAAGTCCAAAATCATGTGATCGCAGTTTCCCCATTATATGAGTTTCGATGAGGAACCCAACCTGTATTGTTCCTCAGTCCACTCCTCCAGAACGGTTCAGGTTCATCTCGCTTTTCAAACCCACGAGGACCAAACTTGCCAGGGCTGCTGGGCTTATCGTTACTTTGACAATACCCACATAAATAGTCATTACCATCAGCTGACCTCCATCTGAAAAGCAATTAAAGTAGTCACACACTTGATTTACTCTGCATTTGTGCAATATGACACATTTAAGGCTGGATCTTACTTACCTTCCATTTACAAAACTGCATGCCTTATTTGGTGCCTCTGCATCATTTGCTGGTACAGCATTCAGGTGACATGTGATGTAGAGCTGTTAAGAGGAAAAACACGTGGGGGAAAAATATATACATAAGTAATAATGACTTGAGCCAATAAAGTAGAGCCTCACTTCTCCTCTGTCCTCATTATGGAATTTAAAGGCATCAATGGTCAAGTGGAGCTTGTCATCTTGTGTCCTTGATAAGAAGTGAGCCCTAGAACCTGGAAGCTCAGAGTCAACCAAGCACCTGTGAAGGGGAGGGCAATTTATCAGACTTCACACAGCGTCCTCTGGAGCCATAAAAGGCTTAGTACAATGCAGCGGGTGGGGGGTAGGGTAGCTAATCTTGCCTTCAATGCCAAAACAGTTGTGGTTGATCCAAAACCAGAATCATGCCATTTTGAGAAGTATAGAAAGACAATTTGAAAACGAACCACTGTAGCTGGCCTAAACTCATTTATTTTTAGCCCCACCCCCCCCCTTCTCATTTGTAGACCCAACTGACAGCCTAACATGACATCACTTGAGGCATTTTATCAGACTTCACACAGCATCCTCTGAAGCCATAGTAGGCTTAACATAGTGCAACAATCCTTAAGACCTGTAAGCAAACTAACATTTAAAATTATGTTTTCTAGGTTGCCCTTTGATTTACCATCAAGTTGCTGCCTTCCAAGTGCTTACCCATTTTCAACAAAGACGTATCTCGGCTCAGAGTAGACATCTGGGTTAAGTGTAGCCACACAGCTGCTTACAAACACTCGGAGCCCCATGTGATGGCCAACTCTGACTGAGGCTTCGATGTCGATGGGCTCGCCGAGGTAAAACACATTAGAGCTTCTTTGATAAAACCAGTCATCTGCAGGAAAATTTTACAAATAAATAGTGACCACAAATAAGTCAAGACACCATGAGAAATTAACAAAACCTACCAGTCATAATTCTCAAGGCAAACTCCAAAGTTGCCACTGCAGCTTGGGTAGACATGAAGGGGATCCAGGTGGGAATGATTGAAGAACTGGACAAACTGTACTTCCTAAGAAACAGAAAAAGCATTTTCAAAACAGTGGCTAGAGCATTTAAGAGATTACTTTTAAAAAGACAGACCTTTCATAATGACACTCGATTGGAATTATAGCCTCATCCATTCGAACCACCCCATCTGGAGAGGCCAGAGGAGAGTATATGAGCAGGTTTGTGTAGACCAGAGTGTCTTCAGTCATCTGTGGGGAGTAGATGTGTTTAAAACTACTATAGTGTATTCTAAATTAATTGAAATAAACGTACCATTACCCTTTGTTTGGTGCCGCAGTCCACGAGTCCAACAAGGATTCTGTGCTCATCTTCTGAAGACGTTGTAGCTCTACAGTAGTCATCATCCGCCACTCCAAGGCGTAATTCGTCACTATTAACAGGAGCTCCAACTCTAAACATGTCAGCTTTGATAATAATCTCCACAGAGTCTGGATGGCAGGTCACTCTAACAGTGTTCACCTGCTCTTGTTCCTCGGCTGGAGCCTTTTCTTGTTGAATGTGTTGGTAGCTCCCTGTGATCTTAGGACTTTGAATTAAAGCATGTGGAGTGTAATATTGGGTAGGAAAAGCAAAACATGACCCGAAACACAGTCCAACCAGGAGGTAAAATGAAAAACACGAGAGCTTCATAGCAGAAACACAAAGACAACTGGTTCAGAGTGCAAACTGTCCTCCTGTCCGACCCACTAGGAATCACACCAATATGAGAAGTGAAGCAAGTTTTACTTTATATTCAGACAATCAGCCTCATCAAAACAGCATTGCACACCTGAGTCTAATCATCTACTAATCTGCCTGTAATTGGTTGCACACCCTGTAAGACTCAAGACCAAAGTCTGATGAAGTTGAGGGGGATTCAATCATATTTGAATCTGTTAAAACATTTCACACATATTTGCTTTAGTGATTGTTTCTTTGGAAATTCAAATATGTGTTACAGTAAATCAAAACTGAAAAAAAATACAGAAATGCAATTCAAACATTAAGAAAAAACTTTGAAAATTCCCATACATAATTTACATGAAAGAATCTGTAGACTAAATTAATCACTTTTTAAAAGATATAAATCAGTAAACAATATCTAGCAATCTGTAGGAGCCAAATTCACAATCATTTGCATTACTGTTTTTGACAAGTTCCAGTTTTCGAATTTGAATGCAACCAACTTTTTTCTTTTTGAGGTTTTAAAAATTCTCAATGAAATATTCAGAGCAGAGGGATTGTTTCCAAGCAGCTCTCAACATGGCGATGGCTGAGATAGAAAAACAATGAAATCACAATAATAGGGTTTGTTGGATATTGCACAAAAAAGTTATACAAGTTTTTAACTGAAGAATACAGTTAAGTGAAAATACACATTTTCTGCTGCTTGTACTTATTTCATACCTTATCTGAGAATATGATGGTACTTTCACAACCATTAATCAGCTTTTCAAACCTTCCACTTCGAGTCCCATAGCTTCATCTGCTGTTGACTGACAAATTTCGAAAGCTACATAGTACTGAAACAGCTCTTCTACGGGTTACAAATGACCTACTAATGGCTGCAGACTCTGGACACTGTTCTGTACTGGTGCTGCTTGACCTTAGCACAGTGTTCAACATCATCGATTACACTACACTCGTAAAAAGATTGAAGGATTGGGTTGGCATTTCTGGAACGGCTCTGGAGTGGTTCTCCTCTTATCTGTCAAATAGAACATTCTACATCTCAATTCATTCATCTCCGACTTGCCTTTTCGCCTTTTTCTTTTTTTTTTTTTTAAATATAGCTGTGTTGTAAAACCACTTGCTTTTAATTTATTTTAATAGTTTCAACTGTCCCACCTTATATGCTTTAAAATGATTCACAACTGCACAGCACCTGTGGCATACCTCAAGGATCTGTTCTTGGACCACTTATTTTCTCTCTGTATATGCTTCCTTTAGGTCATATCATTCAGCACCATAACATCTCATTTCACTGTGATGCAGATGTTATATCTCTCCTTTAAACCCTCTGAATACAACAAGCTAGCCAAATTACAGAGCTGCATAGGTGATGTGAGAGACTGGATGTCACAAAATATTTTGCAGTTGAACTCTGACAAAACAGAGGTGCTTATCATCGGCCCTGAGCACCTCACATAATCAAGTCCAGCCACTGCTTGGTCCCATTACCTCAAATATTAAGGGCACTGCTAAGAACCTGCGGGTTACTTTCGACGGTGAGCTAAGCTTTGGACATAACACAAAGAATTGATACAATCATGTTTCTACCAACTCAGGAATAGCTCTAAAATCAGAAAATGTTATCTTTTAGCAATACAGAAAAAATGATTCATGCTATTATTTCCTTACGATTGGACTATTGTAATGCCTTGTTTACCTGCCTCAGTGGCCAAAATGTAGAGAAACTTCAGACTGTGCAGAACTCTGCAGCCAGACTGCTAACAAAGACCAAATGCTCTTCTCAAATCTCCCCAGTTTAAGCCTCTCTGCATTGGAAAATAATTTATTTCAGAATCCATTTTAAAATAGGTCAGGCTCCAAAATACATCAGTGAACTTTTAGCTCCTTATTGTCAAATAAAGGTCTCTCAGATCAGCTAGGTTAGGCCTGCTAGCTGTTCCAGATTCCAGGTTAAGGTCTCAGGGTCAAAGGGTGATTGAACGTTTGCTGTACTGGCACCTCCGCTCTGTCTTAAGACACATTTTTACCAACTTGCCTTTTCGCTTTTTTATTTCTTTTTTAAATATAGCTCTGTTGTGCAACCATTTGCTTTTAAGTTTATTTTAATAGTTTCAACTGTCCCACCTTATATGCTTTTAAATGATTCATCTTTAAATGTATTTTATACGGTCTTTTAACTGTGCTCTTTTATTTCGTTGTTTTTATTTCTTGATATTTTGTATTGGTAGGGATCTCCTGTCTTTGGAGAGTATTTTGTGCTCTATCAACTTAAAAAGTACAATGCATTAAAATGATTATTATTAATATTTTATCAGCTGCACAGACATCATGTAAATAAACCTTGCACATACAAAAACACCAAGGAGGAAACCCCATCTTTCTACTCTGCCTCCTTCAGTTTAGCTGGTCAGAAATTAATAGTTTATTCTGAATGCATTTATTTCCAGCCTTACTTAATTATTATGGTTGTATACAAAATGTTAAAATCCGTTGTTGCCCTCTGAAATCTTATGACAATTTATAGATATCTTACTGAAAACTAAAGAAAACAATGGTATGCAGTGTTCAGCCTGTTTGATGAATTGATATTCTTTATAAATTAAACATACATCTATTCTCCCCACTTGAAAATGTCTCCGACAATATACCTGGTAACTTTTTGATTTGTTTTACCCCATACATAGACTGGTATTGCAATGATTGACATGCTATTATTTAACATAAGGGCATTTAAGGGAATAAATGACAACAAGTTGTAAGTTGAATTAAAATTGCATGTTATCTTCATTTTTGATCCATATGTTACTGTACTTTCTGCTCAGCAAAAGAAATATCTTAATTATACATTATATTTCTCTTCTAGATGAGAAGAGACTACTTCTTGGTTCACAATCTACACCAGACGAGGTGGTGGTTCAGACTTTAGCTTCTAAGTAGACTCAAGATGGCCGAAATGGAACAGATCTAGAAGGTTAAATATGGAAAGATTGAACAAATCTTTATTTTAATAAATGGCACTGTGGCATGGCACTCTCTGCCCTTCTAGAAAAATGAATCTCCCGATGTCAGCTTGGAATCAAATGGAGAGTCACTGGACAAAAATGGCACGGCAACCCTCGGCGACGTCAACCCAACTGTTCAGTTTACTGTGGATGTGATCAAAATGTCAAATGAAACTGCAACAGAATACGCCCTTTCAGATACAAATGACTCCAAAATATAATAAATTATTGCTTTTAAATGGAGTATTTTTAATGCGTGTTGTTGATTCATAGTTTTCCTGCAATGCACAAAGGAAAGACATTGTTAAAAGCACCAGTGTGTAGGCTTTAGTGTCATCTAGCAAGAGGTTCCAGATTTGCAACCAGCTAAATGTTTAATGTTCTGGTTTTCCCCACCCATTGCCTTTTCCTCCTTGTACAAAAGGTGAGGGGCGTATACAAGCCACTAAAACGTGTGTGAATTTGGGACGCCAGTTGTTGACAGTCTAACCAACTTTAACTTTAAAATGCCACAATTCAAACTTCAGAGGAGGCAAACTATGAGATTAAAAACTGTTTTCCGAGATCTCTAGTGTTTCTCTAACTTTTCCCAGCTGTCCAGTTTTCCACACCAAATAAGTCCATATTTAGTATTGTTAGGTTGTAATAATATGACTTACACTTGTAAATAAGCAATGTCTATGTATAAATTACGATACTTAAAAAGGATAATTAATAAGGAATAGCGAGCCTTATGACATATGCGTAACATAGCAGAAAGCCACATTGAGTTTCTTACTTAGACTAAGTACAGGTATGTAAGGAATGTTTATAGGAGTGGGGGATGAAGAGACTGAGGCCACTAACATCAACACCAAGAACTGATAAGCATCTCCTCATGAGGGGGTTTGATGCGCTCAACTTTACGAGAGGGTGGAGTGATGACATATGCCGGTAGGTCTAGGAGAGACCTTTGCACCAGCTTTAAACCAACCAAAATCATCGATTCTACCACCATAAAACTTTAACCAAATTCACGCTGTAAAACTGAGCCAATGAGAGGCGACGATGCACATTTCTACTGGGCTATATTATCAAATGTACTGGTCAGTTCGAGGTTCTTAGGTCAATACGCGTAGACAGTAAAGTCTGTGGACCGCTGTTGGCTTAGGTTCCCTCAGCTGAGAATTGCTCACTCAGCTGAGAATTATGCACTGTATTACCAACTTTTATTAAATTGATTTTTATTATAACTTCCTGAATCCAGATATTTTCTTCCAAGTCCGCCCAAAGATTTTGAACAATAACAGTATGCATGCTTTCTGCTTCAAGTATAGTTAATACCTTTTCCAGAGTGAACGCACCATATACTGTATACCTACTGAGAATTAGTTTGGGACACTTGTTTCATCACTGTTATGGAAGCGGCCACAGAAGGGTTCAAATGTAGTGAGCACAGTAGAGACCAAAACCACACAAAATTAAATGGTTCAGTGCAGATCTGCCACGATATAAAGATATGTATTGTTTGGTCCGACTATGAATTCAATGTAATTCAAACTTTAAAGCTGTACAATGTCAAATTAAACGTTTCGGAGGTGGAAACTTGATGTCGCATAAAGGAATGTACATTAGTGAGACCATTCTGGTTCAAAGGTAGGGATGTTTTTAGCTGTGGTCAAACCATTTTACTCCTGTTTTATGAATATCAGATATATCAAAATGTGAATTATCAGCTATGATTGCAGCATCCATAATTATTTGGGAAATGAATAAAGCCAGATGGCTTTATTGGTCGAATGAAGATGTTTTGCTGCCATGTACCAATACTGTCTTTAAAAATATAAAAACATTTCTCAGACGTGAGAGTTGCCAACAAGATGAAATTGGACAGCATTTTCAGTGACGTTTTATAAACTATAGGATTCTGTATGAATTACCCTATATGATAGGTGCAGTGGCATTGCCGGGGGGGCAGGGGGCATGTTCACGGTAAATGGTTTCTTCATTAAAATTACAGAGACATATTCGTCTTAAGGAAAAGGACAATTTGGAGAACAATGAATCGCCTCTAGGCAACACGTTAAAATGGATTGTTGTGGAACTCAAAATAGTAACTGTACCGTTATTAGTCGATGCACATCAGATCATTACTATCAATAACTGTCAAACATGAAGCCAAAGTACATCAGTATGGGATACCATAAAGCTCATATTAGTCATGTGTCGAGTAATCCAGGAAGATTGTTGTGAAGCGCGTATCGAGGCTTGTGTTGATGATGTATGTGGTGACGTTCGAAGCCTCGCTGGACGGCGTACCACGTGATGATTCAGAAAATGGTTCGCGGGTTTGGT
The DNA here is from genome assembly GCA_016806645.1 of Ophiodon elongatus. Taxonomy (NCBI): domain Eukaryota; kingdom Metazoa; phylum Chordata; class Actinopteri; order Perciformes; family Hexagrammidae; genus Ophiodon; species Ophiodon elongatus. The sequence continues at coordinate 4,260,673 of JACSYO010002129.1, forward strand.
GTGCGATTCGAAATATAAGGGGCAACGAAACGCAATGGATCCCCCCTCACATTTTGTGACTTTATTGCACGTTTGTTTGTAATATATTCAAGCTTCTTTTTTTGCCTAACAAAAAATAAACCGCCTGAAGCCCAGCTCTGTGAAAAAATTATTTTTAAATAAAAATGTTGTTCCTAGTAACATAAGCACAGTCACATCACAACCCTATCCCCAATTTGTTTCCACTTTCCTTTTGACCCCACCGTTGTATCATAAAGACAGACACCATATTAATAAGTTCATAATTTATGTATTGGCATCACAAGCATCATTCATTCATTTATTCAATTCAAAGCTTCACACACCAAAGCCATGGTGTCATAATCACTCCTGCCTGTTTTACATTTATTGTCCACCTGATAGCACAGTAGAGCAAATGAAGCTTCGGACCATGAGTGAACCAATTGGATGGAAAGCTTCAATGCTTCAGGAAGCTTCATCTTGCCATCACTAGCTCATATTGATGTAGTTCTCGACTAGCCTAGATAGCCTACTGCAACAGCGTATTAAATTGCTGAAAATCAGTTAAGAGCTTTTACTTTTGGTGTGCCACCCCAATATTTTTTAAGTGGCTCCATCTGGACACCCCTATGAACAATATCTGGGTGCACCACTGGCTAAGTGTGGGCCAATCACAGGCCTGTATCTCAGTGTGACTGCAGCTTTAATTCTCCCACATCAGTTAATTAGTAACTGCGTCCAGCTGTCGGCTCCATGTGATTTGATTGGGTTGAACTGGGAAGTATTTAAGATTCAGTGTTTGAACCTTCTGCATTCTTACTTAAAATTCAGTACAATTTGGATTTCTGAAATTGTCCTTAACCTACTTGTCTTACTGATTGTGCTGAGCAGAAGGCTTTGCAGTGTTGTCCCGTTGTTTTGAGTGAAGAGCACAATGGTAATTGCAGTTCACTCCGCCTCTCTTGCACTGCTGCTATCTTTTGCTTTTGGTGTTGGAAATGCCATTCGCACTTTGAAAGATGGACCTATGATAGATGTCGAAGGAAGGGAATATAAATCTATCAATTTCAGAATTGAGGCAGAAGACGTCAGCTGGCCACAACTCAAGGATGGATCCACAGTCCGTGTACACTGCACAGACTCATCCATGCTCATTGTGGTAAAGGCTGACCTGTATAAAAATGGACGTCTTGTGTCTCCAGAGGAGCTTTTTTTAGGAGAACCAGATTATTCACAGAGAAGTCAGTGCCGAGCTGTTGCTGCTGGTGACACTGAATATCTCATTGAAGCTGGACTGCAAGATTGTGGCTCCAAATTAACTGTAAGTTGATACTTAATACATGATGGTGGGTACAGCTATGGCTGAGTAGAAGTTTTTACTTTTTCCAGAAAGTTCCCTGATTTTCTTTTTTTTTTTCTTGTAAATGTCTATATATTTGTCTCTAGATATCTGAGGATTCTGTGATCTACTCAAACAAGCTGACAATATCACCAGCTGCCAATTACCATGGGATTACAAGGAGGACATATGCTGTAGTTCCTGTTTCCTGTCACTATCAAAGGTGATGTTTTTATAATTGTTTTGCACAAAGAAGCTGTTTTGTGACCACCTGATGGCTAACTTTTTAACTTTGATAGGAAACACCTTGTGAGCAGTAATCAGCCCTCAGCCCCCTCCACTCCTGCAAAAGTTTCAACTTCTGCTTTCTCTTTAAAGCTGATGACTGGTACGTGTGCACAACTTGTTTTTGTTAATGAGGGTGCATGCAGTGACGTCTATGTCTACATTTAGATGACTGGACGAGTGAGACGTTCTCCAGGGTCTTCTACATTGGAGAACTCCTGCACCTCGAGGCATCTTACACTGGTCCTGACTCGGGACAAGAACAGCTCTTCATCGACAGCTGTGTCGCCACTCTGTCACCTGACACAATGTCAGTTCCCAGATATTACTTCATTGACAACCATGGGTAAGAGTAGCTCAGTAGGCCTAGCAGAATGAAACAAAAATGGCTTTTCACTTGGCTGAAACTTTATTTTTTTTGTCAGGTGCCTCACTGATGCAAAAGAGGAAGAATCAAACGCACTATTCCTACCCAGAACGAGTGCTTCTTCTCTTCAACTGCAGCTTGACACTTTCCTGTTTCACCATGATTCAAGGAACTCAGTGAGCGATTTTCATAACTCGGTTGATTTAAACATGTTTAGAAATGCTTCCAGGTTGTATGGTGACATTTCTGTGATCTTTTTTTTTTCTTTTGTTGTAGATATTTATCACTTGCAAGCTGAAAGCAACCTCTGAAATGTGGAAGATCAGCCCCATCAACAAGGCCTGCAATTATGTAGATTCAAGGTGATTTTCTCTTGTGTATTGTAGCACCTTAATTTACTATACAAAGCCTTGTTCAGGTTTAGCGTTTTTACTCAATGTTAAAGGCTGGAAAAGTTTCTAATCCTGTTATTTAGTTTAACCAAGACTGATCTATTTAGAATTTTGTAATCTTATGTTTGAATACATCGGTTTGCTATGCTGCCTTGTGAAAAGTTAATTTTTAAGCTTCAGGGTGTTTGCGGGTGTCACAATTACCCATGGGGTATATGTATAAAAAGGGCTATACTTTCTAAATTGGCTTTTGTTGTAAATTACCTCAAATTAAGGCTTAAGTCAGTGTCTAACCTCCATCATTGTTTTAAATAAAACCAAACTACTGTGCACAGCAAATTTGAAAAATGCAACAAAACGAGTAGAACTATTTATGATTTACAATGCAACTGAGAACAAACCTGGGGAAACCATGAATTACAGGTCTGGGAATTTAATTATATAACAAACCTAAAATGCATTGTATATTGCAAATATTTTAATGCAGATAGTAAAATTATGATTTTTATGAAAAAATCTCCATCTTTTTTCATTAGATGGATAAATGTGGATGGAAGTGATGTGTGTCAATGTTGTGACAGTATCTGTTACAAAAGTGCTCCAGACTTTTACACAAATCTGAGACGTCAGTTCCCTGAAGGTATGCTGTAGATCCTAATGACATTTTCATAATTAGTGTGAACCTTATGTTATTTCTCTGCAAAAATGTCCTCATTCCTGTTGTGTTTCAGATATCGTGGCAAATGGAACTGTAACACTTGGTCCTTTGATGGTTTTCCCCAGCAAGTAGGCAAAGAACTGAAAACCAGACGAATGTTTCATTTTCTTTGCATTGTGACATTAAAATCAAAGATTGATGACATATTTGGCAGTGTATGAGCTGTTTTTATGGGCGGGGGGTTGTATTGTGAAGGTTTATACTAGAGAAAAAAAGTGTAATAGTGGCAGTAGTTATATACAGTAGTGCTGCAAGACTGAATCCTGTGAGGTAGTAATTGTTGCGCGTCTGGGGGACTACGGGATGAGATCTGCCAGCCATATCTAGTCCACAGTAAATCTTTTCAGGATCATGTCAGTCACATACAGATGATTCTGATGTGGTACCAACAATACGGCATCAAGCTCACCGCAAAGAAATGTGATCTATTCAAAGACTGATATTTCTGGGAAAGATTCTGTCTGAGGGATACACAATGGATCCTGCAGAAATATCCCCTGCGCAGCCCTTAAAGGGGAAATGTCATGCTACCCTTGGCGAGGTAAGACAGTTTCTCTCCTACTACAGACCTTATATACAGGACTTTTCACACCTGGTCAAGCCATTATATAAACTGTTAGCAGCCCTTCCAAGTGGCACAGATCTTCCTCCTAAAACTAAAGTCCCCAAAAGAAAAGAAGGCAGCAGGGGTCAGTTGCCTAGTGGGACACCAAGTATTGTGCCACCTAGTCGATAAGCTGTCCAGCCCACCAATACTCAGTTACCCTGACTTCAACCAACCATTTGTCCGCCATACTGATGCATCACAAGATGGACTCGGAGAGATGGTGTACCAAGAGAGGGGAGGCAAGCTGAAGGTAATAGCCTATGGCTCTAGAACACTTGCCCCTCCAGAAAAAAATCATCTGCATTCTGGTAAATTGGAGTTTCTGGCTCTAAAGTGGGCTATTTGTGAGCGCTGTAGGGACTCCTTCCTTTGTGTATACTGACAATAATCCGCTCGCATACATACTGTCAACTGCAAAGTTAAATGCCACCATGCAGATATGGGTAGCTGGATTAGGGGGTTTCAATTTTACTAAGTATAGACCAGGCAAAGCAAATGGACCTGCTTTTCTAGTCTTCCGACCGTATGCTTTAACACTACATGAGACCATTCCTACACTGATGGGAGGGGCTACGGTGCCACCTGCCCATCAGGAGTAGCTACCATACTACGGGAGCAATTTGGGGTTACGTGTCTTGCCCAAGGATACATCGACATGGGCTAGCGGATCTGAGGATCGAACCGCCGATCCTGATTTGAAGGACGACCCTACTCACCACTAAGCCACAGTCGCCTGTGGATGCCTATGGATTGTGAGAGATTCATAAATCAGTGCACGGAATAAGTCAATCAGGAAACAGTAAGTGCCACTAAGCAGTCTCCTGGTGCAGCAAGAAGAGCCAACAACGTTGAGCTCTGTCTCAATCAGTACTCTGCAAGAACAGACAGGATGCACAGTACAGCCCATATCAAGGTGGATGGAATTTTGCATAGCAGTCAGTCTAGATGTCAGTTAGTACTCCCCAAGCTCTATCATCCTCTCGGTCTCAAAGAGCTTCACAAGGAAATGGGTCACTTGGGCACAGAAAGGACATTTAATCTGATCAGAACATTTCTTTTGGCCAAAAATCCATCGTGATGTGGAGCACTTTGTGAAAAATGTGTGTGAATGCCTCAAGAAGAGGAAACCAAACCGAACAACACAAGCTCCGATGAGTATCAAAACCACTCGTCCATTCGAGTTAGTCTCAGTGGACTTCCTGCACTTGGAAATGTCGAAAGGGGGGTATGAATATAGTCTAGTGGTTATAGAGCATTATGCACGCTTTGCCCAAGCCTACACAACTACAAACAAATTGACAAAAACTGTGGCTGACAAACTATTTAAAGCTTTTGCTTAAATATCACATTTTTCTGCTTTCTTTCGGACAGGGCTGCATGCTGAGCTGCACCGCTTTTCTCCATTTTCCTCAGTTGCACCTTCAACTGTGTTTATTGATTTTCATCTAAACTTCCATTTGAAGGAAAGCCTAAATCAACCCATTTTTGCATTTGCTGTAAACTACCAGGATAACTTTCTGACAAATTTACACAAGGGTGGCAGGATACTAGTATCATGGTTTGCATCAGTCTCCCCTTTACTCTGACCGTTGCCCATTCTCTAGTTATCTGTCTATTAAACTGGAGTGTGCACCAATGAATTACCAGGATTCACCGGATGCATACAAGCCTGGGAAAAATACAAAATGAATAACTATGGCACGTCAGTCAACAACTCTCAATAGTTATGAGGTAGGCCTATAAACCCTTTAGCTATGACTCTGTCTGCCTTAAAATAATTTAGATCTCTCACCGCGTGTTTTTCGTTCTTTCGTCAACTGGATTGAATCCGCAATCCGGGCTCCGCTGGACGGCAGTTTCTCACCCTCAGGGAGGAATCATCTATCGTATGGCATTCTGTCCGTTTGACGGAGTCTAGATCCCGCGTCCATCCCATCCTCGTCGCCAAGTTTGTGGTGGAAATTAATGTATAATTTCCTTGTGAGAAATCCAAAGTATTCTAAACTTGTTTGTCTTTAAGTAGTTTATTACGGAATCATCAAACATGAACCAACGAGTACAAACAGAGTCATAGTATACTATTCAGATGGATAGGGACAGAGTTATTTTACCTGGGAGGGATAAAGAAAATATGGAACTAAAGTACATATGGAATATGAACTTTAGATAAGAAAGGGAAAAGAACAGGTAACAGGTTCTAGTAATGCAAACACTGCTGACACAGTGAAATAGGTTCGAGATATAGAGAAGTTACAGACTTTATAAACAAAATTTTTCTCTGACACTAACTGATAAAGTAAAGATAATTCTTTATAATAAATTAATAAAGTTGTTTGCGGTCCTTTTGTTGTTCAGACCTGCGATGAACATATATTTTAATCAAATGGTGAATCAGAAAACACATCAATTATATAGAGAGTTTAATCTGTGATCCGTCTTCACTCTGGTATTAAACTCCAGCGATCAGTTCGATCAGCTGCAGCGTCCAATCAAATAACTGATAAACAATAAGAGGGCGTGTCGGCCGCTAAAACACCTCCTGGAAGCCTGCTCTCGTGTGTCCTTGCCCATGGCTCCTCAGAGATCCCTTCTCGATCCTCGCTCCTCAGAGCAGAAATAAGAGCTTTGGCACGGCCGTTAATACAACAACTTCAGGTTCAAGCAAGGAGCGAGGAAAGGACAAATATGAGACATGGGATGTACCCATAGTGATGTGCAGTTAAGGAGATGAATGAATTGAGATATAAAATGTTTTATTTGACAGATAGGAGGAGATCCACTCCAGAGCCGTTGCAGAAATGCCAACCCAATCCTTAAGCCTTTTTACGAGTAGTGTGATTGATGGTGTTGAACACTGCGCTAAGGTCAAGCAGCACCAGTACAGAACAGTGTCCAGAGCTGGGGTCACCAACCTTTTTGAAACTGAGAGCTACTTCAAGGGTACCGAGTAGTACGAAGGTCTACTTGTTTAATACAAACTTCCTGAATAACAAAGTTGCACAGATCACCTTTTCATAATAATAATATTTGTGAAATGATTGTCTGATCACATGTTAAGTATTCCTCACAATAATTATTAACAATGATTTCCACAACAACGATGGTAGGAAACACATATTTAAACGTGCAACATTTATTTCTGTTACTCTGTTTTTCAACACTTGAAAGTCAGAGGTATCACATCTGATATTTTTGTAAATATCTTTACCAGTGTTGTATGAATAAGCACATTTGTAGCATTTTGTTCAAAATCACATCTGTTATATTTTTGTACAAATTATCACTTCTAAAAAGTTAGACCAAATCTTTAACAAATCATAACATGTGTTACACTTTTTGAACAGATTATTTTTCACATTTTTGTGCAATATTTGAGTTTAATGTTGTCATGGTGTTTTCAATGAAAACATTTGATCTCTTTCTTTGTCTGTAAATGTCTGTTAGTTGGAAGTTTATTGCATACTGTTCACCAATGTACTGTAATCTGGAATTAAATTTGACAGCAACAGTTTTACCTTTGCCTTGCAGCTCACAGTTCAAATGATTCAGTTTCCCAGTGATGTCCCTTAAAAATGCAAGGTCAAGTATCCACTCAGTGTCCTCGAGCAACGAGACGCCTTCCCCTTTGGATTGCATGAACTCTTTGACTTTGCCCAAAAGTGACAAAAAACACTGCATAATTCATCCCCTGCTGAGCCATCGGATTTCTGTGTGAAGGAACAGGTCACCATGTTCAGCTGACAGCTCCTCCAACAGCACCTTGAATATCCTGTGTTGTTTGGCTTTGGAGCAGATGCCATTTATGATCTTCACGACAGGAGTCATCACATGATCGAAGCCGGTTACTTTTGCATATAGCGCCTGCTGGTGAATGATGCAGTGGTAATGTAGACATTTTGGGAAGTTTGGGTCACCTTTGCATATTGCAAGGAATCCAGCATGCCGGCTCGTCATGGCAGGAGCCCCGTCTGTTGTCACCGACACCAGCTTTTCTAATGGTACCTTTTTCTCCACAAAGAACCTCTTCACCGCATTGCAGATGTCAATTCCCCTCGTTGTTGTCTTCAGTGGCAGAAGTGTCAGGACTTCTTCTTTTGTGGAGAAATCATCAAACACCATACGGACAAACATCATCAGCTGGCCTCGTGTAAAAGACTGTTGTTTGCCAAAATCTGCCTTTAAGTCATGTGCTTTATCTGTCCGTAGTGCGCTGCCAGGTGGGTAGTTAGCATGAAAGCTTTTGTGATAGAGTTCATTGATACATAAAACATTTTTGTTTTTAGAATTTTATATTAAATAATGTCATTTTAAAATCTACATTAATGCAAGCGTTTTTGATTAAAAAAGAACAGCAACAAAAATATTTTTGACAGAGCTCCATGGTGACTTGTGCTATTTTTAGAACATGCCTTGCGGGCGACTCATCTGGTCCCTGCGGGCGACAAGGTGCCCGTGGGCACCGTGTTGGCTACCTCTGGTCCAGAGTCTGCAGCCATTAGTAGGTCATTTGTAACCCTTAGAAGAGTTGTTTCAGTACAATATAGCTACTCAGTCAGCAGAAAATGAAGCTGAGGGCCTCGAAGTGGGAATTTTGACACGCTGATTAATGGTTGTAAAAGTACCATCATATTCTCAGACAAGGTATGAAATAAGTACAAGAAGCAGAACATGTGTATTTTCATTTAACTGTATTCTTCAGGTAAAAACTTGTATAACTTTTTTGTGCAATATCCAACAAACCCTATTATCGTGATGTCATTATTTTTCCAGCTCAGCCGTCGCCATGTTGAGAGCTGCTTGGAAACAATCCCTCTGCTCTGAATATTTCATTGAGAATATTTAAAACCTAAAAAAGAAAAGAAGTTGGTTGCATTCAAAAGAAAACTAAAATAAATTCACAGTATAAATTGCCAACAAAACTTAAATAAATAAACCTATGTGGACAAAATTGTGCGAAACTTCAAATCTACAATACAACGGCCAAATACAGACTAAAGCAATGACCCAGAATAGGCAGAAAACTAACATAGTTTATGATAATGAGGCAGCTCCTGGAGTAACTGGTTAGAAAACTGGAACTTGTCGAAAACAGAAATGCAAATGATTGCTGGATATTGTTTACTGATTTATATATTTTAAAAAGTGGCATCATTTAGTTTAGATATTCCTTCATGTGAATTCTGTAGGGGAAGTTTTTTCTTAATTTTTGAACTGCATTTCTGTATTATTATTTTTTTTTACAGTTTTAATTTACTGTAACACATATTTGAATTTCCAAAGAAACAATCAATGAAATAAATATGTGTGAAATGTTTTAACAGATTCAAATATGATTGAATCCCCCTCAACTTCATCAGATTTTGGTCTTGAGTCTGACAGGGTGTGAAATCAATTACAGGCTGATTAGTAGATGATTAGACTCAGGTGTGCAATGCTGTTTTGATGAGGCTGATTGTCTGAATATAAAGTAAAAATTGCTTCAGTACTCATATTGGTGTGATTCCTAGTGGGTCAGACAGGAAGACAGTTTGCACTCTGAACCAAATTGCTGGTTTTCTTTTTGTGCTATGAAGACCTTGTGTTTTTCGGTTAGCCTCCTGGTTGGACTGTGTTTTGGGTCATGTTTTGCTTTTCCTCCCCAACATTACACTCAACATGCTTTAATTCAAAGTCCTCAGATCACAGGGCGCTACCAACACATTCAGCAAGAAAAGGCTCCAGCCGAGGAACAAGAGCAGGTGAACACGGTCAGAGTGAACTGCCATCCAGACTCTTTGGAGATTATTATCAAAACTGACATGTTTGGAGTTGGAGCTCCTGTTAATAGTGATGAATTACACCTTGGAGAGGAGGACGATGACTACTGTAGAGCGACAACATCTTCAGAAGATGAGCACCGAATCCTTGTTGGACTTGTGGACTGTGGCACCAAACAAAGGGTAATCAACTTTTTTCAATTAAATTGTAATATGCATGCTATACTAGTTTTTTAAACACATCTACTCCCCACAGATGACTGAAGACACTCTGGTCTACACAAACGTCCTCATATACTTGCCTGTGGCCTCTCCAGATGGGGTGGTTCGAATGGATGAGGCTATAATTCCAATCGAGTGTCATTATGAAAGGTCTGTCTTTTAAAGCTAATCCCTTTAAAGCGCTCTTGACACTGTCTCACTATTTTTAAAATTATTTTTCTTAGGAAGTACAGGTTGTCCAGTTCGTCACTCTTGCCCACCTGGATCCCCTTCATGTCTACCCAAGCTGCAGTGGCAACTGCGGAGTTTGCCTTGAGAATTTTGACAGGTAGGTTTTGTTCATGTCATGTTTTTTTTGACGTCTGTATGCATGCTCCATAGGGGGGAAGCAGGTTCCGCACCTAACACGGTGGTCACTCCTCAGTTGCTTATCCCGGAGTAAATGATAATACTCACCGATGTGGGTATAATGTCTTCGGCCTTTTATCTCACCCCATAGTCTGATCGTTAGGATTTTATGAGATTATGGTTTGTTTTTTTCTAGGGTGTTTTCAGCTAATGCTTTAGGTCCCCACGATAGGCTGTAACTCGTCTCAACCCTTATCAAGTGAGTACGTATAACGTCTCTACAATCTCACTACCTATTTTGTACACTCACATTTTTAGACACAATGCAAAGTTTTCAACCAGGGTTCTTACCTTAAGTTCCTCTGGTAGCGTCGGTCGTCACCTCAGTATCACACTTGTTCATGGACAGGGGAAGAAGGTTAGACTCCTAAAGAACCAGAGTCTGTAGTTTTAGTTCCAGTTCCTTACTGAATGGTAAGGCTGTGATTTTATTTCAGTTTGTTTCTTTTCCTTTACAAGTCACCAAACGCGTTCAATTTAATGAAACAGTTACAGTGTCAAACAGTTCTTAGTGTCCGGGGTCTACTATTTAAGTTGTCCCCGGTTTAAGTTTTGTCCTCTGTGTAAAAAGGAGTTATTTACGTCAAGCCTAATCCTCTGACGGTAGAGGTAGCTTGTTTAGTCCAGTTTTCTAAAAAGCTGGGAGATTTCCTGTCCTAGTCTCAGAGCTAGGGAAATCCACTGTCTTATCTGGGGAGCTGTTAAATAGACACAGAAGCGGTCTACTCCTCCTCTTCATGTGTCACACTTGCATAATACAGCCTGTCTCCAATCAGAGTACAGGAGGTTTGTTGCCTTTTTTATACGGTAATAATAAATGAAGAATCCTTTTACACAGGATACATTATATAATATCCATTATACAGAAAAGATTATACATTATAGCATCTTATGCGGGTTATATGTATACTTTCAGACTTTTCATATTTTTTTCTATGATCATTCAACTATATAGCTCTCTCTATCTATCTCTTGTGTGCAGATGACTGGCTTTATCAAAGAAGCTCTAATATGTTTTACCTCGGTGAGCCCATCAACATCGAAGTCTCAGTCAGAGTTGGACATCACATAGGGCTCCGAGTGTTTGTGAGCAGCTGTGTGGCTACACTTAACCCAGATGTCTACTCTGAGCCGAGATACATCTTTGTTGAAAATGGGTAAGCACTTGGAAGGCGGCAAGTTGATGGTAACTCAAAGGGTTAGTTTGCGTTCAGGTCTTAAGGATTGTTGCATTGTGTTAAGCCTTCTATGGTTCCAGAGAGCGCTGTGTGAAGTCTGATAAATTGCCTCAAGTGATGTCATGTTAGTCTGTCAGTTGGGTCTAAGGACTACAAATTAGAAAATGAGAAGGGGGTGGTAAACGGGTTTAAGGTAGCTAGAGGGCAGTTTTGTTTTTAAATTGTCTTTTTCTAGAATCTAATGATTCTGGTCTCGGCTCACCCTCCCCACTCCCCTCACAGGTGCTTGGTTGACTCAGCGCTTCCAGGTTCTAGGTCTCACTTCTTATCCAGGACACAGGATGACAAGCTCCACTTGACCATTGATGCCTTTAAATTCCATAATGACGACAGAGGAGAAGTGAGGCTCTACTTTAATTGGTCAAGTCATTATTACCCATGTAGATTGTTTTCCCACACTTACTTTTTTCATCCAACAGCTCTACATCACATGTCGCCTGAATGCTGTACCAACAAATGATGCAGAGGCACCAAATAAGGCATGCAGTTTTGTAAATGGAAGGTAAGTAAGATCCAGCCTTAAATGTGTCATATTGCACAAATGCAGAGTAAATGAGGAAGTGTGACTACTTTATTTGCTTTTCAGATGGAGGTCAGCAGATGGTAATGACTATTTATGTGGGTATTGTCAAAGTTACGATAAGCCCAGCAGCCCTGGCAAGTTTGGTCTTCGTGGGTTTGAAAAGCCAGATGAACCTGACTCGTTCTGGAGGAGTGAACTGGGGACCAATACAGGTTGGGTTCCTTATAGAAACTTGTGTAATGGGAAATGGCTGTCAGGCTTCACACATGGTTTTGGACTTTTAATTCTTTAGTGTGGGAAACGGAGGCAAGAGTGGGTCCGGTGATTGTCTTGCCAGCCCAGAAGACCAGGGGGCCAATACCTGCGGAGGCGCTTCCTCCTGGTCTGAATAAAATCAGCAGATCTTCACTTTTTGGCAGCGGGTGGAGTAGTGACATAAACGACAAAGTTTGTAAGTTGAAATTGCAAATTAATCTTATTTTTTGGGCCCATATGTTACTGTACTTTCTGCTCTGCAAAGAAAGATCTTAGTGATGAATTATATTTCTCTTCTAGATGAGATGGGACTGCGTCTTGGTTCACAATCTACACCAGACGAGGTGGCAGTTAAGACTTTAGCTTCGAAGTAGAGTCAAGATTACAGAAGTGGAACAGACCTAGTAGGTAAAATATGGAGAGATTAAACCTATATTTTGTTTTTTTTAAAATAAGTGGCATGGCAATTAAAACCCCCTCTAATTACAGATGGCGATGGTGCGAAAGTCTGTCCTTCTAGAAAAGGAATCTCCCGAGGTCAGCTTGGAATCCAAGAGCGTCGCTGGACAAAAACGGCACGGCAACCCTCGGCGACGTCAACCCAACTGTTCAGTTTACTGTGGCTGTTACCAAAATGTCAAATGCAACAGAAAATGCTCTTTCAGATACAAATGACTCCAAAATATAATAAATGTTTGCTTTTAAATGAGTACTTTTTACGTGTGCTGTTAGTTTTCCTGCAAATGCACAAAGGAAAAACCTTGTTTAAAAAAAAAAGTTGTTAGTGGCATCTAGCAAGAGGGTCCAGATTTAAAACCACCTCTCTGGTGTTTCTCTAACTTTTCCCAGTTTCCACACCAAAAGAGTCTAAATGTGGTATGTCTGCTTCGAGGATACTAATTACCTTTTTCCAGTGTGAATGTCCCATATACTATGCCTACTTAGACTTTGTTTGGGACACTTGTTTCATCACTGTTATGGAAGTGGCCACAAAAGGGTTAAAATGTAGCGAGCACAGCAGAGACCAAAATTCAATATGGTTTAGTGCAGAACTGCCGTGATGTGAAGATGTTTTCAGTCTGACTATTACTTCAATGTAAATCTGCAAACTCAACGCTGTACAATGTCAAATTAGACTTTTTGGGGGTGGAAACTTGATTAGGTCTTTTAAAGGAATGTACATTAGTGAGACTATTCTGGTTCAAAGGTAGGGAAGTCCTGACCTGTGGTTTAGTTCAAACCATTTTACTCTTTTATGAATATTGGCTATATCAATGTGAATTATCAGGTATGATTCCAGTGTCCGTAATTATTTGAAGCATTGGGAAATGACTAAAACCAGATGGCATCCAGAAAATTAAGTTGTTTAGCTGTCATGTACCAATACTGTCTTTTTAAAAACCTGTTTCATACATGAGTGCTGCCAACAAGATCAATTTGGACATTTTCAGTGAAGTTTTATAAACTATAGCATTCTGTATGACTTAATCTGTATGATGGGTGCATTGGCATTGACGGGGGGGTCGGAGGGTAGTCCTGAGTTCATCCTAGAGAAGTGAATTGTATTCATAGTTGTAAAAAGCTAAGTACTAATGTGTGCTTAAAATCAATATAGTTGAGAATGGTTATTCTAGTTCCAAGTCCACTAAACAGACCCTTAGAGCTGAAATCTGAGCTATTTGAACCTTTCCTTGCACCTTACCAAGAGCCAAAGTACAGTAAAGGAAAGCTGCTGTAACTGACGTGACTGATAGCTGCATTCGGCCAAGAGGGCCTTCCAGTCGAGTGTAGTTGTGAGTGGAAGCGAGGTAGACGTCAGGAGGGACAGCAGTGAGTGAAGCCAGGCGAGTTTCCACGACCAACAGTTTAAACAGATCTCCAAACATCTACGGAGATCCGGACCCATTGAACGGAGAGCTGGTTAATTAGATAGTCGTTGACCCGCAAGTTGCTTATGCAGAATTTGGTACAGCTCTGTGAATTGTTTCTTAACTTGAGTAGGCTTGTTCGCGGTAAAAGTTTTCCTCCTTTAAATTAAAGCGATATATTTGTCTTAAGGAAAAGGACAATTTGGAGAACAATGAATTGCCTATAGGCAACACATTAAAACTGGATTGTTGTGGAACTCAAAATAGTAACTAATGGTATTAGTCGATGCACATCAGATCATTACTATCATTAACTGTCAACATGAAGCCAAAGTACATCAGTATGGGATTCCTTAACGCTCATATTGACGGAGTTCCCGACTAGCCTATATAGTCTACTACAACAGCATAATAGAATTGCTGAAAATCAGTTAACAGCTTTTGGTTTTGGTGTGCCACCCCAATATTTTCAGTGGCCCCATCTGAACACCTCTATGAACAATATCTGGGCGCACCACTGGTTAAGTGTGGGCCAATCCCATGCCTGTGTCTCAGTGTGACTGCAGCTATAATTTGATTGTTCTGAACTGGGAAGTATTTAAGATTGAGTGTTGAATGGAATATCAACTCCTGCGGCTCGAGGCATCTTACACTGGTCCTGACTTGGGACAAGGACGGCTCTTCATCGACAGCTGTGTCGCCACTCTGTCACCTGACGCGTCAGTTCCCAGATACTACTTCATTGAAAACCATGGGTAAGGGTAGCTCAGTAGGCCTAGAAGTATGAAACAAAAACTGGCTTTTGACTTGGATGAAACTTTTTTTTTTTGTCAGTAAGAGATGAAAAAGAGGAAGAATCAAACGTACTATTCTAACCCAGAACGAGTGCTTCTTCACTTCAACTGCAGCTTGATGCTTTTCTGTTTCACCAGGATTCAAGGAACTCAGTGAGCCTTTTTTATAACTCTTGGTTTAAACATGTTTGGAAATGCTCCCAGGTTGTATGGTGACATTTCTGTGATCTCTTTATTTTGTATATATTTATCACTTGCCAGCTGAAAGCAACCTCTGAAATGTGGAAGATCAGCTCCATCAACAAGGCCTGCAATTATGTATATTCAAGGTGATTTTCTTGTGTATTGAAGTGCCTTCATTTAATATACAAAGCCTTGTTCAGGTTTAGAGTTTTTACTCAACTGCAAAAGTCTTTTCAGAGTAGAAAAGTATCTAATCCTGTTTTTATTTAGTTTAATCAAGACTGAACTATTTAGAAGCCTGTAATCTTATCTTTGAATAAAATCTGTTTTCTATGCTGCCTTATGAAAAGTTAATATTTAAGCTAAGGGTGTTTGCCGGTGTTACCATTACCCATGGGGTATATGTATTGAAAAGGGCTACAATTTCTAAATATGCTTTTGGTGTAGACCTCAAATTAAAGCTTAAATCAATGTCTAACCTCCATCGTTGTATATAAATAAAAACAAACTACTGTGTACAGTAATTTCTGCACAGCAAATTTGGAAAAAGCAAATGAAACAAAACTAGTAGAACTATTTATGACTTTTTACAATAATGAAACAAGGCAAACCTGGATAAAGTATAGGTGTGGGAATTAAATAATATAACAAACCTCAAATGCATTGTCTATTGCAAATGTATTAACACAGACAGTAAAATTGTGAATGTTTTATGAATAAATCTGCATCTTTTCTCATTAGATGGATAAATGTGGATGGAAGTGATGTGTGTCAATGATGTGACAGTATCTGTTACTCCAGACTATTACACAAATCTGAGATGTCAGATCCTTGAAGGTATGCTGTAGATCCTAATTACATTTTCATAACTAGTGTAAACCTGTTATTGCTTTGCAAAATATCCTTATTCACGTTTTGTTTTTTTAGATATCGTGGCAAATGGAACTGTAACACTTGGTCCTTTGATGGTTTTCCCCAGCAAGTAAGCAAAGAACTGAAATCCAGACAATGTGTCAGTGATCTTTCATTTTCTTTGCATTGTAAAATTAAAATCAAAGATTGATAACATATTTGGCAGTGTACAAGTTGGGTTTTGTTTGGGGTACGGGGTTGTATTTTGAAGGTTTATAATGGAAAGTGTAATGGTGGCAGCAGATATAGAGTGCTGCAAGACTAAATCCTGTGAGTTAACATTTATTGCATGCCTGGGTCCTTGTCACAAAGTAAATAGTCTTTAATATGAGGTTTGTGGCTAAAACAAGCTAAAGATATTTTAACTTTTTGTTCTACAATGTCAAATTCATCAGTAGATGCCCCTATTGTGACTTTTGAGGCTCTTATGAGTCTTAACCGTTTAAGCCCGAGGGTTTAAGCCCCCCCATTGGGGGACCCTCGGGCTTGTTGCAAGCGGGCCCGTCGCAATTTAATTGGGAATTATTTCCCTCATCACGAAAGAATATAAGTGTTTCAAATCAAGAGCATGGCCTGGGTTACAATAATATATAAGCCAGTCGTATAAGCTCCAAACAACTCCAACATAAACTACATGAATGACTTAATATTAATATTTTGCAAAAGCGTCAAACACTCGCCAGCTCTGTGACTCGTGAGCTAGTTAGCTTTGTGCTAAAAACAAACACGGTAGGTCTCTAGAACGCAGACAAACCACAGATTCACAAGACATCAAATATCTCTACCACACAGCATTAGCGAGATATCAGCCAACGAATCCAAGCATCAAAAAAGTATTTTGCAAGCGATTGTTGAAAAATACCACTTTTAGCTCAAAAGCGGCTAAATGCACGCTTCCATCGTTATTTCCACATTGCTAAATGTTGATGTACTTCCTGTGTTGCACAGGAAATCATTCCTGGCTCATTTAGTGTCAGATTACCCACGTGGGTTAGGAGAATTTCAGCGAATCGAAGCAAGTGTTTGACAGAGGACTGCACCTTGCTGATTCTGATTGGCTAACCATGCTGCCAATCCCATTTTGGTGGTTATAGCTCAATTTTATAGTCTCTAACGATTAAGGAGGTGTCTTTCACAGAAATCGAACAATCCGTTGCTGATTTATCGCCGCGCATATCCATAAGCAGCTGGCGAGGAGAAAAAAAAAAAATCGCCATTACGCACCTGGTTAGTTTTTTAATGGGAATATATAGGTCCGGTTGAATGTTCCAAAAAAAGCCCAAATCTGCTGTATTTGGATGTATTGAGTGATATACAAGTGAAATATAGTTTGGTACAAGAGAAAATTCAAATGGCACACATTGTGTCAAATGGCCATTGTGAAGAGCTTCACTTTATCAAAGTCAAACTTTGCAGAGAGAATGTTCACATATTGTGCTATGATTTGGTAGAGGAATATACCTTCATCTGCATCATTCCAAAGGGATAATCATCCTGAAAGTTTATTTTTTTAATATTGTTTTTATTTTTAATATATACTGATATTTACACATTTGAACAGTGTTCCCATTATCACAACACCAACAATTATTAAAATATACCTTGTGGTTGCAGAGATATACTCTTTTTAGTATGGGTATGCAATTTTCGACTGTAGTGTATTTATGCAGCGGTAGCGTTGGTTTACTTTATTCGGCCATGAATAGTCATTGCTGCGCATGCGCTCAACAAAACCCAGAAAAGGACTGTTTCCTGAGGTCCAAAAAGCATTTGTACTTATTACAACCATTTTACTTTAATGTATTCAATATACATCATTATTCCCCCTTTTAACTGAGAACAACTTAAAGCATTTCACATAATATTGGAACTATTAAATAACGTTCTCCTAAACTGAACAGTAGTTTGGTATTTTCAACAAAAAACAACACATATGGCCTACGGTAACACAATATATCGTATTCCGACATTCCCTTATGTATAAGGTATGTGTGTTCAGGTTGTCTGTCAGAATACAATTATGTAAAAGGATACAGCCCGCTGTAGGGGAACAGAGTCTTATTGCATATATCTCTTTGGTGGTTTGAGCGCCTCGGAGCCATGGGTTTGGGCTCCAAGAGCTCAGGTGTCTGCATGTTGTAGTCAACAACTTCTTGTGAACTGCTGCAGTCTTTACTATCACCCAGTTCAGCCTGTGATCCAGTGACATCTGTATCAGGTTCAGCAATGGCCTGAGCTCTGTTAGGAAAACGGATTCTTTCCTTCCAAGGCCCAATGAGAAATCCGACAATACAATAAAGCCGAAAAGTGGTTAGAAGTTTAAGTAAATAAGTATTTACTTTTAATGAAAGCAATTAAACATTAAACACAATAAATCCCAAGAGAGTCTTCCGCGCGCTGCACTGTCCTTAATGATTTCCTGAGTGTCCATTGGTTAGTTTCATACAAAAATATTGCCGGACACACGAATCCACAAATGACGTTGAGAGGCGGAGCTCGACACCAACAAATCACACGACACATCGATGCTCCTGGCTCACTCTGTGAGTCACGTACGATCTCGTGGGAACACGGACACAGAAGTGGAGAATCTACAGATTCCGAAAACATCTTAACCATATTTCTGTGCCATATTATCGCGGAGCAATTCATTTATATATCGAGTAAACACCGCGAAAATGCGCCGGCGCGTGGGTCGACCCCAGAGAGTTAAAGGATCTTGGCACAAAAATCAGAGCCAGTCCAGCGGCCACGAGTCTATTCATCTATCACAATCAACAACTTTATCTAAATTCGGCACCTTACAGAAAACAATTCTGTTATTTTTACTCTTATACTATTCCCTTTCCCAACCCTTACAGTCCCCATGACACAATTATTACATTTAAGTCACTGTTTCCCTGAACCCACCGCGCAATCGTGAGACAATGCAATGGTCGTCACCGCTCACACGTAATTCACCCGCAACGCATGGTCAACACGTGGTCTGTTCAGTTCACTCAGAACTCTTGATATTTGCGTGTACAACTCCAGCAGTCTTCCCCGCCCCCGCTTCTAGATTAATCGGACCAATCAGTTTGGATTTACACATTTATCACATATTTGCGTGTAGAACTCCAGCGGTCTACCCCGCTTCTAGATTAACGGACCAATTCAGTTGGATTTCACAAAGATATATATTGCATTCAATGTGTAATTATGCTTTCACTCTTAACTTCGGTAAAGACACCGAACGATACAGTTAACAGTTTTTAGGTTTTACGGATCCTCAGGGACACAGATTCCGGTCTCTGGAGACGAATCGTCCAACACTCCCGCATAATTCTCCTGTTCTACCTATTGCAATTTCGTTCAAAAGGATCTGCAAACCTTATTTAATTCGGGCCCACAGAAGTGTCGGACGACTCGTCTCCTCTGGCCATCCTTTTATCTCCGTTAAATCACGTCAGGGTCACCATTTTGTTCGGAAAACAGACTCTTTCCTTCCAAGGCCCAATGAGGAATCCAACAATAAAATAAAGCCGAAAAGTGGTTTGAAGTTTAAGTAAAAAAGCATTTACTTTGAAAAGCAATACTTTCGAAAGCAATTACACATTAAACACAATAAAAACTATACTTCTCAAGAGACTCCCCCGCGCACTGCGCCGTCTGCACCGGAAGCCTCGTCACGTCGACACATGCCGTCTTTTATCCTCCTTCGAAGTCCTCCCACTCTCAGTACGTCATCAAGCCGCGAGGTTTCTGCTTACGGGTGCAAAGGTCAGCATGCACCCCGCTCTGCTCCGCTTCCGGGTCGAGTGCAAAGGACCTCCCACTATTGTGCAATATATGCAACAGTCATTTTTCATAACCAACTGCTTTGGCATAATTTGTACAGAAGGTAATTATAAAATAGTTTAGCCACACGGTAATTATGAAAGTCATAAAATAGTTTAGGCTGTATGGCATAAAACAGTTCACTTTAGGAGCTTTTTCTATTTAACCTTCACAGTATCAACAACTTTGTTAATTTGGAGCCCCATTCTTGCCGTGCAGCTTCAATGAGATATTCAGTGTCACCAGCAGCAACAGCTCAGCACTGACTTCTCTGTGAACACTCTGGTTCTCCTAAAAAAAAAGCTCCTCTGGAGACACAAGACGGACATTTTTATACAGGTCAGCCTTTACCACAATGATCATGGATGAGTCTGTGCATTGTGCATGGACAGTGGATCCATCATTGAGTTGTGGCCAGCTGACGTCTACTGCCTCGATTCTGAAATTGGCAGATTTATATTGCCTTCCTTCGGCATCTATCATTGGTTCATCTTTTAAAGTGCAAATGGCATTTCCAACACCAAAATATAGCAGCAGGGCAAGAGAGGCTGAGTGAACTGTTATTGCCATTGTGCTCTTTCCTCAAAACAACGGGACAACACTGCAAAGCCTTCTGCTCAGCACAATCAGTAAGACAAGTAGGCTAAGGACAATTTCAGAAAACCAAATTGTATTGAATTTTAAGTAAGAATGCAGAAGGTTCAAACACTGAATCTTAAATACTTCCCAGTTCAGCCCAATCAAATCACATGGAGACGACAGCTGGACGCAGTTACTCATTAACTGATGTGGGAGAATTAAAGCTGCAGTCACACTGAGATACAGGCCTGTGATTGGCCCACACTTAGCCAGTGGTGCACCCAGATATTGTTCATAGGGGTGTCCAGATGGAGCCACTTAAAAAATATTGGGGTGGCACACCAAAAGTAAAAGCTCTTAACTGATTTTCAGCAATTTAATACGCTGTTGCAGTAGGCTATCTAGGCTAGTCGAGAACTACATCAATATGAGCTAGTGATGGCGAGATGAAGTTTCCTGAAGCATTGAAGCTTTCCATCCAATTCGTTCACTCATGGTCCGAAGCTTCATGGTGCTTCATTTGCTCTTCTGTGCCATCAGGTGGACAATAAATGTAAAACAGGCAGGAGTGATTATAATGACACCAATGCTTTGGTGTGTGAAGCTTTGAATTGAATAAATGAATGAATGATGCTTGTGATGCCAATACATAAATTATGAACTTATTAATATGGTGTCTGTCTTTATGATACAATGGCAGGGTCAAAAGGAAAGTGGAAACAAATTGGGGAGAGGGTTGTGATGTGACTGTGCTTATGTTACTAGGAACAACATTTAAAAATAACTTTTACAGAGCTGGGCTTCAGGTGGTTTCTTTTTTTAAGCAAAAGAAAAAAAAGCTTGAATACATTACAAATAAACGCGCAAGTCACAAAATGTGAGGGGGGATCCATTGCGTTTCGTTGCCCCTTATATGTAGAATTGCACGCTAAACCCGCGAACCATTTTCTGAATCAGTCACATGGTATGCCGTCCAGCGAGGCTTCAAACGTCACCACATACAACACAAGCCTCAATACGTGCTTCACAACAATCTTCCTGGATTACTCGACACATGACTAATATGAGCATTAAGGAATCCCATACTGATGTACTTTGGCTTCATGTTTGACAGTTATTGATAATGATCTGATGTGCATCAATACCGGTACAGTTACTATTTTGAGTTCCACAAAAATCCAGTTTTAATGTGTTGCCTAGAGGCGATTCATTCTTCTCCAAATTGTCCTTTTCCTTAAGACAAATATTTCCGGAATTTGGAGTACATTTATTTTAATGAAAACATTTACCACGAACATGCCTACTCAAGTTTAGAAACACCACAGAGCCCTACCAAATCCTGCATAAGCAACTTGCGGGGTCA
This sequence comes from Ophiodon elongatus, assembly GCA_016806645.1. NCBI lineage: Eukaryota > Metazoa > Chordata > Actinopteri > Perciformes > Hexagrammidae > Ophiodon > Ophiodon elongatus. The sequence continues at coordinate 4,282,298 of JACSYO010002129.1, forward strand.
AGTCTTCAATATTTTATATTTTTAAAGACAGTATTGGTACATGGCAGCAAAACAACTTTCCAGATGCCATCTGGCTTTAGTCATTTCCCAAATATTTATGGACGCTGCAATCATAGCTGATAATTCACATTTTGATATATCTGATATTCATAAAACAGGCGTAAAATGGTTTGACCACAGTTCAGAACTTCCCTACTTTTGACCCAGAATGGTCTCACTAATGTACATTCCTTTATGCGATGTAGTCAAGTTTCCACCTCCAAAAGATTTAATTTGACATTGTACAGCTTTAAAGTCTGCAGAATTGCATGAAATTCATATTCAGACCCAGCAATACACATCTTTATGTCGCTTGATCTTTAAACATTTACAAAAGCAGGGGCATTGAGCTGGTTGCAAATCTGGACCCTCTTGCTAGATGCCACTAAAGCCTACACACTGGTGCTTTTAAACAACGTCTTTCCTTTGTGCATTGCATGAAAACTATGCATCAACAGCACACATAAAAAGTACTCCATTTAAAAAGCAATAATTTATTATATTTTGGAGTCATTTGTATCTGAAAGGGTGTTTTCTGTTGCAGTTTCATTTGACATTTTGGTCACATCCACAGTAAACTGAACAGTTGGGTTGACGTCACCGAGGGTTGCCGTGCCGTTTTTGTCAAGTGACTCTGCCTCTGATTCCAAGCCAACCTCGGGAGATTCCTGTTCTAGAAGGGCAGAGACTGTTGCACCATCTCCAGCTGTAATTAGAGGGGGTTGTAAGTGCCATGCCACTTATTAAAATAAAGATTTGTTCAATCTTTCCATATTTAACCTTCTAGATCTGTTCCACTTCGGTCATCTTCATTCTGCCTAGAATCTAAAGTCTGAACCGTCACCTCATCTGGTGGAGATTGTGAACCAAGAAGCAATCCCTTCTCATCTAAAATCGAAATATAATGCATCAAGATCTTTCTTTGCAGAGCAGAAAGTACAGTAACATATGGGCCTGAAAAAATAAAGATTAACATGCAATTTTGAGTTCAACTTACCAACTTTGTCATTTATGCCACTTCTCCACCCGCTGCCAAACAGTGAAGGTCTGCTGATTTTATTCAGACCAGGAGGAAGCTCCTCCACAGGTATTGGCCCACTGTTCTGCTGGGCTGGCAAGACAATGACCGGACCCACTCTTGCCTCCTGTTCCCACACTAAAGAATTAAAAAGTACAAATCCATGTGTGAAGGCTGACATTGCATTTTCACATTATACAAGTTTCTATTAGCAACCAAACCTGTATTGTTCCTCAGTTCACTCCTCCAGAACAATTCAGGTTCATCTGGCTTTTCAAACCCACGAGGACCAAACTTGCCAGGGCTGCTGGGCTTATCGTTACTTTGACAATACCCACATAAAGAGTCATTACCATCAGCTGACCTCCATCTGAAAAACAATTAAAATAGTCACACACTTCATTTACTCTGCATGTGCAAAATGACATATTTAAGGATGATCTCACTTACCTTCCATTTACAAAACTGCATGCGTTATTTGGTGCATCTGCATCATTTGCTGGTACAGCATTCAGGTGACAAGTGATGTAGAGCTGTTGGAGGAAAAACACGTGGGAAAACAATCTACATGGGTAATAATGACTTGAGCCAATTAAAGTAGAGCCTCACTTCTCCTCTGTCTTCATTATGGAATTTAAAGGCATCAATGGTCAAGTGGAGCGTGTCATCCTCTGTCCTTGATAAGAAGTGAGACCTAGAACCTGGAAGCTCAGAGTCAACCAAGCACCTGTGAAGGGGAGGGCAATTTATCAGACTTCACACAGCATCCTTTGGAACCATAAAAGATTTAACACAATGCAGAAATCCTTAAGACCTGGAAGCAAACTAACATGTAATATTATGTTTTCCCCTTTATTTATCCATCAAGTTGCCACCTTCCAAGTGCTTACCCATTTTCAACAAAGACGTATCTCGGCTCAGAGTAGACATCTGGGTTAAGTGTAGCCACACAGCTGCTCACAAACACTCGGAGCCCCATGTGATGGCCAACTCTGACTGAGGCTTCGATGTCGATGGGCTCGCCGAGGTAAAACACATTTGAGCTTCTTCGATAAAGCCAGTCATCTGCACAAAAATTTAAATATATAAAAGGGTGACCGCATATAAGTAAAAAAACATGCGAAATGAACAAAACCTACCTGTCATAATTCTCAAAGAAAACTCCAAAGTTGCCACTGGAGCTTGGGTAGACATGAAGGGGATCCAGGTGGGCATGAGAGAAGAACTGGACAAACTGTACTTCCTAAGAAACAGAAAAAGCATTTTAAAAATAGTGAGACAATGTCTAGAGCGCTTTACAGGAATTAGCTTTAAAAGACAGACCTTTCATAATGACACTCGATTGGAATTATAGCCTCATCCATTCGAACCACCCCATCTGGAGAGGCCACAGGCGAGTATATGAGCAGGTTGGTGTAGACCAGAGTGTCTTCAGTCATCTGTGGGGAGTAGATGTGTTTAAAACTAGTATAGTGTATTCTAAATTAATTGAAATAAATGTATCATTACCCATTGTTTGGTGCCGCAGTCCATGAGTCCAACAAGGATTCTGTACTCATCTTCTGAAGACGTTGTAGCTCTACAGTAGTCATCGTCCTCCACTCCAAGGCGTAATTCATCGCTATTAACAGGAGCTCCAACTCTAAACATGTCAGTTTTGATAATAATCTCCACAGAGTCTGGATGGCAGGTCACTCTGACCGTGTTCACCTGCTCTCGTTCCTCGGCTGGAGCCTTTTCTTGCTGAATGTGTTGGTAGCTCCCTGTGATCTGAGGACTTTCAATTAAAGCATGTGGAGTGTAATCTTGGGGAGGAAAAGCCAAACATGACCTGAAACAGAGTCCAACCAGGAGGTTAACTGAAAAACAAAAAGTCTTCATAGCACAAAAACCTGCAAACTGGTTCAGGCTGCAATATGACCTCCTGTCTTACCCACTAGGAAGCACAACAATCTGAGTATAGAAGCAATTTTTACTTTATATTCAGATAATCAGCCTCATAAAAAACAGCACTGCACACCTGAGTCTAATCATCCACTAATCAGCCTGTAATTGGTTTCACTCCCTTTAAGATTAGAGACCAAAGTCTGATGAAGTTGAGGGGGATTCAACCAGATTTGAATCTGTTAAAAGAATTTCACACATATTTGCTTCATTGATTGTTTCTTTGGAAATTCAAATATGTGTTACAGTAAATAAAAACTGTAAAAAAAATCAATACAGAAATGATATACAACAATACTGTAGCCTACTTAATTGTGGTTGGGACCATTTTTTTATTCAAAAACTGAGCTCGATTTAGCCTTCCCGCCCCCACATAAATTGCCATCATTATATATATTTTTCCCTCACTCTGCACCCAGGCCACCAACACCTCTCAACACCAACATGTGCATTTGGCTTTTTTTTATATTTCTGACTGTTATGGGCAACAGAAACATTTGTTTATCTACGCATTTGAGGGCACTTCTAACATTCTGTTCATCCAGTGGGAGAATCTATATCCATACTCCTCTTTAGTTCCAGACTAGTAAACTATGATCAGAAATCAGTTGAAACATTCGAAATAAAACGTAGAAAATGCCTTTACATAATATACATAAAATAATATCTCAACTAAATTAAGTCACTTTTTAAAAGATATAAATCAGTAAACATTATCCAGCAATCATTTACATTTCGTTCCAAAACTGTCCATGAGCCCCGGCCTTTAGCTGAATGTTAGCCTGTGGTGTAAAAATTTCATCCTCCACTCCAGACGAGTTCAGGTGAAACAGCGTGGCAATTTTTGATGCGAGTGAATCAACCTCAATATCTTCCCGAAATAGGTAACACATAAATGTAGCAACTGGCTCGAGTAAAGCAAAGTCTTGGAAGCGTTTGTCAAACTCTGACAGACACTTGTCAATCTGCTCTGTGTAGCGCACACTGTGAAGTTGCGCACGCGCCTTCTCCAGCTCTGACGCTAGTTTTGAAAGTTCCACAAATCATGCCGCTGCAGCTTTAAGGACAGATGTTGCATTTTTCGGTTGAAAGCATTAACTGAGCTGATCATATTAACCACGGTTTTGTCTTTTCTTTGCAGCTCTAAATTAAGCTCATTCAACATGTTGGTCAGCTCGGTTAAAAAGGCCAAGTCTAGCAGCCACTGATCGTCATTTAGTTGGTTGTATTCTGCATGTTTAACAACAAGGAGAAACTCTCAAAATCTCTGCAAGAATTTCCCCGTACTAAGCTATCTCACATCAGTGTGTAGTAAGAACTCAGAGTGGTCGCAGTCAGCCTTATCCAGATGCGCATGGAACAGCCGTCTTTGAAGAGCTCTCGCTCGAATAGAACAGGCGATCTTCGTTGACACATCCATTATTTCTTTTAAGTTTTTGAAAGACTGAAAAATGTCCTCTCCCCGCATGTGTTCTTTCATGGGCAGTATTGTGAACAGCTCCTCTTTTGCAGTCATATCTGTAAACACCATCCGAATAAAAATGCACAACTGGACTGTATCACTTGTCCGTAGACTCGTCCAATTGCAGTGAGAAACACTCCCAGTCCGCAATGTCCTTCCAAAGCTGCTGTGTCAAATCCTCGGCCATGACTTCACAGCGCCGCATAACTGTACTTCTTGATAGCTGGAGACCTTTGATTGAAGATAATATTTCCGGTTTGTTTTTATTTTCCCGAAACAACGAGTCAGCTGCTTCAACAATGTCCTCTTTTATCACATCTCAATCTTGAAAGTACTTCTTGTGCTTAATGATGCAGTGACTCACCCGGAATGATGCTTCGGTGGTTGTTTTCACTTTTGAAGACAGCTGTGAGAAAAATGACTGCTGTCCGGACAACTGTGATCTTAGTTCCTTCTCTTTCTCAGCTCGCTTTTCGGAGGGAAGTCAGTGTTGTAGTTTTATAAACAGTCCGAAAGTGCTGCTCCACTTCTTCGGAATAGCGATGGTAGCATGGCAGATCAGACAAACGCACTTCAAATAGGACATTGTGAAAAAAAAGTCCTCCTCCCATTCTGCATGGAAGTGGTAAGTTTTTGGTTTCTTACCTGGTCCAGCTCTCCCACTCATTTGTATACCCTGTGTTACGGCCTATCTAGTGTACCTAGGGGTACACAGGGCGTGACATACGGGTATCAGAAGACCTTGGCAAAGGTGGAACAAAAAAAGGAAACAATAAGGCGGTTGAAATACTTACAGAGTAATAAGTAGCATTTATTGACAACTTACTGATTAACAAAGGTAAGCCAACTAAAATTGGAACCATGGCGTCAGGGTCTCTAAGGCCAAAGTAATAAACAAAACCCTCACACTAACTGGAAAAGAAGGTCAACTGGCCTATCAAAGCAAAAACAAAAGACAATACAGAGCTCCCTGACTGTCCACAAAACAGTCAAAAACAGAGACAACAAAAACGGCAGAGAACCCCTACACAGCTTCCCCAAAATTGTGACAAATGGTAGCCTGCGCTCAGGCACCATTACACCCAGGTCCGACCGCTCGCAGCTCAGAGAGGGAAGAGCTGGATCTAAGATAAGATAAGATAATCCTTTATTAGTCCCGCAGTGGGGAAATTTGCAGGATTACAGCAGCATAGGCTAAAGTGCAGACATATTAAATCAAGACAGTTTTATAAATAAGCAATAAAAACAGTAGTAACAGTGAGAGTCTCCAGTAACTGAAATGAAATATGGTATACAAGCAGAATAGCTTATTGCTGGTGTATTTATATTGCACAGGTCAATGAGAAACATTGAGTAACTTAAGTGTTCGTAAGTGTTTTTTGTGGTCTACTGGAGCTCAGCTGGTTGCGCAGTCTGACAGCAGCAGGAAGGAAGGACTTGCGGTACCTCTCCTTCACACACCGTGGATAAATCAGCCGGTGGCTGAAGGAGCTGTACAGAGCTGCCAGAGTGTCCTGCATGGGGTGGGAGGTGTTGTCCATCAGGGATGATAGCTTTGCCATCATCCTCCTGTCTCCCACCACCTCCACCGTATCCAAAGGACACCCCAGCACACTGCTGGCATTCTTTATGAGTTTGTTAAGTCTCTTCCTGTCAGCTGCAGAGATGCTGCTGCTCCAGCAGACCACTCCATAGAAGATAGCTGATGCCACCACAGAGTCGAAGAAGGTCTTCAGGAGTGCTCCCTGCACTCCAAAAGACATCAGTCTCCTCAGCAGATAGAGTCTGCTCTGTCCCTTTTTATATAGTGCCTTTGTGTGGTCGTTCCAGTCCAGTTTATTGTTCAAGTGAACACCCAGGTACTTATAAGATCTTACGATCTCAATGTCCATTCCCTGGATGTTCACTGGTTCCGGAGGAGGGTGTTTACCCCAGCGGAAGTCGACCACCAGCTCTTTGGTTTTCGCAGAGTTTATCTGGAGGCGGTTCTGCTGGCACCATCCTATGAAGTCCTGGTTCAGTTCCCTGTATTCCCTGTCATCGGCTGAAATGAGGCCGACGATTGCAGAGCCGTCAGAGAACTTTTGCAGGTGGCAGTTTTCAGAGTTGTGTTTAAAGTCCGAGGTGTATATGGAGAAGAGGAATGGAGCCAGAACGGTTCCCGTGCTGCAGGACACCAGGTCTGACTCACACTCCCGTATTTGCACATACTGTGGACAGTTGGTGAGGTAGCCCATGATCCATGCAGTGAGGTGCTGGTCCACCCCGGTCTGCTCCTGCTTTTCCGGGAATTTATATCCAGCTCCACTGATTGCTTGATGCCTCTCTGGTGTAGGTGCTCCAGGAACTGCAACATGGGCATGGCAGACCTGAAACAGAGGGTGCTTCCCAAGTCTCTTAACTGCATCTCCGTTTCCCTCACTTGTGTCTTTTCCATGCGTCTTAGTCCCGCCCACCAGGGATGCATGGAGAGACGCAAGGAAACCATGCAGGGATAGAGGAAACAAGGAAATATATTTTAAGAGAAATGAGACGTCCTTTCCTCGAAAGCGTCACGTGAAGCGACGTCTGTTTCTGATGACGGAGGCTCGCGGCCGCTGATCACAACTGGATCAGCTGATCACACCTGGATCAGCTGATCACAGCTGGATCAGCTGATCACAGCTGGATCAGCTGTCAGTCGGCTTTAACAGCTGGAGAGACTTTTAACGGAGTTCGTGTCTGAACACATGATCAGTCTCACGGACAGTTTTTAGCTCACATTACAATAACAATGCACTTAAAATATTAATAAAAATGATCGTATGATGTCTTCAGTTAATTTAATGGTGTTAAATTACTACTTATACTAATAAAGACACTGTTATTACCACTAACAGAGTGGAGATGTTTTCTCTCTGTAGTCTGTTACCTGTTTAACAAACGGCATTGATATTTATACACAGTGTGTGGTATTTATACTGTGTTCTGTGCCCTGCTTAAATGCGCACGGCCGATTTCTACCGGCAAAATGCGTTTGTTCATGAATTATTTGCGTCTGTATGTTTTGCAATTATGGCGATTATGGTTTCTCTTGAACACTGGAATTAATTTATTAGGCTCAATGTTTCAGGTTAAACTTAAATGATATAACTCATGAAACCCAACACTCAGAAAAGAAATCAAATATATAGAGAGTTTAATCTGTGATCGTCTTAACTCTGGTATGAAACTCCAGCGATCAGTCCGACCAATCAGATAACTGATGAACAGTGAGGGGGGGGGGGGTGTCCAGCGTTAAAACACTTCCTGGAAGCCTGTTCTCTGTTCTCGAGCTCCTTACCCTATCTCTAAGGCTGAGCCCGGCCACCCTACGGAGAAAACTAATTTTGGCCGCTTGTATCTGAGACCTCGTTCTTTCGGTCACGACCCAGAGTTCGTGACCATAGGTGAGGGTCGGAACATAGACCGCCCGGTAAATTGAAAGCTTTGCCTTCCGGCTCAGCTCCCTCTTCACCGAGACGGTCCGGTGCAGCCCCTGTTTTACTGCTGCAGCCGCACCGATCCGTCGGTCAATCTCCTGCTCCATCTTACCCTCACTCGTGAACAAGACCCCGAGATACTTGAACTCCTTCGCTTGCGGTAGGCACTGCGTCCCCACCCGGAGGGAGCAATCCACCGGTTTCCGGCAGAGCACCGTGGCCTCAGATTTGGAGGTGCTTACCCTCATCTCCGCCGCTTCAGACTCGGCTACAAATCGCCTGCAAATCGCCCCAGTGAATGCTGGAGGTCATGGTCCTCGAGGCCAACAGGACCACATCGTCTGCAAACAGCAGAGGCGATCCCAAGACCCCCGACCCCGACGTTCTCCTCCCCCCGGCTGCGCCTAGATATCCTGTCTATGAAAGTCACGAACACGACCGGTGATAAAGGGCAGCCCTGACGGAGGCCAACACCCACCGGGAACGCGTCTGACTTATTGCCAAGAATACGAACACAGCTCCTAGTGCACTCGTACAGAGACCGGATGGCCCGTTGTAACGGGTCCGGCACCCCATAATCCCGCAGCACCCCCCACAAAAACCCCCGAGGGACCCAGTCGAAGGCCTTCTCCAAGTCCACAAAACACATGTAGACTGGTTGGGCAAAGTCCCAGAACCCCTCCAGTAGTCTTGCAAGGGTAAAGAGCTGGTCCACTGTTCCACGACCGGGACGGAATCTGCACTGCTCCTCTTGAATCCGAGGTTCGACAATCGGTCGGAGCCTCCTTTCCAGCACCCTGGCATACACTTTCCCCGGGAGGCTGAGTAGTGTGATACCCCGATAATTCGAGCACACTCTCTGGTCCCCCTTTTTGAAAATGGGAACCACCACCCCGGTCTGCCAGTCCATGGGCACTGTTCCCGACCCCCATGCGACATTGAAAAGGCATGTCAGCCAAGACAGCCCAACAACGTCCAGCGCCTTCAGCATCTCAGGGCGAATCTCATCCACCCCCGGCGCCTTGCCACCAAGGAGCTTATTGACTACCTTAGTGGCCTCTGCCAAGGATATGGATGCGACCCCCCCCCAAGTCTTCAGGCGCTGCCTCCTCTCTAGAGGACATGTTGGCCGGGTTTAGGAGTTCCTCAAAGTGCTCTTTCCACCGCCCAACGATGTCCCCCGTCCGGGTCAGCAGTAGAGGCTTTGAACATGGTCCCCAGCCTCCCTTGGGATGTGTGAGAAGTTCTTCCTGAGGTGGGAGTTGAAGACCTCCCGGACAGGATCCTCCACCAGATGTTCCAAGTTCACCCTCACTACACGTTTGGGCTTGCCGGGTCTTTCCTGTCGATTCCCCTGCCATCTGATCCAACTCACCACCAGGTGGTGATCAGTTGACAGCTCTGCTCCTCTCTTCACCCGAGTGTCCAAGACATATACGGCCGCAGATCAGATGAAACGATTACAAACAAACAAACAACAGTCAGAGCCTTACTCCCCGTAACATATATACTGATATTTATACATTATTTACAAATCTCAGTTATTATCTTTATAATAACTCCAACATTATTCAAATAGTACTTGTGGTTGCAGAGTTGTACTCATTTTAGTATGGGCATGCTTTTTTCATGCAGAGGCCTCAAAAATAGGTTAGGGTAGAACAGGTTCCTTCAGCTTCATCATTTATATGCAGATGATATCCAACTCCATTTTTCCTTCAAACCCAGTGAGGCGTTCAGGTTAGCTAGGCTCCTAAACTGTGTCAATGCCATTAAGGACTGGACGGCAGAAAATTGTTTACAACTGAATGATAATAAGACAGAGGTTCTGGTTATTGCACTTGATGATACTGTCCTTACAATCAAGCAGAGCATTGGTCCACTCTCCTCTGCTGTCCACCTCAACCTGCATAATCTCTGGGTCATTTTTGACCAATCCTTATCGTTTGACCCCCATGTTAAGCAGCTGTCCAGATCTTGTTTTTTCCACCTCAGAAATATCAGCAAACTGAGATCCGGATTATCAACAGCTGAATTAGAGATGATCATAAATGCTTGTATCTCTTCTTGTATTGATTATTGTAATGCATTTTTCTCCTCACTCAGTATGTCTGCGATTAACCGTTTGCAGGTAATCCAGAATGCTGCTGCCTGACTACTGACTAGGACAAATAGGCGAGTGTGAAGCGGCAGGGATGAGGGTAAGCACCTCCAAATCTGAGGCCATGGTGCTCTGCCGGAAACCGGTGGATTGCTCCCTCCAGGTGGGGACGGAGTGCCTACCGCTTTCTACCTTGTTTTCTTAATGTTTGAACTTTTCTTGTTTTGATTTACTGTAACACATATTTGAATTTCCAAAGAAACAAGCAATAAAGCAAATATGTGCGAAATGTTTTAAATTCAAATATGGTTGAATCCCCCTCAACTTCATCAGACTTTGGTCTCTAATCTTAAAGGGAGTGAAACCAATTATAGGCTGATTAGCGGATGATTTGACTCAGGTGTGAAGTGCTGCTTTGATGAGGCTGATTGTCTGAATATAAAGTAAAAAATGCTTCACTACTCAGATTGTTGTGCTTCCTAATGGGTCAGACAGGAGGACAGATTGCAGCCTGAACCAGATTGCAGCCTGAACCAGATTGCAGCCTGAACCAGATTGCAGCCTGAACCAGATTGCAGCCTGAACCAGATTGCAGCCTGAACCAGATTGCAGCCTGAACCAGATTGCAGCCTGAACCAGATTGCAGCCTGAACCAGATTGCAGCCGGAACCAGATTGCAGCCTGAACCAGATTGCTGGGTTTTTTTTGTGCTATGAAGACCTTGTGTTTTTGGGATAAGCTCCTGGTTGGACTGTGTTTCTGGTCATGTTTTGCTTTTCCTCCCCAACATTACACTCAACATGCTTCAATTCAAAGTCCTCAGATCACAGGGAGCTACCAACACATTCGGCAAGAAAAGGCTCCAGCTGAGGAACGAGAGCAGGTGAACACAGTCCAAGTGACCTGCCATCCAGACTCTGTGGAGATTATTATCAAAGCTGACATGTTTAGAGTTGGAGCTCCTGTTAATAGTGACGAATTACGCCTTGGAGTGGCGGATGATGACTATTGTAGAGCTACAATGTCTTCAGAGGAGTACAGAATCCTTGTTGGACTGATGGACTGCGGCACCAAGCAAAGGGTAATGATGAATTTGTTTTATTTATAATACGCTATACTAGTTTTAAACGCATCTACTCTCCACAGATGACCGAAGACACTCTGGTCTACACAAACCTGCTCATATACTCTCCTGTAGCCTCTCCAGATGGGGTGGTTCGAATGGATGAGGCTGTAATTCCAATCGAGTGTCATTATGAAAGGTCTGTCTTTTAAAGCTCATTTCTTTAAAGTGCTCTAGACATTGTTTCACTATTTTTAAAATGCCTTTTCTGTTTCTTAGGAAGTACAGTTTGTCCAGTTCTTCTCTCATGCCCACCTGGATCCCCTTCATGTCTACCCAAGCTCCAGTGGCAACTTTGGAGTTTTCCTTGAGAATTATGACAAGTAGGTTTTGTTCATTTGGCTCTTTTTTTTTTTTTTTTATTTTATATTTTATTTTATATACTTATTTGCAGTCACCCTTTATATATTTAAATTTTCATGCAGATGACTGGCTTTATCGAAGAAGCTCAAATGTGTTTTACCTCGGCGAGCCCATCAACATCGAAGCCTCAGTCAGAGTTGGCCATCACATTGGGCTCCGAGTGTTTGTGAGCAGCTGTGTGGCTACACTTAACCCAGATGTATACTCTGAGCCGAGATACGTCTTTGTTGAAAATGGGTAAGCACTTGGAAGGTGGCAAGTTGATGGATAAACCAAAGTGGAACCTAGAAAACATAATATTACATGTTAGTTTGCTTCCAGGTCTTAAGGATTTCTGCATTGTGTTAAATCTTTTATGGCTCCAAAGGATGCTGTGTGAAGTCTGATAAATTGCCCTCCCCTTCACAGGTGCTTGGTTGACTCTGAGCTTCCAGGTTCTAGGTCTCACTTCTTATCCAGGACAGAGGATGACAAGCTCCACTTGACCATTGATGCCTTTAAATTCCATAATGAAGACAGAGGAGAAGTGAGGCTCTACTTTAATTGGCTCAAGTCATTATTACCCATGTAAATTGTTTTCCCACACTTGCATCTTTTCCTCCAACAGCTCTACATCACATGTCACCTGAATGCTGTACCATCAAATGATGCAGAGGCATTAAATAAGGCATGCAGTTTTGTAAATGGAAGGTAAGTGAGATCCAGCATGAAGTGTGTCGCATTGCACAAATGCGGAGTAAATGAGGAAGTGACTATTTTAATTGCTTTTCAGATGGAGGTCAGCTGATGGTAGTGACTATTTATGTGGGTATTGTCAAAGTCACGATAAGCCCAGCAGCCCTGGCAAGTTTGGTCCTCGTGGGTTTGAAAAGCGAGATGAACTGTTCTGGAGGAGTGAACGGGAGACCAATACAGGTTGGGTTCCTTATAGAAACTTGTGTAATGGGAAACTGCGATGTCAGGCTTCACACATGGTTTTGTACTTTTTAATTCTTTAGTGTGGGAACAGGAGGCAAGAGTGGGTCCGGTGATTGTCTTGCCAGCCCAGCAGAACAGTGGGCCAATACCTGTGGCGGAGCTTCCTCCTGGTCTGAATGGAATCAGAAGACCTTCACTGTTTGGCAGCGGGTGGAGAAGTGGCATAAACGACAAAGTTGGTAAGTTGAACTCAAAATTGCATGTTAATCTTTATTTTTTCAGGCCCATATGTTACTGTACTTTCTGCTCTACAAAGAAAGATCTTAATTATACATATTTCTATTCTAGATGAGATGGAACTGCTTCTTGGTTCGCAATCGACACCAGACGAGGTAGTGGTTCAGACTTTAGATTCTAAGAATGAAGATGACAGAAATGGAACAGATCTAGAAGGTAAAATATGGAAAGATTATATATATATATATATATATATATATATATATATATATATATATATATTATATATAATTTTTTTTTTTTATAAATGTCACTGGCATTGCAATTAAAACCGACTCTAATTACAGATGGAGATGGTGCGACAGTCTCTGCTCTTCTAGAAAAGGAATCTCCCGAGGTTGACTTGGCATCAAAGGGAGAGTCACTGGACAAAAACGGAACGGCAACCCTCGGCGACGTCAACCCAACTGTTCAGTTTACTGTGGATGTGACCAAAATGTCAAATGAAACTGCAACAGAAAACGCGCTTTCAGATACAAATGACTCCAAAATATAATTATGCGTGCTGTTAGTTTTCCTGTTAAAAGGACAGTGTGTGTAGGCTTTAGTGGTATCCAGTAAGAGTTTCCAGATTTGCAACCAAATAAATACACCTGCTTTCTAAAGGTTTAAAGTTGTGGTTTTGGCACCCATTGTTGCCTTTTCCTCCTGGTACACAAGTTGAGCATTGTATACTAGCACTAAAATCTGTGTGAATTTGGGACGCCAGTGTCAGCAGTCAAACCAACGTTAACTTTAAAATGCCACAATCCAAACTTCAGAGGTGGCAAACTATGAGATTAAAAACTGTTTTTCTGAGATCACTGTTCCTCTACTTTTTCCCAGTTTCCACACCTAATAAGTCCATATTTAGCATGCATGTTGTCTGCTTAGAGTATCTTAATACATTTTCCAGTGTGAACGCACCATATACTGTACCTACTTAATAGTTTGGGACACTTGTTTCATCACTGTTATGGAAGTGGCCACAGAAGGGTTCAAATGTAGTGCGCAGAGAACTGCAAAAATTAATATGGTTCAGTGCAGAACTGTCACGATATAAAGATGTGTATTGTTTGGTCTGAATATTAATGAAACCATGTAATTATGCAAACTTTAAAGCTGTCAAATTAGACTTTTTGAAAGTGCAGCATGATGGTGGAAACTTGACTACATTGTATAAAGGAATGTGTATGTTGAGACCATTCTGGTTCAAAGGTAGGGAAGTCCTGAGCTTTAGTTCAAAACATTTCACTCCTGTTTTGAATATCTATCAACGTGAATTATCAAGTATGATTGCCGCGTCCATAATTTTTGAAGCATTGGGAAATGACTAAAGCCAGATGGCATCTGGAAAATGTGGTTTAGCTGCCATGTACCAATACTGTCTTTAAAAATATAAAAACATGTCTGACATGAATGTTGCCAACAAGATCAAATTGGACATTTTCAGTGATGTTTTATAAACAATAGGATTCTGTATGAATTAAGCTATATGAGTGCAGGGGGTGGGGTCTTTGACCTGCAAGTTGCTTAACTACACCAGGGAAATAATTAAAGGCCTACTAGAACAGTTAGACAAACCGTCCCTCATGACCTGGCAAAATAGAATGGTACTAGACATGCTACTCGCCGAGAAGGGCGGAGTGTGCAAAATGTGCAATGTGTTGCACGTTCATCCCAAACAATACTACCCCCGATGGTTCAGTGACCAGGGCACTAGCAGGACTCACCTCGCTTAGTGAAGAATTAGCTGAAAACGCAGGAGTGGAGGACCAACCATTGATGATGCCCCTGCTAACCCCCAACACAGCAATAGATGAGCATAACCCAGACAGGGACTTTCTCTTTGCAGCCCCACCCCCAGACTATTTTGACATATTCATATGAATGGGTACACTACGAAACAGTTTTAAAGGAGATGTTAAGAGTACGAAGTGAATGTGAAGAAGTTTAAAAATAGAGAAAATGACAAAGAAATGTGAAAATGAAAGAACAAATAACTTGTATTAACATGTGAATTTTTCTGAGTCAGACATCTCAACCACAGTCAGAGCCTGGTCCGGAAACCTCTCCATCCTTCTTATCCTACCTCTTCAGCCACAACAAAATTTGCACAGCTCTTGTCTCTTCTCCACCGACCTCCATCATGCTCCTGACCCTGCCTGATGGGCCCCGCACACACCAGAACAGGTAATATGTATGAAATATCATATGACCTTAATGATCCCAGTGTTGATGATTTCTATTAATTCAACTACAGATTTTCACTATATAACAAACACTGAGTAGGCTGGCAAAGGTGTGTCCTAGCGGGAAACACAAGCATACACCTCACATGCAGCGAAGGTAATACAGAGCAAACAAAATAAAGGAAAATTAAATGCAGAAGTCTATTTTGTTAATAATCATGATGTGTTTGAACCTGTATGTTCTGAGTAGTGTTTCCGAGGCAATCAAAGAATGGAGGCTGCTGAGGCCGGGGGCATGGAGGAGGGGGTCGATAGGGAGAAGGGGGAGAATACAAGAGGAGAGATGAGGCCCTGCAGAGACTGCAGCAGGGGACGGACGGAGGATGGAGAGAGGGGAAGGACATCAGGACTCACGCACACACACAACACACACCCTGATACGCAGACACAGACTGTTGGTGCAGGAAGAAAAGCTGTTTATAACTTTAAGAGGAGGAAGTGAAGTTTTTCCACTGGACTGTTACAATAAAGAATGTATTACTGAGATGTTTACACTAAGAAATAGTGTAAAAGGAGGGATTGTAGAATTGTAATAATTTACTGACTTACACTTGTAAATAAAGAATGTCTATGTCTAAATTACGATACTTAAGAAGTATATAAACAATAAGGAGTAGCGAGCCTTATGCCAACGTGTATTCGTATCATAGCAGAAAGCCACATTCCGTTTTTACCACTTAGAAGTATTTCAGGTATGCACGGAATGTGAGATAGAAGGAGGTGCGAGAGACAGGCTCCAACCAGGTACGCTACAGAACTGAAAAACAACTCCTGTAAAGGGAGGCTGCCGCGCTCAGCTACACAAGAGGGCGGAGTGATAACGTCAAGTGCCGGAAGCCAGGAGAGGCTGGAGCACCAACTTTAAACCAACCCAAATGCCGATTCTGCCTTTGTGAAACTTTTAGCCAAATGCACGCTGTAAAGCTAAACCAATGAGAGGCGACGACGCCCATTTGCACTGAACTATATTATCAAACGTACTGCTCAGTTCGAGGCCCATAAGTCGAATGCGTAGACAGTTTCATTTTCACACTTACCACTGCAGAGAACTAAAGTTAAGCTTAAAGCTTATAATGGAGGTCATATTCCTGTATTGGGGCAGATCACAGCCAAGGTGGTCAATGAGGGTCAAACAGTGAACTTGCCACTTTTAGTTTTTAAGGGGAATGGATCAACACTGTGTGGCAGAAATTGGACAAGGAAACTGAGGCTAAACTGGCAGCAGATAAAGCATCTGTATCAAAAAAAAGTGTAGGTCACTTAGAGAAGTGCTGGATAAGTATTTAGAGGCATTCAGCGAGGAGTTGGGGACTCTGAAAGACGTTAAAGCCTCAATCAGAATTAAACCTGATGCACCTCCTACATTTTGCAAACACAGACCCCTTCAATTTGCTATGAAAGACAGAGTAGAGAAAGAGCTCAGGAAGCTGGAGGAAGCCAACATTATATCTCCAGTTAAGCATAGTGAACGGGCAGCACCCATAGTGCCGGTGGTGAAAAGAGACAAGTCCCTCCGCCTATGTGGAGATTATAAAGTGTCAGCTAATCAGGCAGTTGCAACAGAAACCAACCCCGTGCCACGTTTAGAGGAGCTGTAAGCAACCCTTAGTGGAGGTAAGATCTTCTCTAAGATAGACTTAGCTACAGCTTACCAGCAGGTGTTGCTGCATGACTCCAATAAATACATTACCATCACACCCACAGAGGTTTGTGTATAACAGACTTCCTTTTGGAATTAGCTCAGCACCCTCCATATTCCAAAGGATTATGGAAAATCTAATTAAAGGCTTATCAGTGGTTGTTTTTCTTGATGACCTGCTCATTATGGGACGCTCAGAGAGGGAACATCTCCACAACCTTGCTTGCTCACACTAAACTGAACATTGAGGACAAGGTCTCACTGTTCCTGCTGCAATATCGGACTACACCTAACTGCCCTACTGGACAGTCCTCGGCTGATCTGTTTCTACACAGACATGTCCGAACAAGGCTGGATTTCCTAAAGCCTTGCACCAAGGAGATGGTGAACGCACGGCTGCAGACCGGTTCTTTAACGTAGACGACGCCGTGTATCTGCGCAGCACTGTGACGGGGAATCACAAGTGGATTCTAGGGTTGGTTGAGAGACAGATGGTTCCTGTGTCATACAAAGTCAGAGAGCGGGACTCCGAGACAGTACACAGACGTCATGGAGACCAGCTGCGAGCTCGAGCCATTGCTGAACCTGATACAGATGTCACTGGATCACAGGCTGAACTGGGTGATGGTAAAGACTGCAGTGAAATCATGTGAAATGCTTCAAGTTGTTCGCAGTTAAAAGGGGGAATAATGTGGTATATTGACTACATTAAAGTTAAATGGTTGTAATGAGTACTAAAGCTTTTTGGACCTCAGGAAAGTCCTTTTCTGGGTTTTGTAGCGCACATGCGCAGCAATGACTTAATGGCCGAATAAAGTAAACCAACGCTACCACCGTGTCAGTACACTACAGTCTGGTACTGATTTACAATGTCGTGCTCTGTAAGTCACAGCAAAACCTCTAGCTCACAGAATCCTTTATCTTCTTGTGACCTGCCTTCAAGACTCATAAGAGCCTAAAAAGTCACAAGAGGGGCATCTGATATTGTAGAACAAAAAGTCATGATATCTTTAGCTTGTTTTAGCCACAAACTTCATATTAATGACATTTACTTTGTGACCCAGGTGTGCAAACCATTTTAACACAGAATTTAGGCTTCAGTCTTGCAGCACTCCACATCTGCTGCCACCATTACTTTTTTCCTTGTATAAACCTTCAAATACAACCCCCCCACCCAAAAAAAAATAAATAAAAAAAAAAAAAGCTCATACACTGCCAAATGTGTTATCAGTCTTTGATTTTAATGTCACAATGCAAAGAAAATGAAACATCATTGACGTATTTATTGTCTGGATTTCAGTTCTTTGCCTACTTGCTGGGGAAAACCATCAAAGGACCAAGTGTTACAGTTCCATTTGCCACGATATCTAAAACAAAAACAGGAATAAGGACATTTTGCAGAGAAATAACAGGTTTACACTACTTACGAAAATGTAATTCAGATCTACAGCATACCTTCAGGGATCTGACGTCTCAGATTTGTGTAATAGTCGGGAGCACTTTTGTAACAGATACTGTCACAACATTGACACACATCACTGCCATCCACATTTATCCATCTAATGAGAAAATATGCATATTTATTAATAAAACATTCACAATTTTACCATCTGTACCAATATATTTGCAGTAGACCATGCATTTGAGGTTTGTTATATTTCATTCCCACACAGTTCATGGTTTTTCCAGGTTTGCTTTGGGTCATTATTGTAAAGTCATAAAGAGTTCTAGTTTTGTTTCATTTGGTTTTTCCGAATTTGCTGTGGTGACATTACTGTACACAGTAGTTTGTTTTTATTTAAAACAATGGAGATTAGACACCAACTTAAGCTTTAATTTGCGGTTTACATTAAAAGCATATTTAGAAATTGTAGCCCTTTTTATACATATACCATATGGGTAATGGTAACACCCGCAAACACCGTGAAGCTTAATTAACTTTTCACAAGGCAGCATAGACAGTTTCTAAATAGTTCAGTCTTGGTTAAACTAAATAAAAAAGGATTAGAAACTTTTCCATTCTTTAAAGACTTTTGCACACATTTTAAAAGATGTTCCCATGTCGCTACAATACACAAGAAAAAAATCACCTTGAATCTACATAATTGCAGGCCTTGTTGATGGGGCTGATCTTCCACATTTCAGAGGTTGCTTTCAGCTGGCAAGTGATAAATACCTACAAAATAAAAAGAGATCACAGAAATGTCGCAATACAACCTGGGAGCATTTCTAAACATGTTTAAATCAACAGAGTTGTGAAAATGGCTCACTGAGTTCCTTGAATCCTGGTGAAACAGGAAAGCGTCAAGCTGCAGTTGAAGTGAAGAAGCACTCGTTCTGGGTTGGAATAGTGCATTTGATTCTTCCTCTTTTGCATCAGTGAGGCACCTGACAAAAAAAACGTTTCATCCAAGTGAAAAAACTTTTTTTTTGTTTCATACTGCTATGCCTACTGAGCTACTCTTACCCATGGTTTCCAATGAAGTAGTATCTGGGAACTGACGTTGTGTCAGGTGACAGAGTGGCGACACAGCTGTCGATGAAGAGCCGTCCTTTTCCCGAGTCAGGACCGGTGTAAGATGCCTCAAGGTGCAGGAGTTCTCCAATGTAGAAGACCCTGGAGAACGTCTCACTCATCCAGTCATCTAAATGTAGACACAGACGTCACTGCATGCACCATTAACAAAAACAAGTTGTGCACACGTACCAGTCATCAGCTTTAGAGAGAAAGCAGCAGTTGAAACCTTTGCAGGAGTAGAGGGGGCCAGGTGCTGAACATTACTGCTCACAAGGTGTTTCCTGTCAAAGTTAAAGTCAGCCATCATGAAGTCACAAAACAGCTTCTCTGTGCAAAACAATTATAAAAAAATCTCACCTTTTATAGTGACAGGAAACAGGAACTACAGCATGCATCCTTCTTGTAATGCCAAGGTAACTGGCAGCTGGTGATATCATCAGCTCGTTTGAGTAAATCACAGAGTCCTCAGATATCTAGAGACGAATAGACATTTAAAGTCATTGAACATTGTGGAAAAAGTCAACTTTTACTCAGCCAATTAACAACTTACAGTTAATTTGGAGCCACAGTCTTCCAATCCAGCTTCAATGAGATATTCAGTGTCGCTAGCAGCAACAGCTCGGCACTGACTTCTTTGTGAACGCTCTGGTTCTCCTAAAAAAAGCTCCTCTGCAGACACAAGATGTCCATTTGTATATAGGTCAGCCTTTACCACAATGATCATGGATGAGTCTGTGCATTGTACACGGACTGTGGATCCATCAGTGAGTTGTGGCCAGCTGACGTCTTCTGGCTCGATTCTGAAATTGGCAGATTTAAATTGCCTTCCTTTCGCATCTATCATAGGTCCATCTTTCAAAGTGCGAATGGCATTTCCAACTCCAAAAGTAAAAGATATCAGCAGGACAAGACAGGCTGAGTGAACTGCGATTACCATTGTGCTCTTTCCTCAAAACAACGAGACAACACTGCAAAGCCTTCTGCTCAGCACAAGCAGTAAGACAGTAGGTTAAGGACAATTTCAGAAATCCAAATTGTACTGAATTTTAAGTAAGAATGCAGAAGGTTCAAACACTGAATCTTAAATACTTCCCAGTTCAGCCCAATCAAATCACAT
Source organism: Ophiodon elongatus (assembly GCA_016806645.1). Lineage (NCBI taxonomy): Eukaryota > Metazoa > Chordata > Actinopteri > Perciformes > Hexagrammidae > Ophiodon > Ophiodon elongatus. The sequence goes on from JACSYO010002129.1 coordinate 4,302,529, forward strand.
GGAGCCGACAGCTGGACGCAGTTACTCATTAACTGATGTGGGAGAATTAAAGCTGCAGTCACACTGAGATACAGGCCTGTGATTGGCCCACACTTAACCAGTGGTGCACCCAGATATTGTTCATAGGGGTGTCCAGATGGGGCCACTGACAATATTGTCATGGCACACCAAAACCAAAAGCTGTTAACTGATTTTCAGCAATTCTATTATGCAGTTGTAGTAGGCTATATAGACTAGTTGAGAACTCCGTCAATATGAGCGTTAAGGAATCACATACTGATGTACTTGGGCTTCATGTTTTGACAGTTAATGATAGTAATGATCTGATGTGCATCGCATAATACCGGAAGAGTTACTATTTGGAGTTCCACAACAATCCAGTTTTAATGTGTTGCCTATCCTTAAGACAAATATATCGAGTACATTGATTGTATGGAAGAAAACATTTACAGCGAACAAGCCTACCAGAGTCATACCAAACTCTGCTGCAATCATACCTATCTGATAATTCACATTTTGATATCAGAAAAAAAAGGAGTAAAATGGTTTGAACTAAACTACAGCTCAGGACTTCCCTACCTTTGAACCAGGATAGTCTCACTAATATACATTCCTTTATACAACGTAGTCAAGTTTCCACCATTGTGCTCCACTTTCGAGAAGTCTAATTTGACAGCTTTAAAGTTTGCATAATTACATTATTCAGACCAAACAATACACATCTTTATATCGCAATAGTTCCGCACTGAACCATATTACATTTTTTTGCAGTTTGTCTCTACTCGCTACATTAACCCTTCTGTGGCCGCTTCCATAACAGAGATGAAACAAGTGTTCCAAACTATTTCTAAGTAGGTACAGTATAAGGTAAGTTCACACTGGAAAAGGTATTAAGATACTCAAAGCCGACAGCATGCATACTAAATATGGACTTATTTGGTGTGGAAACTGGACAGCTGGGAAAAAGTAGAGAAAGAGATCTCACAAAACAGTTTTTAATCTCATAGTTTACTTTCTCTGAAGTTTGGATTGTGGCATTTTAAAGTTAAAGTTAAGTTAAGTTGACTGCTGACACTTGTCCCAAAGTTACACATTTTAGTGGCCAGTATACAATGCTCATGAAAACCAGGAGGAAAAGGCAACAATGGTTGGCAAAACCACAACTTTAAACCTTTAGAAAGCAGGGGTATTTAGCTGGTTGCAAATCTGGAAACTCTTACTGGATGCCACTGAAGCCTACACACTGTCCTTTTAACAGGAAAAAAAAACACGCATAAAAAGTACTCCATTTAAAAGCAATAACTTATTATATTTTGGAGTCATTTGTATCTGAAAGGGCGTTTTCTGTTGCAGTTTCATTTGACATTTTGGTCACATCCACAGTAAACTGAACAGTTGGGTTGACGTTGCCGAGGGTTGCCGTTCTGTTTTGTCCAGTGACTCTCCCTTTGATTCCAAGTCAACCTCGCGAGATTCCTTTTCTAGAAGGACAGAGACTGTCGCACCATTTCCATCTGTAATTAGAGTGGGTTTTAATTGCCATGCCAGTGACATTTATTATAATAAAAAAAAAAAAATACCAAACTACTGTTCAGTTTAGGACAGACCTGGGCATCGTACCGCCCGCGGGCCGTGTATGGTCGCTGACCGGCCCGCGGGAGGTCAACGGGAAATTAGGAATAAAACGTAAATAAGTGTACTTGATGCACATTATACAGCTGCATTGCTTTTATTTTGAAGGCGACTGCTGCTGTTTTTTTTCTTCTCAATTTCCGTACGTTGGTACTTGGTGAGTGTGTGCGATCAGCAGCGTCACTGCGATGTGTTGAACTGAGTTTACAGGAGGCGTGAGCTAGTTGTCAGCCATCAAAAGGCTGATACAGAGAGCGTAGAGTTTTTAACTAAACATGGACGTCTAAGTATTTATTTACTGAAGTCGAAGGTAAAGCCGTGTGCTTAGTTTGTGGAGAACAGGTCGCAGTGTTAGAATCGCCATTACGAGATAAAACACGCGGAGCAACACAACAATGCTCATGTTTGGTTCAGAAGATGTTGTTTCTCTTTGGATCTACCTCCATATGTGAAAAAAACATTCTCTGTGATGAAGTTTAACAAATACAGATACAGATCCTCTCTCACTGACGATCACCTGTCAGCTGTCCTTCTCATATCCACCTCAGACATTCAGCCTGACTCAGACTAGAGTTCTCACACTGAACTGGAAAATAGAAAATTAAGTAATTGGATTCCAAAATTTGATTGCAGAAACTTGATCCCTGTCAGTGTTTTATTATATATGTATATTTGTTTGGATCATTATTCCTGCTGCAGATGTTTAAGGTGGAGCTTATTTTAACTCCTTTATACACTGTTGTTCAGTTTGGGAAGTTAGGATGGGTTTGAAAAAAAAAAAATCTTTAAAATTGTAATGTGCAAAGTAACTCATAACTAAAGCTGTCAGACAAATTTAGTGGAGTAAAAAGTACAATATTTCTCTCTGAGATGTAGTGGAGTGGAAGTACAGAGTTATATAAAATGGAAATACTCAAGTAAAGTACCTTGAATTTGTACTTAAGTAGAGCGCTTAAGTAATTGTACTTGGTTACATTCCACCACTGATCATGACATTCACTCTTACCACTCGCAGCTTATCAAAACCGTACAATTTACTGCTTTTTATAAAGAGGAGGAATAATATTGAGCAGGATTGAGTTCAGTCTATTGATCCGGCCCTTCACAACAGTCCTTGTTTCTCATGTTGCCCCTTCGGCAAAAATAATTGCCCACCCCTGCTATATAGTCTACTACAGCTGCATAATAGAATTGCTGAAAATCAGTTAACAGCTTTTGGTTTTGGTGTGCCACAACAATATTGTCAGTGGCCCCATCTGGACACCCCTATGAACAATATCTGGGTGCAGCACTGGCTAAGTGTGGGCCAATCACAGGCCTGTATCTCAGTGTGAATGCAGCTTTAATTCTCCCACATCAGTTAATGAGTAACTGCGTCCAGCTGTCGGCAATGTTAATTGCAGTTCATTCAGCCTGCTACTATCTTTTACTTTTGGTGTTGGAAATGCCATTCACACTTTAAAAGATGGACCTATGATAGATGCTGAAGGAAGGGAATATAAATCTGCCAATATCAGAATCAAGGCAGAAGACATCAGCTGGCCACAACTCAATGATGGATCCACTGTCCATGCACAATGCACAGACTCATCCATGATCGTTGTGGTAAAGGCTGACCTGTATAAAAATGGACATCTTGTGTCTCCAGAGGAGCTTTTTTTAGGAGAACCAGAGCGTTCACAGAGAAGTCAGTGCCGAGCTGTTGCTGCTAGCGACACTGAAGTGACATTGAAGCTGGACTGCAAGACTGTGGCTCCAAATTAACTGTAAGTTGTTGATACTTAATACATGATGGTGGCATCTTACACTGGTCCTGACTCGGGACAAGGACGGCTCTTTATCGACAGCTGTGTCGCCACTCTGTCACCTGACACAACGTCAGTTCCCAGATACTACTTCATTGAAAACCATGGGTAAGAGTAGCTCAGTAGGCCTAGCAGTATGAAACAAAAAACTGTCTTTTGACTTGAATGAGAACAAACGTACTATTCCAACCCAGAACGAGTGCTTCAGGGTGTCTTCATTACCTATGGGGCATATGTATAAAAAGGGCTACAATTTCTAAATTGGATTTTGGTGTAAATAACCTCAAATTAAAGCTTAAGTCGGTGTCTAACCTCAATCATTGTTTTAAATAAAAAAAACACTACAGTGTACAGTCAAGTTGGCACTGCAAGTTTGGATAAAAGAAATGCAACAAAACAAGTACAACTATTCATGATATTATTTCTCTTAACAGTAATGAAACTGAGGGCAAACTTGGAGAAACCATGAACTATCGGTCTGGGAATCAAATATAACAAACCTCAAATGCATGTCTATTGCAAATATATCAATGCAAAGTGAAATTGTAAATGTTTTATGAATAAATAAATCTGCATCTTTTCTCATTAGATGGATAAATGTGGATGGTAGTGATGTGTGTCAATGTTGTGACCGTATCTGTTACAAAGGTACTCCCGACTATTACACAAATCTGAGACGTCAGATCCCTGAAGGTATGCTGTAGAGCCTAATTACATTTTCATAACAAGTGTAAACCTTATGTTATTTCTGTGCAAAAGTCCCAACAAAATGTCCTTATTCCCGTTGTTTCAGATATCGTGGCAAATGGAACTGTAACACTTGGTCCTTTTGATGGTTTTCCCCAGCAAGTAAATAACTGAAAACCAGACAAACAATATGTTAATGATGTTTCATTTTCTTTGCATCGTGACATTAAAATCAACCATCCTGTACTGTGTATTCTTTTTGATAACATGGGCAGTGTACTTTATTTTCTTTTCTTTTTGGAGGGGGTGGTTATTTTGCAAGAGTGAATCCTAAAACTTGTGAGTTAACATTTTTTACCTTTTTTCCAAATAAACTTTTGTTCTAAGATATAAAATTCAATAACTTGAGTGCAGTATGCATCTGACTAAAAGGAGACCTTGTGGTAATTGCTGACTTGTAAAAGGTTTTTGAAAGACCTCAACAAGATATGCCTGCTGTCTGTCATATTGTAAGAAAAAAATAGAAGAATGGCTTGAGTTTTGTAATTATTAGAAATGTCCATCAGCAGCCTGTCTGTAAGAACCCTTTTTTTTTATTTATTTTTTTAACTAGATTAACTAATTGGCTTTTAGAAGAAAGCTGCAGCTGTCCTTAAATTGGTAAAACTCAACAGCAAAGAGGAATCAACTTACCCATGTCGTCCATTTAACTTCTCCATTTTGCCAAACTCAACCTGCGTCTATTATCGATCGAGAGTGTACAGCCCTCACATTGACTAACAGCACTATATTAACATCAAGCTAGACTAAATAGCATAGTATTACTTCTGGTTTACTCATTCAAAAATGATCGTTTAATAGAAACCGGTGTAGTCATGCGCTTTGGCCACCGAGGGAAGTATGAAGGTAGCATATATGACTAATGCTGGTAGGAATTTTGATGTGGGGTGAACTGGTTTTCACAACAGAAAATGGTTCTCAAAACAACTCATTAGTACCGCCTACACCAATGTTAATGTTATTTGCAATATTGACGCAATAATTAAAGTGTATTCATGCATTGTAAAGTTTGTCGGATTTGGTGGCATCAAGTGGCGTGGTTGCAGATTGCCACCAACTAAATACCCCTCCGCTCACTCCTCTTTTTTTCTTGTTAACGCTGTTTGTCTCGCTCAGAGGCCATCTTACCATAATACTACTTTAGAGCAACTGAAGTCAGCCAGCGGTAACACGGTTTTAAACTCTGCAGCTCACGTTACTGCAGTTCCTCAAGCATGATGGAGAACTACGGTGGCCTTCAGGTAACTTAAAAACGCAAAAGGCTCTCACTGTGGTCAGTGATTGGTTTGTCCGTTCTGGGCTACTGTAGAAACGTGGCGGTGCAACATTGGAACTGTGGGACCCGCTCTATGTAAATATCAAGGATTCATTCTAAGCTAACAAAAACATGATTATTTGTTTCAGGTAATTATAAATGTATTGAACTATATTCCATTTCTGCTAATAGGTCCCCTGAAATGCTAAACACTACCTTTTTAACAGCATTTACCATTTAAATGATTGCTGTTTTCCACTGTGACCAGCGGAGGGCAGTGAACCGTTGACTGTCAAGTTCATCGGCCAAGGCAGACGTAACATTTCCAGTGATGACTTTAAAAATTAAAGTCAAGATATCTATAAGTTGTCATTAGATTTCACAGGCAACCACGGATTTTAACATTTTGTATGCCACCATAATTTAAGTTAGGCTGGAAATAAATGCATTCAGAACAAATTATTCATTTCTGACCAGCTAAACTGAAGGAGGCAGAGTAGAAAGATGGGGGTTCCTCCTTGGTGTTTTTGTATGTGCAAGGTTTATTTACATGAAGTCTGTGCAGCTGTTGTTCAAAACATGTAGCTTGGATGACTTATTGCATTATCCCTCTATAAAAGCATACCATTATTTCTATTGACAGCCTAACAATTTTTGTATTATATCAAGGAGTAACTGGTTCATTTTTCCAAATACATAAAACAATGAGAATACGGTAAAAGGGATCACAAAGACATAAAGGGTTTATGAACTGGTTTATTGAAAGAAAAAAGTTTATATTCAGACATTGGAGCAAAAATCACAAAAGAACTCTAGTGGAGTGCTTTGAGGGACAAATCCTAATACAAATGTTTATAATTAAGCTTCAGTTTTTCACATAACTTAAAAGCCCCAAATAATACAGAAGCTTCTAAACCAGCCCAGTACCATCATATTCTCAGACAAGGTATGAAATAACGAGCAGCAAAAACTGTCCAACAAACCCTATTACCGTGATTCATTATTTTTTTCCACAGCAGAGTTTCAGCAACAATTTGGTTAGTGGCTTGTCCATGAATCTCTCTCTCTCTCTCTCACACACACACACACACACACACACACACACACACACACACACACACACACACACACACACACACACACACACACACACACACACACACACACACACGTTGACCTTTTGTTTCCACTACTCATATTTACTTTAATTACTAATATTAGTGTCTTACAACTTATTACATCCCTCTGCTTCAAATTTTTATTTAATTTAATTTAGGTCTGTCAGCACTTATAACCATTGTTTGTACCGTTAGCACCATTAGTTGCAAATTGCCAGCTCAGCCGTCGCCATGTTGAGAGCTGCAGGGAAGCAATCTCTCTGCTCTGAATATTTCAATGAGAACCTTTAGAACCTCAGAAAGAAACTTTCAAAAGTTGGTTGCATTCAAAATAAAAATAAAATAAATTCCAAATTTAAATTGCCAATAAAACTCAAATAAATAAGCCTGTGTGGACAAAATTGTCCAAAACTTCAGATCTACATTACGACGGCCAAATACAGACTAAAGCAACGCCCCAGAATAAACTAACAATTTATGATAATGAGGCAGCTCCTGGAGTAACTCGTGCCACTCCCTGACCACGCCCCTGTTAGCATTTAGCATTAGCATAAATGACAGACTTGATGTACTCATACTTACCAGTGAAGACTCTGCCTGTATTAATAATGTAAAACATTAGATCATCAGTTTAAAATGGAGGTTATTCCCATCAAGAACTATTTTGCGATGCGATAACATTAAGCAGATAGAAATGTGTTGCACACTCAAATATTGACCATTTGGACATTTATGCCCCGAGTTATTCCTCGCTGTCGTACAACCAATTGGCTGCCATTAATGTAAAATGCTCAAGAATTTTTGAGAGCTCGTTTTATGTTTTTCAAAAAGGTGACATTAAGATCTCAATATGTGCGCACACAAAACACAGGTCGACAGAAATAAAAATTACAGTCATGGTACTTACAGCTTTAACTAACCTGTTACTGGTAGGGATTCTCCTTCATGTAAGTAGTTAAATTCAAATGATCAAGTGAGGACAGCTGATGAAACAAACAGGATTAAGTGGTAAAGCCATTTTACAAGCATATGAAAAGTCATTTGTTCATCACAAACCTCCCAACAAACATGTTATGTATATGTATGTATGTGACCGGCGGTTAATTGTGTCTGTAACAAATTATTTGACTTTTGAACACGCCATTAAATATTTCAGACCGTAAACTGCTGGAGACATTCGGACTAGGTAATACCAAAAGCTTCTAAAAGAAATAGCGTTTCATTTAAAAGCACAATACTTTCAGTATGAAGTTATGAAATGAAAACCGAGCTTTCTGATGCCCTCACCAACCAAGAATGGAGGATACAAGTTTAATGACACACAAGAGCTTAACATTGATCAAAATTAAAATGAGCTAACATGCCTGAAGAAAATGGTGCCTAAACGCAACAACACAAACAAGGGCCTTCACCAAACTTGCTGCAAGTTTGGGGACATTGAGATCCAACAGCGTGTAAGCTGTGAGGGCCCCTGGTAATGAATGAGAAGACAGAAAATGGTGAGACTTGCCTCAGGCTGAAACAGGGCTACACTGAGACAGGGCCTCAGCCAGTCCCCCATGGCATCGCTACAGGGAGAAGAGAAATCGGGGGTTTAGCACTACAGCCACCCGGAAGTCATACAACTGTACAACTTACACGCCATGTACAGAGCATCAATAATAGAAAATAAAAAAAAACAATACATTGCTTGCAGCCAAAATAAAACATTTACCAACATTTTTAATTTCAACTCAAAAAGCACATTTCTGTTGATATTTTTTCATCTTCAAGACAACGAAAGAACAATCAACCTGTGGAGTACCAACCTGCGGTGACGTCTCTTTTCCCACTAGCGTCCCGCAAAGAAGAGTCTTACATTTTTGCCACATTTTATTACAGTACAGTTTTACAACAACACATATACCACTTAATTTCGTACTTCAACCATTTAGGGTTATAGGAGTATCTCCTCTATGTACTCTATAATACTATGAACATGAAACAGAATAAATGCATAAAGAGTTATTTGAAGCCCTCACCAAACAAAGTTGGGGACATAAAGTCCAACAGCACTACGTGCTGTGAAGGCCTCACTGTTTAGCTCAGAACAGAAATGTATTTACATAAAACTTGCCTTGATAAAGGGTGGGAACTGCCCATGTAACTCCAGCGCCTTCACAACACTACGAACCATATCTACTATACTTCTATACACCTGAATGAAACATGAGAAGGAAAAAAGCCACAGAACAGAGATGGTTTCAAACAACAGGTCATAGTCTTGGTTAGGTACAGTGTAAATATTTCCCATGCGCTCTGTGATGCTTTTACAGCTCTTTTGTTTGCAGTTTATTCAGTGTCTCTTCCTCAAAGCTCAGTAGCAGAATAAACAGTACGTCGGGGTACTATAATACCAATACTGGTTTGTCTAGTAGCAGCTGAGGACATTAGAAAAGGGTTGAGTGTCCAAACCTATTGAAGAGAGGATGGCAGGCTTCAGTAGCGGGCTCCAGGAGACATGACAGGGGGTCTCATACCCATGGGTGGTCGTGGAGGGGCTCCCTGGTACCCTGGGGGAACCACAGGAGGGGCCTGTCCGTATGGAGGCATCCCTCCTGGCATGTAGCCTGGCATCGCCTGGGGTGGACCACCATACTGACCTGTGAAAACACAGGTTTGCTGTCGGCTTTTTATCAAAAAATCTGTAGCAAAAATCATGTGGATTTTACTTTATACAGCCATGCTAGCGGTTCCATGAGGATATACTTGTGCCGCATTTATGTCATATGGGATGGATGGTAGAGAGAGGAAAGATTCCCATGTTAACGTCTGCCGATCGTTTGTCATCAAGTCATATGATTAGAGTTTCTTATGTGAGGATTAAAGTACTGGTCATTGAAAATCTAACACCATATTCATAAAATGTATCTTTATTTACATTGAACAGACTTTGGCTGATGCGAGGTGTCCACATTTGTTTCATTTTCAGGCCCTTCCATATTTGTTTACCGGTCATAATTGAAACTTGACTTGAACACACATTCTAAAGTGGGAAACCCATAACTACGATATGACATGAATGCAGCACGAGGCACAATGATGCTTCAAGCTAAATGTTGACAGCAGGATGCTAACACGCTCCTAATAGCAGATGTGCTGTTTACCATGTTCACTATCTTAGTTTAGCAAGCTAGCGTGCTAATCTTTGCCAATTAGCCCTTAACTAAGTACAGCTGTGGCTGATGGGAATATCAGTATTGCAGGTTTAGGGTCATCAAATTGGACAAGTATTGTCCAATTCTGACCTGATGGTGGCGCTATAGGAAAGGTCTGAGGATCACCAAAGTAATTAGGATTTATCCTCTGGGGACTATCAATGTCCGTACAAAATCTCGTGACAAACCATCCAATAGTTGTTGAGATATTTCAGTCTGGATTTAAGAGGTGGACTGACCAAAAGAAAGACATCCCAAGAGACGTGTCACATTCAGACATATCATTCAGTGTTGCAAGGTGAGATATAGCACTTATCAAGAAGAAAAAAGTGTTTAGATAATGATATATATAATAATGACACTTAAGAGAGATTCTCAGCCTAAAGTAGAGTTTTTTTCCCAATAATAGTTAAAAATAAACAGCTCTGATTAACAGACCGAGATAATGTAAAGTTTTTCTGAACTAGATGCAGGCGGTGGATACCAGGTATGGGATGCCTCATGCCGGACTGCTGAGGTGCCATCATGCCCCCTACAGGACCAACTGACGGGGCAGCAGTGCTGGTCTGGCCTTGGTGGGGAATACTGCGCTGGTACCTCTGCAACTGAGACCGCAACTCTTCCTAAAAGACAGAAATCAAACAAGGAATCATTTGACGCTGAAACTCTGTAACTCACCCAGGATAAATAAACAAGAAAATCAATAAGTCAATTTCACTCAAGAAAAGCCATTTATTGAATTTGGTGTTAACAGAAAGTAAGACCTTAGCTATGATTAACAGTTTTAAAAGCTACTTACTGTTAAAAAAAATAAAAATAACTATAAAGAGAAGCGGTAGCAGAGGGACTACTTACCAGTGAGATATCCTCATCAGGGTGGATCAACTTACTGGTTGCACTGGCGGTGGTGAGGGTAGCAGGCTTACTGGTCACAGTAGAGGGAGGTTTTGAAACCGTACTGCTGCCAGCATTGGGGCTGGCCACAGATACGGTGGCCTGCGTGTAGGCCGGGAATGTGGCCTTTGAGGGATCAGAGGAGGTACAGGGGGGAGGGTGGGGGGACCCTGACTGCTGGCTCTGAGAGGAGAGAGAAGAAAAAACATTAGACAAACTCCACTGAAAGGCATTCAAATTCCACAGGGGTACACTTTTAGTCATACTTTCAGGCCACTCTCATTTAGTTTATATGTAGTCATTTAAAGCTTGGCATTAATATTTTTGTTGTTTACAGGTTTGAGATGGATTCGACCGTCTCTGCATTCCTCTTTCCCTTCATGCTTGTATCTTCTCTTTCTTTGCAGGATAAGTTCACCCAAATCAGAAAAACATACTTTCTCACTTTACTTTAAAAGCCAGGCAGTTAAGAAACAGAAATTTGAGGTGATTTGCACCCACATAATTTTTCCAATGTCAAGCACAACAGAGTATGTTTGGTTTCAGAAGAGGTAGGGACACGTGAAGTCTGAAAGAAAACTTTAAATATGGGAATACTATTTCATATGTTCATATATTTAAGAAATACATTTGAATTGCAGTATAATTAAAACACAAACACCACTTAAAAGCCAAGGGCAAAAGAAGTTTGTATGTCACTCACTGCCGCCTGTAAATCAAATTACTGATTGAAAGCGCCCTCGGAGAACATGTCAACATCAAACTAAAACCCTGAATGTATTGAGTGGTAATTACAACCTAGCCTCTGAATATTAGGCTTTAATTGTGCCAATTTGTAGTTCCACTTCATAATGACATGTTAAACAGGGTCTTAGTTATCTCTAGAACACGTTAACACCATTGGCGTTACTCAAGAGAGTAACCCCATAAAGTATGACTAAAGGGTAAACCTATTTCTTCAAGCCTGCAAGAAAACAAAATCAAAAGAGCATGCTGTGCTTTGTTGCCCTTCAGCAGTTTGGAAATAAGAAGCCCACTTTACAAATCTGAATAACTCTCTTTTCTGATTTTTGTAAGGTGAAATGTTACAGTAGTATTCCATAAATGCAGACTTGTAGCAAAAGAAAAAAACAAACAACAAAGGCATGTTGCCAATAGACAAATTTCTTTCAAGTATTTTCAACCCCCACAAAGGGTTGGATTTCATAATTACTTATTAAACAGCTTTGGCAAATAAAATAGAATTAACTGCCCGAGTACACCACAGCAGGCAAACTATATAGAATGGTGTGCATGCTAATTGTAAAGCTGCATGTTGTCAGAGCAGAGCAGGCCGACAGCTGCGTACTTGTGACGGGACGGGGAACAGAGCTTTGGGGGAGGCAGACTGAGAGTCTGCACTTGCACTTGCAGCGCGATTGCCCATCTGCAGCACAGGAAAAGAGTAAAGAATAAGAAACGTAAATAAAAGTAATTCTTCAGTTAAAGTTATGGCTGGGTGAAAGTCTCCTATATTTCAGACTGTGTGAGCACAGAGAGCTACTTAAACATCCGTTATTCAACAGGAGACGGTAACGTTCTGCCCCATCAGAGATGAACAGTGGTACATGGTGTCGTAAAGATTTTACCTGTGCAGCAATGGGGAAAAGAGGCTTTGTGACATCGGGCTGGGCTGGGGGGGCAGTGGCAGCAGGAACAGAAGGTCTAGTCAGCACGTTTGCAGCTGAGGGAACCTGAGCCATGTGTGGGATGCCTGGACGGTGGCCCACAGGAGGAGGCATGCCTGACACCAGCAGAACAAATGCTTTACATACGGGAACAAGTAAAGCCTCACTACAACACTGTATTTACAAACAATTGTCATTTCAAATTAATAATTCTCATCAAAGCAATGATGAGCATTACCTGGTGGCACACCTGGCATCATTGGTGGCATGCATGGACCTGGAGGCATCAAGCCACCCATTGGTATCATCCTAAATACATGAGGGAAGATACCCAGGTTTACAATACAAATATATAATGAGAATGAGATTAGTAAGAAATTACTATTTTTATTAATAACCCTGAGCATTTACCCTGGAGGCATCCCTGGCATCATGGGAGGCATTCCTGGCATCATTGGTGGCACACCGGGCATCATTGGGGGAATTCCTGCACATAAAGATGAAATGACGCTCTGGTGTGTTATCACATCACAAAACAGTTTATGTAATAAATATTATCTGTTGACCTCAATGTTCCTATTTTAACATAACAAAAACAATACCTGTTTAAATAGTACGTTCTATTTTATTAATATTTTAGGAAAAGAAAAGTAAGTGACTATGGCTATATTATAAAAAGGGAAAATCTTAACTTAATCACAATATTAAATGGCATTTACACTATTTTTTTTACACCTTGATCAGAGTCTTTGAAACATATTAGGGACACATGCAGCCACACACAGTGTTATTCAGGAGCAGTACGGTCACTGTTTCCTACCAGAGTAGCTGCCCGGTGGGATCCCTGGAGCACCAGAGCCAGGAGGAATGCCAGGCTGGGTCATAGGGGGGATGTAACCCACCTGGGGCGGGCCTGCAGCAGGCTGCTGGAAGGAGGGACCAGGCTCGTCATCCTCATCGTACTCATCGGAGTCATCTTGGTTCTGTTTTTTCTTCTGAGTCTCTGAAAATAAGAAAGAGCATAAGTCTCTGGAATGGGACACAAAATACAGTTTCATGAAGGTATTTTGGTGCCAATACCTTGGTTCTTTTGTTCCAGCACTCTTCTTCTCTCCTCCATGTCTTTTTCGGGAATACCCTCCATGCCATATATCTCAAGCTCAATATCTGTTCTTCCAGGTATTGCATTAGGAACTCCATCAATTGTCTCTTTATGTACCTACGATAAAAGTGATACAGTCAGACACTTCTAGTATAGACACAAAGGTTTTTGTTTGATTTCATAAAAGGTGGTTTGCAGTATTGTTTCCTCACCTGCATACAGTGGATTGCAAGCCCAGGGCCAGTGTACAGTTTTTTATGACAGATGTGGCACTTGAAGTGTTTGGCCTTCTGGTGTTGAATGAGAATCTTTTCATCATCAAAATCTCTGTTACAGTACCTGAGGTTGTGATTTAGGAAAGTCCTTCTCTGAAAACACTCGGTCATTGTCATGCTATCTTACAGCTGGACGTGCCGTGTATTTGTTTACTCAAAAACACCCATGCTCACGTCACATGAGACCAGAGACCGACAACGCCTCATTTACTATTCTGTGATTAAACTAAAGCAACACTGACTAACAGAAGCAGGTATTGATGAGAACAAGACAACATTAGAACAATAACACTAAATGCAAAATGTGAAGAAGAAAAAAAAGGATACCAACACCAGGGCTTCATCTGCTTTTTCTTCTTTCTCCCCATGATTTCTGTCCTGTCGGTGCACCTCCTGCTACTCCAGTGAAGCTCATACAAACAACACAACGACCAGGAGGAGAATTAAAGATGGCGGCGGGTCTCCAGCGTCATACGGCAGCCCTGCGGCCTCGAGGCGCCCTCTGGTGGCTCCAAACTATTGTTTATTTGTTATTAAAACAAAATATATCGGACAATTATTTTATACTAGAATCCTTCAATATGGCTTGCAGTACTCATGCTGACTATTTTCAGCATATCCATTCAACTCTAACGTTACAATATTGGTAACATTCACAATTGCAAGTTAAAGCACATCATTTACAGGTATAAAATGAATATGAATAATTACTAATATTTACAGACACAACTCAAAGAACGAAAACGTCATAATAAAAACACTTTTCCCTTCAAAGGGTAAAACTTGGCCCCGGAGCAAAGGACATTCACATCATCGCAGTCGGACATAATTGAGAGCGTACACAGATGACGCATGCGCATAAGGTCCATAAACGAGAATACCTTTAATACTACTGCTGCATTTGCAATTTCACTATCAGCCGGAGAGCCAAACATCCACTATTCCTCTCTGTCAACACAGCACAGCTAAACTACAGAAACACGTCCTTGTTTTTTTGGGGTTTTTTTTGCCGTTTCATCCAGCTGCTCGCCTGCTCCGTGCAGCCCCGGGACCATGTTTACCTCCCAGACCTCGTCCTTCCAGGACTCAATTGACGTGGAAGAGAGAGACGACTTTGACAGCGAGGAAATTGCTGGCTACAGCCAGAAAATTCAGTTGAACTGCTACTACACCATCTATCTTTATCAAGGCACCAGGTAATGGTCGACTCATAAAGATGACAGCTGTGTTGCAACTTTCTGTCTGTGAGGGGGATTCGCGGGGAGTGTTATGTCATACGTATTATGAATAATGCTGTTATGTAATCATTTTACAAGGTGATTTAATGCATTTTCTAGTTGTTTTTTTAATCGTATGGTCACATGTTATTCTTCACAGTAGCGACCATAATCCTGATAATATTCTAATCCTACAGGACTTCACACTGTTACTTTTATTTTTTCTCTTTAATACAAGCAGCTCCCTGGTGTGAGTGTTGCTTTCTGTATCAGTTTAGATTATTATCCAGTCTATGATTCTTACCTCCTCTAAAGCACTGTTGAGTATTTGTAGTGCCTTGTTCCTGCACCTGCTCACAGTGACACTCGTGCAGCTGAAACCAGATTCACACTAAAAACTAACCAGGTGATGAGTAAACTGTCGATTGTCGTAGATCTGAAGCTTCTGGGGAAAATGTGGCATGGAACCAGAGACGAGCAGACTCCACAACCAGTCAGGATGACTTTAGGTAACAAAGGAGACCATCCGCCTACCTTCTCGTTACTTTCAGTGGTCGTTTCTCTTTGGCTTTCACTGTTGTGCATTGGTATATCCACGTGCTGCCACCGGACATCCACTCAACATGGAATCAACGCTGTTCTCATCTGTGATGTTGTTCTGATTGGTCATCGCTGTCCTGCTGAGTTACATGGCCTTTAGGTCTCTCCCAATTTGAACCTGTCTCCACTTCCAAGTGTTGAGAGGAGTTGGCAAATAGTGAATGAAATTCCTTTTGAATGTCTGGGTACAGGCTGGAAGCAAAATGGTAAAATACATTCTGCTTGTGACTGTGTTTTTGTTGTTTTTTTTTACATCCATGTGGGGGGGAGGGGGGGCACAGTTACAGCTATGTGACTCAGTTGTGTGTTGTCTGTGGCTAACGCTCATCAGCTTTCTCCATCTGTTCTCCATTGACTTGAGTGGCTTCTGAATTCCTCATTGTCTCCACTGACCGCTCGTATCCACAATGATTTGTCTGCCCTGCCCACAGCCTGACACTCATCGACAGCAGCCTTCCATCAGAGGCAGAACCTGAGCTGCGGACTTACATTTCAAGGAGGCTCAGCAAAGGTGCCCTGCTGGGAGGCATGGGCAACATCGCCACTGTGGAACTCAGGTGACAACGCTTTCCCCTCCCAACTCTTTGCATCAGTAATGCTACATACGGACCAATAGGGACAGACAACGCAAGATCATGTTCCTTCTTCTGATGCAACACATGCTTCGACATCATATTATAAACGGTGTTATAGTGGGTGATCTGTTTGATTACATCACAGTAATAAAATAAATCTAGCTGGAAATGAAGGTTCAGAGGTGGACACAAATGTGTTTATTATTATTATTATTATTATTATTATTTTCTCCCCAGTATCCCAGAGCAGGCAGTGGGCTGCTACTGCTGTCTCCTGGAGCAGGAGAGGTCACCTGAACAGCCCGATGCTGATGGAAACGGATATGTCATCTGCTTCATGGGCGGCTCTGAAAAAGGACTGAACTTATATCCTTTGTGCACAGTTGTTTATTGCATATTGTCCACATGAAGTCAACCTTAATTATTAGTATCACGCAAGGTCCTCCAGCATTAATTGTATACATAATCCTTGTACTTTTCTGCATTGTTGTATTGCCTCCACATTGTTGTAACTTTGTACAGAGAAACAGGCAATAGCATAAATTCCTTAACCCAATACACATTTAGATTAGAACTTGATAAATACGTCCAAGGCCTGCATAGCAGCCTGCAAACCCCAGAGGTATGTGGCTGTAAGAACAGTGTAATGACGTTGTATATTCACCATTACAATATTAATCCAATATTGATTTGTGTGTGTCAGCTGCAGAACCTTGAGACAGAGGTGCGTCCGTATCTGAGCCGGTGGTACGAGGAGTCTGTGATGCACATTTATCGGGTGGTGCAGCTGGTCCAGAGCAACATCAGCTTCTTGCTGCACGCTGTGAGTCCTTTTACTTACCTCGAGAGCATGTCCAATAAAAATGAAGAGAACAGTTTCTCTCCTGTGGTGGTGGTTTTGTGTTTAGTGGATCACTGTATTTTTTTGGGGGGAACATTTCCATGAAATGCTTCTTTACCATATGATTTAAAACACTGGTGTCCAATTGATTCATTTGATCATTCAAATTCTGTGTGAGCGCATTACTTAACTTTTCTCCAGAACATTGCATTTTAGCCATTAAATGTTCTGCACACAGGCGCTGAGTCACACAGTTGTGGAGCTCAATAATTCAGATGAGAGGACAAAGGCCGATGTGTCCAGGTGAGTTTGGTGACGTGCCCCGTAACTACACTCACACATCTTTAAGACTCCTAGAAACGTGGCAGGTCTCTTGTTTATTTCCGTGTCGTACAAAATGTGATCAACCGTCTGTTTGCTAGATGTTAAATGTCTGCCGTATTCTGGACCAGGTTCATCAAAGCAGCCAGTTTGCAGGGTCTGTCCCAACAAGACACTACAACAGCCTCCCTGTGTAAGGCGATCTCAGAAGACACACACCGTGACCTGATCATCGACTGCTCCGCCAGCCCACCCACACTCTCTAACGCAGGTGAGCCGTGCCATAAACCAGATGAGGACAAATCATTTTGTATGTCCGTACTGTCGGGAGAGTCTGATAAAGATGTTTTCTCCCCCAGTCAGTAATCGTTTCTGTGATGACTGGAGTCAGGCATTTCTAAACGCCGCAGAGCGCTGTAATCCTTTCCTGCTCAGACAGATTCTGGAGAACTTCAAACTTAAGGTCAGAAAACGTACACATGGACGGACTATAACATGAGTGCAGCATACTTTTGTATTTTCCGTATTAATTTCTTTGGACTATAGCACTTTTAAAGTCATACTGATCAAATAGAAAACTTTATAAAAAGAACTATATAAAACTCCCACTAGCCCACAAGATTGAGACACTTTGGACAACAGCTCTCAGTTCCTCTTGGCAGATACATTTTCTTTTTTACTCTGCTGCTCAAACTGTCTGTCGTTTAAATTGCTTCCCTTTTAAAAAAAACAACAAAAAAAACCAACTTGTTTCCTCCTCTCTACCAACCACCACTCGCACTGCGCAGGCCATCCAGGACATGAATAGCCTGAAGCGCTTCGTGCGTCAGGCAGAGATGAGTCACTACGCCCTGTTCCGCTGCTGCCTGTTCCTACAGGGCTGCGGCAATGGGGACGTGCTGCTGCAGAATGCCAGGGCGGAGCACAGCGACCTGCCCGAAGCCTGCAGCATCATCGCCGTCCTGGAGGAGTTCATCAAGGAACAGGCCCAGGCCCAGGCCTGATTCCACGGCAACGCCTAAGTCGAGGGGCCCCGGGTACTTTGTTTGCTGCCGGCAAGACAGACTGCTGTTCCAGCCACAAAGCACATCACCTGTTCAATTCTAAACCTAGCGCCACATCCCATGTTCAACATCGGTTTGCCAGGTAAAAATTTAGCAGTGGGGATATTTTTAATCTGTTATGGCAGATTCCAAATTTAAATGTTTCACACATTTGCTGTTTTCCAACAGCAAATGTGTTTTTCTTTGGGGTTAATAATAGTTAATTGAGATCTGTAACATAATTTGTCTTAACAATGAAGGTTAGTTGCCAACCGGAGATGACATTAAAAAAATAATTGATAATGTGTGCAGATCAGTTTAGATCTAGTTGTAGAGTGGATCTTTCACAATCTTTTTACTTTTGAAAATGTTAGTGTTCTGTGAGTGTTTCACAATACTTTGAACCAAATATTATTACTAGTGTTTTGCTAACTGACAATGATCACGAAACATAACTGATCCAAACTAAAGCTTCTTCTCGTTGGAGTGGAATTAGCTATTACTTATTTGATATCCAAATGTTTTATTATTATTATTTTCTATTTTAGTTGATTGTACTTGTTTTCTTTTAATAAGAAACACATTGAGAATGCACAAATCACTTTTATGCATTGCTTGTTACATAGGCCTTGTTCGTGCTTTCATTTCAACACAATACCTGCACTACAATATTATTTTTGTCTCATGAATACTGCTACTGTATGTACATATGACTATCAAGTGATATTAGATGTAATCCTTCTATGTGAATACAGTGTAATTGTTGGATATAATTTCCTGTTTACAAAAATCCTAATTGCATTTACCAGCTGAAGACGTCATGAGAACAAAACAGCCACTTGGTGACCAGTTACTCACTACATGTACTAAGCATTTGTTTAGCTTCAAAGGTTCTACAATACTAATACCCACAGAACAAAAAGTTTTAAACAGAAGAAATTCCAATGTAGAATAAAAGAATATATATATAAAAGTGCTCACAGTAAATGTTGGCATGCCTTCGTTTTATTTTCCTTTCACTGTGTACCTGCAACAAGTTTTGATGTTCCATTAAACCCAATAAAGGGTTTTAGCTCAAACCAGTCCAAAGTGTGTAATACAGCAATATGGTTGGTGTTGTATACTTTTAAACTGTCAAGCAGGTGACCTGTAAAAGAGTATTTTTACTATTGTGAACCACAGTGAGACTGTGACCTGGCCACTGTGTGTGTGTGTTAACATGTATGTGCAGTCTCCTCTATAGTTATAAATAAATGACTGTTGTTCTTGTTCTTGTATAGAATAAGCTGAAATAAATACCACAGTTGAACCTATTTGTTGTGGTTGTGCACGCTGTCAAGCATACAAAGCCTATATATCTATATATATCTATATCTATATCTATATCTATCTAGATAGATATAGATATAGATATAGATATAGATAGATAGTAAGATAATTAAACACAAAGTCCTAAAGTTACATTGCATGGTGAGTGAGACGGTGCTGCTGCTGCCCTCCACTCGTGCCCTCAAACCGCATCTCATATCCTCCAGTAGACGCCGTCCTCCGGCTGCTCCTCTGCAACCACAAACAAACAGCTGAACGCTTGAGATGTAAAGACGATGAAATGTATGCAACTGCTGCACGTGTGGCTTTTGTGACATAAATCATTTTGTGTAAATGTAAGCAACTGTGGGTGTCTTATAAGAACTAGTGAGAACACAAGGTGGACAGCGACAATAACACGGAGCAGGATTTACCTAAAGTGCCATAAGGCATGCTCCTCAAAAGAGTGCTCGGTACGTCATAGATGCTCTCTGTGGGGTCTGACGTGATGAAAAAAAAAAAATAGATATATTATTTTGGTACAACCACGAATTTAAAAGCTAGTCGCTGGGGAGAAAGAAAGAACAAACCTGTAATCTCACTTTGTTCAGCAGACCTCCGGTAAGAGAGAGGAAAGTCATACAGGCCTTCGTCCATCTCTGTTGAAGCGTTGCTCTCACATTCCTCTACGGAGACATAACACACGACAGGGCCAGGTTGGCCATTTAAACATCATCATACTGTATGTTATGTTGTATTAAATAGTACATTTAAAGTATTTCTAAGATCATACTGTTCCTAAGTGGTAGAATGTCATAGTCTCCTTCTTGTGTGCCCTCTGCATTGCTCAACCCACTGGAGCATTGTGGACTCTCGACACTGTCGCCTGAAAACAGAGTAGCTGATGAGTAGAACCAACCATAAGACTACTTGTGATGGTGGAAATATGCGAATCAATTTAAAGTTCACCATTGTGATGCTGGTAGCTACAGTGTGGAGGTGTGTTTTGGGAAGCGGTCTCCTCGTGGTTTGGCTCCTCAGACAGACAGGCGAGGGAGGCGATGCTCCCGACCTTGTGTTGGATGTGGCCTGAAGGGGCCGAGAGGGGCCGAGCAGGGAGCGACTCCATCACACTGTGTGAGGCGACGGGTGTGCTGCTGTTTATTCTCGCTCGCTGCTCAGACACGTCGAGGCTGAGCAGAAGACAAATGGTCAGTCCCTGGAATGTGGATTATTATTAGTGAAAGTTCTGATCCGTCATGAAAGGAAAGCCCTCTTCTAACTTACTGCATGCTTCTGGAGTCTGAAACCCCACAGGTAGACAGATTCATGGCTTGCCATAGGCGGCCAACCCACTCCTTTCTGAGAGCTGCAGTCTCTGCTGCCTATACACACACGTGCACACACACACACACAAACACACAGTTGGCAGGATTTTGTGAAAGTTGGCACCCTAAAACCTGCCACACTCAGTCTGCCAATTGATTAGCTTGCGGTTGAACCACAGCAATGACTCACCAACACCTTCCTCTTTCCATTTGTCATGATGATCTCAAACTTAAAGCGCTTGCTATCAACTCTCTGGACCTCTCGCACTGACTGAACCTGGCTCAAGAGGAGGACAGAGAGACAAATACTTAAGACACCTAAGTAGAGACAAAGCAACAGTGGTGGAGGAAGTACTCTGATCTTTTTCTTAAGTAAAAGTAGCAAAACCTCAGTTAGAAATACTCATAATCATAATTTAATTATAATTTTGACTTAAAGTACACAAGTATTAGCATCAAAATATATACTTCTGAATAATTTCTATTGTTGGATTATAATAAATTAACTGAAGCTGTCAAATAATGTAGTATAGTCGAAGCACGACATAACATGAAATGGAATAACTCCAAATTTTAATTTGTACTTAAATGTACTTCACTTCCACGACTGGAAAGAGGTTTCTCATTTATCAACAGTGATGGTGGAGTTCTTACTGTGTAAATGTAGTAATGGCCTCTCAAGTGGGACTGTGAAGAGAGCAACATCAACATAACTTTTGTCATTGAGATCTTTAAAAGAAAGAAAAAGAAAACAGGCCATGTCGGGGCTCTGTAACCATCCTTCTATTGATTAATTTTAGCTTCAGAAATGAGTTGCCACGTATGCCAGACAAGAAATTTCATATAGGCTGAATTCACGAGTGTGATTTCCTGAAGAACATTATTCCAGAGCAAATGTGTACTTACAGCGCTGCCATTCTTCTTTGTATAGAAGAACAAGGTCGTATTTTGAAGCCTGAACCAATAGGTCACCCATCTCAATTTCTACAGACAGAAAAAAAGTAGATGTACGGCAACACTAAGTCCCTTTTTATAAACATATGCCCACATTTAATACCAAGACAGCTTGTCACTTACCATAGTATCTTTTCTTTTCTGCAGGAAGCCTTCAAACAATAATTTAGTCCCATCTACAGACATGTTATCCCTCAGCATAGATATGAAACGACTGGTAGCCACAGTGTAACATAAAGCTCTACCCGTGTGTGGTGAGACTTCCTCCTTACGTAGGCAGACAGCAGTATCGTTCACAGACCCTTCACTTCTCTATTCTGCTTCACAAAAATCCCATCTGTCCATGAGAACAGCTGATCTTACATATTGTTCCCACATCTGCTTTTGAAATGCCCAATACTGCTCTCGTCAAGGACACACAAACACAACATGACATCGGTGGGTGTAAATGTCATTTATTACAGATATTTAAAACCGTTTTATCTCCCTTGTTGATGTTAAATATTAGCTGTCATTTCAGCCAATAATAAGCATACAGGGCCGTGCCACGTCATACAATTCTTTATTGTAAATGCTGGAAAAGAGAAGAATGAGAAGAAACACTTTCATAGTTTTAAGGTGGGAGAGGTGCACTGAATGGCTGTTGTTAATAGCATAATCTGTTGCTCTATGGTGCTTCTAACTTCATAAAAATATAACATGAGGGATATTTATTCAACTCTATTTGAAAACCAGAAAAATAAAAACAGAAGCAGAAAATCATGATACACCGCTTCAGACAGCGATAATACTAAATACAAAAATACATGGAAAAATGTAAATCCCTCCGTCTGTTTCACGCAGTGCACTCAAAAACAGACAACAAAACAGGTTAATAAATTAACGCACAAAATAAACAAGTGCATGCCAATCATGACCGTTCTAGTGTAAGATGTAACACTAACACCTCTTGTGGGTGTTGCTTCTGGCTTTTGATGCGGTCTATGGGTCCAATCCTAAAATTTTTGAAGAATACATACATAATATACTGCATATACACATCTATTAACAGATTCAAGTCCCTTTGTGGTGTTGCTGTATATGGCTGCCTCTCTCTGGTCTCCAACCATCTAACTAATAATACTGACCTGAGAAAAAAAGGAGGACTGGATCAGCTGAAAACATCCAGTGGCTAGTAATGTCTGGACTAAACTAGACCAACAGATCACAGAATTCAAGTCAGCATTTACAAAGTGAACGATGGACAAGTGATTTTAAAAGTAACCTGCCCCTTTCCCCACAACATTAACCAAAAAAACGAAACCCCACTCTTTATTTTTAAATGCATATAAAATGTACCTACGCTTTTGCTCATTTGTTTCTTGCTCGTGTTGCATTGTGGGAAGGGGATGAGGTGGAGTTGGGGGGGGGCTGAGGCAATGCGCCCGGTTGGTTAGTCAGCCAGGCTCTTTGAGTCTTTCAGGTGGGAGGGGCGGGGCAGAGTCAACAGGGGGAGGAAGTAGCGGTCTCGTGCCGTCGGATCACCGCTGTTTGAGAAGTGCTCTGTACATGGCGAAGCCCAGCACGGCGAACACCGTGGCCCCGACGCTCGCTCGCAGCCAGAAGGTGGAGTTCTTCAGGTCGGCCTGAGCCATGTGCCTGAGAGGAGGGGGCAGGAGACAGAGAGCAGATGAGGCAAAACAAATGCAGATAGAAAAAGCAGCATATAACTAGGGCTGGGCCATAATGCATCATGATCATTTATCATCTTTCAATATAATCATCTATCTTAATACATAATGACATTGTATAAACTGATAACAAGAACATACCCACTCAACTTTCTGAGAAAATCTGAAACTGTCTACCTGAACTACCTGAAAACATGCTACATTGTGATATACATTGTTATTGAGATATGAAATTACCTATAAAAAGGGAAGGAAGAAGATTTTGGCCATATTGCCCAGCCCGAACACAATATAACTGCTAATATCACAGCGGGATCAGTTGCCAAATGACAAAACAAAGTCATGTGCTCTCTCTCTCCAGGGCAAACTTCCTAAAATCAGGACCATAAATTATGAATACCAGCTTGAAACAGGAACACATGCTTTATCTTGACAGTTGGTTTAGTTTTGGAAGACAAAGGAAAGGTGTTGGACTATGAGAAGCAGCTACTCCGAGTTGCACTGGGAGGCAGAAAACTAGAGGAAAACACACACCTGTCCTACCAAACACAGATCCAGCTGATCTGAAGGAAACACAAACACTGGGGAACTACTCAGACTACAATATGTACAAGCAATGAAAAATGGCAATGGAGACAGCGAACCCAAGTGTGACTGAGCCGACAACACACTCAAAGAACCCCGGTGGGATCAGGAGAGAAACCAGCCCAACAGGCCATGTACACAATGATCTAACTCAATCCAACTGCCTTTAACCTTTAACCTTTAACGGATTGGTGTCACATTTTAAAATGTTCTCATTCACTTGCTGGTGTTTAGATGAGAAGATCAATATCACTCTCATATCTGTCAAATCCAAGGCTACAGCCAGCTGGTTAGCTTAGCTTAGCTTAGCACAGTCTGAAGACGGGAGGACTATTTCTTGGCTCTGAGCAGTTTGCCGGGCAACCAGTGGAGCCTCCCGCAAGTTAGTGTCAAGAAATAGCCCGGCACATAACCCACCGTAAAAATGCAATTTGTCGGTTTTACGGGTAGTTTTTTGTGGATATTAAATAAAAAGGATATGTGTTAATTAATGAGCTTTAGAGGTGCTGCGAGGCAGATTTTCTCAAGATGTGGAACTATTCCTATAAAAGACTCCAATAAGTCTCTCTGAAAGATTTCCGGACATGCTGTTAAAATAATGACCTGAATAAGGGAGTTGAATCTATCAAACGCATACTCGCCGGTCTGCGATAAAACTATAACATCCCTCTCTCTCTCTCTCTCTCGCTCGCTCTCTCTCTCTCGCTCTCTGGATGTCGTTTCTGCCTTTACCTTTCTGGGGGGGAAAGCTGCTCAGCAGAAACCTCCATAAAGATGGACCCCTCCACGTTGGAGACGGCTGAAACCTGCTGCGTCAGGCTGAAATCCTCCTCTGACAGCAGGTAGCCCCCCCCAGACCCGCCCAGCCCCCACAGACCCCACAGGACCCCCAGACCCCCCAGAACCCCCGCAGCCCAGCAGCCTTCCACACGGTTGTGCTCACACACAAACACACTCGGCTACAGTAGGTAGAGCTGGGTGATACTTCAATATAATATTTCATTAGTGAATAATCTGTTGTTTACTTTCATGATTAATTAATTATTTAGTCTATAAAAACAAATGTCCACAACAAGTTCAAAAAGGGGTTATTTTGTCTGACCAAAGATTTAACAGCAAATATACTAAGTTTATTATCCTGGCAGTCCAGCAAATATTCACATTTATGCTGAAACCAGAGAATTGTATGCATGTTGTCTAAAGAAATTACAAAATTGTTGCAGTTTATCTGTCATTTGACTAATTGATTAGCTCCAATTTTGACACTGCCATGTGACAGTATGTATGTATGTATGTATGTATGTATGTATGTATGTATGTATGTATGTATGTTGTCACATGTTGAAATTATCTATAAATGCTTGTACTTGTACTGCAGTATATCTTCATTATTCAGTATATCTTCATTATTCAGTATATCTTCATTAATATTAGTGAGAAATTATTTACATTTTCTTGTTTTACAATTTCAAAATATCATCACATTACTGATAAAAAAGGAGAAAAAAGCTGAGAGACAACATCATAATAAAACTGATATTGTGCTCAAAGACTATAGATTCAGTTACTTGGAAACATTATATTCTTCTGGGCAGAGGAAATTTCACTCGTTTAGATTAATATTTTGTTTAAGTATCAATAGTTAAACCAACAATATTGTAAGTTAGCAAAATAATATGGGTTGATATCTGATCTGATCCAGATCACTCAGCTCTACCAAGCCTGAAGAGTCGGGAACTTAGATCCCCCCCAAACCCTAAAAGCACAAACTCAACCATAACTGCATACCTGGTCAAACATCACCGCACACTTCAAACAATGACAGTAATAACTCCCCCCCACACACACACACCATATTCAGACTCTACACACCACATGGCAGCCAGACTGGAAATATTGACCATGAATCTCGTCGAGTTCCTTGGAAATATAGTACATCTCCAATTTGTCGACATCATTCAGTCTCATCAGTTTCTTTCTACTTTCTCTGCTGCTGACACATATTTTACGGTCATTGTACGACACTAATCATATATTTGATTTTTTGATTGGTAACAAAATAAATCACGAGAAACTAAATATGTTTTATTCCCTCTGCACCAAGTTTCTTAAGTGGCCTGACACAAATTACCATTATAGCTTATAATTTCTGTGACCTATGAAGATTTCAGTATTGCGCAATGCAAGACGACTTCCCAGTCAGTCAACCGACTTTTCAGAAAACACGTTGGGCATTCAATGTGGTGTGTCGGCCCCTTGCGCTACCAAAGGAGGCTCATTAAATGTCATGCTATTAAAAGTGCCGACACCTCCCAGAGATTAAAAACAGTATCAAGACAAAGGGTTAGTGCAGGATGCAACATTGCAGCGTGCAGCTCTGCCTGGGTCCACGAACGCCCAACAAGAGACCTCGTTTTATGCCACTGCTGGTTCACTTATTTGCCAAAAATCTGCAAACACTCACACTTCTGCCCAATCCAACACCATAAACAGCCATTCAAACCCTGTGGTTCAAGAACCCCCCCCTCCCCTCCTCTAATTAAAAACACCAAGCTCTCAATAATGTAGAGATGTAGAGATGGACAGATGCGTGACCGATTCCCAGGGAAGGACCGAGGCATGCCTTTGGTTATCCAGAGAGGTAGAGAACAGGTGAGCCATGCAACATAACAGCAAACATTAGCAGAAGGTGAACACGTGCAAGAGGAAGAGGAAGAGGGGCAGCCAAAAACATGTGTTTGAACGCCTATAGAGTCGAAAGGGAAAACACAGACAGGAAATACAAGATAGGAAAAACAGGATGAAATAACAGGGTGATTGGTACAGTACAATACAATCAAATTAAAAACATCAAAGAAGCACAATTTGATTTTAAACATCAGCTTGTTAAATTTAGGAAGTCTGAACCCAAAGGAGAACAAGTGAACAGCAGTTATTATTATAATTGATGCACAAAAACAATGGTCCTTTTCAAAAATAAAGTGTCTCCTGGAGGTGTAGACTTCAGTATTAAGAATAGAAATGAAGACAAAGGGAGACTGAAAACATCATAGATAATGCGTCATGCACTCTTTGATAACGAGTTATGGTTGGTGACTTAAAGAAAATTAAGAATTGTAATACTTTTATGTGATTACAAAGAAATCACATATCAAACATGCAGACGTCGATGACGTTTTCAGTTTGGCTGAAGCCCAAACGAAAGAGAATGGCTGGTTTCTCTCATTCTCTGTGCAAATATGTGTCTGTTAGTCAAGATTTACAGTTTGCATATCCACAGCAGGACAGGAAGGAGCAAACACCTCCTTAAAAGAGTGGTCAGAGGTCAAGCACACTTAATTGCCAATAATCACACCTTGAATCCCTAATTCATTTTTACTTACTTTGTTTAAATTTTCAAGTGAGAGGACTTGATATTTTTCCAGAATGATTAACTGGCTGAACAACATGGATGTGGTGCATTATAGTTATAACATTAAGTTGTGTTTTTTTTTTACAAATATACAAAAATAAGAGATATCTACTTATTTAATATTTTTTATTTATATATATATATATATATATATATATATGTATATATATATCCTCTGAATGAAATGAAAATTTTTTCAAGTTTACAACATATTTGTGTTTTTGTATGGAGGTTAGTATTTAGCAGTTAATTTGCACGGCACAAGCAAATAACGCCATGCATTTTCCACACGGATGCCCCCACACAGTCACCTCCCTGGCTAGCAGCCTGTGTGTTAGCTGGCACACAACGGTCACACTTCGCTGTGTCACACCGTACAGAGAGCGGGTGGGCCGGCTGGAGCTGGAGCAGAGACCAAAACACCTCACGTGACCAACGGGTTTTAGGCATATGACAAAAGAATGAATGAACTCTTAGCTCACTAGTATTTATCTAGGATTCCTCCTAAGTGGCGCTAAAAGTTCCCAGCTAAGAGTTTTCTCCTACGCTAAGAGAAGCCGCGAAGCCATCCTGTTGCTATGGATGACATCGTGTTTGATCAGTGAACCTACTCACTATGTTGACGGTGATTGGTTGACAGGTGACCAGACCGTGTATGTGAAATAAAATATTCATCAGTATACAGGACCACAAAGAACATATCATACTAAATTCTATTTAAGTTCTGATTTGTTTTGGTAGTAAGTTCTTGGACCTATATATATATTTGTCAACAAGCATCCCCTTGCTTAGGTACAGCTGAGCAAATCGGTGAAACCCTACGGATGACAGCTATGTGGCAACACAGCAACGCAAAGGTTGAATTTCTCCAAAAGCAATGATCCACAGTATTCTAATTATTCACAATTGGAAATCTATACTATTTATCTAAACAACATTCTTTGTCACAAGGTATCGCTACCATCACGTTCAATCACATTTTAAAGTCCCTTTTTTCCTGAAGTGGATATGCAGTGTAAACCTGACCCCAGGAGAGCAGTAGAAAGTAGAGAAGCTGTCACCATCACCAGGGTTAGAGAGCTTGGGTAAAAAAGGAATCTCTCTGTGACCCAGCCTGGAGGTCAGACCCGAGAGTGGGAGACACAGAGAGGAGGAATGGGTCTATGTTAAAACACTAGAGCTTATTCTATGTATGAACCTGTTGAACATGACCCTGCGGAGTTGGGCCTTAATACTGCGCAGCAGCTCCAACTTGAGGAGGTTCTGACACAGGCAATATGTGCACCTGTTGGAGGCACACATGCACCGGAGACGGGCGTGGCTGCGGAAAGACACACAGAAATGCGTGCATTCACCACCACAGAAAGACAACATGTACCAAACAATACACAGGGAGGGAGGAGGAGGCCAAATCCATACTAATAGTACATACTTCTCTCTGAGTGGAAACCTGCACTGCTGCCATTAACCTTCACTTCCTCATCTCATCGACAAAAGTAAACAAAATTATTTACTCGGAAATATCTATAATGAACTGTCGAAGTCTAAAGCTACTGTAAAATAAACACAAGGAGAGGAAAACCACAAAGAAAGGAAGGTATCAGTCACAAAACAAACAAATACATCTTGAGGGGTAACTAAGGCGAATAAAGAACAAAATGCAAAAGCTTTCAAATGCTGTAATTTTTGGTTCTGAGCACTGGAACATTTCTGAGATTTTAGCTTTGTCTAGTGTTAGGACAGTCCTCATTATTATTTAAACTTAATCTAAACCTAAAACATTAGATCCGAGTTAGCCTGGGTTAGCTAAGAGCCATGTTTCCATGGTTACAATCAGTGGCACCAATTGACAAAAACATGGCTCATAAATTGTGATTCGCTAACAATGAGTTAGTAATGAGAACGTCTTTAGAGATCGCAGAAACCACATGGAAATATAAAACAGTGAGGACGTCGTCAGTCGCTTTGGTAACTCTCCTGACCCTGATTGACGTGTTAGCAGAAGTACTGAGCCATGGCAAATTATAAATGAAAAAGATAATAAGTCTTCACTGCAAATTGGTCCAATCTAAGACGAGACGAACATCTATTTGAACTGTAACTATTAGTTTGATCTGAGTCCTCGTCGAAGCTTACCTTTGTGGAACTGGCCCTTTATCGTCATATTAATTAGACCAGTTTCATAAAGGTCGGTATGATGTATGCGTTTTATGAATATCTGTAGTCCTGGTAATTAACAATGCTAAATGTGCAAATTATTTTCCACAGGAAGTGAGGCTTAGCTAAATTTACGCTTTTGCAAGCAGTCCATATAATGCACAGAAACTTTTTTTGCAAATCTAAAAAGTATATATTAAAAAGCACCTCAGGATTGAAGTCCTGTGCTGGGTTGGCATCTTAAAAGGAGCAGTGTGTAGGATTTAGTGACATCTAGTGGTGACGTCGTAGATTGCAACCAACTAAATACCCCTCCGCTCACCCCTCCCTTTCCAAGCGGTTTAGAGAACTACGGTGGCCTTCAGGTAACGTAAAAACACAAAAGTGTGTTTGGTTTGTTCATTCTGGTTTTCAGTTTGTGAATCATCTATTCACTGTTTGATAAAAACCAATGTTAAAACCCAATGCCCTAGAGTGCAGCAGTTCTAATGCTTTCATTCAAATGTAGACAATAAGAGTTTTGACCTGCTTAAATGAGATTAAGTGGTCACGTCTCATTGAGTGATCTGATCAGCAAGCTTTGAGGAGTTAAGACACTACAGGTTTGATAAGGTTATAGGATTGACCTCAAAGAATTTCAGGAAGGGATTACACACACACACACACACACACACACACACACACACACACACACACACACACACACACACACACACACACACACACACACACACACACACACACACACACACACACACACACACTTAACTATAGGAGACCACTAAGAGGTTTAATACTCACGGATACATGGCCATGGTGGTGAGTCTCGTGTAGATGTCTTTGTTGGGTGCTTCGGTCACGCTGCATGTGAACGGCTGGGGTGGGTGGAGCTTGTGTTTACGGCAGAACTCGTGCGGCGAGAGACTGTAGTGCTGCCGTACTTCGTGCATGTCCGACTTGGCGGCAATCACCACGCATGGCGTCTTGCTATCTATGAAGTATTGCTGCCGAACACAAGCGTTGAATGTTACCAGTTAGACCGTACGCAGCAGGACCTACAAGCCTCGGGGCATCTGATCAGCATACATACCTTGTACACTTTGGCGCAGTATTCAAAAGACCGTGGATTGTTGATGTCATACACCAGGCAGACCACATCACAGGCGAGGTCCGCCTCTGACAGGAAGTCGAAATCTGGCATCACCTCGTGGAGCTGGAGGTGTGCAGACGAGACAGAGTGCGGATGGAGGGATTAAAGTTTAGCAGAGTAATAATACTGATACACAATTAAGTGTAATACGCCCAGATTATGCTAATTATCTAATGATCTAATGATGAGTAAATAGTTCTTACCAGCAGGTACTTCTCCTGACCGTAAACATAGGTCGTGCTGATGGCATAGAAGGACTTGTGGTCTTCTCTAATCCGCCTCTGTCCCTGTGGTGGAATACAAACAAGGTCAATAACAGACACCCATCAAGACTATTTACATGTTCAGAAGATGGTCACCTTCGACCCTGGTTTGTTTGCTCCAGCTCCGGAAGTTGACTAAATCACAAGCGGCTTAAAGTGCTCACATCGACAGTTTGTCGTCTCTGGTCCACTCTGAGATGGATGAAGTGTTATTGGTTGCATTTGGTTTGTTTTACTTTGGGCCGCCCAGATGTAAGCAAAACAGAGGTTTTATGAGTATGAGGTTTCTACATACAAATAATTCATTTTCTGACACATAAACACAAACCTTTTTTACGAGCATTTCATTTCATGTGAAACAAACAGATGATATGGTTGCATCATTTGCACACTCCAAATAAAACTAGCTCGTGGTTCATCTTTTGAATTTGTGTCTGCTGTAATAAAACTGAATAGTTCCCTTGAGACTGCACATAAATGGAAAATATTGCCCCCGTGAATGTGAACCCTCTGAAACCGAGTGTGTCCAGCGGGACAAGCACTGCTTTAAAACGAGTGTTCAGCCATGATGTCCACTGACCTGCAGGTTCTTGCCCAGGAAAGCTTGGAGGAAGCCACTCTTCCCGCTGCCTCTGTCCCCCAGGACGTTGCAGCGGAAGACGCTGCGCTGGGTCTGTTTCTTCTGCAGGTCGATGCGCTTGTTACGAGTCACTGACAAAACGGGGAATGCATATTTTTCATAAGCAAGAATATACATGATCGACCGCCACGTGCAGTAAAACCCATGCATTTCTTTTGTATTAAACTTTTAACATTGAAATATATATTTTAAATGTAATACACATAATTGAAGAAGAAAAGGAAACAAAGCAAATAAGTACTTAAACGCAATACTGTAGTTTTATGTGTATATAAACTAGTCCATGACTATTTACTTGTTTTTGTTAGTCAATCAACATACAGTGCTGCGAGGCATAAAACACAAAAATAGAGTTGAATATAATTAAGATCTCGTACCTGTCATGGCTGCAGCTTGGGACTCCTGTTCATAGATGATAGAGTAGCCAAGATAACCCAAGTACTCCAAACTACGCTGTACATCTAAATATGTTGTTAACCTAGCACAGAAAAAACACACGCCACGATGAGTCCGACAGCGAGAGAGATTTATACGAGCACGACTTTGTAAAATGATCCGTGTTCTCTACATAATCACGTCCGTCCAACAGTATTGTGAATGTTTCCAGGTTGTATCTGCAATAGTTGTGTGCGAGCGTGTTTATTAATACACGTGTGCCACACTCACGTCCACTGGGAGAGGTATCCCTGGTATGTGATCCACCCCTGTTCGTTAGTGCAAACCGTGTGGTTGACATCCGGACCCCAGGGCATGTAGGGAAACACTTTGAACAAGTCCTTCACCTCCTCTGGCGACAGCGCACAATCTCTGTCCTGGATCGTACCGAGCGCAAATATATTGACTCACAAACGGTAAAATGCATTAAAAACAAAAAAATAGACAGAAATTCTTTTAACTAATTTTGCAGAAAAGTGGCTCTCTGTAAAAAAAATATTAACTAGATCTATAAATACAAATAAAGAAATACAAAAGTAGCTAAAGTCATTTCTAAATCTTCCAACATTTCTAACCACTCACTTTGTCGTGCTTGTCAAAGACACTCTGGAGGAAGAGGTACGCGTTGTGGTTAAGCTCGGTGGTGCAGTCTGGGGGGATCTTTATCCTGCGACACAGGGACGGGCAGAAACAGTCATTTAACAGAGAGCTGCGGAGCTTTGACTGAGGCACTCGGATTCTGCTTTCAATCGTGACAAAGATATAAAAAGAATTTGCCTGAATCACTGCAAGTCAAATCAGTCCACCACAGCAACAACAATCGAGGAGGAAATTACATGCGATGTCAAAATGAGGTCATTTCAAAAGAGGAACATGACATCAATACGACTATAACTAATAACATAGAGACGCTATTATGTCCTTACTAAACACAGCATCTACAAATGTGAGCGCTCTATAAAAATAAAGTAGGTGCAATAACCTGCAGACTGCACTTTTAATACATTTAACATGAGGGATGCAATGATGTTACTCTAATCAATCTTGAATGGCATGAAAAGGATTTTGTAAAAGGATTTGTTTTGCAATATACAAATAATCAGCAACTATTTTGATTATTATTATTATTATCATTATTATTAATTGTTTGAGTCAAATGGCTCCAATTTCTCAAATGAAAGGATTTGATTGTTTTCTTTGTCGTTTACGATAGTGAACTGAAGATCATTGGGTTTTAGACGAAGCAATTAAAATACATCTCATTGGGCTGTGGGAAAATTAACCAACTGTCACCACTAAAAAAGTTAAGCAATTGATCAAATAAATAACCTGCAAATCATTCGATAAAGTAAATAATAATCAGAAGCAGCCCTAAACTTATAATTAAAATACATGTGTTCGTGATGAACTTGGCATACAAATACTGAAATTGACTGTCTTAGTTTAAAATGCTTTGACACCTGGTTAGCACACGAGAACTGGCCAACTCATAATAAACCCTCGTATCATCAACCCTGATTTAGCAAAACACAGCTTCCTTTTTCCTGCCTCCACTGAACCTTGTAAAGAACAATAAAAAAACAACAATAACAATATAATAAAAACACAAATAATCTGTAAGTCTGCACTTACATGGGGAACAGGTACTCCTGTGTGAGCTCCAGGTCGTCATCATAACCAAACCTCCGCAGCACAGTCCAGGTGGTCTCGTGTCGGCCTCGCTGTATGAAGAGAGTGTGCAGGAACAGGAAGCCTACAACAGAGCGCCAAAGACAGGAGAATGGGTGGGGTCATTTTCAGAAACTGAATGGATTAAAAAGATAAGCAGAAAAGAGGGATTAACGAGGGCACATGGAGAACGATACACAACGATGTGGAGGACGGAGGAGGAATATGAAAACAAAGAAAACAGGAGGGTGTCTGACCTTTAAGTGAAAGTCCGTTGTCCTTGACTCCATCTGTCATGTTCCTCCTGACCACGTTCTTTACATCCTCTAAGGCCTGAGGCGCCAGCGGTGTATTGAAACAGGTTCTCTGTAGACAGACACAACAAGCACATTAACTTGTGTCTTGAGAAAGTTGTTTCCAGGTTCGTTAACACCTTAAACCACTCTGGCCGTTTTACAAGTGATGAAAAATTCCAAGTTTTTTTATTTTATGTAGTCGTGGAAACAGTGAAAGTATGAAGTGGAAGACATTACCTGGAAGAAGTTGAGCTCGTTGTCATTAAGGATGCCGTCGTTGTCCAGGTCAGACACTTTAAAGATTCTAGTTAAAGACTTAATGCAAGAAGGCTTCAACTGTAAAAGAGAAGAAACATAGTCACTGAGGTGGTTGCACGAACAACATTAAGCTTTGTGGCAGTTAACTTGTTATTATGTAAAGGTAATGTGAGGCCAGGGGGTTCTCATATTATAAAGGTTTATATTAAAAATGTTTATTTCTTCCTGTGGCTGGCTGGTAGTGACTGGTGCTAATCAATAGCTCAGAGACTCGGTGTGTAGCAGCGTTGAATGTCGACTTTGTAGAGAGCTGCTTTTGGACTGAGAGAGCGCCGACAACTGTTTGCCTACTTGTCTTTTGCTGAGGGCCATTAAGCCGACAACCTCCAAATTTATTACCTTTTAGGACCAACCACAAATTACAAAAACTGGGGAAAAAAAAACGTCTTTGATGAATGCCGTCTCTGCTGGCCGATCGTGGTGCTTGTGCTCGACGCTGATTTTTCACTCGAGTTAAGCCAAAATAAATACCCACTCATAGACTTCAATGTCTTTCCTTTTAGTCATTTTGGTATTTTCACTGAATCTCATAATAACATTGGCAAAGACACTATTTAAAAGCATGTCGGATCGGTGCATCCTAACTTCAGGAGTGACCGTTTTACACTTCTGCAATTGGTGTAATCCTGACTACTAAAAAAATTTAAATAAATAAAAAAATAATTCTCACCTCCTTCTCCTCTGGGCAGTACAGGGGTCCTGTCGGGTGGAGAACAGCCTTCTGGGCGTAGTAGAACAGCTCAGAGATGTTCTTCAGGTTTTTGGCAGAGCACTGAGGAAAAAGAAAGTGCATGTGTGTGAATGCCCTGAACAAGAACAACTCTGGACACTTATTTACACTGTGGTTATATATTATATGCGTTTGATGCACATATTTACTATATTTCTCATTCCTTATTTATATTATTTGCTTATATTCTCTACATATATTGTGTTATATATTGTAGCATTATGGACATAATTTAGCTTTCACATAGTTGTATATTTCTATTTTTCTTATATTTATTTATGCTTATAGATAAGCAACTGTAACCTACTGTACCAAATAAAATATTTCTGATTCTGATTCATTATGAGGAATCCACACAAAACTACAGACTTAAATAGTTCACTAAGAAATGAAAATAACAAAAAGCCAATAAACTTTACCAAAAAAAGTTAAGCTTTGAAAACAAACAAATAACGAGCATATTAAATACAGTGAACTGTTATTATATCATCCAATAATGAAGTGCAGCATGCAACATGTTACTGCATCATTCATAATAATCCACAGAATAATCATTTTGGGCTGCAGAATGAGTACATTTACTTTTTTAATGTTTCTATTACTTGCGTTCTTTTAGTTAAGTAGTATTTTGAATGCAGGCCTTTCACTTTTTGGAGAGTATTTCTAAATTGCAGTATAACTACTTTTACTCAAGTAAAATATTTGAATACTTCCAGTCGCACTGATAAAGAAAGACGGAGATGTAAGTAACTTAGAGAAGCAGGACACAACCTGGTGGAAACACTGAGCCAGCAGTGAAACATTGGTTCACATGTTCATTTGAGTCCAACTCTCACCGACTGCATGTGCCTTCTCTCACGTCCTCCCTGTCTCCGTCTTTTTAACCTTGTAACTAATCCATCCGTGGAGGGCATGACACGAGTCGTGTGACAGAGGGAAATTTGAAAACTGTAATGGAGAGAGAAGCTTCCTCCGTGACAGTCGGGCCTCACAACACACTCACAGTCCATCAGCCGGCAGGCCGTGGCCTTGGAGCGACGGGTTCAGCAATGCAAATCTATAAATGACTCAGAGTACGTGGAGTCAGGAGCTGGAGTGCAGCCCAGGAGCAGCTGGGGGCCAATCGGCCCTGCACTCAGCCAGTCAGTCACTGCTCGTATATTAGATTTCATATTTCATCCGTCAATGCATCGCTGCTTCGTCAAAGTACTTTCTTTGACGTTTAACTGAGTGCCTGCCTAAATGGATTCAATAGGTTTATACATGCATGTTTTTATTGGTCCTTTACCTCTACACAGGTCTCGATATCCTGGTATTGATTCATGATTGGCAGGATGGTCTCCATGCTGCTGTGTTCCACCAGGTCCGACTTGTTCCCCACAAGGATCAACGGTACCCTGAAGAAAAGCCATTCATCACTGCATTATAGAGCCACAACGTTCAGTCAATTCATCAATTGGTTGATCTAAAGAAAAATAATAGGAAGCCATTTTGATAATAGATTCGTTCAAGCAATATGTTCTCTATATTGCTTGAAATACTCTCTGGTTGCAGGCTCTCCAGTGAGGATTTGCTGGTTTTCTGTTTTTAAACTGAATATCTTTAAGTTTTGGACTGTTGTTTGAACAAAACAAGACATGTGATGATGTCAACAAGGACCCAAGTATAAAGTGAGGGGCAATTATCACTATTTTCTGGCATTTTATAGACTAAAAGAAAAATGGTCTGGGGTAATGGTGGAAAAAATGGTCTGCTGATGAATTGATGAGAAAAATACTCTGTTATTTATGTTCTCATATTACCCCAGATTAGCTTTTAGCACCTTGATGACATATTTAAGCATAATCATTGCTTAGCACAGCATATCAACAAATCTATATTCATTTATGTAGTTTATAATATTAGCAAAGGCAAAAACAGGACTAATGATACTATATTTCATATAGTTTGGCATGAAGTTTAGTGAGCATCAACTTAATGTAAAGGCCTCTTTTGAATGATCCAATGATCTTAAACTCATCTCTAGCTCCCACCACTCTGATATCAACCTCGCAGATGCAGCACCATCTAGCTGACGTGACCCACAGTAAACACACATCTATTAAAGTGACATAACACACACCTGCTATCCTTGTCCGTTCTGTCATTTATGAGTGGAATCCAGTGGCTTGTCACCTAGTGGAGTAAAGCACAACT
The DNA here is from genome assembly GCA_016806645.1 of Ophiodon elongatus. Classification (NCBI taxonomy): domain Eukaryota; kingdom Metazoa; phylum Chordata; class Actinopteri; order Perciformes; family Hexagrammidae; genus Ophiodon; species Ophiodon elongatus. Next base: position 4,339,928 of record JACSYO010002129.1, read on the forward strand.
TCAAACACTGCAGCCGCACAAACATTCATTAGAATCACAAATTAATTTTCTCAGATTAAGATGACATACTGCAGTTATGTATTGGAGTAACTGCGCTGAGAGAAAACATTCTCACCTTTTCAATGGACTTCTTGTTGTTGACCGAGTAAACTATGCAGATGACATTTGCCTGTCAAGACAAATAGCAATATGAATACATGGACTACAGACATTACAAGCACAGACGAGTGAGAATTAAGTGAAACCAACCTTTGATATTTCTTGGTACAGCTGCTCGTCTGACTGTTCTGCCTCTAAAAAGGTGTCAAAAAGACACATCAGTACCGTGTTTTACATGTTATCAAGCCTTCCAGTTAAATATATATATTGCTATTAATATGGAGATGATGGAGATGGAGCAGGAGGAGGAGGAGGAGTAGTAGTAGTAGTAGTAGTAGTAGTAGTGATTAAAAAAGAAAAAGGCACTCTGTGAGGGTGTCTGCGAAATAACCAGCTACAAATTATAAAAGTGTTCTGTATTATTAAAAAATGCATATCTACAGATGGGGACCATTTGCCCAAATGAAACAAGCATATTGTGTCCATTACTTCCACCGTTAGCTTTGGGCCAATAGAAAATCTAATATGATTGTAACATGTATCAATTACTTAATTATTTTTTAACGTAAAGTGCTTAAATATCATTGCAATTTTCCCCGCCGTGGGGACTAATAAAAGATTATGTTTTAATTTTATCTTAACATGATTCTAATTGAATTGTGTTTCCGTTTATTACTATGAAACAGGTCTGATTTATTTAGGTTGAAAATGTTTTGAAGAGAAATGGTTCCAATGGCATATAAGAGCACAAATGGTGGTAAGCATGTGCTTAATGTGCGTGCATGCGTGTGTTTAGTAGGGGGAGGGCTTACCCGAGTAGTCCACTATGTGTGTGGGAACCCTCTCCGGGGTGACATCGGCTGGGATGGTGATCTCCTCAGCTCGAAGAGGAACCTGGAAGACAGAGGACAATGATCCAAACTTCGGACAACAAGGAAGCCTCAAGAAATATTAAATAAGTTCAGTTGGTTCATCTCTTTATTCTCGTGGTTCTGATTTTTACAGTCAGACAAATCTAAAAACGTAACAGCTACCAGGATGATTTATACCGTATCGATCATCCGATTAACCGTTGATACGTACCTCATCAGGAAACTCCTCACTGACCAGAGACATTATCAGCGATGTCTTCCCCACCTTGGCTGTACGGGCAAAGGGGGAAAAAAAAGATTTTATTACAATCTGACATGACACGCGCCTTTGACTGACACTGAGTCATTGACATGTGACCTCTCTACAATTTCTATTGAGCGGTCTGGGTAATATGTTAAGTGGTGGCACAGATAAGAGCAGCTGAAGAGAGAGCTGCAGCAAAGAGCAACGCTTCTCAAACAAACACTCTCTAAATTCCAGCACGGAGCAAAACCACAACACAAGGTGGAGAAATAGGGTCTGAAATTAAGACCATAATAGGTAGATTGGACAATGACAATGAGTCGCATGTTATTCAAGAATTATTGGAATACATATTCTAAACCCAACATTTACTCAACGTTTACGCATTATGTTTTCACCACATTCCCTTTAGAATTACAAAGAAACTTCCATCTACGAAAGAACAAATGCTCCTAAAAAACAAGGAGAGAAGAGCAACCAAAACAACAACAAACCATCCACCACTACTAGAATACATCATGATATCACTATTCATATTAACAGATAAATATTTCACAGCCATAGCCTGCCGAGGCTTGTGTATTAGAGGATTATTTGCAGTAGGGTTGAAATTATTATTTGATTAGCCTTTTAATACAGTTATTTTGATAATCAATTAATTGCTCAAGTGATTTATCAAGCAGAAATGCCAAATATTAGCAGTTTCCCCCTTAGAAAATGTTAGGATTAGCTAGTCTGTTTTATATTTTTGTAAATGTAATATCGTTGGGTTTTAGTTAAAGCACAAACTATACTTTACTGAAGCTCACTGGCGTAGACACCAAGTATTTTGGCTGCAACTCTCTCAGTACCAACTCGCCGAACGTGGCAGCGTAGGCCAACCTGCATAACCATGACTGAAATATAAATAGTACCGACAACAGATATGCAAGCTTTAAAGAGAACAAACAGACCAGGTGAAACACAGTTAGGTTGAGTTGGGATCTATTGGCCTTTTGGTTTAATTCTTAAGCCCTCACTCCAGGGTCCTGGAAAAAGTCAAGATCTTGTAATTACATATTATTTACCCATATTCTGTTTAATATACAGTGCATCTCTGTGCCAACTATGGCTGGAACAATTAGTTGATTAACAGGAAATTTATCAGCAACTATTTTCAAAATTTTGAAGGTCATCATAAATAAATAAATAAATAAATAATCGTGATATTTTCTGCTTTCAGCCTCTAAATTGTGAGGAATTTATGCTTTTTTTTTGTCTAATGTGATAGCAAACTGATTAATTTGGGGTTTTATACTGTTGGTTGTACAAAACAGGCGATTTGAAGACATCACCTTCGGCTTTAAGAAATTATTATTGTGGGAAACTGTGACTGTCATTGTTTTCTGACATTTTAAGGACCAAACAATTATCAAGAAAACAATCAACAAAATGTTATTCAGTCTCAGTTTCCACAATACTTTAATTTCATACTTAAGAATACAATTAAGATTATTATATTCTATCAATCTTATTTTTGTACTACTCTGTTGATTTATGTTACAGGTCAAATACAGAGTTTATATTAGGTATTCAGGTACAATCTAATCAAGTCCATCACAACAGGGCTGCAATAAACACCACCTTCATAATGCTCATCACAGGAGGGCATTCACAGCCTCTTCCTCAGATTATACCTGGTCATGAGAAGTAATGTAGGGAGTATAAAGACATGGAAGTACATGGAAGTGCATGGAGAAGTACACCATGGAAGTACATGGAAGTGCATGGAGAAGTACACCATGGAAGTACATGGAAACACCATAGAAGTACATGGAAGTACATGGAAGTACATGGAAACACCATGAGATACTATGAACACCAGACAGAGATCAAACCGCTCGCTATTTGTTATTAGTATTGACTTTGCCAGCCCCTCACTGCTGACCCATATAACCCCAGCTCTGAGAACATTGTTGTATTCACAGGGTTCATGTGCTAGCTGTAGCTTCTAGCTCCCATTAGCATGTTAGCTCGCCCATAAAGCATCCAGCCGCTTCGGGATTAAAGACATGCTACTTACGTTCCCCTACAAGTAGTATCCTCACGTCCTTCCTCATGTTGGATCTCGCTTCCCCGCTACACAAAAGGACAGTCTTTATTGTCTCATGAAGTCCTGTCGTCCTCCTCCCCCGGTTCAGCTCCCGTCGGGCCTGCGCGGTGGAGTCCTGCCGCTGTCAGACCTTTGTAGGACAAACCGGACGGACAGTTTTAGGCGCTGCTCCGAGGATTACCCGCACGCCTACTCAACGTGTGGCTGATCAGCTCCGGAGTGAAATGCTATTTAAACAGTAGTTTGTGGCACATGTCACTGTAATGTCACGTTAATCGCACTCTTTTCGGCGCTTGCATAGCAGTTCGCAGTCGATGGGTAGAACCGACCTCCAACACCCGGCAAGTACGGCGAGTCAGAAGGGACAAACTTCAACTAGAATTTAAAAACGCGTTATGCTGCTCTCTGGCGCCAAAGACAAGGATTTATAATGAGTACATTCTTGTAACATATTTCCTTGCAAGTAGAGGAACTGCATTTATATTATGGATCATCCAAGACAAGGCAAGTTTATTTGTATAGCACATTTCAACAACAAGGCAATTCAAAATGCTTCACATAAAACCATTAAAAGCATCAAAACAGAATGCACAAGAAAAGAAGATTAAACAATTGGGACAATTTATTTAAACATTCATAACAGTCAATAAAACATTAAAAAGCAAAACAATTTAATAAAAGTTGCAGTGCAGTATTGAAATAAAATACAGTATTGAAATGCAGGAATTGATTAATATCCTTGAATCTGGTTCAATTAAAGGCAACAGCAAACAAAAGTCTTCAATCTGGATTTAAAGGAGTTTAGGGTCTCAGCAGACCTGCAGCTTTCAGGGACTTTGTTCCAGATATGTGGAGCAGAAAAAACTGAACGCTGCTTCTCCATGTTTAGTTCTGATAACAAACAATACATTATCAAAATGGTTTCTTAAAAAAAACCATTTAACTTCTTTTAAGAAATAAAATTCAAAATAGGACATTCTTATCCGTGACATTAGTGAAGGAGAAATAGCCTCCAACAAATTAATTAACTCATTACTTAATAAATACAAAATGAAAAAAGCTTTGTTTAATTTTGATGTTCTTATCATGTGGGCTTTTTAATTTATGGACTGCACCTTTTTTGTTTTGTAATATTTATAGTTTTTTTAATTTGATATTTTTTGTCTTTTCATGTCCGGTTAAAAATTGTCCAAAACAAAGCTGATTACTATACCTGATAAACATACTATTCAAGATCAAAAAGAGGAAAACGAAATACTCATAGGTGGTGAGATGCCCACATTTTTTAATTAACATCCATCAGCAAAATTTGCAATCTTATATCGATTCACTTAGCAACTCACAATTATGTTAATAATAATAATAATGAACAAATGGTTGTACAAAAGTTAAAGGCCCTTTTTACAGTAACATAATCTTGGTTTCTCAAGTTCCATTTGCAATTAAGAGTTTTGCTTAAGTCATGATTGCTAAAAATGACATTTTAAAATGCTAACATTTTAAATGTCATGTCTTTTATTGCAATATATTGCATATATTATAATATATGAAAGTAGATAATATATATTAACTAATCCACACATTTTACTTGGAAAAGGCAGTTTATTTTTCTGGGGATGATCTTATGAAACATGTTCAAATGTAAAATTAAATGCTTATTTATTGCGTAATTGAAAAAAAATATAAAAATAGCATGATCTTTACCCAGCATCATCTTCTCTTACAATAAAACAGTGTTGATCTTGTACGTATACCTTTGGTCATAAGAGTGGATTTTACACAATGATACAGTAATTTCTGACGTCTGAGAGTCGGGTGTCAGGTAAAGTGAGTGGATGAAAGTCTCAAATCCAATCTGTGTCACAGAGGACGGTCAGGATGCATTAAAGAGGGTCAGAGAGTCAGTTCTGATGCAGTTCTGTGGCAGCAGATGACTGTTCATCCGTTGTGCTGCAATAGTTCAGTCACATATGTGTTCAAACGCTGAAGTCTTCTCCCCGTCGTCCTGTCGGCACACCTCTCTGTCGTTCATCTTTTGTACTTAATGTTGGCTTCAACTGGAATGAGAAACAAGGAGTATTAGAGCGGGGTCATACGGATGCATAATGTAACGGTTGAATAAAACAACTTTCTCACACATAACTGAGTGCAGGTGCTTTGTTTGGACGAACTATGCAGAGAAAAAGCTGGAGCCGGTAACCGAGGTAACCGAGGTAACTGAGTAACGTTGCTGTTTTTATTAGACACACCAATAGCAAGGCTTTATGTGTGCAAATGTCAATCTGCTGGTCGGTCTGTCCACCACTTTTATTGGATGTATTGCCATGCAGTTTTACACAGACATTTATGGTCCCCAGAGGATGAATCCTACTATTTTGGCTTTGCCCTGGCTGTTCCTTCGCATGCTAACATCCATCCATCCTCTCATACTCCACTGGACAGACCCAAAATGTGAAAAGTTTAAGCTTTCAAATGACAGGAATGACTATTACGTCATACAAATAATTCACATATTCGCACACTTTACATTGTTGACAGCAATTTTCCATCCTTGCTTACTGGCATAATCCTGCGGTGCCATGGGCCTAGAGAGGACCTGTCTGAGGGCGTCCAGCCACTCTTTCTGCTCCCTCTCCTGCTCGCACATGAAGACAAACTGTCGCTGGGGCGTGTCCACCGTCACGCTAAACTTCCACTTGTTTCCCCGAGCGTGCTTTGGGACACACTCCTTCACAGAGTAACCCTTGTTCTCTGTGCCGACGAAAATGACCCCCAACTCCTCTGCATCCTACGCTTCACAAGCACGAAAACACATTCAAACATAACGGTGGTTAAAGTGCGCGACGGACGTCCTCGCAGCGATGCGCAGCGTTGAGTTAGAATGTGAAGTCCTCACCAGCTGGTTTTTGAAGTACAACAGCTTCCTGTTTTGAGAGTCCAAAACAAACCACCTCTTTTTGAACGGCTCCTTTTGCTGTTAAAAAAAGCATTTGATGCCTCACATGAAAAATTACAGTGTGAATTTAAATATTTTCTGTACAAACTCTATATCCCCTAACTTCCTCTATCATACAAATGCATGCTTCTTAAAAAAAATTTAATTAAAATATGTGTGAATATGCAAGAGGAACTGAAACACACAATCAAGTGAACTACTACCGTGACAAACAACTCGAACTCTGCTGGTAGCAGAAGCAGTTGAGTGCTGACAAATTAAATGTACAAACAAATCATATAAAAACATGCGTCTGTATATGTTTAACTTTCTCTTCTTTATTAACTTACCAATGGCCCCGTCTTTTCCATGTATCCCTCTTTGAGGTACTTTCTCGTTATCTTTGGTATCAGCTGAAAAAGAGGTGTAACGGTGCACGGAGTGTTATGCTTAAAAACATAAAAGCCAAAAGAGGCAAATTTCTGTTCTTACTGCGGTTGACTGATTTAGAGTGCATTTTAAAGTGCATCAACATCCGGAAAACATTTTGTCTGTTTATTTGGTTTTGAGAAGGTTTGGCGCTTACTTCTTCGTCGCTTCCAGTCGGGTACGCCGTCTTCAGGTACGCATAGCGAGCCGCACGAATGGCGGTGAACCACGTCACTATTTCCTAGAGTAGAAGAAGAGAGCCTGAGCTTCTCCACAGCCCTACAGTATGACAATCGGTACAAGACTTGCTGGTTACTGTTATTTATACTTTGGATGATCATGCAGTCCCACCTCAGGACTCTCGTGATAAACATAGAGGTTCCTGGTGTGATTGTCGTCTTGGTAGGTGATCTGCAGCCCTTGAGGATGACCGATCTTCTCTGGTTGGAAGGTGGCGTTTATGTCCTTGATGGAGATTACGGCTTTTGGGCCTTTGGACTCCTGGATCACAAAACACAGCACATCAGATTTTGTAGAAAAGATGCAACAACTGGATTCAATTAACATGCAGCTGTTTGTGCACTCAGTTATTTAGCCATGACAGCAGCATGGTTCGGGATCACAATGTCGGTTTTTACTCCAAAACTATTTGATGGATTGTCATAAAACTTGGTGGAGACATTCATGGCCCCCAGAGGATGAATTGTAAAAAACTTCAGTGATCCCCGACCTTTCTTCTAGTGCCACCAGCAGGTCAAAATGTAACTTTGTCTAATACTTTGGTTTATGTCCTGATGCTAACACGCTAATTAGTCAACATTAGCGTGTTAGCACACAAAACCGAGTTGGAGTGGGCTACATTATACCGACTAAAAATAACCATTGTTATTGTGAGCATTTATCTCAAAGCACCACTGCGCCTCACAGTAAGTTACAGTGGAAAGAGATCCAATCAAATAAATGCACACGCTTTTACATCATACACAAAAGAAATATTAATATAACCTCCACATCTTGTACTATGAAAGAATATAAACGGTTTGATTCATGTCGTATGTGAAAGTGTTATCGTTTCTTCGTCTTGTATTTTGTATGCCTTTCCAACTAAGTACCACAGGCCTGGCCCATGTGCGGCACATCCCTGGAAAAGGTCATCGTGATCAGATTTGGGATCAGCCCCCGGCCACCTGGCAGACCGACAGTGCGGTTCAATAGCGTCCGAGCTGCTGGGAACTCACATTTTCCTTGTTGTAGTAAGTCAGGGTGAATTCTCGCTCTGACAGGACAAACTTCCTCTTCAGAAACTGGGAGTTATCTTTCCCTTTCTTCCACAGGATCCCTTCGTAGAAACCTGGCATCAAATCCGAGAACATGAACTGAGTAACTACGTTGTAATGTTTTGCAACGAGTGACCAGCTTTCACTTCCTGGCTGTTTAGTTATGAGGTGAACAGGTTTTTCTTGCACAGTTCTGCATGTGAATGAGGAACCACATCGGCTTCACACCAAAAGACTGATTAAGATTGATGTTCGACACGTGTGTTAGAAAACAGTGAAAACATCACCTGTGGTGTATGAAATCGGTGGATACTTGGTTTCCCCTGTGAATTCCATCCTTTCATATTTAGCCCGAATCCACTGCTCTCTTAAGACTCTGCGGTTCAAAGGCAAACATAAAAATCATCTTAGACGGGCAAAACACAGAGCTGCAGTATCACCACAAGAACATGGTCCATTGAGCTTTGATCTCGCAGCAGATATTCAACCATATTTCACTTGTACTGTCAGTGGTTGCACTTCTCGCTTTTTAATGTGGCTTTGCTCCGTCGGCCCACATGATGTTTATCACTCAGACAGTTTCCTGAAGAATGTCATCATTCTGGAAAGTTACTTACGCGCAGTCATCTTCCTGGGGTCGGTAGTAGTACGCTGGAACAGCTTTCTCATACAGAGCTCTGGCGCTGGCATTGCCATTCAACTTCATGAACTTCCAAGATCCCCCAAAAAAGACACACATTAGAATTACACACCGACACAGATAATTTGTCCCTTCACCTGAAGAACTATTATGTTTTTACCATGGCAACGACAACAGAGGCGGGGACCATACCTCCACTAGTTGATCCTCCCAGAAGTCCAGCTTTATGGATTTGATACGGCTGGACAGGCTGCGATGGATGCCACAGCAGTTCAGACACACAAAAACACCCAGCTTGTAGGACGCCCACTCTGGATCTGGGGTGTGCAGAAGAGATTTAGATTTAGACACTTTGCAGCCCGAATGTCCTGCTTGGGGGGCCCCAATAAACCCCCTGCTCCTCTCACTCTATGGGCCATGTACACATTGCTATAGCTGGAAATGTACAGTGTTAAGTGCCAGGTTTTGTTTGTCTTTGAATAAATGAAAAAATAAATTTAGGAATGAGTACACAAGAGTACACAATAACTTTGAACCAATATTTTGACACAAAGACCCTTTAGGCTTTTATTATAGTAGTTGACATCATGTATTAAAGTGCGTATTCCTGTTCAATATCATAGAAAATCAAACTACCACTACAGAGAACCTGCCTGGCTTGCATTGACAAAATGACAATCACACTCATCTCATCGGAGACTGATTAGCTTCATAACTGTCAACAATAACAAAACTCTTAAACTGCATATTATTACAAAAATCAAACTCAGAAAATCTGAATGTTGGTCACTCTATATAGCAGTTTCTGAGATATAGATATATATAGATAACAAAACTCTTAAACTGCCTGTCATGTTATATATATATATATATATAAATATATATTTAAATATACATATATATATATATATATATATATAAATATATATTTAAATATATATATATATATAAATATATATAAATATATATTTAAATATACACATATATATATATATATATATATATATATATAAATATACATAAATATACATATATATAAATATATATTTAAATATACATATATATAAATATATATTTAAATATACATATATATAAATATATATTTAAATATACATATATATAAATATATATATATATATATATATATATATATATATACATACATATATATACATACATATATATATATATATATATATATATATACATATATATATATATATATATATATATATATATATACACATATATATATATACATATACATATATATACATATATACATATACATATATATACATATATATATATATATATATATATATATATATATATATATATATATATATATATATATATATATATATATATATATATACATACATTTAAATATATACATATATTTAAATATATAAATATTTAAATATATATATATTTAATATGAGCTTGAAATACAAGTCGATCCTGGTAAAGCACATAAAACATCTCTCACCTGGAGCTCCGCAGTCGGCGCACTGACAGTCGACCGGCCGCTTCAGGAGCTCCAGCAGCGCCTTCTTGTTCCGATCATGGTTTGACATCCCGGCACAAAGTCAACGGCTCTCCTTCTTCTGAAACGACGATGACTCCCGCGGTCTGAACTAAACATAGTGGTCACATCGTTTCACACATGGCGAAATATGCAACTGACAAAAAAGAAAATGCCCCAAAACTAAAAACTGGAACTTGCGACAGATTAAGATTTGGGGTTTTGGCGATGTTGCAACACAAGCCAGGCGTCTAGCCGCGCGATTTGAGCAGCAAACGGAAACAATGCGTGTTATGTCAAAGGGGGTTGTCCTTTATGAAAACCTACCTCTGTGCAGGGCCCACACCCACACACACACACACACACACCCACCCACACACAAACACACACCCACACACACACCCACAAGGCATCCCAATCATCCAGAACCGGTCCAGCCACAGGTGGAGGACACATTTAATGAGCTCACAGCAGACAGCCATCCAACCAAATACCATCCACCCTACAGTCACTGAGGTCAGGTCAGGACAGAAAGTAATAATGCACATGCACGGTGAGACCATTTCTTTATTTAGTTGTTATAAACCTTTATTTGGCCACAATAGATACCCACTGTGAATAATGTGTACATATTTGACACTGAAAAAAAGATACATTTAAAAAAAAAAAAAAAAAAAGAAACTCATCACTGGGAGGAATGTGAAGGTGATTTAGGGCTGATAAATACAGCAGATCTTTCACACCGCTTTTACAAATTCTATTTTACATGTTAATCTCTTACATTAATGATACACACTTGCTCCTCAAAATAAATTTCTACGAGATAAAAACACTCTGCGAGATGCAAAGCAAATTAAGAAGAGGCTTCGACATATAAAACACTACTGTACAAGAAAAGACACTCGTCACACACCGCTTAATATTACAAAAATCATATAAAGTAGAAATCTTTAGTGCATTCTTTGAAAGCACCACGAGACGCGCTGAATGAGCCAGCGTTTGAGGTCGTTTAGCCGTGAGTCCTTCAGGTGAGAAGACCTTCGGTGTTCAGTCATTTCCATCTCAGAAGAAATGTGTGGAACCAGACGGGTCCTCTTTGCACACGCAGCTCTGACCCGCCCATCTCACGTTCAAGGTCACGATCATAAAGAGACAAGAGGCAGCAGTGAAGATGCTGCTGCCTGACCTCGTGTCACAACACAAACTGGAAAAGGGTTCCTTCCTACAAATCTAGAGCCAAAACGCACGGACCTCATAAGTGTGACTACTCGGAAGGGACTATTTGTTTCAGGCCTCTTGTGTGTGTGAGATCAGGGAGACGCGTCCGATCTCCTCTGTGGTTCAGGGGAAGTCTTCGGCAAGCTGCTGTTGAGTGCTCTTTTCAAGACCCAGGTGGATCGCATCTAGGTAGTGAAGGAACCTGGAGAAGAAACAAAACATTCCGTCAGACGCGGTAAGAGTTGCATGCATGCAATTACAATTCAGTTGACAATTAAACACATTTATTTGTGGCCTGATGCTTGGTTGAAAAACTAAAACTTGCATCATTATGTGAGTCAGCTACTGGCTGCTTGTGATGAGAGGTCTTTAGCCATATCCTGCCCACTTTAAAGAAAGACCTGATGACACTGGCCAAGTGAGAAGCTAAGGTTTCTGCGTGCTCACCTTCGTTTCACTTTGCCCTGCTCCTTAAGCTGCTCTGATCTGCAGATGGTGCGAAGAGCTGGCAAGTAGTCCAGAGCCGCTGCTGGTCTGTTGGCCGGAGTACCAAACACTCCCCTGAGCACCAGACTCTCCATCACTTCTCTCCTCTGCTGGACCAGCCTGCAACGTAACGGTACACATTACCTTTCTTTGCTCTGGTTTTAAATTAGAATTAATTCTGCGACCGATATCCTGCTGCTGACTGGGCCACAGCGCGTTAGGTTTATGTTGCACAGAAGATGGTATTATTGAGTGAAGAAAGACTAGAAGGACTCACTGTGGTTGACTGGGGCCGTCCTGAGTGAAGCTGTAACCTTCTCGATGAGCGGCCACAGGGAGGGTGAGTTCTGCTGCAGCCTCCCGCCCCACCTCGCCCTCTAGTTGTTGGACTTTGTCCCAGGCCGCCGCTACGGAAACCCGACACTTGTGGAAGCTCAGAGCCTCCACAGCGGCCGGGATCTCCAAGACGTGCTTTCCTCTTTCCCAGCTGCCCCGGTCAGTCTCGACCCTCGACTCATCCGTCATCCCGTCTTTCACCACTGCACCGACCGGGGACATCCTTTTCGGATTGTCGCCCCTTTCTGGATGAACCATCAGGGAGGAGTCCATGTACGACATGTTGTCCAAAAAGTCAGCTATTGATTCGAGACACTGGGAGACCGGGAGACTTTTTACCCGCTCCTCAGGAGTCAGTGGCTTCCTCTTCGCCGCCACCGAAACTAAACTCTCCTTGACGTTCTCCTTCGCCCGAGGAGCGACCTGCGGCTTGCAGAGAGAAAGAAAACCGTCTTCTGAGTCCGAGTCCGAGTGCAGTCCATCCTGGTCGGGTAAACTGTGCCGCTTCTTGCTCTTCTTCATTCTACGGGACATTTTGATTGGACTGCCGTCGTCCGAGCACTCCGCTGACTCCGCCGTGTGCAGCAACCCGGCATGTGACGGCAGCTCTTTAGGTTCAACAGAAGGATGGTCTTGCGATGCAGAAACAGAAACGGTTTGCTCTGGTTTGAAGGTCGAGGTTGTCAACTGTGTGAGCGGTAGAGGTAGGAGGGTCTCAAAGTTGGAATAGAGCAGGTCCACTCCTCGTCGCTTGCTGTTCGCCAGCAGCTCCCAGCACAACATGTCCTCCGTCGGACTCTGTTGACAACGCATACCCGGTCAATCAAAGGAAACCTCACTTCATACATGTTCGTACTCTCAGCAGTGTAATGTGGGAAATGAAGAGTTTACCTTGAGCCGCTCCCAAATGTCTCCCTCAGGGTCAACGTTCAGCAGACCCAGCATGCTCTCAGTGCAGCCGGAGTCACAGGGAGGAAGAGCGTCAGACACGCCGGCCGCCTCTTCATCAGTCTCTGGCTTCAGTTCAGCTTTTAATGCAAATGAGGGTAAATACTTATTAGATTAAAAAGGTATTGTTTTTTTTTTGTATTGCACTTTTCTTAACACCATTACAAAGTGCTTTAACTAATGACATGAGAGAGAGAAAGTTATACAATTAGACAGTAAAAAATATATATAATTGTTGAAATCATACATGTCAGTTAAAATAAAATAAAAAAAACGTTGTGCTTTGCAGTTTTTGAACAGCAATTCACTCCACAATTTAGTTGCCATAGCAGCAAACGCAAGGTCTCCCTCGGTTGAAGGTCTACATTTAGGTGAGCAGAAAAAGCTCTTCTCGCCTTATCTGACCTTGTACGTACGGGCTTAGCTGGTCAGAGAATTAACCTGGAGCTTGGTGATTACTATAATTTGAAACTGTTTTCTGAAGGCAACACAAAGCCAATGAAGGGATGAGCGCAGACTACAGAGTTACAGTGAGATGGGATTAAATAAAAGGCATGAATAACTTTCTCCACGTCCACAGCACACTGAAATAAATTAATTTGAGAAAAACTTGTTAGTTATTGATCTACAAAAACAATACAAATATAAATAAAGCAAAACTACGCGATCACCATTACTCTTCCAACTTTCTCATAGGTTTCCATTAGCTCAGCTTCTTACCGTGTCTGCCAGTGTGCGTCAATGGTCCGCGGCGGCCTCCTGCGCTCCGAGTCCAGAACTGCAGCTGCAGTAAACTCTGCCGGATGTCACATCCATTGAGTCGGAGCAGAGCGCTGACGTCCAACCGGTCCGTCCTCGTGTCCTCCGTCAGACACAACAGCCGCAGGAAGCTGCCGACATCCGACTGTACCAGAGAGGGAAGGCGAGAAACGGACAACTGAAAACCGACTGAAATGTACTTCTGATGACCGATCTCTCCCGCTTGATTAGCATTCAAACATTTGTGTTGAATAACCGTCCACTCACCACTGAGGGCGTTTTGAAAAGGATCTCTTCAAAGTTGCCATCAAACATGGTGCTGAAGGCAGGATCTAAAAAAAAACATAAAAAAAAAAAAAACGTCCAAGATTTGAATTAAACTCAAAAGACCAGACAGAAAGTATGAATAAATCCAATCAACATTTGACCTTTCTCCCTCTACTCACCGCTGGTAGTGAGGATGACTGGCCTCTTTGTAGTGGTCATAAATGTCTTGATGGCAGCTAGAAACCCAGAGTCATCATCAAAAATAACATCCACTTCTTCAAACAGGATAAGGGAGGTGGCCGTCTTCTTGCTCTGTTCTTCATTGTGCTTCTCTTTAGGGGTGGTGGCTGATTTGGGGTCTTTTTGCTTATTGGCACACTCATTTGCTTTTATGACTTTCTTGGAAGCCGCTATGTGACGAGATGTGGGAGAGAGAAAAGAAAGAGTAAAATACTCAGTATTAAAGTCCTAGTATAAACGTTTCATGACGGTTACCCCATCAGGTGAGTAAACAACTGGCACATTTGAAGATGAAATTCACCTGTTTGTTCATTCTTCTTGGTGTTAGGCGTCTCCTTGGTGTTGGGTTGACCCGTTTTAAAGAAGTTAGCTAAAGAGGTGGGAGCCAGGCCTCCTTTTTTAGCACCTCTTGGGGACTGGGGACGTTTCCTGGGAGAGGAAACCACTCGACGAGGAGAGTTAACCTTTCCTGGAAGATGAAGATGACAACCCGGAATAAATTTCCAACAGTTCCAGCCCACACAATATGCCTAAAGCAGTTCCTCAATCACATTAAAAACAGGTTATCAATGTTGGCCCGGTACGTACTGGGCGAGGATCCAAGCTTGAGAGGGCCAGCGCTGCTGCTTGTGCCATAACTGTTGAAGTAGGTGGGTTTGTGGGCGTTGACCCCCTGACTGTCCACCTGGTGGGACTGAGTGGCTTCCTTCAGCTGGGACAGAATGAGACGGCCACTACGCTGGGATGAAGCATTCACCTCGAATACCTTGAGGGACCAGAGAGAAGTTAGGAAATAAAGACGCCAATCCTGACACAAATGTCACAGTTATGGACCTTGAAGCTTTCGTACCTTGAAGCCCAGCTCCTGGGCACAAGCATAGACCGCGGCAGTCTTTCCTATTCCAGTGGGTCCTGTGATAAGCATGGTATTACACAACAGGTCCTCTCCATCCTGGGAGTCCTCTTCTCCGCAGTCCCAGTCCGAGTCTGGACACAAAGAGCCATCGTTCAGTCAACACAAACACACTGCAAGCCAACAGAAGTAGTTATAAAAAGAGAAAAAAAGGATCATCATTTCTCTAATCTCCCACCATTGCTGCCTTCCTCTTGTTTCTTGTCTTTCTGCTTTTTTCTCTCTTCTCGGTCTGCACGGAGTTTCCATTCCTTTAGCCAGCTGTATAGAAAGGAGGAACATGAAACATTCGCCCAAACGTTCCTCATACGATGGCACAAAGCCCATATTGTGCTTGTATTTACACAATAGGCTGATACCATTGAAGAGATACAGAATAAAGCAAATATGGTAAATGATTAGTGGACTGTAATTTGGATAATGCCTTTCAGGTCTTCAGACCACTCAACGCGCTTTATACTACGTGTGAATTCACTCATTTACACACTGATGGCTGCCATGCATGGGCCCCCTGCTAATCAAGACTCTAAAGTAATTCACATTCACACACTGATGGCTGCCATGCAAGGGGCCCCTGCTAATCAAGACTCTAAACTAATTCACTCATTCACACACACTGATGGCTGCCATGCAAGGGGCCCCCTGCTAATCAAGACTCGAAAGTAATTCACATTCACACACCGATGGCACAACCTCCCGGAGCAATCTGAGGTTCAGGGTTTTAACCGAGGACACTTAGACATGTGGATTGGAGAGGCTGGGGAATCGAATCGATTGGAAGTCGACCCGCTCCACCCCTGAGCCACAAGGACCCCGTGCAAGAGTAGCCACTGTTTTGATAGGAGGAGCATCTGTTTTAGTTGCTCACCTGTGCAGCCTCCTCACTGAGGCAGTGTTACCGACGATGTCGCTGGAGTGCTGGGGCTGATATTTGTCCGTCCACAACACGTCCTCTCTCGCCACATCTGTAGAACCGAACACGTTCTACGTTACTTATAACAGACAATGACGTTAGCAGACACCTACTGGACCAAGTAGGCTAGCATGTTAACAATGAGGACACAGGTTATCTCTTACTGGCATACTTTTGAGGATCTTCTATAATGTTCTTTTTATAGAAAGTTGTCATGCCAGTTGGAAGGTGCAGTTTCCTCGTGCAGGTGGCTTTTTGAGATAATTACATTGTTGTTGTGGAGTCAATGACAGCAGCTCTATTTTTAGTACTTAACCTTTACTTCTTAAACTTTGCCCACACTTCACTATGAGAGCCAATCAACTGTGGCTTTGATAATGACACATGTGCAACAAAAGCTCATTCTGGAGGACAAGTTAAAAAAAGAAACTTTAAAGTAAAAACTGTTTTAGCAGAAAACATCAGTCTGTTCCAAGATATTTAAATATATTTGCTGTCTTTGATGGCAAGCTTGTATTGACTTATGGTTTGTTGGACATAAGCAGGAGTTTCCTTTTGTGTAGTTATGTCATTTAAGTTGCTTCCTATTGGCTGATTTGCTGTATTCTTTATTGATCTCAAAGTTAATAGAGAGAGACTCGTAATAAAAATGTGTTGATTCAGACGTAAAATGTGATGCCTCACCTTTTCTTCCAGTGTTCTCTCCCGAAGGCAAGTCATCAATCACAACCACAGAGTCGTCGTCATCATCATCAGATGGGACGGGAGCAGCTTCGACTGAAGGCCTCGATCTCCTTGCTCGCCTGGTACGGCCCCCCCTTTTCGTTGGCTCCGGCTCGGATTTCTTTTCTTCGGCGCGGTTGGCCCGTTGCTTCTTGGCCACCTTCACAGACGTTCCCCCCTCGTCATCCATCCTCTTCCTCTTCCCTCCAACTGGTTCAGCTGGCAGTGCGGTGCCTGTGACTCTGGTTACAGCCTCTGCTTCTAGTGAGCAACATGCAACGGATGTTGAGAATAATCTTTGAATTTACGTTCCAATTCTCTTCCTATTGTGGCTGCTTTGTTAGCATTAACTTATTAAAATACTGCAAATATCTGTGCTTTGAGATCACATTACATACAAATTCAAGAGCAAGTTCTTATTGTAGATGCCAGTGAATAAATATAGGATAAACACTGAATAGTGTCAAAATGAAATAGGAAATCAAGCTTAATAAGAGCCTAATAAAAACTGTTACAACATATCTACCCTTGTTTCAGTGAGCGAGAGCAATAGGTGTCAGACTGACCTGAGGCGGCGCTCTGCTGCTGCTGGTCAGCGTGTCGCTTGAGGAAGCGAGTGGTGAACATCTGAGCGGGGAAGGGAGGGTTAGAGGCGCCGACCTCCTCCATTAGAAGCTGCCGAACACTTTCACAGATCTCAGGCCTCCAGCCAGAACCCTTCAAAGAGGAAAAAACTTTTTATCAAATATTGTGTTTGCTGTTTAACCCTCCTACACTACAAAAATGCAAACTAAGACAGAATTAAGCATTCAAGTACATGTCTCTCTCTTTATGAGGCTTTTTAAATACAACATAGGGATACGGGCAGCAGCTATAAACCAGACAATGAGGCATTGATCCTGCTAAACGTGAGACTAAATCATTAGTCATTTCGACATACCCGTTCAAAAAAGGTTCTACGTTCTGGTTTTGTCTTCACACAAAAGGAGCCGCTAACAGATGGAAGTGAGTTGGATGTTTGGCACCAAAGCTCTTTCAGATGAACCAGCAACGAAGACTCGGGCCACAGTAGACTCCAAAGAGGGCAATCTGTCAATACACAAGAAAAACAAGTTATGCTCAGCTCCTGAAATACCAGTCCTCCATATTAATAAATAAATTAGGTAATATATTTAGAATTAGCTAAATGTACTTAAAGTACCAAAAGTAAGGAGTACTTATTATGCACAACGGCTCATTTTAGAATAATTAATACCATATTAATGAACTAAAGCTGATTATAGTTATCCGTTTTTGAATGTGTACATTATTTCAATTTCCCTTTAATGAAGCTCCTTTTTATTTCCCCCATGGATCAATTAAGTTTGATCTCTAACAATAGATCATAATCCATTTGATTATGTGTTTTTTAGTATTAATCTGAACATACAAAATAAAAAAAGTTGTCAAATAAATGTAGTGAAGTGAATTTAAATGTTTTCCTCTGAATTGTACAGGAATAAAAGTTAGTTTCCACCACTGTTGAAAAGAAGATGCCAACATTTATATATTTCTATGAAGATTGTGAGTTTACCGTTTGACGGTTGCTTCACGTGAATAACTGGTTGAAAGGAGGAAGAGGAGAGAGAGAAGGCCTCCCTGCTGGCAGCCGTCTTGGCGATCTGTTTCCTGAAAGACTCCGGCAGGCCACTCTTCAAGAACTCTTTGCGTGCTCTGAACTGCTCATCATCCTGGGAGTTTTCAGAGCCGCTGTCATCGAAGATGGAAATCACCACAGGCGCCTTCCGAGCAGCCTTCTCTTTGCCAACAGATGCTTTCCCCAGAACTTCATTTAGACTTCGTAAACGCTTCTGGCTTTTACTCTTTCCTGGTGCCGTCTGGTCGTCCTCCAGGCAGATGACAGAATCCTGAAAAAACAAACCACATAATAATGAGAGAAAAAAAGAAAAAAAACACGAGTGAGTACACAACTTAATTTTTGTGTTGTATTGTGGACGTGTCCCATTGTGTCAATGTGGACAAAAACAAAACAATCAAGATGATAAAAGGGTCTGAGAGAAGAATCACAGTTACACCAAATATTTGATATTAAGTTAGTGAATTGGTAAAACTTTAAAATGTCTTTATGGGTCTATTTTTGAATGACAAGCCAGAGGAAATGGACAAAGGCAGTCATTATCAAATACTGGGTGGGGATGAACAGGTGGGTCTCATGAGATTTTATTACTGTCAACCAATATATTTGCATAGTTTTTTTCCATAATCTAGTCATATCTGCAGTACAGCTTTGAGCCACATGAGGGAGCCTGAATGTTTCTATTGTTCTGATAATTGGAGACTACTTATAACATTGAATATAAATGTTTGTTTTACTAATGAGAGGAATAAACAAGACTCTATTAACTCCGCCTGAATGCATTTATTTGGTCTCATTCATAAAGTGTTTAACATGTGTATAAGTTTTTAATAACGCATGCTTAAAACAAAGTTGTTCAATTTCAAAATGACTGGTCAGGAACGTTAATTGATGCACAACTTTGTTCTTCTCACGATTTATAGAAAAGGCCGGTTGTGAATTGGGTCACGATGGTTTGGCATTTTAAAATGTTTGGGAAACAATGGACTGCAGGACTCGCTTATGTTCATACCATCAATATAATGGCCTTTCGATAACTCAACCAATCCATCTACAAACATGCAGACCTCCCCTTCAACAGTGAAACGTGATCCATCTTGTGCCTTTAACTGTACCTCATCTTCACAGTAGCTCGTCTTGGTGGAGGCCTCAGTTCGTGACGAACGCCTTAGGGTGCCCTTTTGCTTGACGGCTGTTTTTTTACTCTGCTGAATCACTCTGGCTTTCTCCACCAACTTCTTTGCCTGCCTCCTTTTTTTGAGGTCATTTGATGTCTGGAGGGGAAAAAGCATCCTGTCATCACCCTCGTATTTATGATGTTTAAAATATGTTGTTCGTGGTCAAGTCAGCACAGCAATTCATTACGTTCAGAATCTGTAATAAATAGCATACTTACTTTAGTAGCCAAAGAAGTGTTAACGCCACGCCCACTTTCAGGTTTCTTCATGGAAACGTTTTTATGGACTCTAGTAAATTTAATTCTTGTAAAAAAAAATAACAACATAGAATTAGAATATGAAAAATATAGGCAACATTAAAAAGAACCATTACCACGTAAATACATTCATACACACTATGAGCTAAAACACATGCGTCAAAATACAGTCCTGTAATAGATCCTATCTTTGTGAAGGTCACAATGATAAACTTTTATAAAGATGTTGATTAACTGTTTGAGAATGTAGTTTGAGGTTCTGTGGAATTGTATTGCATTACTGACAGGTGTTTCTAATATTTTGTCCACCCCGTTCATATCAACGAGGGTTCGCAAAATAAAAGAAGCAACTCACTGCATAATGAAACTCAGTCCTCCAAAACGACCATACAGTTGAATAAACACTTCTCTAAAACAGTTTCAACGAAAGATTTTACTTTATAACCTTCATGAATGCACGACTGTTGTATTAGACTGCAGTAGTTTAAGCGTCGTTGTCCCCAATAAATTGGCAACTGAGTGTATACATGCATCTAAAAATGTGAAACTGTATGCTCGTGTCACCTGATTGGGCTTTCCTCTGTGTCGGGTGGGCACACCATCTCTGCTACGAAGACTCTGCGTTTGGACCTGCGTATCTTTGGGGTGGACATGTTTGCAGGGCCGTCATTAGGTGAAGCAGCAGCAGCAGCAGCAGCAACGTCCTTCGACTTGTTGCGTTTCCTGGTTTTTCTGATGGGGCTTGTCGGGGTGAGCTCAGGCGCTTGCCGGGCGACAGCTTCTCTTTTGGACCTCCTCACTGCCGGGATGGAGGGAGTTGAGGTGATGGGAATCTCCTCTCTTTTATCATCAACCTCACCAACTGCGGCCACGGTTTCTTCCACAGCAGCAGCAGCAGCAGCAGCAGGTGGAGTGGTGACTGCTTCATCTTCTTCTTTACCCTTCTTTCTGCCTTTTCTGGCTGGTTTCCTTTTAACTACTTTGTCTTCCTGAGAGGCAGCAGGAACTTGCTCAACAGAGGGTGGAATTACATCGTCTTCTTCAGCAACTTTGTCCGCATCATCCCCAGCCTTGTCTCCGGGTTGCTTCTGCTTGCTCTGGCTCTTAACAGGCTTGGTTTTGGACGCATCCAGACTGGGCTGTTTGAAGGCAGACATGAACTGCTTCCTCTCTGCCTCACTGCACTTGGGCATGGAATCACTCTCGAGCACAGACAGCTCCAGATCCTCCTCTTGAAGAACCACATTGGATTTACGCTTGACGGTCAGAGAGGAAGGAGGAAGTTGGTGTTCGGCCTCCGTGTGAGGAGACGATGCAGGGCTCATCGCCCCCTTTCTCCTGTTGAAGATAGAAGCTAATCTCCCGCCCGACATGGCTGCTTCCTGTTTTAGTGAGACTACATGCACCTCAGCCTGGATGGTGACAGTTCGGGGTGACACTTGAAAAGGTGACTGTCCAGAACCAACATTTTCTTCAGCTTTAGGGACATCCAACTGGTTAGTGTCCATCTCGTCTGCCTCTGTTGTGATTTTACTTTCGTCGTCTTCTCTGCCCCGTCCATCTTCCCCACTGCCCTGGCTCTGACTCCGCACAAACTCTTCAAAGGAGATTGTGACCGTGCTGTTGTTTAACATGGAGGCCTCATCCACATTGACCTCCATACTAACATCACACAAGGAGCTCTCTTTTTCTTTCTCCTCTGGTTCTGAATGCTTTGCCTTCCTTGAATTTCGTGCAACGGTTTTGACTTGTTTTGCTTTGTCTTTTGAAGGAACGATTGGAGATAATTCAATACCGTTTAGTTCTAGACTAAGTTTAACACCGTTCCCACATTCGGGACCATCTTCTTCAGCCTGCTCCACACTGACCGTCTCAGTGGCAGAGACACAAGCCTCAGCACTGAGCTGGGCAATGAGGGCTGCTGTATCACTGCCAAGCACACCACAGGTACTGATTGCATCTGCAGAGTCTCTGCTATCATGTGGCTTCTCTACAATCGGGTTGCTCGCTTCCTCTGCAGAGCTAAAGATTTCAGCCTCCACAAGTTTTATTGCAGGCTTGCTGGCCTTTCTCCTCCGTTTCTGAGATTGCCGTTTCACGGCCGCCTCTGGGCATGTGCGTTTTTCTGCGAGCTCAGACGTCTGAAAGTTCTCCTTCAACTGTTCAGGGGAGCTGGTCTTTTCTTTAGAGGACGGTGCCTTCTGGCCAAAGTAGTCCGTGATGTTGTTGGAGCGAGGAGTTGAAAAGGGTTTCTCCACAGGCTTGGGCACGGGAGAGAAATAGTTTGTGATTGTCTTGACGATAGGACTGCCACCACCTTTGCGAGATTTCTTGCAAGGCTGTAAAAAGGAGTGAAAATACATAATAAATTAATGATAACATTTTGTAACAGCTACTGAATGCTATAAAAAGGTCCAAAATCAGAGTCATAGACATACCTGGGTGTCAAAGTCCTCAATGACGGATGCCATAGCCACAACACCAGCCATAATTTTAAGAGACCTAAAGCAGAAGGAAACATTATGCAAATGGTGACTGAGAGCTGAGCAGACATTAAGTATTATTATTATCCAAACAGCAGTGGTTTAGGTTGCAGGCCATGGAAACTCATTATCCCGGTATCAAATACAGCTGGGAAGCTTTATCACGATTACATTTCCAGTCCCTCTTTACCAGAGTTATCAAATAAAGGCAAAAGCTCCATAACAACAGTGTTATTATGCTCAATTATCCTTTTAGTTTTCAACAACCTTTCATGCTTTATCACCTAAAGTAGTACAAATCAAAACAAGTATTATAAATAAGTAATAAAGAAAACCCCAGTAAAAACCAGTAAAGAATCGACAGTTCACAAAGTACTATGAAACAATATTAATACCACAATATGCAGGAAGTTAAGAGTTCAGGTGAAGCAAAGTCTGGATACAAAAGGTTGATATACAGCTTTTCATAGAGGGGTCAGGGACAGCTAACATATACAAATGTTATATATAAGCTATATATATATATATATTACATTATTCCTGACATGGCGCCCTGGAGCTCCTCCAGTGTTTGCGACTAACTGAGTAAATAAAGAAACACTCACCGATAATAAAAGTGAGCCTGTAACCTGCTGCTCCTTCAGAGACGTTCTCCCCGAGGTTGTGGCTGAACAACAGACGCAGAGTTCATCGTGTGAGGCGGACTGTGAGGAGCCACCACACATAATCCGGGCTTCACTGTAAAACAACAGGCTAGCAGACTCCGGTCTCGCTCCTCTCGGGCCCCAAAAGTGGTCCAAACATCTTCAACGTGTCAGCCGAGGACGCACGAGGACACACGAGCGCCAGTTTGGAAAACGTTACGCGGATATTTCCCAAATTGGTCCAAGTGGGAAGTCAAAATTCATGTTTCTCGACTTGTTGTTGCTCTTTCAAAAACGCGCCAGAGCGGCTCGAGAACGAAGAGCGCCAAAAGTAAACGTGACGTTTTGGCCCGAGCGGATTCAGCCAATCACAGGGAGGGGAAATGCTACGTCATCGCCTGACGTAGGCGGTCCCAAAAACAAAGATGGCGTGTGGGGCTTGCGTTTAATGGAGAGGAAGAAGTGACAGCTACCTCTGCTGGCTGCACCAGGCCGACTCAACATACAAGTCTCATTTATTTTACAAATATAATATAATATTAATATACTGTATAATTTATAATTTTGTCGTTACAGTATATTAACACGTGTTTGTCAAGATAAAATGAATTACAATGAAAGCAATCACACTATATTTAACTGTCCCCAGTAATAGGCCATGTGGTTGTTTAACATATAATTGGTTTCAGCATCAAATTGCTGCAAAGTTACAATAATTTTCTTAATTAATTAATTAATCGTTTGGTCTGTTAAATGTCTGTAAAATTGTCAAAAATGTCCCCCACTATTTCCCAGTGGTCATGGGGATGTTTTCAAATGTCTTGTTTTGACTGACAGTCCGAAAGCTAAAGATATTCGCTTTATACTGACGTAAAACAGATGAAGTCATCAAATTGGATCTTCACATTTGAGAAGCTGGAATCAGAAAAAGTTTGGCATTCCTGCTTAAAAAAGGACAATTTATCAATTAGAAAAAGAGTTCCCAATTACATTTTTGTTAATCGTCAGGTTGATAAATCACCTAATAATTCATTAGGTTGAATCATTTAATTCAACCGCCATATGAGTTACTTTGTACACTCT
Source organism: Ophiodon elongatus (assembly GCA_016806645.1). Lineage (NCBI taxonomy): Eukaryota > Metazoa > Chordata > Actinopteri > Perciformes > Hexagrammidae > Ophiodon > Ophiodon elongatus. Next base: position 4,364,128 of record JACSYO010002129.1, read on the forward strand.
GAAGTTTTAATACAAACATGTAACCACGTAAAAGTTACAAATTCACATAGTTTCACATAGATTTAATTCATCTCTTTGTCTCATCTCTGTATTTTATTTATTTTGTGTGTTGTGTTTAATGCCGCACTGTAAAGCACTTCAAGCTGCATACGAAAGGTGCAATATATTTAAAGTTATTATTATTATTATTATCTTTATACATGGACACACAATAACTGGTGCCTTCAGTCCAACTGTTTTACATTTTGACCCACGAAGATTGTTTTAAGTTCAACAACAGTAACATCAGTCAGAGTGGATGGAATGACTGTGTACTTTTAATACGTTTTTTTATTCAGGTTAAATGAGAGATTGTAAAGCTTTAATAGTGCCATATCTGAATTTTATTGCATAGTTGTTTATTTACTTTTTCTCCAAGCACCGCTTTGTCACTAGAGAAAGGTCCAAAGTAATATGTCACACCCTGAATCTTCAACAATGCTCGGTGTTCCTCTCCTGGGGAAACAGAGCGGTGTAGTGGTATCATGTGGTGGGACTTTGTGAATGAAGAATGTGTTTCCAGATTGCTCACATTTCGGACCTAGTTCCCTAATTACAAACTGTATATGGTGCTGCAGACTGATTTGGCCGTATTATTATTAATAGAGTTACCCAATGGAGGCAGGAAAGTCAACAGCATCAATGGAAAACACAGTGAATTTTCATGTTTCCACCTCCGGTAAGTTGACTCCTTTACAAACCTTGGACAATAATGCTCTTACGCAACTTGTAGCGCAATTGTTTGGGCAGGAAACTGTGGTTAAGAATAAAATATCTATTTCATTTATGTGTTTATTTAACAGGGACAGTTCAACTACAAGCTTCTGTCCCTCAGGCTTTTGAATTTATGTTAAAACAAATAAATGTTAGGTAGGCTATTTCTTCTGATCTGAATTCAACTTTACAGACTAAAATGTTCTACTTCTCCCTAAATTATCTGTATTTGTATGCTTCTGTAAGTCTGTGGAAAGAGGTAAAAAGCAAAAACTGGCATTTTTTTTGGATTAAATGACCTCGCCAATCCAACGATCAGTCAGTTGATTCTGATTCTGACATAGTTTTATATCATGGACATATAAATCCTACTGCGTCTCTCTTACAGGACAAAGTCACCACTCTCCAGAGTTGAGGATTGTGTTGTTAGGTGGAAGAGAATTAACCGGGAGCCCCAGTTATAAGAGTGCGGCTGGCAACATCATACTGGGTAAAAATGTTTTTGAGACCAACAGAAGAACGGCCCAGAGTGTCGCGAGGCAGCAGCAGGTAGATGGCCGACGTGTCGCTGTGGTCGATACTCCAGGCTGGTGGTGGCACTACCCACGAGAAAACAGCCCACAGCTAGATCAGATGGAAATAAAGAACAGCGTCCATATGTGTCCACCGGGGCCTCACGTCTTTCTTCTGGTCATTCATGTTGGTGTTCCATTTCCTGAGATCTTCAAACAATTACTGGAGGAGCACGTGCATCTCCTCCACAGAGGAGTGTTTGAGCACACCATCGTGCTGTTTACTGCGGAGGGTCCATTGAGTGGCAAAAGGTTAGAATACATAATCGGTTATTGGCCAGCACTTCAGAGGATTCTTGAACGATGTGGAAACCGAAAACATGTTCTCAACATCAGCGACAGGGATGGCGCTCAAGTCAAAACGCTTTTTAAGAAAATAGAAGCAATGGTGGCTAAAAAGGCTGGTGGTCACTATTCTATTGATAGTGCTGATGGAAATGCTCTGAGAGAGAAAATGGAAACACTGGTTGATCGAGCATCAAAGAGGTTCGCCAAAGTGCAGACAAAGAGAAGGAAACTCAAAGCCTTGATTGAAGGTGAGTCACAAATTTCTCTTATCATTTATGTGCGATGCATGAAGCACCATTAATTGATATTTTAACCTGGATTTTTTTGCAGATACTGAAATCAATATTTGAGTTTTAAAAACAGAATAACGATATATCAGCCAAAAATGAGTTTTTTTAATATATATAAATTATTATTATTATTATTATTATTATTATTATTATTATTATATAATAAAACTTTACTTTTACATTACAACGCCAATGACTCCTGTGATACAGCATATCCACGTCCTCAAAGGCGGAGCAAAGCTCTTTAGTACACTGACAATTGTGTGATTTACTCCACATCAACATCTTCTTATTTACGTAATTTTAATGAGCTCATTTCAAAATTGGATCATTTCATATTTGTGACAATGTGTAGTCTTGTGAGTGGTTTGGAGAGTGTCAGAAAAAAAGAAGCTTGTTGGTTAACCTGAAAAATACCTTTAGGACACACAAAAGTACAAGCCTGAACATGTTTCGGTTCCCCTTTCTGTATAGGTGGCAAGACGCCCCCAAAACATTTAAGAGTAGTGATGGTTGGAGCACAGTGGTCAGCCAAGAGCTCAGCGGGCAACACCATTCTGAGAAAAGATGCGTTCGCTGTTAATCACAGAAGAACAACAGAGTTCTGTGAAATAGGCCACAGCATGGTGGCAGACAGGCAGCTCACAGTGGTTGATTCTCCCGGCTGGTACTACAACAACACCCTTCGGGACCTCTGTGAGATGGATAAAATCGAAATAGAGAACAGCATGCACCTCTGCCCCCCCGGACCCCACGTGGTGCTCCTCGTGGTCGGCCTGGCCTCCGCGTTCAACGCATCCTACCAGAGAGCGGTCCAGGAGCACATGAGTCTGTTCAAAGAGGAAGTGTGGCAGCACACCATTGTGCTGTTCACCAGAGGCGACTGGCTGGGAGTGAAGACTGTGGAAGAGCGCATAGAGCGTGAGGAAGGTCTGCAGTGGCTCGTGGAGAGGTGCGGGAACATGTATCATGTCCTGGACAACACGAAGCGCAGCAATGAGACGCAGGTGACGGAGCTCCTGGAGAAGATAGAAGAGATGTGGGCGGGAAACAAGGATCCTCATTATGAAGTGGACCTGGGCCGGGCAGAGCAGATGGAGGCAAGGAAAGAGGCTGGACACAAGATGGCCAAAAGGATTCGGCAGACCAGCCAGAGACAAGAAAGAATACTAAGAGAGTTGTTTAGAGGTAATCAAACAATTGTCATATCATTTTTGATTCATTCAATTACTATTACTGATGAAAATCATTTTTCCAGGAGAGAAGCAGCCGGTCACTGACATGAGGGTTGTAATTGTTGGCAGAAAAGACTCGGGGAAGAGTATGGTAGGAAACAGGATCCTTCTTAAAGAGCTATTTGACTCGACTTGGATGAAGAAGGTAACCCAGCATACGGCCTCGACTGAAATATTCTAGGAGCAGGGCCGGGGAGGATAACATTTATTTTGACACGTCTTGTGGTTGTATTGAATTGTTTTGCCTTTCAGGAATTCCAAGATCAGCGAAGAACCACGGCGTGTGTAAAACATGAAAGAAATACGTCTGGCGTAGACATCTCAGTCGTTGAGGCTCCAGGCTGGTTCACAGATTCGACGATACCCGACTGGCTCAAGGGTGAAGTACTGCGCAGCGTCTCCATGTGTGCTCCGGGCCCCCACGCTTTTCTCTTGGCTGTTCCCATTTCCAAAGCCTTCACAGAGAGCGACTACCGAGCAGTGGTTGAGGTCTTGATGCCATTTGGTGAGAGAGTCTGGAGACACTGCATGGTGATCTTCACCTGGGCAGACTGGCTCAATAACAGGTCCATTGAGGAGCACATCGCCGCAGAAGGCAAATCCCTCGAGCGGCTCGTGGAAAAGTGCGGGTACAGATACAGCGCTGCCAGCGGCGGGCGTTCTGGGGATGGTTTTTCAATCATGGAGCCGTACAAGAAAATCATTGACATGATAACACGAAACAAGGGCCACTACTTCGCCGCTGGAGACAAAAAGGGGAAAAAGAAGAACCCAAAGGTGACCTGGCAAGAAGAGTGGAACAACAGGGAGCAGGAGCTAATAGACCGGATGTTGAAAGCCGTGGCACAAGAACCCGAGGAACCACCGCTACCAGCTGTGAAGATGACAGCTAGCTTCGATGGAGCCTTCATTCCAAGCAGTGAGTTTGATACCACCCCATCAGGTTTTTCTTTCTATATCAATTTGAAATGTTAAATACGTGCACTGCTGTTGTGAATTACGCCGTTCGACTTCTGTTTTCAGTGAGCGGAGATGTTCCCTCAGAGGTTGGGAGCACATTTTGGAGCCAAAGAGCACGTGCCAGGGTGTCGGAATGGCTGAGCATCAGAGTCGGGAACTCGGACGTCACCTCTGGGGTTGGCAGCATGACTGCCTCTGCCAGTTACGTGGGCAAGTTGGATGAAAGCCTTCCGATAGACAACAATTATCCACCAATCACTGAGTTTTTCCCAGAAAAAGTCAAAATGAAGTTAGACACTCTCTATGGCAGGGTCTCCACCGACATTGTAGAAACCCAACGCAGGCACTCATTTTAAGCCAAACAGATGTAGCAAACACAAGCAGGCTAGAAACTGAAGTACAGACAGTGGCGACACAATAGGAAAGCAATGTTTATCAAACACTGTTGGACACGGTCAAGAAACTGGATCAATATCCAGTGGTATTAGTTTCTGTTGTCTGGACAGCTTTTTCTTATCTATAAATGAGCGTATATAGTTTATGTTATGTTCAAGGGAAATAAGAAACTGTTAAAAGCCCCGCTGTATTACATGTTATCAAGGTGAATGCAGAGATCACGTCTTTCCTGTTTACTATATTGTGCATGTCATAAAAACTGTGGGTTAGAACCAATAAAGCAAAGGTTACTGGCTTTCAGGTTTATACTTTACTGGCTTGAAAAGGCATAAAGATCCAGTGATGTAATACACGGATTAAAGTTGCAGTTTTGACTTATACAACATGTCTTCTTCAATAAATATCTAATACAAATCAAGATACATCAACATTATCTGTGGTACTCTGTTATTTTACCAGTTATGGAGTTCTGTGAAGATTTATGATGGGGTGAGTCACTTTACTTTTATTTATTCATTTTATTTACTTACCTTTCACAACTGTAATTGAATGATCGATCGGTCATTATTGTCATTTAAGTTCCCCCAAACTTTTCCCCTTAACTGTGGAATCAGAAGATTAATACTACACAAAACAAATAATGTTAAAACAGAAAATTATTTTGAGCGTAACAAAACTGTAAACAACATATACCTAAAGCAAAAACGAATTTATTGTATTATTCCCCAGTGGCTTGTGGTTTATATTTAATCTTTTCATATGATAAAAAAAAAGAAAAAAAAAAAAAAAAGAAACGCGAACGCACCTTCCCGGCCGCCGTAGCGGCTCCGATGTTTTCCTGACCCGTTAGTTTCATGACTTTCCTTCCCACCGCCGCCGCTGCAGCTCCCGGTTTCGTGCCCTCGCTTCCTCGCCCGTCTGCTCGTGGACATGTCGGAGTACAACGCGGTGCCGCCGCCCGGCCCCGGGGACCCTCTGGGCGGACAGGCGGCTCTCGGGAACGGAGCAGGTGGCATCAAAAAAGATGCGTTTGCGGACGCGGTGCAGAGGGCCCGACAGGTGAGGGGATGTGACGGGCTGCAGGCAGGGCTAGCTCACTGGTTAGCTCCAAGCCTGACTTTGGAGACTCAAGGATGGATATCCTGAATGCACTTATATGCATGAGCTAACGGTGGTTCAGAAGAGCACAGTTGAGTTACGTTCTTGTCAATGCTTGTTGTAAATACTGTGTACCTGAACAGACCCACAGTGTCACCTGGGGGATGCAGACTCAGGGAAATGGGCAAGATTATATTCATTTAATTTCATAAACTGTGGAGGTGGTTGATGTAAAATTAATGCATGTGATAGTTCATCAAACTAGCCAACAAAAAAAAGGCATCAACGTATAATAATCCAATGTAAAAGCTAACGTTACTGTATAGTCTTGTGTTATGATATCATATAATAATAATAATACAAATTATTATTATTATTGATGATGATAGATTAGTAATGCTACATCAGCCACCTCACAAAAAAACTCACAAAAACAAAATCAGATAGTTAAGAGATAAATAGAATTTAAAGCCAAATCATAGATAATAACTAAGATAGACTGAGTATACCAATAAACTGATAATAGACCAAAGAAAGGGCCATAATGTGAACTTTGACATCTCCTGAATACACACAGTCCAGACGGTTGTAAGAGGCTCAGTCCGATGTGTAAGTCATACACGAGTTGTACAATCAAATGTTTTTTCTTGGCTCGATTGTCATGGTGAATCTTACACTTGTGTTTCAGATCGCAGCTAAAATCGGGGGTGACGCCGGTCCTCCCATGAACAACAACACTGCATCGGAGGGCTTTGCATTCACTCCACAGAAACGACAGCTGGAGGATGCAGGTACTGGTGACCGCGCTACTCTGTGCGCAGTCTCCTTGATCTACTGTGGCTTGGGTTGTGCCTCATTTGTTGTCACTTTGGACGAAAGCGTCGGACAATTGAATAAATATAAATGTTGCCCACCTCTGTATTGCACGCCTGGTGATGGCTGTAGATGCAGAAGGTATTCTCTCTGCAGGCCTCAAGGACACGTCACGCGCACACAATTGCAGTAGTTCTCTGTTGTTTCCTCACCTGACAGATGAACCGGAGAGCAAGAAGCTGGCTGGAGAGAGTGACCTGGACTCAGCCAATGCATTGTGTGAGTTCATCCCGCTACTTTATGCACTGTTTACTCTTTGCCGTGTGATGTTTCGGGGCGGCAGTAGCTCAGTCCGTGGGTACTGGCTCGGAAAACCGGAGTGTCGCTGGCTTAAGTCCTGTCACGGACCAAATATGCCGCGTGGACTGGTAGCTGGAGAGGTGCCAGTTCGCCTCCTGGGCACTGCCGAGCAGCCCCTGAGCAAGGCACCGGACCCCCAAACTGCTCCCCAGCGCTGTGTAGTAGCTGCCCGCTGCTCCTAATCTTAGGTTGGGTTAAATGCAGAGATTAGATTTTGCCGTGTGACGATAGAGGTTGACTCTATTAAATAATGACGTCCAGTTGTGCAGTACTCCTGTTCCAGTAGTTTGTCCCTTTACCCTTGTCTGTCCATGTGTCTCCTCTGTGTGTCTCACACACAATCAGTAATCCAAAACCTCTCCCTTGCTCTGTTTTCTCCCTTTCTCTCTTTTGTGGTGTCCCCTCTCAGCTGTTGGTGCACAGCTAGCTGCTCTTGCACAACAAAGGTGAGATCTCACAGCTTTCAGTTGATTGTAGAAGTATTGGGCCTTTGTATCATGGCAGTGGATATGAATGAGATTGTGGCAAAAATGCGAATAGAAAGTCTCCTATTGCCTAATTTTGTTGCCTCTTTTTCCTTCATTGTCCTCCTCGCCTGCTGATGGTGTCAGGCCCGCCTCCAGCACAGAGGAGTACAGCGTACCAGACAGCATGGTGGGACTGAGTGAGTGCAGCCCAACTCTGTTTCTGCTATATATAAGACACAAACAGATCCCCTGTTGATAATGTGACCCACCAACAACAGACCGTTTGCTCTCTCTTTGACCCCAGTTATTGGCCGTGGAGGTGAACAGATCAATAAGATTCAACAGGAGTCTGGTTGCAAGGTTCAGATAGCGCCAGGTACCGTCTGCACTTCTGTGAAGTTAGCCTAAACAGTTATCCGCAGTTTTTAAATGTTTTTGTATAGTTTACAATTCAGTATTTTCCTTTAGATGTTGAACTTAAATGTGACATACGTATGTACTCCATGTGTGTGTCCAGACAGCGGAGGCCTTCCAGACAGGTGCGTCTCTCTCACAGGTTCCCAAGACTCCATACTGTAAGTATCAGACTTTAAGGAAATAGGCTCATTGTCGTTTTATGTGGAAGCATGAGAAATTATTACTTATGATTCAGTGGGTTGCCCTCTGTACTTGTGTGTCCCGTCCCCCCCCCCAATCACAGAAGAGAGGGCATATATCAAATGTTTTTGAAAACAATGTTTGGCCTAATCCAACTTTTTCTAAGTGACGATGGACTTTGTTTGAAGCCCGATTCTTTTATGACATTATTTAAATGTTTACCGCTAATGACACTCGCCATCATACCAACTTAATGACATAATTTAGTGAAACTGAATGTGGAGTAACTGATAAGCTTTGCCCTGGCCAGGAATGCCAAGAGTCTGCTGGATGAGATAGTGTCACGAGGGAGGGGTACACCCCCTTCCTCTTATCACGAGTCCACCAACGGGCAGAACGGCACGGTGCATGAGATGATGATCCCGGCTGGCAAGGCCGGCCTCGTCATCGGCAAGGGAGGAGAGACTATCAAGCAGCTACAGGTAGCATGCACGGCTAATACTTGTGCATTTAGAAACTGTGACTATCTTGAAGGATTTCTGCTCTGAGATAGTTTTACCGAACACTTTTTATAAAAAGTTGTGTTTTCAGATTGGCAATTTTGCAAATGTGGTAACTTTAGTTTTATACATGAAAAAAAATAAAATAAATGGAGCCAGGAAAATGTAGATTTGTATTCTTCATGAAGATGCACACAACCATCATTTTCAATTGTGTGATATTCCAGGAGCGGGCGGGGGTGAAGATGATCCTGATCCAGGATGCCTCTCAGGGACCCAACGTTGACAAGCCCCTGCGCATTATCGGAGAGCCTTACAAAGTCCAGGTACATCTATGAAATCATCTCAACAACATAAATGTGTGGTGCTGCGTTGCCATGTTTTGTAATTATCGTGTTTTCCTGTTTAGCAAGCCCAGGAGATGGTGGAGGAGATTCTGAGGGAGAGAGACCACGGTGGCTTTAGTGAAAGAAGTGACTTTGGCTCCCGAATGGGAGGAGGCATGGATGTGAGTTTGTGTGTGTGTGGGAGAAAGATTAGAAGTGGGATTAGTCGTCTTTGAACCAAATCCAAGTTTTTCAAATGGTATGTTTCCCACTCAGATCCCTGTACCAAGACACTCGGTCGGTGTGGTCATCGGGCGCAATGGAGAGATGATCAAGAAGATCCAGAATGATGCTGGCGTTAGGATACAGTTCAAACAAGGTGATGACTTTCATGATCATAAATATTTAGCTATTTTCTTCTCATCCATGTCAAAGACAGCATGAAAGTTTGATGTCTGATGCCACTGACACTAAGCAGATTCATAAAGAAGTCACCTTAAATGACACTCATGGGGCCAGAATGATAAATGCAAATGAAAGACACCAGAGCAATAAACTTTGTTTGCCTTTTTCACACGAGTTTGTTCGTACAGAGCAGGTGTCGTCTTGCTCTCTTTTTCGCTTTTCTATTGACCCAAGGTGTGTGATTGAAAAAGATGTCTGAGTGATGGGTGTGCCTGCGAAAATCTCGTGTTACAAAGGACAACATTGTGTTGAACTGGTATTCTACCTCCACGGCTGGTGTGAGGTCCATAGTTGGGTATTGACCCTTCCACATTAGTAATGTGATTCAGAATATCAAAGATGGAGCTCAATGAAGATTTCAATCTTTCTTCCAGATGACGGCACTGGTCCGGATAAAATTGCCCACATCAGTGGTCCCCCTGACCGCTGCGAGCACGCCGCCCAGATCATCAACGAACTGCTGCAGAGCATCAGAGTCAGGGAGGAGGGACAAGGGGTATGGCTTACTCTGTCACGCAATGTTTAAAACATGCTTTTGTTCACTCGTAAACTAATGCACACACCCTAAAATGCAGTAAATGATCATCTTCATCAGTTGTGGGTAACCGTAAATGTACGGCAGCAGGCCTTAAAATAACCTAGGGTGTTATGTTACTGAGGCTTTCTCTCTCCATCCACAGGGTCCCCCAGGTCCTCCAGGCATGCCTGCAGGCAACAGGGGTCGAGGCGGGGGTCAAGGCAGTTGGGGGCCCCCTGGAGGGGAATTGACCTTCTCCATTCCTGCCCACAAGTGTGGACTCGTGATTGGCCGGGGAGGAGAGAACGTCAAGTCCATCAACCAGCAGACGGGGGCCTTTGTGGAAATCTCTCGACAGCCGCCCCCCAACGGAGACCCCAACTTCAAGCTCTTTATCATCCGGGGCTCCCCGCAGCAGATCGACCACGCCAAGCAGCTCATTGAGGAGAAGATTGAGGCACTTACCGTTCTTATTTATTTTTTTAGTGACGTGTAGTAAAAACTTTTCTTTTGTTCTTCTTCATTTGATGTGTGATTATGTCACGTGTTACAGGGACCTCTGTGTCATGTCGGCCCCGGGCCGGGTGGACCAGGTCCTGCTGGTCCAATGGGTCCCTACAATCCCAACCCATACAACCCCGGACCGCCTGGGGCGCCCGGACCACCTCAGTGAGTAGCTACAACTAATGTGCAGCTGTTTGTGTAGCTTTCCAGTAGCGTTTAAGGAGGTTTTTTTTTGTCATCGTGTCAGAGTGATGATCCTGAGAGATTATTAACGATGAACCATTTCTTTTCCCCTCAGCGGTGGTCCTCCAGGTCCTCAGCAGTACACCCCTCAAGGCTGGAGCAACACCTTCCAGCAGTGGCAGCCCCAGGCACCCCATGACCCCAGTGAGTCACCTTTGACTTTTCAGGGATCAATGTTTATTTTTGCTCTCTTTAGCATGTTGGGTCAAAACGCTTCAACCCGACTGCGGTACTTTCATTCCAGGCTATAGGTTTTAGTGTTTACCCTCCCAGTCATTTCAGATGAGTAATGACATTTCTTCTTCAAAGTCTGGGATTGTCAACAGGAGTACTGATGGAAATGTTGTCATGAGATGCAGATGTCTTTTACCTTAAGCTGCTCTGGCTAACCCTGTCTCTGTTTCCCCCCTGGTCTCCAAGCCCGGTCTCCAGGCCAGTAGCAGGGGCTCACCCTCACCCTATGAGGACCTCACACCCTCCACCCTGCATCTTTTCTAGGCAAGGCAGCAGCCAATGACCCCAATGCAGCCTGGGCGGCCTACTACGCTCAGTACTACCAGCAGCCATCGGGGGCTGTGCCGGCCCAGTACCCCGCTGACCCAGCTGGAAGTGCCCAAACTTCAGGGGACCAGACCCAGCCTGCCCAGGCGCCGGGGGGCCAGCCCGACTACACCAAGGCCTGGGAGGAGTACTACAAGAAGATGGGTGAGGCTGCACAGGATCACCATGTGTAGCTCTATCTGCTGCTCAGGAGCAGGCGATTGATTTTCTACCAGTGCTGAAATGATTTGTTGGTTTAAACAGTCAATCCACAGAAAAAACAATCAATCAATTAATCAATCAAAAAACTAAAAGCAAATGACGTCATCACATAAACTATAGAAATACTAAAATCAGATCAATCAATTTGAATAACCGATCCTTTCTATTTGAGTGAAAACAAGGGAGTTTAGCCGTCTGGAGTCTTTTTCTTTTTATACATGAGCTTCAAGTTCTCAGACTAGTGTTCGTAGATCAGTTTTTGTGTGTATAAAATGAAGAAAAACTGTAATACAGCAAAAAAAAAAAGAGGTTTGGGGATTTATTTACCTTTTGAGTAAAACAGTTTTTTGGTTCAAAGTCATCTCAGTGTTTTATATCATCCTATGCGTCCTGGCTGGTGGAGTATGCTACATGTTGTCACTTCAACACATCACTGCATACTCAGAACCTGACTTAGTACGAGAATGTAGTTTGGGACTCACAGCATGTTTTGGTTTCCAAGGTGAACTATTACTGGTCTTAGAGTCTAAATGGATGTCGCGGTGAGCGGGGGTCATGTCTGCTTTGTCTGTCACCTCTAGCCCAGGCAGGGGGCTCCGTCCCCGGGGCGGCAGCTGCGGCCCCTGGAGCAGCAGGGGGAGCGGCATCCACGCCGGGGGGCCAGCCGGACTACAGCGCAGCCTGGGCAGAGTACTACAGGCAGCAGGCTGCGTACTACGGACCGACGGGACAGGCCCCCGGCCAGCAATCCACCCCCCAGCCAGGACAGGTTGGTACCGAGGCTGAAGCAAAGGTTTCCATCCGGCCTGTTGCACCTGACACACAGCTTCCCCTTCCATCTATCTGAATACACGCGAGAGTTCGTGACAAGAAGTTGATCCTATTCACACAAAGGATGCGCCTCCTTTCAACCCTTTTGTATTTTAGACGCAGTGAGAGCTCACGGCAGACGGGAGAGACACGGGGAGACGGGACGAGGAAGACGACCCGGAACACGAGGCCAGGGATCTAGTCCGTTTTTTATTTCTTGTCAGGGGAAATAAAAACCGTCCTCGCCACTAAACACCACCTGGATACTTTTTAATAGAAATATGAACTGAACAAACGTTCTAGTGCTTTGCTGCGGGAGGGAGAAGACTGATAATCCCTCCTTGACAGGTACACAGCTTCTGAACGCTTCTGCATACATTTATATATGCCATTATGAACATGGAAGCCTTGAAACGTGTACTTTATTACGGAGGGGTTGCCAACAAAGCTGTCTCATCTTTCTTTTTATTTACTTCTTAAGACCCAGTTTTTTATAGCACTTCACACCCCTGTGTTATATTTACTGAATTGCACATAGCTGTTAGGAGTATAATCATGTTGTGTATCTGGTACAGGTGATAATACGTCAGAGAAATCCTTTTTAAAAGCTTATTTGATTTGCTCAATGTCGTGACTTTTATTTTTAATGAAATAGACGCCTTTCCCCTCAGCCGAGGCTTGCATGGTGTTTCAACGTGTGTACAGTTGGATTCTTCTGCTTCTGATGAACGCGTTCACTTGCAGTGTTTTGTACGAACGAGCCTGTTTGACGATTTGAAAAGAGAAAAGAGTTCCACAGTGTTGATTCGTGCATGTGGGCTGACTAATAACTGCTGCAACGCTTTAAAAGTAATGCACCTAATAAAGAGCGGGACAAGCCCTTCACCCGCAGAACGGCTCCGTCTGACGGCGACGTGCCAGTCATGTGGCAGTGTGTTCATCTGGGAGGCCGTGACAGGCGGTGAGTGCCTGAAGGTTGCAGGAGTTATGGGCCTCGCACCAGGTGAGGCGTCTTTGTTTTGGCCTCGGGTTAAAAATGGCTTCCCGTCAACAGCCCGGCCATAAATACCCACCAGTGTGAGGATCGCGACGTAAAGCAGTGTGTTTGGTTCGTGTTGCCGTGATTGAAGACCTCTCTCCTCGCCTTAGTTTATTTTTGCATTGTTTTCACACACCATTGTTGCATTGCTTGGTTTGCATTGCATTGTTTTCACACACCATTGTTGCATTGCTTGGTTTGCGTTGCATTGTTTTCACACACCATTGTTGCATTGCTTGGTTTGCATTGCATTGTTTTCACACACCATTGTTGCATTGCTTGGTTTGCATTGCATTATTTTCACACACCTCTTTTGACTCTTGAGAAGTCCATTCGGGAGACAGAAAAATATGCTTTTTTTTTTTCTTTCTTTTTTAAATTTGTCCAATCCTAGTTATCTCGTGTTGCTTGGGAACACATACTACTATTTGACAAGTGGTGACCTTCACGTGGAGGTTCTGTTACCGTCTGCGGTTCATACAGCTGCAGGTCATGTCCTGTAAAGGAACTCGTCACGACGCATTTGAACCAGGCTGTGATTTTTGTTTCATCTCGAGGTTGCACGCGTTTGCTTTTTCTTAATATGTTTTGGTTTTATGGATGTCAACAAGACTGTGTTGATCTTTTTCCCTTCCCACAGTCATCGTGTGCAACAGATTGAAATTTAGTCTTCCAGTGTGTCTCACTTTAATATATATTGTATATGTACATATATATTCAGCAATATAAGGCTGTTGGTTTTGACTTACAGAGATGTATCAGGTATGAATCTTGTATTCTGAATGGCAGCTGTGAGCCTGCCTTTGGCAGCAGTGTTGATATTGTTAATAGACGACCACCAGCAGCAATACTCTGAATTAAATTGAGGCCAATGTTGATTACTGTAAAATGTGTGTTGAACATTTTGTTGTCGTTGGTGTTCTATTACAAACGGTATGTACATAAAGCAAAGCCCGGTGTGCAGACGGAACAAAAGCACAGTTGCGATACATCACCACTACATGTCACTATTGGTCTTCTTCAGATTAATCAGACAGCCCTGCTCCAAGATGAAACCCAGATATTGACAAACATATTTTGAAAGATCTCTTTTGAAATAAAAACGTGTGAGGGTGACCCCGGGTCAAGTTTGGTCTGACGGCTGACGGCGGCCCGACACCTTAGTCATTCCAGCCGTCTGTATGTGGAGTAAACATTCAAACCCAAACCTCAGAAATGTATTTGTGCCATAACACATCAGACATACTGGTGTACTGAACCCATGCGTTGTAAAACACACAATACATGTAAAACACACTATACTGTGGTTTTGCACATTTCTACCTGTATTTCTGTAATGCAGCATTTCCAGTTTTCACACGCTTAAAATGGGCAACACATTTCATTTGTAATTGTCTACGACGCAAGCGATCTGATTTCATAACAAACTGAAAGCAGCAGAAGTCATAACCGTGAGTACGAGTCAGGAAGTTTAAGATTTAGTAAGAATGAGGCTGCATGTCAGACCGCAACCCTGTCTGTTTATTAGACGCAAGGATTATGAATACTAATGTGCCGAGACGTCTTGACTGTATTCACTGATCGAAACAAACACTTTTGCTGAACTTGAAAGAAAATAATATGCAGGAGGGCAATTTTAAAAATTCTTTAATTTATATCTTTAAAATTAAAAACATCTGAATTGCATTCTACCACCTCCAAAGGCACAGTCATACTTATAGCAGACCAAATTCATAAAACACTGCCACTGAACATCTTTTTTTCTCAATTAGTTTTGTACATGAGAAACAATGCACAATAAAAATGACTAAACATTTTTTTTTCTTACTGGGTAAACAATGGCCATTCTATATGCTGTAGATCATTTAAAGACTGGAGTGACATGTACTCAGCTGTCATAGCATTGGACTCCACTTAAAGGACGATGTGCTGGTTTCAAACAGGCAATGCTTGTTGAAAACGTGAGCGTTGCAGCTCTTTCAAAGACATTGTATTCAAAAATCCCCCGAAAAGTGACATGTTTACGACAACCAATCTTGACGAACAGTGTTTAAGAATATGAATGTCTGAAGCAAAACAAAGCCATTGGCAGGAGGGCGGAAACACAAGTGAGATGAAAGCACAGTGGAGGGAGATGAGTGTCGGCGGAGGACTGTGCAGAACGAGTCATCTCACCTCTCGGCACAACGAGCGAGGCGAGATGTTCGCACGAAATCTGACACCTGCACTCCACCGTTAAAAAGACACATCTAAGACTTTTTTAAAAAAAAAAAAGAAAAAAAAAAAAAAAGAAAAGGAACAAAAAATAATTTCAGGTAACTTTCAAAGAGTTTTAAAGACAATATTCAATATGTGCAAAGAGGCAGGGCCTTAGCCTGTTTGTGGAAAAAGTCATCAGATATGATATAGGATTGATAACTGAACGTACAATCACAAAAGCAATAATGCACACAAAGGTTGCTTACAATGTGTGACAACACAGCACCATACACTGCACAAGAGGTTCACTTAGTGACAACAAAATTCAAAATAGTGGATAAATATACAGTAGAATATAAGTACATCACCGTTCTTACTCAGGCACAGTCCTCCTTAAAACGTAGAAAGATCATTTAAAAACAATGGATTTTGGGATAAAAGCACACAGGTTTGGCACACACACTGGAAAGTATATTGAAATAAGGCAGGAAAATTATATATTAAAGGAAAATGAGGCCACAGAGGAACTTATTGGATGGACAGGAATGAAGCACTTTGAACAAAAGAATATGACACGTACAGTACCTCTCTCAGGGAACCAGATGTTCAATTATAGAGAGAGGATTTTTGCAGCAACTAATGGGAGCCCCGATTCCACAGCCGTAGCTTTATCTTTACAAGTGTGTGTGTGTGTGTAGCAGCTGCGACAGGCACTCCAAGAGCACAAGGACGTTTTCTTTACAGGCAAATAAAATCAAACAGGAACACTACACACGTCTCCCAAATCAAAACCTGAATGCTGTAGAAAATATATACAGAGGAAAACAGTCAACACTTGGCATGACTCTCTCACACACACACACACACACTCTCACACACACACACACACGCACACACACCATCATGGAAAAGCATGTTCAGTCAGCCTCCAGAAGTAACAGCAGAGTGGTGTGACCCAGTGCACAAACAGAAAACACACACACACACACACACACACACACACACACACACACACACACACAAACAAACAAGACGAACCCACCCAAAAATCCCAACCGCCTGCTGTGCCTCACAAATGTCTCCTCCTTCCTGAACAACACAGCTTCCCACAGTATTCAATGAATTTAGTAACAACTAAATTCTGCTGTTTACTGTTGAAGGTCGTCTTCGCCCCCTCCTCCCGTAGAAGCTACTTTTACACACACGCGCACGCACACACATCACAGTATTTTCAAGACCACTTTGAGACGGCAGTGACAGTTTGAGGAGCATCGAGGGTGAGCAGTAGCTCCTCAGCAAGGAGACGGAGAGGCTACAGGTTGAGATGCGAGAGAGCGGGAACAAAACAAAAACAAAAACATGCCTGGCTTTAGTTCATTTTTACAGATCAATACAACTGAGGGTTAAAATGCTTTGTGTTTCTCTCTGGGTTTTGAAGCCACATCCTGTTGCAGTGCCAATGACTGCGTATTGAATCAATGGTGCGACAGGTGGTCGTGCCATCAGCAGTACTCAATGTTTTGATTGTGTGTGCGTAAACAAGTGGGACAGTTACAGTATGCACACACATTTACAAGATCTATATACATGTATATACATGTCAAGTGTATAAATTAGTGTTCTTTGTACATCTGCGTGTGTGTGTGTGTGTGTGTGTGTGTGTGTGTGTGTGTGTGTGTGTGTGTGTGTGTGTGTATATTCAATATAATCAACACGCGTCTACTAGTGTTACGTTGTGGTTAGATGTCCGCTGATCCGGTTGTGAAGAGGACCCGCTGGTCCATCCTGGCCAGCTTGGCGGGCGGCTCCAGGGACTCGTCTCCGAGCACGACCGCGTCTGAGGGAAGAGACAGCTCCTGGCCTTCGTCGTCACTCTCATCGTCCTCCTCCTCTTCCTCTTCTGGGATGGACACGGGTAAACGAGTTAGTAATGAACAATGCTTGGAACCCGGCTGTGGTTTGTCTGGGATACAGTAGGAACAAGGAGCAGAGTGTAAATTACCTTTGTCAGGATCCAGCTGATGTAGACCTCGGCCTAAACTGGCAAACTAATGGCAAGAGGGGAATGTGTCATTATTGTTAATAAGGCTCACATTAATGAGTTTATGTGTGTGTGCGCGCGCGTGTGTGTGTGTGTGTGTGGGTGCTTTGGTACCTCTCCCATGACAGCAATGGGGGTTTCTCCTTTCGCCTGGGCCACTCTGTGCTCTATCAGGTAGTACATGTACTCGTCGTACAGCAGGCGGATCAAGTGGAAGGAGCCAAAACTGGCTGCACTCCTCAGGGTCAGGTCCCTGATCACCATGGAACTGGAGGGCAGAGATCAGGGGATTACCATTGGTACACACGTATTCTGTAACGGCACCACTTCTCCTTCTGAACCACAAATAGGAAGTATTTCTCAGTGATTCACGATGACAAAGTGCAAAGCATCGAGAGTAAAGAGAAAGAGAGACTCACAGTTAATCCACTTTATTAGTCATTGTTATTAATATGAACTAATTCTGCTGTCTGTTTTATAATGTCCGATAGTAAATTGACATATTCGTCCACGGAGCTGAAATGAATGAAACCTGATAGTGAGTGCTGGTCAGATTATTACTGTGGTCTGTTTTTAAACTGATGTCTTATAAATTTGGTTCCTCGTTCATGATACTTGTTTCCTTTTGTGTGTATGAGCGAAGAAGGTTGAGATAACACATTTATTACCGTGGTCTTTGAAGGTGGTACGAGCATTCCTCTCTCTTTAGTCACACGATTGACAAAATGCAAGTTAACAACCATTCTGTTTTGTGAATTTAAATCATTCACACCCGTCATGACTTTTAGGCTGAACGTGCAACACAACAGTGATTCACTGTTAGTGACTGTAACAGCGTAGAATTAAGTAATTTACTGTGTAACAAAAGCTTGTGGTTAAATCTCACCGCATCGACAAAGACAACGAAGCAGAATGTAAATTAGAATTTCCAAATGTCTCCCATCCCACCTGTAAAAGGACCACTTGAGTAGGAAGAGCTTGGCGGCCTTGGGGAAGGCGGGGCTCTGCTGGTAGGGCTTTAGCACCTGGGAGACGACCCCATCCAGCCACGCAGCCCACTGCTCCAGGGAGTTCTGCTGCTGCAGGGTCAGCTTGAAGTCCTGCTCCAGCCGCTGGACAACACGGTCTTCACACCGGCACACCCATGAAGCCTGCTCCTGCAAAGGGTGGACAGGGTGTGTCAGTAAGAAGCAGTCACATCTGACATCTGGCATCTGTAGAGCCGGCAGACGGCAGCAGGGTGACCTAGTGTTTAGACAGACTAGTCCTCAGACAGAAGACTCAAGTTTAAGCCCTTTGAAATACTTTCTCTGCCAAATTGTCTTTAACAAGACACGAAATCCCTCTCAGGTTCAGGGCTCTGTGTCCAACCATGTGCTCTTCACTCACTGGAGGAAGAGGGGGAAGAACACCGAGCTTCTGAGAAAAAGCAAGAGGGCTTGTTTTACGTTACCTGGGTCAGAAAAGGTTGCAGAGAAAACAGAATGATTCATGCAGCGACTGAATAATTAAGCAACACATGAAACCTCATCAAAACCACAAGCTACAGCAGGAATTGTTGCGCATGCACAACACTGGAACTTATCCAAGATTAAACGACAAAACAGGTGAAACAGACGTGAGCGCTCAGCGCTCCGAGACCAAACCGACCTGGACGTTAGCGAAGTCGACGCGGTTCAGGTCGGAGAGCATCTGGTTGATCTGGGCCGTGTTCTGGAGGACAGCGCGGGCTGCCTGGGCGAGGTGGTTCAGACTGGTGTAGCGACGCAGTGTCTGGGCAAACGCATTGGCTGATGTGACCTGAGGGAGCACGAGGAGAGACGGATGAAAGGCATGCATACAAATACCTCTACGGCCTAATGTAACAGGTGAGCAATGTACGTTCAGCTGGGCCTTAGTGAGAAATAAAATATTAATAGTCAAAGCTTAACAGGCCTAATATTTATCAATATGACCTTGTATTTTCACCTCAGCAAATAAAATTGTCTATTTATACTGTGAGAAAAAAATGGCAGGAATAATTGTTATTTTCTACTCACATGATTTGCATGATTTACCAAAAATGAGCGGGCAAATAATAGGACTTGTATTTCACTTAAAATCAGCTGTAGCGCCTTTTAGTTTAGCACTTTAAGTTTAAAGTAGGACTAAAAAGCTTTGCTCCGTGGCTCATAAAACATGTTGTTCCACCAACTGCAAGCTAATCCAAGGGGAGTGTACCTTGATGCGGACCATTTCCTCCGGGATGTTCATCATGGCATTGGTCAGCCAGCTCTCCAGGCTCTTGGCAAAGTTGCGGATGGCTTGAGTTAAGGCACCTGGGGGCGGCAGGGATTAAAAAAGGGGATTAAAGACTTTAATACTGGTCACTTCAGAGTATGTTTTCATTTTCCTTTGCCCTCAGAACGTACCAGGAGAAAGGATTATCAAACACCTGGCGAACATAGCTGCGTTTCTGCTGGAGAATCAGATTTCTTGGCCACGTGCAGGACCAGGTTTCTAATGTGATTCTAAATTCCATGGAAGACAAACACCGAGGGCATGGCAGTATTTCTGCCATGCGGAGTGCAGCAGGGTGGAAGTAAAGATCCTTTCTCATAGTTCCAAGTGATTCAATTCAAAGTCCTGACTAAAATTGAAACCAAAAGAAATAAGTCTTAACCCTGAGTGAGTTTCTACAGCACAGCAGCTGGCGTGCAATCAGGAACACTTTACTACAGAGCCAGTCCATCGTTCCAAATGCTTCAACCAAGAAGAAGTCAATTCTCCCAGAATAGTAGAATTGTTTCTATAAGTATCAGGCTGACCTTTGTTCTCTCATAGGTAAAAGGTTCAATTTGGCCCTGAGTTAAAGAATGGCTCTCTCTGTGCATATACTGTAGTTATGGAATGGATACATGTAATAATAATAATAATGTAATGGCAAATTCCAAATGAAAAAAAAAATATATATATATATATATATTTCTTTTTAAAGTACGTTTCTTTTCGGTGTGGTTGCTTTTGAGGTAAAAGTATTTCACTCTGTGCATATTACTCTCTGCAGCATACTGTATGTATACTTCTTGTAAAGCCTTACTGGGGATGGGCCTGAGGACATCAGGGATGAGGATCTCCACCAGGCCCTGGTACAGGCTGTTGTCACAGTCCCGGCTCCAGCGCAGCACGGGGTCGTACTTGCACAGCACCACCAAACAGGACTTAGGGAGGCGCTTCTCGGACTCGTCATGACTGCCAACACACAAGTGCATGCCAGTTTCAATTACCTGCATTCTGTATGAAATGGTACCGCTACTGCACGAGGAGAATCCTCTTGCTTTTGTTCAGGACTGAATTTTGAATATTTGCCTTTAAGTTTTGACCACTCACACAGCCAACGTGGCATCGCCAGCCTGATTCTGGCTGAACCTCCAGAAGGTCTTCCACAGAGTTTCCACCAGGGTAAACTGCAGGTTGACCATCACATCTAGTATGGCCTGGAGGAACACACAGAGCACATCGTACACATAAATGACATTCGGACATTCAGATTGTCACAACATCAAATAGACAGACACAAAGTGAGAAAAACAAGGACATAATCTATTAATGCACCTTGCTAATGTTGGCTGAGTACTTTTGAACCCATTTTCTTTTCCTTTTTTTCAGTGAGCTGTCCTACACTACAAGTCACACAGGGTTCTTTCATTTAAAGTAGTCTTCCCCTGTTCCACTAACAACTAGATAGAAAACTCATGAATACTCAATGGGTGCCGGCCAGCTAACGGATTAGCTTCCATTCACTTACCTCACAGTGCTCTCTGTACAGCAGCTGAAAGCTCTTTATGTGCTCCAGCTCAATTCCCTCTGGCAGAGACTTCCCCTGGAGGTCGATGTCGGGGAAATCTGGGAGAGTTCGGGATGCATCTGGAACACAAGAACACTGGATACTCAAAGAGAAATCACATTATTACCGTAAATTAACTGTAAATAATTTTTATTATACAGTATGTTGTATGTATATATTTTTTTTTTTTTTACAATATTACCATCAGACTCATACATCTTCTTTTAGACAAACCATCACTTTCATACCCGTAGGTATGTGTTCACTGTACACACCTAGGAACTGCTGGTACTGCTGAACCTGGGTGCTGATGTCCACCTGCCCCGACCCCTGCTGCTGCTGCTGCTGCTGGCCTGCTCCGGCTGCTGTGCCATTGGTCAGTCCCTCTACTTTATGCACAGGCTTCAACCTGATAGGGACCGGGGACACAGTACATGCGATAGAGTCGATGAAACATTCAGATCTCCACGAAATGGCAAGTCTGTCTCATCATAAAGAAGGTGTTTAATGGTGATGACAGACAATAGATGTGTGTGCACCTCTGTTTCTGTGAGAAGGGCTGCTGCCTCATGGCCAGATGCTGCTGGTCTTCCATCAGGCGGAGAAGAGAAGAGCCTGCCTTGATCCTCAGCCCATAGTAGTGGTATTTAGAATTACCCCTGTCAGGAACAGATTCATATCTTTTTACATCAAATTGAACTTGTGATGACAAATCTGTCTCCTCTATAGAGGAGAAAACAAGTGTGTGTGAGGAAAGAGGGCTTACGTTGTCTATATAAACCTGTGGTAACTCCCCCACAGCGACATACTGTCCATAGTCTCAATACTGACTGATTTAACTATATGTATATGTATCTTTAATTTCATAAAATACAATAACCAAACATATCACATTGTTTATTCAAACCCATATTAGAAAAACATTTAGAAAAAGTCAATCTCACTTGCTCACTCTCCCCTCCTTTGTGAAACTCACTCACACCCACACACACGCTGTCTGTCTTCATCGCTACCCACATTTCTTTCCGACACCAGGAAAACATTTTGCGATACTCGAAAGAGCTCTATTCATTTTCCTGCACAAATCTCCATTGTTCTCCTATAGTGTGTCCTGACGGGTGTCCACTAATTGAGGTCTAAATGCATATGGATCATACAGTGTGTATAAAGAGGGTGTCTGTGCAACTAATGTGCATCACTGTTGTAAGGCGAAGTGTTTGCCGGCTCTCACTGTGATGTCAAGTTCATATCCAACATTTTATATCCATCAAATACAAATACAGTGTTTGAAAGGGGTGTAAATGGGTGCGTGTATTTGCACCCCTATGTGCGTGTGCATATGGACTATCATGTCTTCTGTACGTGAGTCTGGGTGTCTGATGACCCGTCTTACCGTGTGCCCAGGCGTCGCGTGCGCAGCCCCATGAACACAGATCTGATGAGTTTCCCGAAAGACGCAGCATTAACGGGCTCTAGTTTCTGCTCCTGGCAGTGCAGCAGATAGTGGCAGTAGAGGGTGGAACGTGGCAGACTCACTCCTTCAGCTGTCTCGTAGTTGTCCAGCAACCACTGTACCTGACACGCAGGCAATGAAAAAAGGAAACAGCTGGTGCAGTTAGCAAAGCCAACAGATACAAACAGGAAGCACACTTCAACATATGTACACACAAAAACAGGCACTCGTTTTGCAGTACATGCGATCACATCGATTCACGTTCACAGTTTGTCGATCCCTTGGGAATGAAAACACAAATACATTTGATTGCGTGCCGTGGCATACAAATTTGGTATGCAATGAATTAATGACCTGCAATACTGATGGGATGTTTGCCAAACATAGGTTGGTTACCGTTATCACGTGGGGTTGAATAGGATGAATTTGGGATGAACAATATATTTTTGGGGCATTTCAGGCAAATAAAAAATGCCCCTCATCACATGCACTGTAATGATATGAAAATGATGAGGCCATGGTTCTGTTTGATTTCAGCACAGTTAAAAATACTGTATCCTACGACACTTTTTGATGTGATCAATACTCAAAGTATCCCATCACCCGCAGCTAATATATTTTCTGGTCCTGATACAAATCTCCATATTTTTAATTGTGCTTTCCACAGGACAAAACGATGACGTCATCGGTATGCGCCACCAAAGGGTCGTGGGGATGAGAACAAAACGAGAAGAAATTCCTGCGCTTGGCGCCTCTGCATACCTTCTTGTCTGCCGACGGCACGCTACCCTCCTCGCCCTCCGTAATACTCACAGTGGCTGGGGAGGCGCGGGCGGTGTGTGAGTAGTTCTGACTGTTGCCAGCAGCCCCTCCGCTGCTGCTGCCCAGCATGTAACCCCCCTGGATCACATAGCTGCCTGCTGCGCCCCCGTTGGTGCCTGCCCCTTCCCCTGCCCCATTGGTGGTGCCACCTGCAGTCACCACGGTGGCCCCTCCCCCTGCTGCACTGGTGGGCTGGGCAACAAACATGGACACCCCCCCTGTCGTGCCAGCAGTGACAGACACCGTTAGAGGTGTGCCAGGGGTGGAGTTGCCTGAAGTTGTCTGACCTTCATAATACTGGGCAGCTGTGGTCTGGGTGTACAACGGGGTGTCGGTGTAGGGAAAGGTGCTGGAACGGCTGGATGAAAGACACGAAAAGATGAGTTAGGCACAAAGTAAACTGTCAAAAGTGTTTGAACTGTAAAAAGGGGAAACTTTCTGTCAGGACATGGGTTAGCGATTGAGAGACAGGTGTATTCTAACATGGTGCTGGTGGTGTAGTTGGTCTCTCCTCCTTCCACATACTGCACTTGATTGGCGTAGACATGTTGCACTGGCACTGGTGTGAGCTGCTGCTGGACCTAAGGAGTGAACACACACACACACACAAAAATTCAATAAATCCTTTTCTGCCTGGTTAAACCATTTCAACTGTATCTTGCCTGACAATCCTCCTAACATCTTTCATATACAGTTTCTTTTATAACTTACGTTTCTTAGCTACAGACATATTCTCTGTTCCCATAACTATATAGCAGCCTTCACCCTTGTGTCCCTGACCTACTTGGAAAGCAGAAGTTGTAGCTTGCGGTGGTGGCTGATGGAGGCCTGAGCCTGTGACTGCAGGGTGGGCTCCTCCTATCACTTTCTCGGCATGCACAGAGAGCAAGTGCCGTGACTGGTAATACTGACGGAGGTCCCAAGGGAGGTAGATCGGCCTGCCGCAGCATTCTCTTATGTAGTCTGCTGATACCAAGGCCTGGCACTCTGGCTGTCCTATCTCATGTTGATGCTGCCATTCTTCTAGATTTGTATCCCTGACTAACGCTGTGACCTCACAAGAAGGGAGGAACTGGAAGCCCACAGAAGCAGGTTCGACCACAGATGGGATTAGTTGGCTAATACTGAGCCAAAATGTGAAGAAGTTGGAAAGTTTTGGATGTCACATGTGAGCCCCTTTTGTTATTGTCAGACATCATATTTGTGTGAGTGTGTGTGTGTGTGTGTGTGTGTGTGTGTGTGTGTGTGTGTGTGTGTGTGTGTGAGAGAGTGTGAGAGTGTGTGACTGACCTCCTGGCTGATATGAACCGGCTGTAGACTGGTGACACTGAGCTGAGTGCCCGGCTCAGTCTTGGCTATCTGAGAGGTGGCCTGCACCACTGACCTCTGCGGAGATAAAGACGATACATAGTTTTAAAAGTAAAGGCAACATTCATTTCAAAATGTGTTTGTGTGTATGTGCATTTATTACCTGTTGAGCAGCCTGTACCTGCTGAACAACCTGCGTGGGAACTCCTGTTTGCACCACAGCTGGAGGGGAGCTGGAGTCTGACAAGCTGTCACTTGAGTGAAGGGAGCCCTCTGAAGGACGAAGGGAATGTAAACACATTCACAAGTTGGTGACATTATTTTACTTCCATGAAAGTAAAGCCATTTTGAAAGTGCCCCACTTGTTCATTCCACCACTCAGGCAAAGTTTACAACTTAGTCATGATCGTTAGTTTCTAGACAACAAACCCAGAAAAAACAAATTGTGTAGCGAGTTTATTTTAATATGTGAAAGTATATCTTAGTTCTACAATTACAATCTTTAGAACTTTGAAGTATTTTTAACTTACTGCCCTTAAGAAAATACAGTGTTATTAACTTTGATGAAGACAGATCTCACTCTTTCAAATATATAGGTGAGTATATAAACCATATCTGAAAAATGAAAGCCAATTCAAAAGTCACCATAGCAAATTTTATGTTGGGTAACCACTAAAATATGGATGTAATAAGTAAAGCACTCATTCTGCCCCAATGGCATATAATGGTATGCAAAACTCAGCCCTTACCTGTGACTGTGACGACGATGTACTGGGGAGTGTTTTGAGCATTCCCAGACTGAGTGGGGGAGCCCTGGATCTCTGCAGTCACATACTGGGTCTGAGGAGGCTGGGCCTGAGCTGTGGACTGGACTTGGCTCCCATCTGCAGGCTTCGGAGTGATGATGGAGGTGGCTTGATCGGTGGGAGTAGTTTGGCCTGTGGGTGTGACGATAGTGGTAGTGGCCACGGTAGCCTGAATCTCAGCCAGAAACTGAGGGGCGGTTGCGGGGCTCGAACTGGCGTCAGGTTGCCCCGCTGTCACAGTAACACCGGCCCCCTGGGGTTGGGCCGCTGGCTGGATCTCACCCACGTAGCCTGAGGTGGCCATTACAAGAGCTGGGAATCACACTAGGAAAAAGAAACGAGTGATTAGTTATGCATTTCTGGTAATATATAAGAGATGCTCCGAATGAGTTCCAGGACGAATCCTGGAAATGTTTATTTCCAAAGTCATTTGGTATTTGAAGCCGGTGTAAATCATTCAGATACAGACAGGGCAGGGGATAGACATCTAGTCAGAGTTATGAAGGTAAGACGGATACAAGTCCCAACTTTTGGAGGATGGAGCAAATTGTGATGAATCACAGCTTTCAGAATAATATTACTTTTGAAATGAACTCTACAGAGTAATACATTCATATTTTGGAGTAGTATTTGCAGTCCAACTTGTAAAATGACATGAGCAATGCTTAAACAGGAGGCAGGTGATGTTTGTTGCAGGATCTCTTAATAGTGGAAGTGGAAAAGAATGATTAAAATCAGATGCCCCCGCCCCGCCCCGCCCCGCCCCGCCCCGCCCCGCCCCACACACACACACACACACACACACACACACACACACACACACACACACACACACAATTTGAAAGTATTACTGTTGCTGGGCACAAACATGTCGGTGTCTCATTACCTGAAATGTGATCTCACATCCTGTGGCCATTCACACAGTTGTGCCCCTAGCACGAGTTGAGGAAAGCCCCGACCACATTGCACTGATACTGCATGTAATCATGCATTATGTTGTGATGCTTTATGTCACACACAATCACGGGCATTACATGCAACACCGTGTCCTTAATTAGAGACACATTTTAATACAATAGTCTTGATACTAACTTGTAAACCTCGCGTCTTTGTTCATCTGAAAACAGATCACCTTAACAAATCTGTGTTTTCAAAATAAAATAGCTATTTTTTTAAAATATATTTTGACGTTATTGGTCAATTAGCAAAAATAAACGTTATTACGAATGTAAATCTGTGTAGAAACCCGTTCATGTGGACTCGGACCTGCACAGCACCTGCAGGACGCCTCCTCTGGCCACGCCCCTCACATGTTAAATGTCCGCCACCTGCTTCAGCTAACAACTTCACACCATCGAGAACGACCTCTCAGTGGTTAGTTACTCTGCCCCTGAACCCACGGACTCTCTGTGGAGACACACTGTTAACTTCACTCCCGTAATGTGTCTCCCCTCTGGGTAGTTAACGTGTAACGTTACATGGGGGACGTGGGTTTTATGCCGGGGGGAGGAGGGTGGAGGATGGAGGGGGCGGTAGGGGTGCTGAATAAAAACGTATGTAACCGCCACAGAATGTCCGTTAAACGCCCGTTGAAAAAGAACGAGCATCCGTTACTGGTGAGCTCGGTCCACCAACGGACACGTTAACGTTGAGCGGCGGCAGCGCAGCGCGAGCCGGTCGTGACAGCTACACCGATATCGCTACAACACGACCGCCATTTTGTACCTTTTGCATTTGACATCGCCATAACAACGGCCCCGCCGCTCGAGCGTGCGTCTGTGGCAGAAAACGACCGACGAGACTAACGTACCCACACGACGACACCGGGGACAGATAAACCTCGGCTGACACCCTGGGGGGCAGCTGCCTGTTATGGCTGCTGGAAACAACAACAACAAGGGGGAAGAAGAAGAAGAAGAAGGAGAAAAAAAAAAAAAAAAGCAATAGCACAATTCAGTTGAAATAAAATATGCCCCCGTGTGTGTGTAGAGCTTCACCTCTGTATCCACGTGTGTGTTTCCCCACCGGTTAAATGTCCTCTTTTATTTTTTATGGCGGATTCAGTTGTTGTTGTTGTTGATTCTCGTTGCTGGGTTCTTGTCGCCAGGGCTACCGTGGCTATGGCGCTTCGTCCTCACCAGGGCAACTGTTGCTACCCACCCGCTCCCTTCCCCCTTCGCCCCTCCTCCCCCCTCCGTCGCTCTGATTGGCTGAGCGCTGCCAAATTGTCTTAAAGTCAGAGGCGCAGCGCATTTCTACCAGAGCGCTGTGGAGAGAGAGTCGCGTCAACAGGAAGTTAAAAAAACGCTCGATAGTCACGTGATTCATGGAGACTTTAGATGGTTCCAGGAAGTACTTGGCGGGCAATTTGCTTGCGTGGATATTGGTAGAAATCGGTTCAAACAAAGAGACACAATTGCAATTTTTTCTGATAAATATAATTTATTAATAATAAAAATAAAAATAAATATTCATATTAATTTATTGTTATGTTATATGTTATATACAATATATAATATATAATAAATTAATATAATATAATATATATATATAATATATAATAATAAATTAATTGATATTCAATATTCATATAGAGCAAAGACATACATATTTCGATAAATACATTTTGTGTTTTTTAAAGTAAAATATGCTAATATGTGAGGACAAGTAAGTGTAACAGCTAGATTTTCCTTCCTTGTTGACATATTTGAGGAAACGGTCCTTTTTAGGCCACTAAATTATATAGTGAGATTTTTATGTGTAGTGGTGAGGTTTCAGATTGCAACACACATAGAATTTCAGAACAGAATTAGAAGTTATTTCTAATTTAGATAACTAAATATTGTTTCAGTGACAGTAATGTTTACAACAGCAAAGTCACTATACAAAGACATTAATAGCTCACTGGAAACATATCTAAAATGCAAATAAATATATAACATTCCTGAGTGAAGTTTATAAATGATAATAATCAATAATGAAGAACACAGACATCAGATAGTATCAGTCATTCCTCCTGTCGTCTGTCCTCCTGGCTGCTTTGTCTCAGCAAGCAGAGAAGTTTACAAGAACAAACTATAAGCAAAACAGACGTATACAGACAGACAGCTTTTGATTTAGCTTGTTTGTAAATAAAAATTCATTTGGCCAAGCTTTTGTGCTGCGCTTGTGTAAACATAGCGACCGTGGATGAGCGACGTCATGAGCAAATTGAATTAGGGGTTGCTTTCATTGACTTGTTCATGCATGTTGAACAGATGTATTGATAAAGTATTAGCTTTTTACTCATGAATGTTTTATTACAGTAACATACTCAGTTGTCATCAACTCTAATCTTCACTGCACCTGGTTCACTTCAGTGTCTCCACAAGTTCCTTGTGTTTGTACTTGTGTGTATATGTGTGTATGTAGTTGGAGGAGCTCAGCCAACACAGAGAGCTGAGGAGATGCTCGCCGTAGCGTGATAATAAATTAAATTAAATAAAATTAATTTTATATAGCCCAAAATCACAAATCACAAATTTACCTCAGAGGGCTTTAGGATCTGTACACATATGACATCCTCTGTCCCAGGACCGTCACATCGATAGAGGAAAAATTCCCCCCCCCCCCAAAAAAAAAACTTTAACAGGGAGAAATAAAGAAAGAAACCTTCGGGAGAGCAACAGAGGAGGATCCCTCTATCAGGATGGACAGAAGTACAATAGATGTCGTGTGTACAGAATGGACAACATA
This sequence comes from Ophiodon elongatus, assembly GCA_016806645.1. Taxonomy (NCBI): domain Eukaryota; kingdom Metazoa; phylum Chordata; class Actinopteri; order Perciformes; family Hexagrammidae; genus Ophiodon; species Ophiodon elongatus. The sequence continues at coordinate 4,393,313 of JACSYO010002129.1, forward strand.
ACAGAGTTACAACACATTCAATGCATACGACATAAATGATTCATATAATGAGAGCAGTAAGCAGAATAATCATAGGAATATTACGACTACTAATGGACCAGGGCAAACCTGGGCCAGCCCTAACTGTAAGCGTTATCGAAGAGGAAAGTCTTCAGCCTATTTTTAAATGTGGTGACTGCGTCTGCCTCTCAGACGGAATCTGGAAGCTGGTTCCACAGAAGAGGAGCTTGATAACTGAAGACTCCCTCTCCCTTCCTACTTTTTGAGACTTTAGGAACCACAAGTAAACATGCAATCAGTGAGCGCAGCTCACTAGTGGGGTAACAGGGTACTGTAAGCTCCTTAAGATATGACGGTGCCTCACCAATAAGGGCTTTGTAGGTGAGGAGAAGGATTTTAAATGTTATTCGTGCCGAGAAGCTAATACAGGAGTAATGTGATCTCTTTTCTTAGTTTTTGTTCGTACACGTGCTGCAGCATTCTGGATCAACTGGCGATATTTAAGAGACTTATTAGAGCAGCCTGATAATAAGAAATTGCAGTAATCTAGTCTAGAAGTAACAAATGCGTGAACACAAGACAGGAAGTGCCTGATTTTGTAATTAAGAACCATCTCCAGAATTAAACCAATACTGTCCCACTCTGACCTCGACCTCCCGCCTCCAACTGGTTCAGAACGCAGCAGCTCGGCTTCTTACTGGTTTTAACAGACGACATCACATGACTCCAGTCCTGGCCTCTCTCCACTGTTCGTTTTAGAATTGATTTTAAGATTTTACTGATCACTTTTAAAGCCCGACTGGGTCCTTTGGCCGTTTCAAAATCGAGGCTTAAATCTAAAGGTGGCCGTGCTTTTGCCATCAGGGCCCCTCAGCTGTGGAACGACCTGCCTGAGGAGATAAGGCTTGCAGAATCAGTGACTTCTTTTAAATCACTTCTTAAAACCCATTTTTATAGAATTGCTTTTTTACGTGATGTCGTCCTTTTATGTCCTTTTATGCAGTTATTTTTGTTTTGGCTTTGTCTATGCATTGCTTCGCTGAAGAATCACTTTGTAAACTCTGTTTTGAAAGGTGCTATATAAATAAAGTTATTATTATTATGATTATTAAAGTGGTTTTACGTATGTGACAAGCAATAAAGAGAGATTTGAATCGAGTCACAGTTTGGGTTAAACCAAGTCTTTGTCTTTTATGCTGAAGAGTTATTCTACAAATATGTTCAGCACACATTCACTTGACCTCAGTTGTATTATATCTCCAGCACTAATAAGCCAAGGCTTTTGCAATTTCTTTAATTCCCTGCTCTTGCCTGTCAACACTTTTGGATAGCATTATAGGATAAAATACTTCTGTTGTAATATCAGTTGGAATTCTTTTTATAGTTATGCAACACCCATACATCAGAACATATAAATGACAACACCTGCTGTCTACAGCTGTCTTAATTCAAAATGACCCCTTAAATCAAATTATACAGTATGGGCCATATAATATGCAGTTATTTACAGTGTGAATTGTTGATACGCCGCACATTTATTTAAATTTTTCATATTGCTGTCATGACCTCCACAGGTCACTTCTGTGACACATGTGTTAATGAATGTCAGGGTGGACACCCTCCTGAAAGGCCATTTTGTTTGCTTGTTATCGTCACATTAATTACAAATTCATCGTCCCCATTGTAGTTTCCTAAACGAGCGACCTTTGACTATGTGGATACACAGATAAAAATGTGTTTTATTTTTGTCTGACTCATAATAAGACTTCTATGTTATCTGCCTTTGGAAATGTCACTGGTCCCCAGTTCACCTTTTGGCAAAGAGATGACAGAATTGAGCAATTTTCAAGAGAAAAGGAAAATTATACATACTGAAGTTATGCAGGGTCTTGTGTGGATTAAAAATGGGAAAACAGATGTAAATAATTGTGATATCGGTCACAATGGCCAAAATATATCCTTGTTGAGGTGTCAGAAAATGTTAAATCTTATCAGGGAATTCATGGCGTATACATGCGTAATTAAGCCTGAATTATTGATTTCATGTATTCAGGTAATATCAGATCACCCTGCATTTCTTTTTTTATTTAATTAAAGGAATTACCTTTACAAAGCACCACTTATCTTGAGACTTAAGATGTTGGTCTATCTATGTGTTGAGTATACCTTTAGGTGTCAGCTGCTAACTTGAAGATTAATTTAGCAGAAATGTGATGAATATAATCGGGAAATTCTTTCTTGCTTTGATTTGACTGACTCGTTTATATATCCATGCCTCTCACACAACAATCAATAGTCTTTGTAGGGGACAGGAGGTCGCGATATCTAGTGATTTTGCAATTTATAGTGTCACATCAATATAACAAAGAAAATTGATATATCTGCAAATACCATGCCCTTTGAGAAACATATACAGAGACAGTTGTAATTGCTCAGTATAATTAAATTTTATGTAACAAAGTCTCGTATTATTTTTGCATTTGGTTTGACATTATTAATCTCAATATGCTCTCCATATTCACATCCACTACATGACCTACGGTTATGGGATTGTTTACATATTAAATGTAAGTGATGAGGTCATAATATTGAGGGACGTTAAAAGGGACAAAAGTGCTTCTCATGCTGAAACCCAATGAGATCATCTGACATATTCGTTTATTATGCCACCTTTGGTCCGCTTTTTGTCTCCATAAAGGTCTCCGACTCTATCTCTCTTTCAAATCTGTTCTTCTTCCGGAGACGGCCTGCGTGCGCAGTGTGCATGTCTCCCTTGCCGGGCTGCAAACCCCTTTATAAACCACACCTGGGTCAGCTAAAGTCACAGCTCTTGCAAACAGGGAGACAAAAAGCCAAGTGGTGCTCAAAGCGAATAATCATTTCAACCACTTCTGTTTTGCTTTCTTTCCTCGGGGCACGATGTGGAAAGCTGTGGTGCTGGCCGTGTGTCTGCTGGTTTCCGGGGTTCAGCCCTCGGACGACCCAACTTACGGGGTGAAATTATGTGGCCGAGAGTTTATCCGGGCAGTCATCTTCACCTGCGGAGGCTCACGATGGAAACGGTCACTCAGGAGCGCAGGTGAGAGGCTGAGGGCTGCTGCATCCTCACCAGATGTCTCATATCATCAGTTAGGGACTCAAGGGGACTGAAACATAGTCATTCATTGTATGACATCAACTTTTTTTGTCCAATTTCTGATTTTTTCTCTGGATCTTTATGAATTAATCATATGTCCATGATGAGGTTTCTGTCTTTACCTTCCTCTGCTCATTTGTGATCGTGTGCAATTTTGCAGAAAAGCATGTGGCTTTGTCTACATCAGTGGAGGGAAAAGACAAATCACATGTTATTTTAAGTGCAGACAGACAGAAAATACTACTGATTACACTGTTATTGAACAATCATCTTGTTAGTCAGTTGGCTTCGTCAGCATAGTGGACAATCTATACTGGAATCAGAGAGCTATAACTCTCATTTAGATTGTCATTAGATGTATAATGTTGAAGCCCCTTAATAAAAAACTCTTCTGAAATAAAAATGTTTTCTTTGGGCCTTTGACCCTGAAAAAAACATCTCCATCCTATTGGTCCTAAATACAGATAATGGACAGGGACTATTATTTAATGTGTGTGTGCAAGATAAAATGTATTCTCTCATTCTTCATTACCCATTTTATTGCTGCAGATGTTTCTGAGGACCCCTTCAGCTCCCGCCAGGAGGAGTCCATGGAGGGTTTGAGTCACAATCCTGCAGTGGAGAGTTTCCTCCAGAGGAACAGAGACCTAAGCTTCACAGGAAGAGATAATGAGGGAGTCTTTAGTAGGCCGGCCCGTTCTTTCATCAATGAGGAAATCCTGGAAGCCCTACGCAACGCTGACCGCAAGGGCCGGGACGTGGTGGTAGGCCTGTCCAATGCCTGCTGCAAGTGGGGCTGCAGCAAGACCGAGATCAGCTCCCTCTGCTGAGAGTCAGCCTACGACCACCTCAGTGAACACAGCGGTAGACGTATACAGAAGTACACAAACAGACACACACATATACACACACTCTCTAGTGTCTTCAGTTAAACTGTTATAGTAACTGTTTGAATTGTTTTGTTTTGTTTTTAGTATCTATGAAATGTATGGAAAGGGCTGCCATGTGTTCAAATTATTTATATATATATACATATATATATATATACATATATATATATATTTCTGTTTATGCCTTCTAGGCTTTGTATTAAACAGCCTTCATTTTCCAGTCTTGAACCAAGCTGTTTTATCTTTCCCAACCACTATCACACACATTGCAATTAACTTTTTCTCAGCTGTGTCTGAGAGTCCAAGAGAAAGAAATGTAATTTTGTTGTCATTTGACAAAAACTGCAAAACAAGTCATTAATGTGTAATCTTGTTTGTCAATTAGAAGTAGATTGTTGGTATTTTGCATTTGTTTCATATCACACAGAGTGCTAATTAGATTAAAGGTTCAGATCCATAATAAAAAAATGTGTTAAATATCATTGCCTTTCAAAGTAATATTTAAATTGTGTCTTTCTTCAAGAGCCAAGACTTAAAATAGTCTCATTTCACATAAAATATCCTGTAATGGCATATTTTGCATTTGATGCATCCACATACTTCCTCAAAAAACATTCTTTGAGACAGTGACATTTTCGGCGATGAAAGAAGTATCAGATCCAGATCCTTTATTTAAGTAAAAGTACAGTTACATATTATAAAATAAAAAGCCCTACATTTAAAACTGAGTAGAGACGAATTATTATCAGTAACATGAGCTTAAAATATAAAAAGTAAAAGTATCGGCATTAAAATGACCCATACATTATTATGTTATTACACTGATTCATACTGACTGAATTATTAAGCAGTATCTTAATGTCGTAGTTGTTGGAGGAGACGAAATCGGAAGGTTTGTGAAGCGGTTAATGTTGCAGGAAAGAACAAAAAAGTTCAACTATTGGTTTACCTTCAACAATGTATGGTACTTCATACGTTTATATCTTTTTAATGTAAAATCTTAATGTGAAAAGTATACCGCTGTCTGCCGGGGAACAGAAATTATTATTATTATACTTATATATATTATTATAGAGAATATTTTCCTCTGAATTCCACTGGACTAGAAGTATAAAGTAGTACAAAAGGGAGTACTCAAGTCACCACTTGGTCTATCATACAAGGTTTTTATCACGAAGATGACGTGCCTTTGTTTCTATGTGAAGCTACTTGGACTAGTGGTGTTATGTTGTTGGACCTGCATCAAACATACAGTAGGAAGGAGACTGACTGGAGTTCATAGACTGCATGCATGAAGGTTGAGCTCAGGAGTGTGCGTGCGGTTTTGCGCACGCACGTAGCCCCCGTCACTGGTAATTCCAGAAACAGGCGGGGCTACTCGATAAAAGCTAAACTGACTTCATAACAAACGTGTTTAAGCTCCTCGTAGACCCGGCTTCATTCCGCAGGAGGATGAGCGACAGACTGCGTGTCTCACGGTGAGGTAAATAATGAAGCGGCCGATGAGGATAGTTTGCTCATATAGAAGAAGAACGCAGCTTTCTGTTACAGATCAATATTCAGAGACCAACTTATTCTGCTACTTTATTTCTCTCGGAGTATTTGCACTGTTGCCGCTGTGCTTCAATGTAACTTACTCGTTATATCACTACTAATATCTGTATTAGATCATTTACATTTGAGTACATCTAACAGGAATGTGTGCGTGTGTGTGTGTGTGCGTGTGTGCGTGTGCGTGTGCGTGTGTGTGCGTGTGTGTGTGTGTGTGTGTGTGTGCGTGTGTGTGTGTGTGCGTGCGTGTGTGTGTGTGTGCGTGTGTGTGTGTGTGTGTGTGTGTGTGTGTGTGTGTGTGGGTGTGTGTGTCGGCACGTGACATTAGGGCTGGTAACGTCCAACTGCTGTTTCGATGTAGGTGTTGGGGATAACTAACTGACTACATCTACAGTGTGAAAAACACCAACAAAGTGCTTGGATGTGAGGAATGGAGAGTTGCAGGCTATAGTTTCCGTGGTTTATCCTTTGTCTGTGTGTACATACAGTATGTGTGTGTTTGTGTTTGTCCCCTCAGGCACTAGAGGCCTGGGTCCAAATGTAATGGCCACACTTCGGTCAAGGTGGCTTGTGTCCTTCTTGCTGGTCATGATGCCAAACTGTTTTGCCTCAGGTAAGCTTGTGCACATGTTACTTAAATACGATATGAGTTCAATTCCTCCTATCCTCAGGCTTTTGTATACTTTTACTCCCCTGTATTCTGAGGAAAATATTGACATTTTATTGTACATACAAAATATATGATCAGCTTGTAAGAAATGAAAAAAAGAAACTACCCAAGGGGGTAGGTAAAACATGTACAAAGCTCAATTTCAACCAGCTATAACGTTGAAATGTTAATTCAATATCATGGACTTTATGCAAGCTTTGGTATTCAAGTAAAAAGTCGAGAAGACACTTTGTCTCCCACTTCAAAACGTATCTCCAACAAATTATACAGTAGATGTTTGATGCCCTTTGTTTTATGTGCAAGCTGAGCATGTTTGTATTAAGGGCTCTACGCAGATCAGATACCAATACGTTTTTCTGATTTGCATACTGACCCTTTAAGATGTTGTATTACTGCAGTAGTGTCTGTCTTGAAGAGGAAGTGGTGACACGAGAAGGGTGCATTTGGACCCCGCCTGATCAAAGAGCTCATTTCCTGGAAACATTAAAAGCAGGGCGCTTCCTTGCAACATGCTGTGTGCAGGCATTGAATTGATCACCGCTAAAAGTGTACCGTTTTTTGAGAAATGGGTAGAGGTGACAGTCTAGTGGTGAACAGCAAAGAGAAAAGGTGTGAGTGTTTGCAGCTGTGGGCGGATTCACAAATGTATGAAAATGACTCTTTCTGTTGTTTTTCTTCAGTCTTCTCTCAGATATTCTCTGCATTTCTATTATCACATTTAAATCTATATGACTGAAACACTCATAAGCATTCATAAGAACTTGCTTTTAATTTGCATAAGTCAAACTGTTCAAACTGACAGTGAATCAATACTGGATGTTCTGACTAGGATGAACTGTGGGAAAGATTTTACAGATTTTGAGCAGAAAAGAGTAATGTGTATTTAGATGTGTTCAGGCTACTTGTGTTCATCTGTTTCTATTTTAGCTGTATATTTCTTTCTGAATTATTTTTTGTGACTCACAATTTCCTGGAAGTTTGTCACGGTGGGTCGGTACCTTTGCCTGTTGTGAATCATAGAGTTAGCATTTTGGATATTAGGCTGCGACACTGACTCTTCATACTATACTATACTACTGTCAAGTGGTGTAAAAAAAAAAATCCAAACCCAAGCTGATCTCAGACTTTCTCTGACACTGTGTTATTTTAAATCCAAACTAAAGACCTTACTTTTTACCCGTGCATTTTCTTAAATCAACACACCGTATTTTTTACAGTACCCTTGTTTGTTTGTAGGTATAAGTACATTACATAAGTACATCACGAGATTACCCAATACCAGGGACAATGGGAAACATAGAGTGGATCGCAGTGTATTACGGAGCTTGCAGAGACTTCCATTCCCAGCTCTGTCTCCTACCACCATGGAGCTGCTAAACTCACAATCCCTCACTAATAAATCGCTCCTCATATACGACCATATTCTGGACCAAGGGCTTGACTTCATGTGCCTAACAGAAACCTGGCATAAACCAGGGGACTACTCCGTGCTTAATGAAGCATGCCCCCCTGGCTATAACTACATGGAGAAAGCCCGCAGCTCTGGTCGTGGTGGTGGACTAGCCATCATGCACCGGGCTGAACTAAATCTATCTCCTCTGCCAATGCCTGATCTTTCCTCTATGGAATGCCTGGCCTTCAAATGCAAATCTCCATACTCCATGACAGTGCTTCTCATATACCGTCCTCCAAAACCAAACTCATCTTTTATACCTGAGATAAGTGATCTCCTCACCTCACTCTGCACTATGTCAACTAACATTGTCATTGTTGGTGATTTAAATATCCATGTGGACAACCCCTCCTGTCAGTTTGCAGCAGATTTCCTGAGTGTGCTTGAGTGTCTTGGCCTGCAGCAGCATGTTGAGGTTCCTACTCACACCAAGGGGCACACTCTGGATCTGGTTATCACTGACTCTGCTGCCATCAGTAACCTACAGGTTTATGATCTTGGTGTGTCCGACCACAAGGTGGTCTCAATGGCCTTGACTTTTATGCTGCCTACTATTAGACCTAAGTGTCAAATGTCTTTCCGGAACTGGAAAAGCATTGACTCAGCCACTATGACCATGGATCTCCAGCTCATCACCTGCCCAGCCTCTGCATCAATGGATGAATTAGTGGAACTGTATAATACATCCCTGAGCAGTGTTTTTGATCTCCATGCCCCTGTCAAGTCACGTGAGGTAAATTTCTCACGCTCCGCTCCCTGGTTCACAGATGAGCTGCGGAAAATAAAAACAGCTGGGCGTGTCCTGGAACGACGCTGCAGACACTTTGGGCTCACTGTCCATAAACTGGCTTTCCGTGAGCATCAAAGGGCCTACTCCAACTCCCTTAAAGATGCTCGCTCACTGTTCTATTCCAGCTTAATCAATAAAAACCCAGGCAACTCTAAACAGCTTTTTTCGACCATAAACCATCTCCTGAAGCCACAACCATCCTCTTCAACTGAGGCTACAGAGGAGCAATGCAACAGCTTCATTGACTTCTTCAGATCCAAAGTCAACAACATTTGCTCTCTGATGTCCAGCTTACCATCTCTGCTTCCCTCTGATACCAACACCTTATCTGCGAGTGTGCTGTCTCCTCTACATCTCGCTGAGGTTCAGGAGAGCCATGTTGAGGAAATCCTCAGAAAAATGAAATCCCGTACCTGTACCCTGGACCCCATTCCCACTGCTCTGCTCAAATCACATATCCCCACTCTGAGTCCTTTCATCACCAAAGTTGTTAACTTTTCCCTTCAGTCGGGCTGTGTACCAGCTGCTCTCAAGGTTGCTGTCATCCGCCCCCTTCTCAAGAAGCCCACCCTGGACCCGGAGGTTTTAGCCAACTACAGGCCTATCTCCAACCTCCAACACACAGCTCTACATAAAACCTGCCCCAAGCCCCTCTGCAGCCATGTCATGTCTCACCGCCTGTCTTGGGGAGATAAAGCTGTGGATGAGCAACAACTTTCTCCAGTTAAACAGAAACAAAACCCTCACCTGACCTTTAATGACCACATAAAATACCTACGCAAAACCTCCTTTTAAAATATACTACATCATCTTAAAAACATCTCCAAACTCCGCCCCACTTTAACCCTGCCAGATGCAGAGAAGCTCGTCCACGCCTTTATCTCCTCAAGACTGGACTACTGTAATTCACTTTTCACCGGGGTCACTGCCAAGAACATCAAAAAACTACAATAAATTCAAAACAGCGCTGCCAGGATCCTGATGAGAGTCCGTAAATATGAGCACATAACACCCATTCTACACTCACTTCACTGGCTCCCTGTCTCATTCCGGATTGACTACAAAGTACTACTACTCACCCATAAATGCATAAACGGACATCCCTACCTACAAGAACTCATCACTCCCCAAACCTCCACCCGCACCCTCAGATCTACAAACAGATCGCTCCTTCGGGTCCCCAACACCAAGCTCCACACCATGGGGGACCGGGCCTTTTGCTCGGCAGCAACGCGGCTTTGGAGCAGTCTCCGTGATGACATAAGGGCAACACAGACACTGGACTCTTTTAAGACTGGCCTAAAAACCTTTTTATTCATGAAGGCGTTTTTTACTCTGTGTTAAATCTGTCAGCTATTTCTTTCTTTATTATAGTCTGTTTTAACTATGTTTTTAACTACAGTCTGTTTTAACTATGTTTTTAACTATAGTCTGTTTTAACTATGTTTTTAAATATAGTCTGTTTTTAACTATGTTTTTAACTATAGTCTGTTTTAACTATGTTTTTAAATATAGTCTGTTTTAACTATGTTTTAACTATGTACTATGTACTGGCTCTGTGCACTCTGAGATTCTTATGAATGAAGAGTGCGTTATAAATTAAATTTATTATTATTATTATTATTATTATTATTTATGTGCATGTGTGTATGTATGGATGTTTCTGTTTATTTGCATATATTTGCTGCTTTGTTTGTTGTTTTGTTTTTATGTAAAGCACTGTGATCTGATTTTGTATCATGGTGCAATACAAATATGTTTGAATTGAATATGATATTTCAGATGTCATGGTTGGAATACTACGTTGCCAGTTTATTCGGTTAAAACTAACGCAGCCTAATTCAATAGCTCTGCAAGAACTCCTACCTTCCTGATGTTCAGTTTTAGTTGAAACTGTTTTTTTTAAGTATTATTAAAACAGAATGACTTTCAATTTCATCCCTTGCCCTCTGTGTTTCTCCAGCTCCTCCTGATTCTCCATCTCTTCCTGAGTGCCATATTCCATGTGGTGGGATCAACGATTGTGCAGATATACACTGTACTTGGGATCCAAAGCCGGACTCTGAGAACGCCACGTACTACAGCCTGCACTGGGAGCCAGTAAATAGGGAGTAAGCACAACCCAAAATGTTCCTTCATCGTCATCTGACAATTTCAAAGGTTAATAATCTGATAACTTTGGGAGAAGCCATCGTAATTTGTTTCACTCCTCTTGTCTTGTCTTCCAGGGAGGGGAATTGGCTCAATGGGACTAGTTCGAGTAGGATTATCCATCGGCATCTCTTCAGCAGTGGGGAGCTTCGTGTTTGGGTCCAGGCTAAGAACCAGCATGGTTCTGCCAAATCCCAGGATGCTTTGATCCATACAGCTGATATTAGTGAGTTAGTCCTGCACATTCTCGTTCATGAATACAGACGTCACCACTAACGACAATAACAACAGTAATGATAGAATTAGTAGCACTTGATGCCAACCAAAATCACTATAAACCAAAAGTTTGATAATGACTTTTGAGACTCTTGTAATTTATCTTCAAATTATTGATTTTGATTTTGGTGATATTTCATTTTTGATTGCTTTTGTGTATCTGTTTCTGTTTCTAGTCAAGCTGCCCCATCCTAAAGTCTCATCAGTTCGCCATCAGGAGTCTTTAGAGATTTCCTGGAATTCCTTCTGTGATAAGCAGCAGCTCTCTTTGGGACATTGTGATGTCCAATATCGGATTCAGGGAGACCAAGTCTGGTTTGAGGTGTCTGATTTAGGTTTTGTCTTCCACTATTTTCCTTTTCTTCCCCATCTCATGGTCCACACTGTGTAATGGAGTATGTTGACATTGAGAAGAAAGTCCAAAATCAATTATGGTCCTGAAAAAAACTCCTCAAAGATAATCCCCCATTCTACACAGGACATGGATTTACTCCATAGCAGCTTTACAGTCGAAAGTCCCCAGCCCGGGACAGTCTATGACTTTCAAGTTCGCTGTTCCTGTGACCCGGGCTTGAGGAGTGAGTGGAGTCCAACCCTCACGATAAGAAGCACAGAGACGAGTGAGTCCTCATTTGTGATGTGGTCTCCAAGTTCAGCATCGGCAAAGAACTTGGAGAAGGTTGCAAAATGGCGCTAGTTTCTGCTGTTTGTTTTGTGCCATTTTTAACTGTTCAGTTAAAAAGCATTTAAGGAATAGTTTGACATTTTGGGAAATACGCTCACTTGCTTTCTTGCTGAGGGTTAGATGAGAAGATGGTCACCATTCTTAGAGGAGCAGATAGGTGGATTTAGTTATTTTTGGACAGAGCTAGCTGTTTTCCCCGTTTCCATTAGGTGCTAAGCTAACCTGCCACTAGCTTTATCGTATAGATATTTACCGTTTCAATATGAACAGTATGGTGACAGCAATTATGTAAAGATGAAACAAAAGGAAATAATCCAGTTTACCCCAACAGTATGGTCTCCCTCATTAAATATATAACCATTTATCTGCTGAAATTATGAACCACAAACCTGCACTGGGTCTAATTTGCCAATTAACTCTCTGTTTTTCTCTCCTTCTTGCTAATTTGTTCCACCCTTGTTTAGGCCCAGATGGAGAGCTGGACGTATGGAGGGATTGTGGGATATCCCAGAAAAGCTCTGACTGTGTTGTGACCTGGAAGGTAGGTCCACACATTACCCACAAACATTATTCTCCAACTGATATGATGAACCAGAGTCTCACTCTATTCAGACACGCTACTCGCTAACCTCTTCCTCCTCTTCCTCCTCTTCATCCCATCCAGAAGCTTCCTATATCTCAGGCTCACGGTCTCATTCTGGGATATGAAGTCAAACTGTCTTACAATAACAAAGCCGCGGTGTTGGTGAATGTGTCCCTAGCTGAGCCAGAGGGCTGGTTGGCCTGTGAAGAGACGCAATGCCACTTAACTTCCCCTCTGAAGGACGCGTCATCAGTCAGCGTGGCTGCCTACAACAGTCGTGGGGTCACAGCGCCTTCTTATCTCGCTATGCCAATACCAGGTATCAATTGTCATGGAGTAAAAAGTACAAGTAGTAAATATAGAAAGCTTTGGTCAGAGGCCGTATTCACGAAAACACCTTGAGGCGTAAAGTAGCTCCTAACTGGCTGGATATGTTTTTGGTCTGAGAGTTATTCAGAAAGCCTTTCAGAGCCACAAGAAAGAACTTAGAGGTAGTCGAGAGTACACCTAAGTCACTGAGACCTGCTCACATTCAGTCAAACGCTGCAGGTAATCTGCCTCATCACCTCAGCGGTTTGGAAAAACACAACAATAATTAACCTTTTTTTAAAAGCAAGTTAATAAGGACCAAATCAGCTCACCAACAATTTAAATATCTCAGCAGATAATTATTCCTCAAACCAAAAATTGTCTCTTTAGACCATTAAATGTAAATTAAATAATCAGCAAATGGACTAAATGAATAAAGCTGATTTTATGGCCATTAATATGCTAAATGTAGAATTTCCCCATCAAATGATTGATTATGAAGTTATAGTTAAAATGATGGTCCCTATTTCAAAGTGACTGCTCTACAAGAATTATATATATTTATGATCTAATTCCCCAGTTCCTCCACTTGTATTTCTTTTATTCTTGCGGCGTATGAGAACTAAGAAAACATTTGTCTCTTGCTCAGATCAAGAAAAAAACCAGCAAGCTATTCAACTCGTGATGAATGAAGAGAAGCTCACCGTGTCCTGGGATCTGCCCTCTCAGCTCTCGGACAAACTGAAGGAATATGTAGTGCAATACAAACAAGCAGGAAGTCCTCCAGGCCAAGGATTTGATTGGATCAAAGTGAAAAAAAGCCCAACAATCTTTAAAGGTCCGTTTGAACGCTGTTTAAATATTTCTCTGATTGAGTAGGCCCAGAAAGTGATGGAGAACATTCATTCAAAGAAACCATCACTCGTTGATAATCTGTTATCGTATATTTTGAACTTCAAGAGTGAATCTTCACAAGGACTCACTGAAAATGTTCCTTACTTTAAAGGTTGGACGTGTGCTGACTGTTTTCAAAGTGGCTGTTTAATCTGGTGTGTGTCTCCACCTACAGGTCGATATAAAAAATACACACCCTACCAAGTGTCACTGTTTACTGTCTCAAACAGCAGTGAAGTCCATCACCTTTCATCGGCCATTGGATATTCACTTCAAGGAAGTAAGTGTTAATGCGTTGTTTTTGAGCTATCTTTTAAAAATGTTTTTTTTTTTTTTTTTTTTTTACTTCCACTGGCAAACGTCTCCTCATATTAAATGGAATAAACTTGTAATCATCATGTACGTTTCTCTATCACTTTTCAGCCTCCTCCAAAGTGCCGTCATTTAAGGTGTTTACCATCGGGGCCACTCATGTGACCCTGTTTTGGAAGACTATTCCCCTCTCCGAGCAGAATGGGGCGATCCTGTACTACCAAATATTAGTAGAGAGCGGAGCCAGCAGACAAAGCGGTACACAGCAACAATACATAGCACAGTTGTCGTAATTAGTTTGGGAAACATGAGAAAGCCAAGTGATTTTTGCAAATAACTGTACGATGGATTGCCATCAAATTTGGTATGCACATGCGTGTTCCCCTCAGGGTGACCGCTACTAACTTTGGTAATGACTTTTCATCTAGCACCATCAGCAGGTCGGATTGGGATTTTGACAACATACCCGCCAAACTAATGACATTCCCATCCGCCTCAGCTGTGCTTTGTTTGTAGTAGTGATGATGAGAAAATGTCAGCATGCAAAACTAAAATGGTGAAAATGTTAAACATGATATCTGCTAAACATCAGCATGTTAGGCTTGTTATTGTTTTTTTCAAACAGTATGTTTGTTATCTTTGAACATCATAGTTATAAGACAAGACATACTTTCAGAAAATTTCTAAATTAAATAAAAAATATATTTAAAAAAATAAAAGAGAAAAGCGGCCCATAGATGATCAGCGACAACAAAGCTTTGTGCTGTCTATTAATTATTTATTTACATCCTATAAAATGTTGACATTAGCCCTCCTGGGCCTAAGTGCAGCCTCACAGAGGAGCTAGCATGACTGAGTTTTTTTTAAATAGCTTACATATTTTGTTGCTAAATCAAAATGCATGTGTAAAATAATGATAAATATATATATAAACAAATAAAGAAAAGTAGTAACAGGCAAACTAAAGTAACAGAACACTTAATCTGGTTTGTCTCTGTCAGCTGTTCTCTGGTTACTTAACCTCTCTCCACACTGTTGGTCTCTCCTAGTCTACAATGTGAGTGTAACACCAGAGCAGGAAGATAAGACCTTAGAGCTGCTGCATCTCAGTCCGGGACAAGAGTATGAGGTGCGGATAAGAGCTGTGACTGAAGCCGGGCCCGGAGAAAATGAAACGGCAAAGTTCAAAATGAAGTCCCATGAACATTTTTGTATGACATCACATCTTCATTGTTTCCTTGCTGAACGTGATGAGTTGCAATTTGATATTTCTTACAATATGTGGATTAATCCTACGACTCGCCTCATAAGTTTATTTCTCTCTGTTTCAGGGCACGTAATAATAGTTGTGCTTGGAATCATTTCGTTGGCCGTGATATGCGTTTGTTTTGTTTCCTACAGGTGAGATAATCATTTTAAACAAGTTATCTTATAGTTCTGAAGCTCTCTTCCCCTATCACTAAGTGCTGTATAGCTTTGCCACATCTTGTTTGTTTTCCTTTTTGTTGGTAAATACTTTGACTATTGCACAAAAAAATGCTGCTATCCATTCTTAACTAATCTAATAACACTTGAAATACTTTAAAAAGCAAAACATTATATTTTTCAGTGGTGGGGTGCTAAAACTGTGCACATTATACGGATAAAAAGGATATTTAGTTAAAATTCTCTCCATGTTTGTTGTCTCATAACATGCTGATGTGAACATTGAAGCTAATAATACATTAATGTACACATTTTCTTTTTCTTTTAATTGAGGTTTGTCTTAAGCCTGTTTGTTTTTAACTCATATGTGTCTTCCAGTGCTTGTCAAGGAGAAAACAACGAATGTCCACTGGTGCCTCCGTGTTTCTCTTACAAAGTGCCGGATGCCCGCAACAGCCACATTTTCCGACACATGAAGCTCCAGGTGAGTGACGAGACTTAAATAACAGCACCTCTTGGTCTTCTGCGAGTCTTAGTCAAATCTCGGAACAGGATTTACGCTGATTGTTGATGCCATTATTTAACTATTCAGCTGGTAACTGCTTATTCCGTTTATTCACGCTCACTAACAGCAGTCAAGTTTTAGTTTGTTGCTGTGCTTTTCAAAAACGACAAAATAAATCCTGGTTCTGTGTGTGATCTCTCTGTAGATTAATGACTCCTTGGCTCGGATCTGCATTCCCGCCTATGAGCCGAATCCCGAGATCTCTCTGTTGGAGGTTGTGAAAAAGCAGCTGTTGGAGGAAACATCCGACCCTAACGTGTTAACTAGGCTAGCGGGCGGAGACGGGGGCTCACAGGTGGAGTGCCGAGATGATCAGAGGGAGGAAGCTGCCGCAGAAGAAAGTCATAGGACCGACCACAGAAACGTAAGAGAGCCCTACAGCAAAATGGTTGACTCCGATGAGGAGAGGGACAGGGAGGAGGAGAACCGGGGAGATTGTTCGAGCTTATCAGAGGAAGCACAGTCAGTGTCGGGTTACGAAAAGCACTTCATGCCCACTGCTTTGGAAGTACTGGGAGTTTGATGTTTCTCTACGTCGGCTCACGGACATTCATCTCAGACATGTGTTTTTTTTTTTAATTTTCTTTTAAATGTGAAGAAAATGTTCAATGTGGAAATGTTATGACTGGTCAGGCTGCTATTGCCTCTCTGCAGGACCCAGGAGGGTGACTCAGGTCATTGGAGAGATGTATCTACTAAAGCTGATGATGTATTTCAGTTGGCTTCATTCCAGATTAGTGTTTTTTTTTTACTGCATCGTGTTCCCGATGTTTTTTTCTTACTTTTTTTTATTTCAGTGATTACCAATGTAAAAATGGCAACATTGTCAATATTGTCGCACCTTCAACTATATATTTTGATAAGTAAATGTACATTTGTGCATCTGTCATGCAAAATAAACTGTTTTGATAAGAGTCTGACTGCAGAGTTTCTTACTTTATCTGATTTAGTAGACTTTAGTGACAACACAGCCATGCTGGTGAAATATGGTACAGTATGTCATTCCACAGCCATAAACATGTTAGAGTATTACATCTAATAATAAAACACATGAAGCCACAAAACACCATACACATGACCTTCTCTAACATATTGCATATCCAGAGTTGTTTTCCCCATTCATCCAAAGATGCACTTTGTGGTTTCCTCTGTAGATCAGCCATGGCTAAATATTTTGTAAACGAGCTCAGTAATAGTGTTTGATTTCAATTCAAACCAGATTTATTTTTAGTTTAGAGGACATGAATTAAACTGAGTTTCAAATGTATTGTCATTACATCTAACCAAGATATTCAACATTGACACTGTTTTAGTTTATTTTGTAAAAAGAAAAAGAAAAATTCGGCAAATCTTATGTAAAAAGGTAATAATGGTTTACATTTTATACTACTTAGTCATTTGCCTTCGTCCTTTCAAGTGTTTATTGTAAAAAGAAATGTTACACAAATATTTAATTACTTAAAAGATTAACAATGTTGAAGCTGCATTAATAAAATGTAGTATACATTTAATTTCAACAAGTATATTATTAATTTGTTGAGTTGCAACCGATCACTAATATAATTAAAAACAAACCACACCCACATCCTGTAGATACTTAAACTAATTATAAGTATATAAATTCACTGTAACATAATTTAATCCGTACCATATGTATTTGGTTGTATGTGTGTTACGATCTGTGCTTAATAATTAACCATTATTTCAAAAATGCGAGAAAAAAAAAGCAAACGGGATGTTATCATCTCGCGTGATTAGCGAAATGTGTGCTAGACGGAAGCCGCCATAGGTCAATTCCAATCGGCGCGGTGCTCATTTGAACAAGAGGAAGCGCTACGAAGCAACGGGTGGAGAGCGGCCCAGCACGACAACGCAACTTTCAAGTCAATATTGTACGTATAGTTTATTTTTTACACACGCTTGTACTTCGACAATATGATTTAAACACATTGTCCGTCGATCAGAGCGACTTCAGCGGGTGAGAGTTGTTCCGATTAAGCGAACATCAGCCAAAGTGTCCGTTATGTAGAGTTAGCTTAGCCACGTTAGCATCGACAGGCAGAAACCGCTCCAACGGCTTAGCGGCTAACGCCAGTTGGCGAAACGTGTTCACTGAGTTTGAACCGATTTCTGACCGTTAACGACGCGTTAACTGCGCTACCTCGCGTTGCCTATCCGGTATTATCTCATCCCAGAGTGGTGAGTTGGTGCTGGGCCGCGGTTTTGGTAGCAGATGGCGGTATTTGTCTCTTTTCGTGCCGGGCACATTGTGGCCGTGCTGCGCCTGTAGCCGCCGTGTCGACCAGGCCCGAGCAAGAAGGGCAACTTTAACAGCGCCGGGACGCGTCCGTTTAAAGGCGATCTCGAATGATGAGCAACCACCCGATGAGGTGGATCGACCACCGACGTTATAATGACCGTAAACTACCTCGGCTGGTCGGATGTGGTCGGTGTAACTGAACCACACAGGCCGCTGGACGCGAGCGAGGAGCCGGACATGGCGGCCCTCTTACATCGGCAACTTAATCCGTGACAACTTTTTCTCAGTCTCTAACCCAACCGTGGCGAGCATGAGCCTTCAGGTAGCTCGAGAGGCTTCGGGCCCACGTGTCGTGTTGGGGGTAATTTCAACGTGGAAATATTTGGGCACAAAGTGTCGGTAAAACTTGGACCGGGTGGAGTGGGGGTTGGGGGGGGTCGGATTAACGTGGAGCGGCTAAACCGGGTCACGGAGATTTTAACGGGTCATGTTCTCTAGTGTCCTCGTTTTTTGTTGTTCCACAAGCCGATTAACAATTATAATTTTTTTAGGCGTTGGCTTGCTGACACTCCGGTGCTCGGGCCTTTATCTTATCGCCGAAATTACCCCTCAACGTTACCTAACTCCTGCGGGCCCCTGGCGGCCTTGGCCCCGCACCATGTGCACCTTCATCTGCCGACATGTACCCTGAGGGTTATTTCCTTTTCTCCTAAAACCATTTAGTTAATTGGTTGATTAAGTCAAAGTAACTCTGCCGTGGTTTAACATTTCAGATTATTAAACAAGGGTTGTTTTATTGAATTACATATATTTGGTTGAAAAAAGGCTCCACATCAATTGATACTGTGTACACACAGTGGTTACTGTGTATTATAACATTCTGTAATACAATGTACGGTTAAATTGGGTATAAAGTCTGGGGGTAGAGAAGTTCTGCAGATGGTTTTTTAAACTGTATTTGCGTTAGGAATTTGTTGCCGCGTCAGCAGACTTAACTGCATCGAAAGGAGCTTAATGCAAAGCTCTGTACATTGTTTCCTTTTATATTGCTTTCCTAAAAATAGTTATGCATGTGGACTTTGGAGATGATTAATCAAAAACATCTGACTTCCATTGATTTGTATTCATACTGTCTGATCCTGAAACCCCTCGCTTTCTTATTCCGCCGTAGTCCACTTGGTAATCTGTGTACATTATGGGAGTACACTGAAAAACGTGTGTATAACTACGTTAATGTGTGGTTTAAATTTTGTATATTTTTCTTTTTCAGGATGGAGTGGCAGCCAGATGAGCAGGGACTTCAGCAGGTCCTCCAACTGCTCAAAGACTCGCAGTCGCCCAACACAGTCACGCAGAGAGCAGTCCAACAAGTATCCTACTACAGTGCAGTCTGAGGGTGTTCATTGTGGAGCTAGTGGTCATTTATTATTTGACTAAATGTGATGCATGATTTTAACGCCAGTGCAAAGGGATTTTAATCTGTACCACGCTAATTTATTGCTACTTCTGACATGTTATCAGGTTGGAATGCTATCCACATTTTGAAGATTTTTACTCTAGTAGTGCAGTGTGTGGGGGGAGGGGGCAGTTGTTCATGTAGCAATCACCGATATCCGACACTTGCGTCAGCTGCAAAGCCTGGGAAGTCTTTTTTAAATCTTACCAAGTGTTCAATTGCAGAGAGAAACACTTCATGGAAGACTTTTAAATTTTGTTGATGTAAATTCTATTTGGGTGAGCCCACCATAAATATTGGATATGTTTAATACACTGGTGATTCCATGTAGCGTTCTATGATAATTGTAAATGTATATAAATGACAAATGCATTACTTAGCAGAGAGTTCTAAGGTTAATTGCTTAATTTGGAAGCTCAAAGAGAAATGGTCCTTAACTGCCATGCTAGAAACTTGAACAACTCAACCAATTCCCCGACTTCAACAACTATCTCATCTTTGTTCTCACACGACTCAAAACTGAAGGTGAGTGGCCAGATGTGTTTTTCCTCTTTCAGCCATTTATAACAGACCCAGCTCACTGAGCCACAATGAATAAAGTCCCTCCTCTACCCCACTGAATGACCTGTATGTCACACGTTGTCATTGGGGAGTCACTGAGAGAAAACGCTGGGTGTGAAGGACCAGCTGGCTTAGTTTATTTAGATTAACGCATGCTTTTGGTGAAGATTTGGGCAGAGTTAAACATTATGTACTTTACACTTTAACTTTATAAACAATATAATGAAAATTGCACAGGCCAGAAAATATGTTGCATGCTTGTATTCGGGTGAAGTTAGAAAGTGATGAGTTTACACTTAGTAGAACTGGTACCTGGACAGGTAGAGGTGGGATTGTTGCATTTATGCTGATAATCAGGATACATTAAAAAAAAAAAAACTGTAAAATCAGGTATATATCATAACAACCTAGGGCTGGGCGGTATGGCCAAAAATTCATATCATGGTATTTTGTAAGATTCTGGCGGTTTCACGGTATAGCACAGTATTTTTAAACGCATTCATTCATTGACGCCGAAAAGGACCGCCGGCCAACTGAACAGTTGTTCGCCGCTCGCGTGGCTCTTCCGTTCTGTCGCTTCCTGTTTTTTCCACCTACAGTCCCCTGGGTCCTGAGTCTGTACCCAGCATGCAGTTCAGCGATGTAATTTTATAAATGTACACTTATTAGTGTTACAAATTGTTTGTCACAAACTGTTGTGTCGTGGTGTTTTTCCTGTTAAAGAGCGTTAGTTGTGGGTTATTAATTGTTATAAAGTTATAACCATGACTCCATCTCAATACCCGTAAGACAAGTGGCTCCACCCGCTGCGCCCTCACAATATATTTTGCTGCCTGCCGAAGAGCGACAACAGCTGTTACGGCTATGCACTGGTATGACGGTATATGAAAAATTCATACCGTATGGAAATTTGAAACAGTATACCGGTTGAACCGGTATACCGCACAGCCCTATAACAACCATGTTCCATGTTCCAAATACAGACATTATTTGTGGACTCTGTTTCTCTCTTAACTTAGTCGTGCCGTTCTTCTGTTCCCTTCCTCTCCTCAGACGAGCCGACTCGCTCTCTGAGCGGTCTGATACTGAAGAACAATGTTAAGGCCCACTACCAGAACTTCCCCCCAACTGTTGCTGAATTCATCAAGCAGGAATGCCTCAGCAACATCGGGGACCCCTCGCCGCTCATTCGTGCCACCATTGGTGAGTTTGTGCGCTTTTGTGGCCGTTGTATCGGAGATACACCGAGTCCTTTACAGCTTTCCCCCTGTCACGCCTCTGGAGGTGATGCATAAAACATTAAAACACCTGATTTGTCTGTGAGGGGTTTTTGTATTCATACTGTCTGATCCAGAGCTGCTGCGTAGGCAACCGCTCATGGTCCCGTTAATACCAGGTCACTATCTGACGTTTGGTTTCTCTCCCGCTCCTCTAGGCATCCTGATCACTACCATTTCCTCCAAGGGAGAGCTCCAAACATGGCCTGAGCTGCTGCCCCAGCTCTGCAACTTGCTCAACTCTGAGGACTACAACACCTGCGAGGTCTGCACTTACGCTGCTCTGCCCTGGTTTTTTAATGCTATAAAAAAGGCACTGTCACTTTCGAGGCGATTTTTAAAATTAAACCTTTGCTCAGGTTATATGTATTTATAGCTATACTAGGAATTACATGCAGCCACCAAACATAACAAGATAGATGTTTGATCTGCCCCACCCCAGCAGATGCAACAAAGCTAACGGGGGGGGTAGGGGTGGGAGGGGTTTGTTCATGCATCCTGTGCAGAGCCTTTTAAAGAAATGGCAGACATCCAAATACTTTCTATTTATTCATTAAAGTATTTACATGTAATGGCAGGAATTATTAGGAATCTAATTATCTCTCAAACATCACTTGG
The DNA here is from genome assembly GCA_016806645.1 of Ophiodon elongatus. Lineage (NCBI taxonomy): Eukaryota > Metazoa > Chordata > Actinopteri > Perciformes > Hexagrammidae > Ophiodon > Ophiodon elongatus. The sequence continues at coordinate 4,415,175 of JACSYO010002129.1, forward strand.
AGAATATATTTTTAACACAGACTTTTAAGTCCGTCTTGCCTCTGGAAATGATGAAAAACCCAGCTCATTGATTCACAATGATACTTAATGTTCCTATATTTTCTGATCCAGATTTGCCACGGCGTTTAAATTTGTCAGCTCACACTTCAGTCTTAAACGCATACTTTTCTCATAGTGGCGTATTTCTGACACATGAAAATAAGAAGAAAGATCTATTGACAAATGTTTTTTTTTTCATTCGTGGAAATAAAAATCATCTGAAATGCGAAGTCTGTTCAATGCACTCTACCTTTTGCCACAGTGTTATTTTCTGATGCAGTCTCACTCTCTCCTCTGTGTTCTTGTATGTTTGCTTTTGATTTGACAGCCTCTCTGTGTATGTCCGTGTCTCAGGGCTCATTTGGAGCACTGCAGAAGATCTGTGAGGATTCGTCGGAGCTGCTGGACAGCGACGCTCTGAACAGACCCCTCAACATTATGATCCCCAAATTCCTCCAGTTCTTCAAGCACTGCAGCCCCAAGATTAGGTACGGGAGAGGAAGAGACTCTTTCTGGTTGTTTGTCATTATCATCTGGGCGTGATGCATAAACAACATCTGACTGACCATGAAGGTGTTTCTATTCATACTGTCTGATCCAGATATTCTGACCGCCCTGTCACATTAACCCCTCACTGACGTTACGTTATTGGCTAATAGGATTAAACTAGAAATGTTCTCACTACGGTGCATTTCTTTCTTGGTGTCGCCAATCTGTCAAAAATAAAATGTTTTAGCGAAACAAGGTGGGGCAATGCCAGATGTTGCTATTGGTATAATTAAACATGCATTTTGGCACACCATCTGACTCCCCTATTAACGTGTTGTATTTGCTGCAGGTCCCATGCGATCGCCTGTGTGAACCAGTTCATCATTGGCAGAGCCCAGGCCCTAATGGACCACATTGACACCTTCATAGAGGTGAGCTGTTTGTTGTGTATAGTGAGGTGTTATTGTTTCAATAGAAGACCTCAGAAAGTTTGTCAATCTCATTTAAAAAAAGAAAATAATAATTGTTGTCCATCCATTTTCTTGTTCATCCCAATAGTTTTTTTTTAAATTTTTTATACTTAATTCTTGTTTCTCTCTGTCCATCGAGTCTTACATATTTTTCAAACATGATTTTGACGAGCAGCAGTCGTATTGACGGGACGAGTATCTTCAATATAGTCTTGCATCTGGAAATGATGACAAACCCAGCTCATTGATTTACAATGATACCTAATGTTCCTATATTTTCTGATCCAGATTTGCATAATCTTACCAAAACTCCACCTAAACAAATGTTTCTACTTTAGTAAAAAAAAAAAAAAAAAAAAAAAAAATAGGGATAATGAGTGACCACTACATATTCCACTGACCCAGTTAAAATCTACTAATAAAATGTAGCCTAATCTAAAGCCTGTCCACACATGATCATAGAAACATGCATGTGTTATTTCTCCTCTCTGTCCATCTAGAGCTTGTTTGCGCTGGCAGCAGATGAGGACTCTGAGGTTCGGAAGAACGTGTGCCGAGCCCTGGTGATGTTGCTGGAGGTCCGCATAGACCGCCTCATCCCCCACATGCACAGCATCATCCAGGTAAGTGTTGGACTCATTCCCCTGTGGGCCACCTGTACGTCATTAGACGTGGGGCAACATGTAGACCACGTCCTTATTTCACGCACACTTAAGTGGACTTTTAAGTCCGCCTTGCATCTATCTGAACGTGATGAAACACCCAGCTCATTGACTCACAATGATACCCAATGTTCCTATATTTTCTGATCCAGATTTGCTCTGTGCTAGGGATGTTGCACGCCCTCAAACGTTATTCATTTTTGGATGTTTGCCAATCTCAAACACATACTTGTGTCATCCCCTGCAGTACATGCTGCAGAGAACCCAGGACCCTGATGAGAACGTGGCCCTGGAGGCCTGCGAGTTTTGGCTGACTTTAGCAGAGCAACCCATCTGTAAGGAGATGCTGTCTGGACACCTGGTGCAGTGAGTAGCATATTAACTAACTGATGGTGACATGTACGTTCTGTGTTAACATGAACCTCTATCGATATATTATTTGCCAGTCTGTTTTTATGCTCTGAAAGATGAGGTTGTTTCCATTAAAGAAAATACAGAATTAACTTCTTCGAATCAACTTGTCTATGAGATTTATCTGCTGTTTTAACCAAGCAAGTCTCCTCCTTCTCCCCCTTCATATAGACTAACACCTATCTTGGTAAATGGGATGAAGTATTCAGAAATAGACATCATACTATTAAAGGTGAGCAATCTTTGTTCTTGTAATCTTTTACAAAACCTTTCATACAGAAATATGCCATTGTGTTATGAATTTGTTTTTATCGATTTAATAAAAATAAGAATTCACTTTCAAATTGAGAATTTAGTTCGGGGATTAAGGGTGATGACGATGACGTTCAAAAACCTCGATAGAAGTTTTGAATGTTAAATTAAGACATTCGTTACAGCCTTATTTGAGTGAAGATGAAACGTCCCTAGGGAGAGCCAGTCGTCTTTACAGGCTGAGAACGTCTTCAACACGGAGTTGGACTTTTAAGTCCGTCTTGCATCTGGAAATGATGATAAACCCAGCTCATTGATTTACGATGATACTTAATGTTCCTATATTTTCTGATCCAGATTTGCCACGGCTCTGTGTAGGCGCCACGGATTTGATTTGTGTAATATGCATTTCAAACACTAGGTGGCACACAAATGCGCATTCAAAGGTGCGGCTGATAATAAAACAGAAAGATGATTTAGAACTCGTCCGAGGGCTATTTTTGAAAGTTTGACTCAAAACGTACTTGTGGTGATGTGGCTGAAGTAAAACTTGTGTGTTTTGTCCAGGGAGACGTGGAGGAGGACGAGGCGGTACCAGATAGTGATCAGGACATCAAGCCCCGTTTCCACAAGTCGCGCACTGTCACACTGCAGCACGAGGGAGGGGAGGATGAGGAGGGCGAGGACAATGAGGAAGACGATGACGATGATGACGACACGCTGTCAGACTGGAACCTGCGTAAGTGATAGAGAAGTGCAGTTAGAGGGAAAATGTGGAAAGGAGCTTTCTGGTGAGACGAGATGGATTCAGACCCAACACCCTGACAAAATGTACAGTCGCCTCTTTCTGTAGGTTGTACATTAATTTAGATAAAAGTAGACGTGTTGGTAATTCATAACAGATTTGCCTTTTATTGTATTCATAACTACAAAAATACTTGAGTGGAAACCATTTGGAAAGCTCGGATGTCAACAACAATTACTTTTTAGAAAACTAAAACATCTGCTGTTGAGGCGCCTGTGAAACAGAAGGACCAGCAGGTTGAGGTTTGAGAATGACTGACTGGAAGTTTTCTTTTTGATTTTTTTTCTTTTGCAGGAAAGTGTTCGGCTGCCGCACTGGACGTGCTGGCCAACGTGTTCCGCGACGACCTGTTGCCCCACCTCCTGCCGCTCTTGAAAGGCCTGCTCTTCCACCCCGACTGGGTCATCAAGGAGTCTGGCATCCTGGTCCTGGGAGCCATAGCTGAGGGTAAGACCGACCGGACCACATGTCTCTCAGAAACTACTTGTTTCTCTGAGAGCCCACAAGTTAGCTGAGTTTAGTCCTTGTTGTAAATGTCTTGACGACTCATAAAAGCTGTATGTCTTTTTTTGTTTCTGGGTCATTTTTGTTCTTCGTGTTCATGTTAACCATTGAGTTAAACAATGAGTCTTCATTATTTTTCAAACCTGATTTTTGACGAGCAGCAGTCGTATTGACGGGACGAGTATCTTCAATATAGAGTTTGACTTTTAAGTCAGTCTTGCATCTGGAAATGATGAAAAACCCAGCTCATTGATTTACAATGATACTTAATGTTCCTATATTTTCTGATCCAGATTTGCATAATCTTACTGAAACCCCACCGCCACCTAAACAAATGTTTCTATTTTAGTAAAAAAAAAGAAAAGAAACAGGGAAGGTTGAAGCTTGGTATGGATGTTGTAGCTGGACTGTGAGGCCATAATGAGTGACCACTACATATTCCACTGACCCAGTTCAAATCTACTAATAAAATGTAGCCTAATCTGAAGCCACACATGATCATAGAAACATGCATGTGTGGTCCTTTTTTTTTAATTTTTGTCCCGTGAGTCTTGGTCTCAGCCGAGTCATCATGGCTTCCCAGTTGGGTGCTGAGAAGTTCAAAATTACTAGTTTTTACAGGAACTAGTCGGTTCAAACTGCTTATTTTTGGTCAAATTTACTAACTACAAACATGATGCATACAAAGACAAAATGGTTAGAATTCAACATCCAAGAACACAAAGTGTCGGCTGATTAACATTTGCATCATTTCAGTTGCTTCAGGGGGGGTTCTAAATGTTCTAAATCATTAAATGCAGAAGTCTAAGTGGAAATCTGTGATTATTGTCCTTTATTTCTAACTTGTCCTTTCCCCTCTGTGCCTTAGGCTGCATGCAGGGCATGGTGCCCTACCTGCCAGAGCTCATTCCCCACCTCATCCAGTGTCTATGTGACAAAAAGGCCCTTGTGCGCTCCATTGCCTGCTGGACCCTGAGTCGCTATGCACATTGGGTGGTCTCCCAGCCCCCTGACTCCTACCTCAAACCCCTTATGACGGAGCTTCTCAAACGCATCCTGGACGGCAACAAGAGGGTGCAAGAGGCTGCTTGCAGGTGAGCACATCCTTCATGCATCTCTCCTAGGCTGGCAGAACTATATCAATAGATTATTGACTCTTCCTCCACCGTGGTTTTCTCTCAGTGCGTTTGCCACCCTGGAGGAGGAGGCGTGCACAGAGCTGGTGCCCTACCTGAGCTTTATCCTGGACACTCTGGTGTTTGCCTTTGGGAAGTACCAGCACAAGAATCTCCTCATTCTCTACGATGCCATAGGAACTCTAGCAGACTCAGTGGGCCACCACCTCAATCAGCCTGTAAGTGCCTGTGAAATCTAGACCTGCACTCTTAAGTCTTCCAGTTTTTATCCTAATTGAACCTTAGCTAATAGAATGATCTTAGCACTTGATTAGGTGTAAAGGAATTTGACATTTGTTATTTATACTGTTTCTCAGGAGTACATTCAGAAGTTGATGCCCCCTCTTATTGCCAAGTGGAACGAGCTGAAAGACGAAGACAAGGATCTCTTCCCACTACTAGAGGTGAGACGTTGTTTTAAGTGATTCAAAGTAGAAACATTAGGAATCTAAATGTTTCTCAAACATCACTTGGAGAGTATCTTTAACACAGAGTTGGACTTTTAAGTCACTCTTGCATCTGGAAATGATGAAAAACCCAGCTCATTGATTTACAATGATACTTAATGTTCCTATATTTTCTGATCCAGATTTGCCACTGCTCTGTGCTAGACTGTTGCTCAATAGTGGTATATTTTGCTCTTTTTAAATTGTCTTAAACGCATACTTTTATCATAGTTGCGTCTTTTTGACACATAAAAAGAAAGATCTATTGACAGAAAAGGTTTAATTTGTGGAAATAAGAATCAGCTTGTGCCTCAATTTGTGTGCAGCAACAGACAAATATGGATTGAAGCAGAATATTAAATAAAAACGGGCTCTGAATTTTAAAAATGCAGAAAGACCACTCGCTATGCATCCACCACTGGAATCTATTCTACAACTAGTGTTATACGAATAATATTAGTGTAGCCTTTTCTTATCTGCCAAATATTGTTTAAATACAAGACATGAAGAAAAAAAAAAATAAGCATTCAAATGTGGATTTTTAAAATGTTAATGTTGTGAATGCAGCTTTTAACTAGTCTGTCCAGCCATGCATAAAACATTGATAAAGGTGTTTGACTGCCTTTGTCGTTTTTTTTGGGCATTACACCCCCGGCATGTTACTATAATCATCTTTTTGTTTTTTCCAGTGTCTGTCGTCGGTAGCTACCGCCCTGCAGAGTGGGTTTCTGCCTTACTGCGAGCCGGTCTACCAGCGCTGTGTCACACTAGTCCAGAAGACGCTAGCTCAGGCTATGGTGAGAATGCAAACAAGCACTCAAAATACATGCGTTGTGTATTCAGTGATTTATGTTCAGAGATGATCAAACTTATCTGCCGTCTGTGCAGATGTACAACCAGCATCCAGATCAGTATGAGGCTCCTGACAAGGACTTTATGATTGTTGCCTTGGATCTGCTGAGCGGCCTGGCTGAGGGTTTGGGGTCTCATGTGGAACAGCTGGTGGCCCGCTCGAACATCATGACCCTGCTTTTCCAATGCATGCAGGTATGAGTGTTTACTTTTCATCTTTTTATAGATTTGTACTTTAAGTATGCGGTGCGGTTTCTTTTGAACCCAGGCGTATTTAAAACAGAGGGGGGCTTTTTTGTTCATAGCGTTCAATGTTAACCATTGAAGTGATATTTTAATGAAACAATGAGTCTTAATTATTTTTCAAACATGATTTGGACGAGCAGCAGTCGTATTGACGGGACGAGTATCTTCAATATAGAGTTAGACTTTTAAGTCCGTCTTGCATCTGGAAATGATGACAAACCCAGCTCATTGATTTACAATGATACTTAATGTTCCTATATTTTCTGATCCAGATTTGCATAATCTTACTGAAACCCCACCTCCACCTAAACAAACGTTTCTACTTTAGTAAAAAAAAAAAAAACAGGGAAGGTTGACTTGTGGGGGTCTGACTTGTGTTGCAGGATACTATGCCTGAGGTGAGGCAAAGCTCCTTCGCTCTGCTGGGGGATCTAACCAAGGCGTGCTTCCTCCATGTGAAGCCCTGCATTGGTGAGTGTGCTAAATCAGAGCACTGACTGACTACCTGTCCTCTACTCTCTGGCTCTCAGGGAGCTCCCAGCATTGACCGACTGCGATAGACATAGTGTCCGATGTCTTTAATGAGTCTGGGAGGTTATAAAGGAATTGCATGTGTGTCAGTGACCGGATGTCATTCTGTTTGTATTGTAACCGTTGTGTGTCCATGTCCTCCCTCCAGCTGAGTTCATGCCCATCCTGGGGCTCAACCTGAACCCAGAGTTTATCTCTGTGTGCAACAACGCCACCTGGGCCATTGGCGAGATCTCCATGCAAATGGGTGAGAAAGCAGGTGGCCGCGCTTACTGTTGCTGCATTTTGGTTTGTTCACTGAAAACAAGTGCTCGGTATCTGGATATGATGAAAAACCCAGCTCATTGACACAGAATGATACATTTTGTTCCTATATTTTCTGATCCAGATATGGCACACCGCGTGTTGCGCTAGGTGGCACCGTTGAGCGTTTGCCATCTTGAGTCTGCAGGTTTACGAGTGTAAGAAAACTCAAACCCGTCTGCAGTTCTGTGCGAACCGCACTGACTTTGTTTTTCCAATTCCTACCGGTGTCTTTAGATGTACATGTGGACAAATGTGTTTTACACCACACTTTGCCCGAGGCGTTCCCCTTTACATTGCCGTAACACTACTGTCATGAAATTGTGTAGCACAGAAAACCAACCTCATTGTCCTTGCACACAGGGCTGGGAAAGATTGAGAAAATCAAATATCCCTGTTTTTGACCAAAAACCTCAATATTGCGACTATTTTGTAGGGTTGATTGCTTGATTTAATTTGTTGGTGCCCTTGAGTTTTCAGACAACTTGAACACAATGTGGCAGCTGTCGTAAGCATTGAATTCGCCCTGTGAAGCATGTAAATGTAACTATGACCTCATAAGGAACAAGCGCAATGTTGCTCAGCAACAGCAATCAATGGACAAAAAACAAAACCCCTACGTCTCAGGAAACCTCTTGTGGTCAGACCACTTTGCAGTAGTCAAGTCATCGTGCGTATTGTAATCGATTTGAACTGTTATTGGTGTTTGCAGGTGCAGAGATGCAGCCGTATGTGGGCATGGTTCTGCCACACCTGGTGGAGATCATTAATCGACCCAACACACCCAAGACTTTGCTGGAAAACACAGGTACACACAGTTGTACATACGCAGTAAAAGTTGGAACATGTGTTTTAAAAAAAATGGGAAACTGTCTGGAGAGTTACGGTGAATTGTTTTTCTTCTGTCTCCCTGTGTGCAGCCATTACGATTGGCAGACTGGGTTACGTCTGCCCCCAAGAAGTGGCCCCACAGCTACAGCAATTCATTCGACCATGGTGAGGTTATCATCCTGATATCATGAAATACACCCTATTGATGAGACGTATTCTTTATTTTTTATTTTCTGGTCCAAAAGCCTTTCCTCTTTCACTTAGCAGAGATAAACTTTCATCAGTTCAAGAAAGGGGCGTGATTGGAAAGACACTTTAATTATATCCGATCATAAAGATCCGTAGCAACCGAGCTGATGAATTAATACGTTCCACTTTTGTCTCGTCGTTGTGCCTCTTCCCAGGTGCACGTCATTGAGGAATATCAGAGATAACGAGGAGAAGGACTCGGCCTTCAGAGGAATCTGTGTGATGATCGGCGTCAACCCTGCAGGAGTGGTGCAGGTGAGGATCTACTTTAGAGCTGTTAAAGGCTACAGGGGTTGTCCAGCAGACGGCCCTCTGGAAATGATGACACACCCAGCTCATTGATAAGCAGTGATACATTTTGTTCCCAAACTAACTTTTCTGATCCAGAGTCGCACCTTTTCACCCATTGTGACTTTTCATCTGAGCTTCCTCGTAACCCTTCCCCTCTCTGTCCAGGACTTCATTTTCTTCTGTGACGCTGTGGCCTCCTGGGTCAACCCCAAGGACGACCTGAGAGACATGTTTTATAAGGTGAGTGCCTCATCAAAAGGAATTCCATGTCACTGACTTCCACCGTGTCGGACACATCGATCGGATGTATGACCCTTATTTCAGATGACTGATGTCAATAAAATGCTCCTTCCCTATGTGCAATGCTTGCTCGCCACACTCCGTGATGATTGCTTATCAGACATTCGAAATCTGATTTTATTGTGCGGATTTTTTTTGAGCCTGAGAAGTGTGTGCGGAGCTTGTCGTTATGGAGAGCAGTTTTTCGTGTACACAAAACTACTGTTCAGAACAGTCACCATCTCATTTTAGTTGAGAAACCCATCAAGTGCTTCAACCCACTATTTATAAATATTCACATAGAGGGCTTAGTCGCATGTTGTTTTCCTATTTTCTTCTCCAAGATCTTGCATGGCTTCAAGGACCAGGTTGGAGAAGAGAACTGGCAGCAGTTCTCCGAGCAGTTCCCCCCCCTGTTAAAGGAGCGCCTGTCGGCCTGCTATGGCGTCTAACCCCACCTCCTCCTTGTCCACACAGGACACCAACCTGTTAGGTATGTCCAGCCAACATTTAACACTGTTCTCCCCTGTACCATACATATGAGCTCTACATGTACTCCTGTTATGTCATTTTAATCTCTTTCCCCTCTTCCTGTTATTCTTTCCCCAGGTTAATGTAGGGGAGGGTTACTGGGGAACTCATTGCACTGCCCAGATAGTGGGGAGAAACCAGAGCTGGAGGGATGTGACTGGCCTTGTGACCCTCCACTCAGCGGATGGCCTCCTTTCCCCCCCGCGCCCTGTGTGTCTCTCTGGGGGAGGGTGGGAGGAGGGGTGGTGGGTGTGGGAGGGTAAACTGGGGATATACATATACCTCTCGGATTAAACGCCTCACTAAATCCAACACACTCTAAAGTGACTTTCGCCAACCGCACCGCAGGGATCCTAGGTAGGTGAGGACAGAAAAGGGGCCGGCTTTGACCGCCCCTCCTCGATTTGATTATTCTGTTAAGATAGCTGACGGCTGGGAGGGAATGGGTGGGGGGGAGGTGGCAGATAGGTACATTAAAATGAATTATCTGAACCAGCATTGGGTGCCACAGTCCCAAATACCACAATGCACGAAGTCCGTAGACTCGCACATGTAGACATGATTTAACGGGCAGAGGCTAAACAAAAAAACACACAAGACGCTTTTACTCTGTAACAATGCAGGAAATGTGCACAGATTGTTTGCACCTTTTTACGGCGAAATTGCATAAACCATTTGGTGTGCATACACATGGGTCTTTTCTCCTTTCACATGTACATTTAGCTGAAATAATTTCCTTCCTCTTCCCTCGGTTTCTGAATTCCTCTCGAATCATAGGTCTCTTTTTATTTACCCCCTCTCATTTGAGGCAAAAAAAACAACAAAAAAAGATGCAGTAGGTTCGTCCTCTAAGGTTTTACCACCGCAGTACCAAGTTATTGCATGGCATTTGATCACCTCTTAAGTGACGCATGTTTAAGTGAATGTCTGTCTTGTTGCTTACTTTGTTTATTACATTAATGTCGTCCGTATAGGGAGGCTGCCATAATTTGAAGCGGTCAGGTGCTTGGTTCGTTTGTCCTCCCATTCGTACATATTGTCCGATCAATGTCCCTTTAGTCTAAAGGAGGCCGAGTGTGTGTGATGACCAACTATAGGTAGATTAATACAGGAATCAGCTTAACTCTCTGCAACAAGAGTTCAAATACTGTAGGCAAGTCGAGAATCCTTTTTGCTGCTGCTTCGTTTTAAGAGACTTTACGAAACTGACTCAATGAGAGCGATAAGACATCACCAAGAATGAATTGATTCTTACTGATATAAATGCACTTTTTTCTTTTGTAAGAAATTTAGAATTTCAAATGTAAGACAAAACAGTAGTAATATACTGATATTGAGACATAGTTTTTTTTTTGATAAGTGATTTTAGGACTGTTAATGATTTGCTAAAGTAAAGCATAATGATGATAATGGTAAGCAATGGGGAAATGACTAGGTAAGACTTGAGGCCTCTTAACATAGTTAGTTTTATAATGTAGCTCCTCCTAAAATGGATTGAATAGGATTCAAGAGGAGACAGACGTCTTAATTGCAGTATTTTGGATCCGTGTCGAGTGCGCCGTCAATCCATATCTGTGTTCGAGTGTCCCCCCCCGTCTTTCTCGCCAAAGCGTTTGGTTGAACAATGGCTGCTTGAGCCGTCGAGGCTTCTCCCGGTCACGATCATTGCATGCTTTTCAACGAGTCTTGCTCCTTTTTTTTTCTTTTTCTTTTTTTTGTCCTTTTTTTTCTTTTTTTTTTTATAACGGGTCATTTGGAGGGATCTACCTTATAAGAGCTTTGTCGATGGCATTGCAACTCGCTGCTGGACTAATAAGGTACTTCTCCAGCTTTTGATCAAACTAGTGATTGTCAATGCCATATATTCACCCGTTGATACTGTGTAGGATTTGCCTGGGAATACACTGACTGAGTCCCGATGGTCCCCCCCCCCCACCCCCCCTCCCTCCCCGCCGACACTGGTTAGCTTACGTGAGCGAGTGGTCTTTATCAGCTTTATCTTTTAGTCATTGTTCATAGTGGACGCTTGTAATGGAAGTGTGTATGGCTGTTTGCCTGTTGCTGTTTTACTATAAAGATGTGTACTTGAGTACTGCTTAGATGTAATTTTGCACCAGCGCTACAATACAGTGATGTCCGGGGCGTAGTTTGAGTCATGCCGCAGTATCAACACTTGCCTGCCCGTTGTGTGTTTTTATCGCCGTTTTCTCCCAATCGCCTGAAAACGAAGAACCGTCGCTGGAGGAAAACGCCAGAATCGGTTCCCTCCTGAATATCAGCTCGCATCAATAATTATGTGTTTTATAAAAATGAGGACCGTGTCCAACACCCCGCAGCAGGGCGGATGCCGATGGCGTCTCATCCAGGTTTAACTGGCAGGCAAGCGTTGAGATTTGAGGCGGCCGCTCACAGATCAGCTCTCGGAGCAGCAACTGGTGAAGCTTTCGCCACACGATCGTTCAGAAGGATGCAGCTTCTGTGCCACAAATAATTGGTAATAAGTTGAGGCTTCACTACTCCCACCATGTTGTGATACACTAAGCTCTATACAGAAGTAAATTTAAATGCACGTTGGCCGCAGGTTGTTTTTTTTTTGTTTTTTATTTTTTTGTTATTTTAATGCTCATATGACTGTTTTGTTTTTATTAATTTATTTCTTTTTGTTTTATTTTTTTGTGCTCCAGTGCACAAATTCTTTTGGACTTTAAAAGTTTTTTTTCCCTTTTTATTCTTTTTGTTTAAAGAATAATTTTGTTTTCGTTGTTTTATAGCGGACGATTTGATTATGTCAAAGTTGATGTTGTGGTTGGACTGAAGGAAAGTCGGTGCTTGGTGCATATACCTGAGGGAAGAATGTGGAAAACTAATTCATAACTTTGTTTCAATCTGATATCAAGGCTGGCAATTGAATTTGATGTAGTACCTTTTTTTGCTCAACTGTGGTGCAGGTTGGATGTTATCTGATGTATCCCTTTTTATTTAATTTTTTGTGAATAGGGGAAATAAATTTCTTTTCTATTAACCTTGGAGTTGTCTGAACGTTTTTTTTTTTTTTTTGGTTTGATCAACCGAAACTTTTCAGTGGGACTGGAACCCTCTACGACATGCAGACAGCACTTTCTTCCTCGTGAAGCTGGAAGGCGCGTTGTCTTTCAAATGAGAAATTAGAAACGCCTCCGAGTAAATAGGGTATTTTTAGTGCGTCAATCATTTTGTAGTTGAAAATTCACTCAAATTTGAGTTTACTGTATGTCGTACTGTACGTTCAGTCTCCACGAGTTGTTTTACACTGATTGAATTTAACAGTGCAAAAGCCTAAGTTGCATGCTACAAAAGTTGCATTGTGGGTAATGTGGGAGCCAAGTTTTGACTGAAGAAAAATGTGGGATAAAAAAAGACCTGATCTCTGGTTTGGTTGCATTGATTGCAGCACATATATTTACACTATATATTTAATATATACTTATTTTTTAATTGTATTCTTTTTTTAAACATGTTCCTTGATGTAAGGATTTTTAATTGGAAGCATATTTAAGTTGTAATGAAATGTAAAATGACGTTATTGAAGAAAACCAAACTTTTAAAATGTGATCAGTGCTGGAAATAGACGGTCATATCGCCTCCAGTTCGGTGACGGTCTGAACGAACATATACATTTTGTGTGAAGAAATGTAAGAAAGCCAAACTGCTGCTCCCATTAAAGATCCATATTAAATTATAGACATTTGTGTATTATGTTTGTAAAGTTTCTTTGAGAACTTTGGAAAGTGCTGTTATAAATCTGTTAACGGTTAATGATGAACCGATACATATGTTTCTAAATGGCCTTTGTGGTCTTAAAAGGAAAAGGTGTTAGAGTAACGCTCCAAGACGGACCTACAAGAAATCCTCTGTCCTCAAACCATACAGGTAATGTTTATAATCTACCTTTATCAAGAGACCTGAATATGCCTTATTTCCAAATGCCTTTTCAGCTTTTTATTAATAATATACTTTATTTATACAGCACAAAGTGACGTTAAACACGCCGTTACCATGGAAGCATGGAGACGTAAAAAAAAAAAAAAAGGGTAAACAAAGAGGACAGCACGTGGGTGTTCAGGCCGATAAATTACATTTATACAACATTAAGGATTAAAGATGAGACATGAAAACACATGAAATCAGAGGAATGCAAGCAGAGATTATATATGTTACAAAATATTTATTCATCAAACATTTCGTTTTGTTATTGAAGCTGTTTTGACAAAAAACGAGTAAATATATTATTTTAATGACGTCTCATCTTGTGAGGAAAAGAACCTGGAAGACGTTCAAATCAGGGAGTAAAACGTAAAAAATAAATACCCACAATTGTACACTATTTTGACGTTGTCATGGTAACGTATGTTACAGCAAAGTGCTGTTCCATTCCTATTTACACCATTCCAAAGCATAACAGTCTCTCACACTTAACAGGTGACGTCAGTAAGTCCCTGAGGGTTCAGGGTTTGAGGGTTTAGGGGGGGCATTGGGATCGGGCCTGAGTCTCAAAGCATTCATGGAGGGGATCGTAAAGGCCCTGATAACTTTTTTTTGTCTCCGTCCGCTTCTGACCATAAGCGATGGGATCTTACATGAACACAAAATATTGCCGAAGTCACAAACAGCTTTGGTCATTTCACTTAAGAGATCTCTGTGTCTCCGTTTCTCTGTGGTCTCCTCGCTGGTTTGAACTGGGCGGGGTTCAGGTGGGAAAACGTGACGGTTTGGGTTTCTTCCTGAACTATGTTGCTAATTTAATCATAGATTTTAGAGAGAAGATAATAACCTACTGATATTAATATGAAGGGATGAATTAGATAGTTGCAGGCAGCTCAATACTAAAAAAAAAACGACTGCTAGCCAGCTGCTACCACTCATTGTGAGGTTACTGCCGGTGGCTGGAGGAATTGAAATCCTTGGCAGCGTCCCGTCATACAATCTGTGGTCCCATCTGGTCAAGTCTGTCTTTCACGTAATGTGCAGTACTGTAGACTACGTCATTGTCATATTTTATTTTTATCATATCATTGAGTAATAGCTCATTTGTATTAAAGTACCAGATGTTTCATAGTTACATATCTATGACTAATCCACGACGGTGTATTTTATGGTTCTTTTAGACAATATGGCGCACCATATCCACCCATTAGTTGGAGTTTTGTATAGAAACTTTGAGCCTGTAGCAGAAGATACACCAAAGATCCAGGGCTATGACTTCAACCAGGGAGTGGACTACCGCGCCCTGCTGAAGTCCTACCTCAACACCGGCTTCCAGGCCACCAACTTTGGCCTGGCCATCCAGGAGATCAACAACATGGTAAGATGGGAGAAAAGTATGCCTATGCCTGGCAAGGATCTGTATGCCAAAGGCCTGAACAGGTCAGAGAACATGTCCGATATAATCTGAATATGATACCTTACAAATTCGACTAAAATAGAATAAAGAAAGGTTTCAAATGAGTGAACTATACCAGCTCACGAACTTTTAACGGGTTATGAAACAGCCTCTCAGTTTAATACTGATGACTCTATGAGCGATGTGATCAGAGGTTTTATGAAGGGACTCTGATGCACTACTACTTCTGTCCACAGGGACCGCCAAAATCAACACAAAAAGAAAGTTCCTTGTAGTAACATGGAGTTAACGTGGCTTTTTTTTTTTTTCACTGTCAGCATTATTTTGAGAATAATTAATTTCCTTTGCGTGTCACTGCAGGACTGGAAACACTCTGAGAAATTTGACAAATGGATGATGCCGATCTTGAAGCAGATGCTGGAGGAGCAGGTGCACCCAGGTGCTTGAACTCCATTTTTAAAAATGTTCTCCCTGTTTTCCTAAAATGTTCTACATTGCAAGAATTTTGGCAAAATGTTAAAAAAAAAAACCAATATTCATAAAATTAGTCAAATTATAATGAATTTTGATACTTAATATTTTCGCCATATTATCAAAATCCCTTTCGAATCTCTCTTGCATTACAAAGGCTTTACATTGATGATGCTAATCTATTCATTGTGGCAGCTGAGATGATCCGCTCACACTATAGTTTTACTTTTTCCGTGATGTTACTTCTTTCAGGGCGTTCGCTGGACTCCATCCAAGGTGATCCATCGGCTGGGCAAAGAGATCCACAACCCTGAATCCGTTTACTACTGGGCCTACAAGGTACGTCCTGGAGCACATTGGGCCACTGATCTGGGGAAAGCTGCAGACATAATCAGAACAATTTAACCAGCTGATTTATCAAACCAATGACAGGCACATCTTAATAGTAGTGACTATCAAGCATCCTGTTACTGTGTGCGGAGACATTTTAGCATTCAGGAGGGTTCTGTCTGTATTTCTTTTAGTTTAGCAAGTAACCAAAAGGAAAAAAAGGACTGTCTTCATTTGTCTCTGTGGTGTCTGTTGGACTTACACAATGCATTTCATTCCAGACATTTCAAAGTTGAACAAACTCGTTTTGGCTGCCAACAGCACCAGGATAATTGCCCTCGGAGGAGGCGTAGCCAAACACCACGTATGCAATGCCAATTCCTGGGTGAGTCCTTTTTTTGACTCTGATAGGTTCTGTTATTCCCATTTTGAATAGATTTGCACACTCACACAAAAGTACGCACTAATATCAAGCGTTCTCCTTTTGCTCCTTGCTCAGTTTGCTGTTTCTAAACACTGCTCTGTCTCCCTCCCTCCAGAGGAACGGAGCTGACTACGCCGCGTACGTGAACACAGCTCAGGAGTTTGATGGCTGTGACTCGGGGGCCAGACCCGACGAAGCCGTGTCCTGGGGCAAGATCAGTGCAGACGCCAAACCTGTGAAGGTGTCTATTATAGTTTGGATAGTATTGGATGCTTGCATCATGGTTGTGTGCTAGTGTTAAAGACTTGGATGTGCACAAAGCCTGTTTTTGGTTTGTTGTTTTAATACACATCTCGTCATTGTGTCTTTCCAGGTGTTTGGAGACGCGACCATAATCTTCTCCTTGTTACTGGCAGAAACCTTTGCAGTTCATGCTAAGGAGACGGCTGGCGAGAAAAAAGAATGAAATCAATACCGTCTCCAATCTTCTTTTTTTTTTAATCAGGGGCAGCAATACTTTTTTCATTGTCTCTATATCTTTTAGTTTTAGAATTTGGGTTTTTAAAGATCATTTTTGGTGGGGCCATCTTTCTTTTATTAGACACTAACAGCTAACACTGATCAGCTGACATCAATCTCTGAGTCATTCCTGAAGTAGAGCTGGCTCCTGATTGGTCAGAACCTGATTGTTTTCTAGAGCTGGCTCCTGATTGGTCAGAACCTGATTGTTTTCTAGAGCTGGCTCCTGATTGGTCAGAACCGTAACCCTGGTAAATGGATTGAAGCCATTACTAATGTTGTTTTTTGCAACTATGTTTCTGACAGGTCAAAAAGGTTTGCTGTGAGAAACCTCTTTGTGGTAACTCGTGCAATTAGAACAAAACTTGTGGTATTCCGTGCAAGTTTTTAAATGCAAGACATTTACTTGTAGTGGAGTATTTTCACATTGAAGTACTTAAAGTAAAATATGTGAATACTTCTTATAGCTGTGATAACACGGTTACTAGCAGCGATTAGATAAGCGATCAGTCATTTTCACAAAGGGACACTCACAGTTGTATTTGTATTTTATATATTGCATTTAAAATTCTCATATTACACATTTTTGCACTATTATACATGTATTTGCCATCACAATAAAGACTTAATTTGGATTTCCCAGCCACACTGGTTCTGTTCATCCCACTGTTAAGGAGGACCCAAAGTCTATAAAAAGGGACGGTTCTTGATTTGAGTCGGCTTGCTGTGAGCATGTAAACCCGAGTGTTGTAGATCAGTTTTGAGTTGATCATATTGGTTTGTGTGTGGTGGTTTATTCATAGTTTTCCCACACATTTTCTGACACTTTCATCTTTCTATGTTTAACTCTGCACCAACCTCCCTGATTAGTTATCTTCTATGCAAGTTAATTTGTTGTTGATTTGATTTAAATGCATTAACTGTACTTTTACTCCATCCCTCCTTTATTATGGCCAGCATTGGAACTTCCTTGCTGCCGCCTAGTAAACTGGATTTGATGCATTGTCAATAAAATCTATGTGTTTGGTATTGCAGTCTCTGTTTATTGCGACAGTTTATTCTGGCTCGTGTGCATGGACTGAATAACATGCCAGAGAGACAATCTATCAGCAAATTGACAGGTAACATAACGACCTGCATGAAAGAGACCAGATAAGTGCAGCTCTGTGCTAAATGTAGAATAATATTTCTAATTTGAGGAGGTGTAGCCAAACACCACATATGCATGGGAGAGAGAACGTGAGAGAAAGAGAGAGAGAGAATGTGTGTGTGAGAAAGAGTGAGAGAGAGAGGGAGAGAGAATGTGTGTGAGAGAGAGAGAGAAAAAGAGAGAGAGAGGGAGAGCGAATGTGTGTGTGTGTGTGTGTGTGTGTGTGTGTGTGTGAAAGAGAGAGAGAGAGCGAGAGAGAGAGAGAGAGAGAGACATTTACATTTCAAAAGACAGTCAGACATTTTACAATAAAAAGTTTCAGCCAAAATGGGTCACACGCCACACTGTAAACCTTCAACTGTAATCAAGGATTATTTGACGATAAACTCTTATTCGACACAACACCGGAACCGGAAATGGCGTATATATAAATAATGTTTTCAACTTTACGGCCAGGAGTTCGTCTTGACAACCGTTCATATTCCTACGTTACAGTTCAGTCTTCTTTTGGTTTATATAAATAACTTCAGGGGAAGTGGTCACCATTTTGTTTCACTGACTGTTGGGCGACGACGTTAGACCAACGGCTAGCCTTATCAACGGCTGGACTTGTCACCGGCTGGACCGTTAGCTCCTTGAAGCTAACGTTCGCCTGCTGTCACAGCTGTAACGTCAGTTACGATTTGTTTTTTCTGACTTAGAAACGAGTGTTTTTCAACACATGTTGCAGATAACGTTACAGCCCAGCCAGACCGTTTGAAACCCAAAAGAAAAGGGCTGTATTCACGGGTTAACGTTGCCTGAAGCTTTCTTCAGGCACTGTAACGTTACCAACGGTTGTCAGTTGGCGCTGAGCTAAACCCCCGCAGACCTCACATTTGTCAAGTTTCATCGTGGCAGTATTTTAGGGTTTTATGTACTAAACACACACAGCCGAGAATAACAAAATGGAGGTATGTTAAAGTTTAGTTTAAAGTAATGTTGGCTCACGGTGTATGAGTATCTTGTGCCGAGATCGTGATGACGTCAGAGCTTAGGGTGGACCCGTGTGAACCGGAAGCGGGGACACACGGAGATCTGGGGGGACCGTCTCCTCACCCCGTGAACCCTCCCAGTGATGACCTGCAAGGGTGAGACTGTCTTTCACACTCAACTGGCTGTCCACGTCTCACAAGGATATGATATTAATAAGTCTATATATTTCTTCCAGTCTTCTGCCCGCTGGTGTCCCATCATCTGCAGACATTGGCCCCTCATCATCTGCAGACATTGGCCCCTCACCCTCTGCAGACATTGGCCCCTCACCCTCTGCAGACATTGGCCCCTCACCGTCTGCAGACATTGGCCCCTCACCGTCTGCAGACATTGGCCCCTCACCCTCTGCAGACATTGGCCCCTCACCCTCTGCTGAGGCGAGTGGCTTGTTGTCGTTGCCCTGGGAGATGGTAACCCACATTGCCTCACACCTTCCTGCTCAGTGTGTCATCACTGTGCTGCCAAAGGTCAGGTTTAAAGTTTTTTGGCCCGTCACCGCCCTAAAATTACTTTTGAAGATGTCTTGTTTCTTACTAAATGTCATATCTTTCTCTGTTTCACTGTATATTGCCAAAAAAATACTGTTATGGATTCTCAATCAAGGTTAGGCGTTCACTTTTTAGTATAGATTTCCATAACCAACATATATTATTTAAAGGTACCCTGTGGAGTTTTATTGTAAACATACAAAAGTTATGTTTACTTTGAGTGTTACTCAACATGCATTGTGTTTACCCATGAGAGTTCATTGAGTTGAGTGTATTTCCCTCATCATAAATCATTTGTAAAGCCATTTAAAAAAAATATTTTACATTAATGTTCATTAGCAAGTAGTGTTCTTCTTCTCTGCCTTTTTCTTGGTGTGTTGCTACCACATTTAGATCAGTGGATGGAATAGTGTGAAACCATTGGCAGGAATATGCCTCGTGTCACGCACATGTGCTTTCTCATGCACGTGTCCTTTGTCAGTCTAGCAGGTATTGGACATTTTCCCTCTTCCTTCTCTTTTTAGGTCTGCCATGCATTGGGTAATGTGGGTAAGGACAACACTGCTTGGCAGCTCCGGGCACACAGACTGATAGGATCCCGAACTGGCTTCCCAGTGGGGCCGAGGGAGGGCTTTGACTGGCCGTCTGCTTGCCTGGAGATGGAGCAGCTGATAACCTGCTGGACAGGCCAAGCGCAACTTGTGGCGAGACAGACTCAAAAGGATGAGGAGGCAAAGGAGCAAGTTAGACTGCAGGATGGGGAGCCGGTTGCAGAAGGACGGGAAGATGGTCGAGAGGAGGGAGTAGAAGGGGTGGAAGTGGAAGCGCAGGAGGTTGCGTATGATGTTGACGAAGGAATGGAGGTGGCGATGGAAGGTGACGATGATGAAATGCAGCCCATAGTAGGTGGGGACCAACTGGCTAGATCAAGAGAGGAGTTGGAAGAAAGACTGGCGGATGATGCAGTAGCACTAATGGCAGAAGAAAGGGACCACAGGATGGTGTTTGGGGCTAATGGGGGTCACGATGGTGCTCTTAATAACCAAGAGAACTTGGCAGACCCCAGGAATCTGGGTAACAGAAGACAAGTAGAGATGGAGCAACGCCAACCCCTCAGAAGCCCGAGCCCACCTCCAGCGCTGGAGTGCGCCACCCTTCCTTCAGACCACATTGCCCCGGTCAACTCAGTCCTCCTTCTGGGGGGAGAGGGGGCAGTTTGTGCCACAGGCTCTAGGGACTGGAACGTTAAACTGTGGGATCTCCAGACGGGCTCTGGTGGCACACTGCTGCACACATTGGGGGCACGGGGGGACTTCAGCTCTCATCGGGGCTGGGTCTGGTGCCTGGCATCTCAGGGATCTCAGTTGGCTTCAGGGGGCTTCGACAGCACAGTGCGGCTGTGGGACCTCCAGGCAGGAGGGGCGGAGAGAGGCCTGATCAGGTCCGGGGCCGCCGTCCACTGCTTGTCCTTTCAGACGGACATATTGCTGGCTGGTACATTTGACAAGAGGATCAGCATGTACGACACCAGAGGTGAGGGGGATTAGAGTATCATTTACATCTCAATTTAGTGCCCGAGTGTGCGTGAAGTGCAAATAAAGGTCATTATTTTTGAAAATTTTATGAGAGGGCAGTGACACATGACATCACTAAATCCATATTTGTACACGCTTCTAAAGTCATTTTTTTATAGCAGTTTGCAAAATTCGGAGGACAAATCACTGAGTTTCTAAAGGTTATTCCTGACATAATCTGTCTACAGCTGCTGAACCCCTGGTGAAAAACCTCCGTCTCCATGGTAACGCTGTCATGTGCCTAGCTGCAGATGACAAGTACATCATCTCTGGGAGTAAAGACTGCACTGTGGTGGTCTATGACCGAAGGGCAGGCAAGGGCTTGAAGAAACTTCGGGTACACACACACACACACACACACACACACACACACACACACACACACACACACACACACACACACACACACACACACACACACACACACACACAGATACACACGTCATTTTTTCAGTTTGCGCTTGTGTGCACCCGATACCAAGACTAACGCCAACCAACCCCTCCGTTTCTAGCTGAGCTCTTACCTGCTGTCCATGAGCTACAGCGGCTGTGAGGTTTGGGCGGGAGACAACAGCGGCATGCTGCACTCCTTTTCCATGCAGGCGGGGACCTTGAAGCCTCTGTCCCAGTTTGATGTGGGGCACACAGCTCTGCTCACTGGCATCCACCGGTCCCCTGGATGCCTCTACACCTGTTCATCTGATCGCACTGTCAAGGTAGGACGAGGGGAATTCCTCCTTACGTTGCCTGTAAGCTAACTCTGCTCCTGAGCAGTCTTCTTAAGTTGTGATATATTTATTGCAGGTGCATATCCCCTGTGCTCCTCCAAGGACGTTATGCACCCTGCGTCACCAAGCTGGAGTTAACGGGGTTAGTGCTTTGTACCACCACGTGTAGATAATTACAATGTCAAACTGTTTCCCTTTTTAAAGATGATATTGTAACTTTAATTATAAAAAAAAAGATCCATTTTCATTTCACAAGGCATGTAACTTAAGAGCAAATTAACTGTTGGATCTTTTTGTGAAGGTGAAAAATATCTTTACTAACAAAGAAATAACAGACCGACATAGTAAAAAAGTGAACTGAAGCACAAAGTCAATATCAATACAGTATCAGATGTCTGTTCTATGAGGATTAATCCAGACAGGCTCGCGCTCATTTCTGAAATGTTTTTCTCCCCGTGTCTCCACTCTACTCCACCCGTCTGTCTTCTACTGTCAGCTGAGTGTGCAGGCTGGCGTCCTGGCTGTAGCCCCAGGGGACGTGTACGTAGACATCTGGAGGCCCAGGAAATGAAAGACCTGAAGCATCTTGGAATTAACAATAAGTGCACAACATAAAAAAGAAAAACGTCTCTCTGGCTTCGCAGGCTGTCTGGTGATATCAAGACGTATGTTAGTAGCAACGTAACAAGTGAACAGAAGAAGGTTTTCTGGAAATAAAGACAGTCGAGCCCTTTGTGGTACATATGGCCAAACAAATGCTTTTATTTGCTGCACTAAAAATCACAAATGCTTTCTAAAATATCCATTTCCAGTTGTTTAATTAAGCTGTGATGCAAAAATCATGGTAGAAATCGGGTTGGGAAAATTCAAATCACTTGTGTTGGTTCAACAAAAAGTCCTCAAGCCTTTGTTTTGTATTACATTGTTTGAATCTCTTGAGATATTCCTCTACAAACAGAAGAAAACCTAATTGAACACAGAAAATATGTTTACTGGTAATGTTTCTCATGTCAAGAGACCCTGTGTTTGAAGACGTTTGTCTCTCCTCTTTTTTAATTGTTCAAACAGTGTGCAAACTAGTTTATAATATTTACATGCTCGCAAATTCTCTGACCCCATTACAGCAACTGACATTGAACCAAAATCATTAGTTACTTCGTATGTAGAGTAAAACCCTTGTATCTCAGCCCTCTGTGGCATACGATTGTATTTGTAAAGCTGTTTGAACTCTCCTCAGTGCTAATCAATATGTCCTTTTTTGTAGGTACGTGTGTGTGTGTGTGTGTGTGTGTGTGTGTGTGTGTGTGTGTGTGTGTGTGTGTGTGTGTGTGTTTGTCTCTAAATATATAACTATTTAATTGCTTGAATGACTTTAACTATGATGCACAATACTTGACAGATGCATATATTAAAACACATTAAAAGATCACTGAATACCCTGAAAACCTCGTGTCTGATTAATTGGCTGGATGTGTTCACTGCCCTGAGGGGAGTTATGATTGAACAGCTCTGTGCTCAATGTTTGGACAAAGCTGCTAATAAAATGTCTAATTGTTTACATGAGTCGTGAGTCAAGTTACTCGTGTAATGCCTTATTATTGGAAGGTTGAAATCAAACCTTTTAAGGGACGACATTGATTTTGTAATGTCGTAAAGAAGCAACATAAAATAAAGTATTTTAAGTGGGGAAAAAAGGAAACTTTCGACAAAGGAAAAAGAATTATGAATTTCTTCCTCACCTATGCCTGGAGCGGTCTTTAAATAAGATGCTTTAAAGAAAGTGTAAAGTTTGGTACCATCTCAGTGGTAGACAGAAGATGACTTTCCACTCTAGAAGGTTTATTTTGTACACATTTGACCGAGCAGAGAATCTGTGGTCCGTGCGCTCGGCTCTTCTCAGGACGGTCAGAGCAGCACGCAGCTCTTCTTATCTTTGAAAGGGTTGGACGAGGCAGCGATGCCGGTGAGCAGAGGGTCGTGGCGCCGGTGCTCCTGACAGTACCGCACCAGGTCTGCTGCAGTCAGGGAGATCTGCCGGGACAACAGGGGACCGGGTGGCATTTCACAGGATTTCTGACACTGCATTGATGGTGTAATCATGAAAAACAAACTATTTGATATCGAATGCTAATAATATAGACATGGAGCGTGTCAGTACACTATATTTTATCAACGATGCTAATTTTAAAACTACTGAGTTCAGGTATCTGGCGAAGCAGATACCTGATGCAATCAATAGATTATTCACATTCTCACATACCTTTATTCTCTCCATGTTTGCCTCCACCCGCAGTTGATCCACCAGTTTTTGAGCTTGAATCACACTGTTGCTGCTGCTCATCTTTCCTGATATTGCCTTCAGTATAAACACTCAACAAAAACCTCTGCTATCTGGACTCAATATCCATCAAAAACCAAAAAGAAGCAGCAGAAAAATGGTTTGGAGTAGAAGTTATTTACCCGAATCCCAAAGAGTCAGCTCGGGTTGTGCAGCAGTCTGAGAGGCACCTGCCTTTGCTTTCACCTCTGGACCCTGTTTTTATTCACCGTATGGGGCAGTTCAAAGGCTCTGTGATATAAAAGGTCATACGGCACAGTGTTGGAAATGTCACAAACATCACACATTACTTCACACAGCCACCGCCGATGAAACAATTATTGGCATATATCAGACATTATGCTGCATGCTTCAGGTTTGCTTTCTGCCTTTAAGCCACAACGTGTGTCTGGTTTTTTTTTTTACAAAAGGTGCAGCTGACTTGGTCAAAACAATACTAGAAAAGTGGGCCTTCATCATTTCATGTGTTGATTGTAAAAGGAAATGTTATTTTATTCATACTAATAATAATAATACATTTTATTTATATAGCGCTTTTAAAAATTCTCAAAGCCACTTTACAAACATTAAAATCATCATAAAAAAGCTATAAACTAAAAACATGGAACACACATTAGTCATATATTTAAAGCACTTCTGAAAAGGTGGGTTTTGATTTGTGATTTGAATATAGAAAGGTCTTATTTTGAATCTTTGTTTATTTGGTTAAATGTGTTTGTCCATTGTTGCATGCTAATGGTAATATTGTAATTTACTTGTACATTTAGGGGAAGCTGCCGTTCATAGTTACTTTGTAGAGTGACATTTTACCTGCCAAACACAAAATGAGCTTGTAAAATGCACTGAAGTTAAAACAATCAGCTTTATAGAGACTCATTTATTTTAGATCAAGCTCAATGAAGACATGTAGAATAATGTAAAGGTGTGACTGTAACCATTCCTCAAAATGAGCAATAGTATATACTAGACAATTGATATGGTAAGTACAATAAGTTACGTCATATAAATACCACAAACTAAGTTTACATTTATTTAAAAAGAAACACATTCACATTTAATGGAGTAAGTCAAGTGTTGTATTCACACTTTGATACAAAGGTTGTGTTCAAGTAAAAAGGCAGTACAATTTAAGTACTTATTTCCTTGATTAACAAATGCTAATTTAGAATGAACTAAATTATATATATATATTTATATATATATTTATATATATATATATATATATATATATATATATATATATATTATTTATATATATATATATATATATATATATAATTTAGTGTATATATATTTAATTTTAGTTTATTTATTTAGGTTTGACTACAGTTCAGTCATGTTTGTCCCTTCGCACTCTCCGTAGGTGGGAACTTGCGTTTCGCAGTCGGAGACAACCCATGTGTTGTTTATAGTGATGCAAGTCGTCAGTTGTCGTCCTTCTTGTCCTTCTTGTCCTTCTTGACAGCCGACTACTACAAAACCATCCACACCAACAGACCTCTCTTCAAGGAAAGGTACGTTTGCATCTCTTTATAAGTTTAATCACGACTAAACCCGCTCTCAGTTAGCTCGTCTGCTAGCTAACAACACAGCGCATTGCATGAATCAACGAAGCAAAAAATAATCTGAAAATGTGGTTATTGTCTATTAATGATGTAAAGCCTATTTCAAACGTATTATGTTGCACAAAGAGCACTAAAGGTGCATCGTTTTATGAAGCCACAGTTTAACAATGCAATCTCTGCAGTGAACAAGTTGTTGTTTTCAGGTGAGCAATCGCCAACCTGCACTTGCGCAGAAATAAAAATCCGCCTCAGACTGGTTAAACCAGATGTTGATTGACGTTTGACAGTTAAAACTTGATCCATTAACACACAAGGAATCCTCCTTATCGCTTTGTGCCATTGGCTAAAGCTGCTCACCCACAGGCCTCCTGCAGAGCTGGACTGCAGGATGTTTTGTGTACACTTTTAATGAGGTTGAGTTTATCAGATAGTATTTCTAATTTATTTTTTTCTCCAGCTGTTCAGCAGGTTGGAAGCTCAATCAGGGCTCAGTTCTTTTGTGCTTGTCAGTCGGAGCAGACGGGGATATTACATCCACTTTCTTGCTCAGGGCTCTTCCCTCGATGACAACCACATTAACATTAAACACTAAACATGTTCTCTTTGCTTTTGCAGGAAAATGGCAGAGCGTGGGCTTTCTCTTGCCTTGGAGGCCGTCCTCAAGCCAAGTTGCGACCTCCCAGAGGACGTGCCGAAGATCAGAGGCTACGACTTCAACCAGGGGGTTGATCTCCAGGCTGTGCTGAACTCCTACGTCACCACGGGCTTCCAGGCCAGCAGCTTGGGTTTGGCCATTCAGGAGATCAACGTCATGGTGAGAGGAAGTGTTGTGTAGCAAAAGGTTATCTCTAAAAAAATTAAAAAAAAAACACACACATTTGCTCATTTGGTTTCATTTACCCAGGTTTGGAGATATTTGTCTCTGAACAAAGTCCTTGTTAGTCTGGAAAAGTCACTGTAGTCGGTTGTTCTTTCTTTTATTTTTAGGCCTTTAGTTTGACAGTCTGTGCACAGACAGGGAATTTGTTGAAAGATATGGATATGATTTGTTTTGACCAGGGAGTGGAACTGTGAACATTGCATTAATGTGGTAAGCATCTTAACCATTCAGCTACCAGGGCGGCAATATTTGAAACTTTTTAAGTATTAAAACTCTCCGCTTCTTCTGCGGGTTATCCAGATTTACAAGATCAGGGTTTCTTGAAAGAGAGAGATTTTTTTAATAATAGTTTAGTAATTTGTCAATGTAAACACCACAAGGAGGCAGAAATCTCAGAGATGAATATCTTAAAACCTGGGCCCATGAAACAAAACCATCTGTATGTATAGTACATGTTGTAGAGTCAACCGACCCTGATGATACAGTATCAACGATACATATTCAGTAGCCCACGATCAGTCTGACGATGATCACTTGTAACGTTGACCGTTGTTGTCTAATGTCTCCACACCCACAGATAGAGAAGCGTCTTGAGCCAGTGGAGGAGGCTGAAGGGAAAGAGTCGGAGGAACACAAGTCGGGCTGCACCATCTTCTTGGGTTACACCTCAAACCTCATCAGCTCCGGAGTCAGAGAGAGCATCCGCTACCTGGTGGAGCACAAAATGGTACAAATGCATACACTTTTCGTGAATATTGTTACATCCCAGGTAACGTCTGAAACAATCAACCACTTCAACCGGGAGACGAGTGTCTCAGAATCTGTCTTGTCCCTCTGTCTTAGGTGGATGTGGTTGTGAGCACAGCTGGAGGCATCGAGGAGGATTTCATCAAGTGTCTGGCTCACACATACTTGGGAGAATTCAGCCTGCCGGGCAAGGAGCTCCGTCTGAAGGGCCTCAACAGGTCGGTAACTACTGAAACAATCTCACATTCACATCCTCAGAATGATGCTGTTAAAGGTGCGTTCAAGGATAATTTATTGTCATTCATGCACAACCAAAAGCGGTTGTAGTCCACTGACGAAACTCAAGAAAAACAGTGATGCAACCACGCAATATCTGAATTTGCATCAGGAGGAACGTAAACGGCAGCAACAGAAACACCAGTGAATTCTCTGGTCTGATAATATGGCTGGCATCTTGACAGCGGCAATTTAATATCAGGGAAACATTGTCCATCAACTTTGACTCTGTTTGAGCATCAGTCATCATTGATGTAAACACACCCATACTACCATACTATTTAGTATGACAGAAAAATACATGGCATGTCTCAATACATAGTTTGTCAAATGCAGAATGCCAAAAATACCAGGATGTCCTACTGCATTATGTATTAATATTATATATAGCAGATATATGAGTAAGAGGGTCGAAGTTCAAGGTGCAATGTTATGACAAAGGAGTATGTACTTAAAGTAAAAAGGAGTATGTGAGTTAGAACGCAGTCACAGAGTCCGCCTCCTCGCGACCCTCCGTAGTTTTGCATTATGTAATTCACAACATCATCAAAGGCAGAAGTGCCGCGGACTCATAATGACAAAGGACACGATGCAGGGTGTTGTCAGCCAGCTACTCCTCTTTAGAAGTCCCAGCCTATATGTCAGATTCCCTAACTTGTTTTTAACATCTGGTCCAGTTGTTAATCATCCTCCTCCTCCTCCTCCTCCTCCTCCTCCTCCTCCTCCTCCTCCTCCTCCTCCTCTGTGCTTGCTGGATGTAGAATAGGGAATCTTTTGGTGCCCAATGACAACTACTGTAAGTTTGAAGACTGGCTGATGCCCATCCTAGACCAGATGTTGTTGGAGCAGAACACAGAGGTGAGTCTCTCATATTAGCGGGGCTGTCCTCCACCAGAGACATTCTTAGACAACTAACAATTATGTTTTATTTTTTTATTTTGTATTAATTGGTTAGTTGAATAAATTGACAGATCTGTAAACTTTCTTCATGAAGAATCACTCAAGAGCATTGCTTTCAAATCTCGTGTTTACCAGATGTGGTAAATCTTGGAAATACGTTATTCGGCATAAAAAAGGAAATAAAACGAGTAATCGACAAAAAGGAATCTTAGTCGACTAAGAGGGGGAAGCCCTACTTTTTGAAACGTAATCTTTATGACGGTCGTCATATTCATTAAGATACATGCATGAAGTTTGACCTTTGCATGTAACCCATCCTAAGCATTAGGAGCATTACTGATTAGCATATCGTTTGTCTATTGCACAGTTGTATGAAATAGCAGTCCTTGTTCGTCTGATGTCCTCACATAAATCACGTGTTTCCACAAAGTTGTGCAGTCAGGATTTTGCAAACTCTGCTTTCATAATATTGTCTACTTCACGTAATATTTTAACTTTTCTTACTTCAGGGCACCCGCTGGACTCCCTCCAAAATGATCCACCGGCTGGGCAAGGAGATCAATAATACGGACTCCGTCTACTACTGGGCCTACAAGGTGAGTCCTGGTTTACATTGGTAATGTATTACATCATAAGGGACCCCAAAGGTCATGACACACAATTAAATTGTTTGAAATTTAGACTAGAAAACCAGCATGAAACTGTGACTTGGACTTGTTACTCACTTCATGCAGCT
This sequence comes from Ophiodon elongatus, assembly GCA_016806645.1. Classification (NCBI taxonomy): domain Eukaryota; kingdom Metazoa; phylum Chordata; class Actinopteri; order Perciformes; family Hexagrammidae; genus Ophiodon; species Ophiodon elongatus. The sequence continues at coordinate 4,444,082 of JACSYO010002129.1, forward strand.
TCCCAGCTCAGTTTGTACGCACAGTGTGTTTTTGTCTACACATCAGTCTTTAAACGTGCTGTATTGTTATTATTTTCTGTTTCAGAACAACATTCCAGTGTTCAGTCCTGCTCTGACGGACGGCTCTCTGGGTGACATGCTCTACTTCCACTCTTTTAAGAACCCAGGCCTGGTTTTGGACATAGTGGAAGGTAAACGCGACGTCGCTGCTCCCGAACCGGATCCCCACGCGTGTCTCAGCGATACCCGTCGGTCGTGTCATGAATGTGGACTTTTCATTTCAGATATTCGCAAGATTAACAGCCAGGCGGTGTTCGCCAAAAGGACGGGCATGATCATCCTGGGAGCAGGGCTGGTCAAACACCACATATGCAATGCGAATCTTATGGTAACTACGGGATCTTTATTATTCTACTTTCTCGTACTCATAGCGACATCAGCTTTTACAAACAATTCGGCAAAGGAATTGAGTTTGCCATCAGTGTTGGAATGTAACTGCATTTACTCCAATTCGGTGCAATTTTGAGGAACTTTATCTTAGTATTTCCATTTATTGCTCCTTTATACTTCCCTTCCACTACAATCCAATTTAAATTTCATAATATAAGCACATTTTTAAGTGACTTTTATTTATTTATTTATTTAACTTTTTAATTTGCATTTTCAACACAACAGAACAATCCTTGACATTTAAATAAACATAATAAAATAAAATAAATAGTAAATAATCAAAACAGTAATATTAGTATCAATAGTTTAACTTATAGCGAGTATAAATGCTAACCTTTACATACATGCACGTCTACATCGACAAATGCTTATACATATGCATCTACATATACACAACCATCTACATCCACATACATACCCGCACAGCATACCCATGTATACCTTCCCACATGTATGTACTTTTACACATGCTCGCCACAAGGAGGATTGAAGGGGCAGGGTTAAGTGACTTTTTCAATGCAGGACCGAGTACTTCTTTATTTACTGATGGCCGTTGACATTTTGTGTGAAATTGTGCCAAACTATGATGAAGTTTAGAAAGATATTGTTGTCTACTGTCAAAATACACGAGGCAGCAAAGCGAACCTCCTCAAAAGCAGCTCCCCCCCCTTTCTGACACACCGTCTCCCCCGTCTCCGTGCAGAGGAACGGAGCTGAGCATGCGGTCTTCGTGAACACGGGTCAGGAGTTCGATGGCTCCGACTCCGGGGCCAGACCGGACGAGGCCATATCCTGGGGCAAGATTAAAGTTGATGCCAAACCTGTGAAGGTACCGATATTTCTACCATGAATATTATCCATCATCAGACCAGCATAATGTCCCATTTATTACAATTTTATCCACAGATATTATTTTCGAGAAGTTATTTTGAGACGTCGTCCCTTCTTCTGCTCCACTTAATTTAATATATTTCCCGTTTGCCTTTTGGCAGCACCTTGATACTGCAACTAAACTGTTTTCAAATGTGGATTTTTATTTGCTCTTAAACAGTTTTTGGCTGACAACAAACATTAACACTTCCTGTTGACGTTAGTTATCTTATCAAACATGCAGTGACGCTTGACAGCATTGTGCCAGTGTGACTGATTTGAAAACTACTCGACTAAACAACAGATTTGATCCAGAAATTTAGATTAAAAATAGGCATTGCATCTATGGTGACTATCACAAGTAGCATTTACCTCCATTCAGATACAATCTACAGCTGACAGCTGGCTTTTATTTTTTGCTTTTTAATTGGGAACCTCAATTTGACATTTATTGGGGGGGGGGAGGGGGGAATGTGGTTGGAAATAATTTTATTGCACATCAGAATTGGTTACCAGGCAAATAGGCTGAGCCATAGTTTTCTGGATGGACCCTTGACACGGGGAAGAAAAAGGATGTTTCTCCCACGTTTGGCCTCAAGGTGGCAGTGTTTGCACATTCGTTTGATGCGAGCACATCGTGTGGCGTCAAAGCACCAAAACATAAATGTGAAAAGCAGGGACTGGACTCAGTTTAGTGTCTCTAAGTGTGTAACACACCACACACACAACGTTACAGAGAAGTGCTCCTGCTCTTTGTCCCCAGGTGTATGCAGATGCCTCGTTGGTCTTCCCTCTGATTGTGGCCCAGACCTTCGCTCTCCACGCCGACAAGCTGATTGCCGGCAAGAAAAGCGATTGAATGGTCGCCGCGTTAAACGCTCTGTTCGACAGCCAGCTCCGTTCCTCTCGCTCTTCCCTTGTCGGACTGTTAGAAAACACATACGTTAGATCTTCTCAACGTCTCTGTTAGAAATACATGATGAAGATTTGACAACTTTAAGAAACAGTATTACAATGCTGCCATTGAAAAGCTTTTTTTAATGGGACTCAGGGCTGAGGGTTTCCTGTCCTAATGCTTTCCATGAGGATATTTACCTTTCTCTCTATTCAGATAGCTGAGATAGGAGCATGCTATCATGTACCAAAGAGAATGTGTAGAATGTATCATGTTTAGCTGTGTGTGTGTGTGTGTGTGTGTATGTGTGTGTGTGAGTGTGTGAGTGTGAGTGAGTGAGTGTGTGTTTGAGAGAGAAAATAGTAAAACACTCCTCAAGCAATTTTATTAAAAAGCTGGGATTTATTTCAGGTAAACTGTGGCATGGCACACGATCGCATCACTTGTATGTTATTTATTACCTCTCTTTTTTTGTCATATTCTCACTGGACAGAAGATGTTTGTGTAACTTAAATTAATAATTTCTGCCTATTACAAAAGGTCTTTGTGCTGGAGGTCTGTGTGAGACAGCCACAAGGAGTCCAGCATGTGACACTTAATTTCACATGACTGTGTTTGTGATCTTTGTTGTGTAAAAGGACATTAAAAATAGGCGTCACGGAGCACACAAGACATTAGTGATCATCTATAATAATAAAAATATTTTAAGTATCAAATGAATTTTTACATTTTGCGTTTGGAAGATACAAACTGCAGAAAGTGTTGCTGCTGTTGGCCACTTGATTAGATACACTTGTACAATCAGTTGTGGTTTAAAGAAATAAAAAACAGCTCTGCCATAAATTCTACCTTTTACAAAGTTTGTAATGTTCAGTTTTTGGTGATTCAACTCCATGTTTATTAAAGACAGTGTTTTTAGTTACATATGAGGGGGCAGAATATTACAAACACCTCTGAATTTAATGCAGTCCATTACAACACCACCGCTAACCATGAGCTCAATGCTAAACCATATCATCTACTCACATTTAACAGCTCGTTGACAACAAAAGCAGAACCTTAATGGCATCATAAAAGCAGACTTCATGCCAGAACACATAAAGTGGACACGGAGTGTATTCATCTATTTTATAAGCCTTGAATGTTACAACCTGTTTTCTTTGTACTCAAACAACTCAAACATCCTTCTGTAAACTCTGTTTCAGCTTCCTAACCTTTTGAAATGTCTCTTTTTCTTTTTTTTTTAATAAACAAAGGCCGGAACTCTGCCAAAGTGCGAGGAAAAACAAAGTTGCAAGCGTCCCATTCACATGTACAGGTGGTGGCAAACTTGCTCGGCTTCAATCCACAGAGAGGCGAAGGCCGCCTGAATGATGTCTGGAGAGCTCCTCCCCTCCAAATCCCCCCCGAGGGGCTTGTAAGAGCATCACAACTGCTGCATGTGCGGTTAGTGCTCGCTCAGTGGGTGGGACTCTCAGCTCCTTCCCTTTCTGCTTTCTTCAGCAGAATCCAAATGCATAATGTAGTATAATGATGAAGCCATTTCCCATCAATACATCAGGCTGCTATTGTGGGAGTGGATATTTCCTCTGGCTAATCACTGCTCCCATATCCTCTGCACATGGTTACATTTTCAACCCAGCTATATTTGCAGGATTTGCAAAGGAAATGTGTTTATAATATATTCACGTTTTTCATGAAGTTGTTTAAAGTGTCGGTGTCTTTTTTTAAATTTTTTTAGTGGGAATGGTGACCTTTTCATTTTTGGAAACAGAGAAGTGGTATTGGAACTAGGATAAGGTCAACTTTCCCAAAACCTCAGCCCCATGTGTGACACACACACATACACACATACACACACGAACACACACGATTTGGGCGTTCCTGTCTTGGTACAAACTGCTTTTCCATTCAGTCCGTCTATCATTTCCTATTGCCGGTGGCACTGTGTTGACCCAGGGCTTGACAGATTTCTTTAAAAAGGCAATGATGTATGGATTCTCAGCACTATAGAAACTTATGTTTGCTCTGTGCTAAATGGAAAGATTACAAAGATACTGAGAGGGCTGAAAAGAGTGAGATTATGTGTGTGTGTGTGTGGATGAGCTGTAGTCACGCTATGATAATATTGTGTGGCGTCTGCACAGAGCAGACAGTGTTTGCCCCCTCCTGCTCTGCAGAACAATCAGTACACTGTGATGTGCAGGGCCACAGCAGTTATAATGGCAATTATGTCTTCTCCTGGCCAGATTGGCAGTTTTCTTTTTCTTTTTTATGGATAGAGATAGGGAGAGAGGGAGGGAGGGAGTGAGGGAGGGAGGGAGTGAGTAAGAAGAAGAGAAAAAAAAAGACAGAGGGGGAGCTGACCTGCTGCACAGCTGCAGGGTGGGGTGGCTCTGTGAGGAGTGGAGGGAGAAAGGAAATACACTGTGGATAGATTTGTGGACATTTGCATGTCTATCAATTTAAGTGTGTATGCCAGACCATCATTTCCACTGAGGATAGGTGGGGACACGCCCCTTTCACTTTTCAAAATCCTGTCCTATTTCTGCTCACGTATATATATATTGGATCTTCCACTGAAGTCATAATGTCCAGTCACCATATTCCAGATAACGGAGAAGAAGTGCTGATGAAAATATTGGCTTGTCGGAGTCGCCTTCAGTTATTACCACATTTTAGGAGACTTGTTAGTCATGGCTTTTGCCTCTCAGGCTGCTAACAGTCTGCTCCATCTTATTGGTGAATCACTCCCCATTTACTATAAAGTGCACTGTGTTTTCTGTCCACCATTTTACTTGAGAGTCAGAATTTTGAGGGTGTAAATCCACTATACGGTTCCCTCAAAAACTCCATGGCATGGACTTTCTGCTGACACCCCACAATGCAATGGTTCTCATTTTACAGAAAATTACCATGGTGGATCTCTATAGCTATCAGTGATGACCAAACCTGGATTTATTTTTCTGTGGTTAATACTCTCTTAAAAATACGCTCAAATTCAACATTGGTCAACACTTAACCGCAGTGATTATCAACTTTTATTAGGCATAATTTTTCCACGAATATTCCCATTGACATGCTGAGTCTTTTTTACAAGGGAGTCCTAGCCAAGATAGAAACTTTCACATAAAAGAGAAAAACAGACTAACAAAACATAAACAATTAACAGACTGAAGACAAACGGCACACGGCATCAAACAATTAATTAACTATGTTCAGTAACAGGACATGATCATTCAGTGGTCAAATATTGTTTTATATAAAAACATATAAAAAACACAAAGTGCATCAAGAATACAAAAAATTAAAACAAATTTAAAATCTATAAATTGTCCATAAATGCCTGAATGCATTCTAACTTTTTTATTTTAGTACTTCATTGTGTCCCTCAATGTCTGAAGCCACACCTGCGGCCTTGTGCCTGTGCATCCTTATCGCCACCTCTGTTTACCTGTTATGTTGCCATAGGAACTCCCACCTCGGACGCCTATTGGCCCACCAGCAGAGAAGCGGCAGGTGAGTGAGTGCGTGGGGTGGGACGAGGGAGGAAGAAAGACATCTGCAGAGTGAGGAGGGGCCGACCGAGACAGAAAGACAAACACTCAGACACAGAGGGAAAACAATAGAGCAATAAATGTATAGACGGCGCGTGATAGCGGGAAAGGGGCGCGTGACTTTTCACCTCCACCTCGCGCTCCTTTCTCAGAAACAGGAAGTCGCCAGTTGAACCGCCGTCTCAACCTCCTCTGACGCAGCTGGGCCGAGGCCGATGACGACCGTGTCACTGTTGCTACAGCAACCACCCGGCAGGGACAAACATCCGAATGGCCTCTCACTCATCCAGTCTATGACGGCCTAATTGTAGTGTAACCACAGCGCATTATAAATAAAGAGGATGCACCGTTTCCCTTCTCATTTCTGACGTGCAGACACTTTATAAACGTATGCACTCAACGGGTTTACAGACAGTACACCAGACCAGCTGAGGAAAACGGGTTAAAGTAAAATACTGATGTGGGGTTTTCCACACACTATCTAATTTATGTGTAATCATAATTTTTTTTTTTTTAACTTAATTATTCACATTGTCAGTTATTTGCAGGCACAGACTTTCAATAAACAAGACATAAAACCGAGCTGGTTTTATAGTATATATAGTTTATAATATATATATATAGTTTTTAATATAGTATTTAATATAGTAAAAATGTATCTGCTGTGCTTTCGTGTAATGAAACTATGTTTTACAACATTACACATTTATAAACTTTTATAGGCACCATGTGTCATGTATTTTAAGTTGTTGGCAGATTTATACTTTGTTGAATTGAAATAAATGAGAAGTCAGACTTTTGGCTGAGTTTATTTGCATAAGGACAGAATAAAGCTGCACAGCAAAAATGAACTAACATCTCCCTGAACTCTAGAGTTTTATTTTTTACATAAAGTGTAAACAGTTGCGTAATGTTATAGTGCAGCTCAGGGCTGAAGCCCCCCTAAAATGTTCTTCAGCCCCCCCAAATAATTTGGCATTATTGGCTTTTAAAAAAATTGTTTTTAAATTTGTATTTTGGTGATGTCATTAAATTAAACTATTGTTTCTCACATGGACAAGTTATTCATAACTCTAACATGCTACATATGTGCGTGCGTTCTGGTTTGTATGTTTTCTCCCCCTTCAAATTACAATCCAATGGCCTATCATCATACTTAACGATATAGACCCCGGGCACTAGGACCTGGGGGAGGCTGCTGCGCTGCTTCCTCACTCTGCCGAGTAACGTCTCCCGTCAACGACAGCCAGGATTATAGCCAAGGCGTTTAACGTTAGCTCAAAGTAAATGATGCACGGAGTGAAATTGTAAGTACAGGTAGTTACAGAATGTGGCTATCTGTAGTTGTTAACGATTGTTATCTGCTTAAATTTAGGTTTACTTGAGGCAAATGAAAGGGAATATTGTAGTGGGCTATGTTAACACTAAGCTAGCTAGCTAGCTAGCTTAGTTAGCTATTTTGTTAGAAACTGGCTCCAGTGAGCAAGAGTGTGAACTGTCTGAAACAATGGATATCCGCGGCCCAAAAAACAATTGCAGCGCAAACAAACCACTCCCCTTGGGGCTAAGCCCCCCTTTCTTTGAATCCTAGAAACGCCCCTGGTGCAGCTAAAAGATAAAGGAACGATAGAAACATTTTCATAGCTCTCGTAGGTTCTCTTTAAAGGAAATGATTGATAACATTTTCAGCATGTGTAATTATGTAAATATGTCTCAACAGATCCTGACATTACAAGATACAGATTTCCATAAATAAGGAAAGCACGATGACAACATGGACACTTGCACACCACTTGAATGCTCCGGTGCATTCATTTCGACTTCAGGTCTTTTGAGAAAAAAAAAATGCAATCAATATCAATTATGAGGCAACAAATTACAGAACAGGAAAACATTGATTTAAAATTAATTTAGCATTCTTCGTTTGACCTTTGATGTTGAATTGAAGCATTTCTTTAGATAGATTTGTATTTTCTGAGTTATTTTTTCTTAAAATCTAATGCAAGTGGTCTTTCTATTTTATTCACTAGAATGAGTGTGCGTTGGTAACATGAAACTTGATTATTGTCTGTCGGTATCCTTGTTTTTCTATCCAACTGTTGTCATGTCTGAAAGATTTTCAGCAAATGTGTGGTAAAAGTCTCTGACTGTGCAGAGTTCATAAGAGGTAAAAAGTTAATGTTGCGTAACTGTACTGTGACCAAACCAAAGGCACACACCGTGAAATTTGATTTTTACCATAAAAATGTGGGTCAGGAATGGGCATCCAGGTGCCATGAGAGCATTCAGACTTGATTACCAGTCACAGACAAAAGTCAACTTATGATGAACTCAAGCTGAGAGGAGGAACGGTTTGTCAATGAAATCTTCTGTTGTAATCTTTGTCTGGAGCATTTGAAGAAGCTACAGGGTGAAGAGGATTGTTTTTTAGACATTTATTGTGTTTGTGATGTAAGATTCATTCTATAATTGAAGACGTTTGAAAAAGAAAATACAAGACACAAAGAGTATACTGCTTTTTAGTTTAATTTGAATCAAACTTAATGCACACCATATCAACCAGCCATCATATTTATTTGACACATTGAGTTTTGAAAAGCAAAGGAACATAATATGAAGAAACACTAGCTTTGTTCCTCTTGTATTTAGTTTTTTTTACAAATAAGGTACAAACAACAAACTGAAATGACACAGACACACACACACACAAAAATACACACACAAAAACACTGAAACAAATGTTGAAACAGAACGTATCAAGACGACTTATTTTATTGCAAGCAAGCTATGCATCTCAACATCACTTTCACATTGATTTTTGATGAAAGTAACTTATGGTTTCATGAAAATTTTAAATGTTAATGGTCCGTAAATGCAATAAGAGATCAGGCATAAATCCAAGTAAAGTGTTTCATTACAGAATGTGAGTGTGTACATCTGTTGAGGAAAATATGTTGCAACTAGGAATTCAGTGAGACAAATTACTTTAACAGAAACTGAAATGATGTTTCGAAATTGTCAGTCATTTCAAAATACATTTACGTGTGTGTGTGTGCATGTGTGCGCATGTGTGCGCATGTGTGCGTGTGGAAAGGAGACCAGTCCCCTGTTCCTGCTGAACTGAGCCAGCCTACGTCACACACTGATTATCAGCACAGCAGGCACAGGAGACCGACCCAGCAGGGGGGGGTGTGTGTGTGTGTGTGTGTGTGTGTGTGTGTGTGTGTGTGTGTGTGTGTGTGTGTGTGTGTGTGTGTGTGTGTGTGTGTGTGTGTGGGTGGGGGGGAGAGCTATACGCACACATAATATATAGAAAAGTCAGACAAACAGACACTGATGCTCTTGCAGAAATCAACAGGTGGAGCATGAATGACATATGAACGCACACGCACACGCACACGCACACACACACACACAGAAAGACCTCTAGCAGCTGGCGATACAAACGACGACATAAGATGAGATGTTGCTCGCCCTACAGGAACAGGAGCAGTCTTCGATGCTAATGAGACAGCTGACATTTAGCAGACATTGACACACTGAAGCCGCATGATTTCAGCTAATTAAACAGATTACCAGTTTTTACCAGAAGCTCATGATACCTGCTCCCGCACAGCCCTCTTGACCACAATGCATCGTTCTTACGCTTTCACAACACAATAGTGGGTCATGCGTGAACCGCACACATAGTCAGCCACACATGTCGTGGCTGAATATGTGATTAGGTGTGTGTCTGATTTTGGTGGGCTCATAGAAAGAGAGTCTATGAGTCAAATGAAGCGAATGAGAAGCACCATGTTTTTGCCTCTATATGAACAGACTGATTTAAAAGAGGAAGAGTGTTTGGATACAACATTTTGTAATATAAATTGGAATTGAGCTGCACTATATAGTCAAGTTTCCATCCAAATTTAGCCCAAATTGTACAAACTTTTCAGAAAATCTGCAAAATAAAATTCAAATGTTGGTTTTTATCCACTACTGTTATTTGAAAATTAGGAGTTGTCCACATGGAGATGAAGAGCTGGTCAGCAGCCATTAAACCATTGTTGAAGAAGAGGGTGCAACAAGATGACCTTCTTAGTAAAGTGCCAATCAAACCTCAAACAAATTAAATGAAGCATTGCAGATTGCTTTCATGTATTGATTTCAGGAAGGTTACAGTCTTGTCATTGACGCTCATAAACACACGTAGATGGAGACACACTTTCTTTTATCAAAACGAGTTTCACATTTTCAGCTTTGAAGTCGGGTGAAGAGCGGTGGTTTGATGCAGTCCGCCCCCTCCCTGACCTTTACTCTGCCCCTGCAGGCTGCAGCCCTGTGGCGGCAGAACTTAACCACTGTGAACATGGCGGACACTCACTGCTCACATGTGGGTTAAGTCCTGCTGCCGCACAGCCGGGTCGCACGAGCATCTGTTCGTGACAGAGAGCTGGACGGGTGTGTTTGCCTATGCAAATTGGAAAACATGGGTGTGACTGTGTGTGAGTTAGCAAATTAGTCTGTGGTTGTGAGAAAGAGGTTGCTTTCATCATGTCAGCCATTGGAAATCCCTGGCAATGTGATTCAGTCCTTTAGTCTCAAAAATCACTCTACCAGGAATTCCCCTGGCCATCAGAGACGACTATCAGTTTGTGGTGAGAGGAGGACTTGAAAGCATCCAGAAAACAAATAACAAACACCATAATAAGGCTCCTCCGTCACTGTCACCTCTAAAACGTAATGTTAGAGGTCCTACCCCTCGTCTATACCTCTGTGTGAAAGAGTGAATTATCACCGTGGTCCGATGTGCTACGTCTTTGTCGTTCACAGGTCGTAGTCGTTGCGCTTTCTCAGCCCCGTGTGTACTGTGTGAGCGTGGTTCGTCAACTCCCAGACTTCCCGTGGCCTCTTGTAAAAATAGCTTTTCAATGACAGAATGGAGAATTAGGTTAGAAGGAAGTGGCCAGTCAAGTGGCACTCCCTTTAAAGACGTTAGCGCCCGCTCTGTTCTACTTCTGGCCCTTTATCGGTGCCCCTTCTGTGGAAAGAAAAAAGGCCGGAGAGACGTGTTTCCTTTGCTGCTAAGCTACCGCTAAATCTCTTTAGAAAACTGTCAGGAATTTTCATGCCGAGTAAAGAAAACTGTATTTATATGCTATTGCTACTTATTGCTGCCTGTTGAATGATACCTGATATCAACAAGCACATAAACTCATCACCCCCTGGAGCAGCACCTATTATTTTTGGATTCCTTTTTGTTGAAATGTACCTGTCTGGACAGGACATATTTAGAACCAGAGTGAATGCTATTTTGTTACCTTCTTCAAGTCTCTTTATTTCCAGCAGCATGAAGAGTCCACCATGTACAAGGTATGACTCAGTGGGACACTTTTGGGGAACTCCAGAGTCTAAATAAGGTTTAGCCGGCTGTCTGCTGTCACTGAGGGTCTGCTGCAGAGCTGTGCGAGGGGAGAAGGGAGCGTAGGCGCTGTCACTTAGGCGCCGCATCATTGTTGTCCCAAACAAATCTGCTGCATTCAGGTCAGAGAGTTTGGAGAGAGGCGTCCCAAAATAGCAAAAAAAAAAGTCTCTTCAAGAAAGCTGAATATTCTAAATACCACTCAACAAAGCAACTTGTATTCTAATCTTTAAGCAGCAAGCCTACAACTCAGAGCTAAACCTCCGTGCAGACGCTTTCTAGTTTCCTCCAGGCCAATGTTCCCTCTCTCAGTCTGTGGTCCAATCAACCAATAAGACCAAATTATAACCGCTCAGAACACACTGTGATTTTGAAACTACGGGGAAGAAAAAAAAAAAAACAGTTTCTTTCTCTAGCCTGCTCTATTTTTAAACTTTGTGAACGTCTCTCTTTTATACTCAGCCTGCCGTACAAGAAGCCCTTTTTAAGGCTCCAGCTAGATTAGCTTCATTTGAGGGCCAGGTTATGACAGGTATTATTTCATGCTCGGTTCATGGAAAACTAAAATGTCTACATAAAAGTGAATATTTGCTCATTTTGTGTTGCGTTTTAGTCTCCACATGTTTACAATAAAACGTACCGTCTCAAGGGAGAAGGTCATTTAAGGTTCCAGCACCCATCAAAGACAGTCCACTAACTCCTTTTTAACTCCTCTCCTCCATCAACCTAAAACCCTCGATCCCGCCACCCTTTCATCTGGCAGTGGCTGGTCTCGTGTGTTATTTTCTCTGCCTTTTCATCTTTTCCATCGGTTTCTCTCTTCCCCTTTGCGTTCCCCCCGTCGAACCCGCAGCCGTTAATGTCTATGAGCTCATTCCTTCCCTTCCCCTGTAATGATGGCGCTCTGGTTGACGCACGCCGTCCAACACCTCACCTCAAAACGCTCGCTGTGAGGATCTCGACGGGTTTCACTTTTGCATTTTTTGGCCCGTCTTTGCTTTTTGAGCGCTACGGTGCAGGAGCCAGGCAATCCTGTTGTTATGCTCTTCTCAAAATTGGATGTTTATTATGGTTAGGAATAATCATAAGGTTCTGCCATGTGGGCTGCCACTTATTGGCAGCTCATAATCGTGCCAACGTGTTGCGTCCTGGTGGAGGTGTAGAATAGGAAAAGCAGTGTCACTGAGGGACGATCGGCAGCAGATGTGCCCCAGAGGAGTCAAAATGTTTGTAGAGTGTCTTCATGGCTTGCAGCCTTGAGTGCGGGCGCTTTGATGGTTTTAGGGTGTACACCATACGCTTTGTGTGTGTTCTAAGTTTATATTTGTGCACACAACGTATGGAGGCCCAAGTGTAGACGTGGCCACTGGCTGTTTTCTCAAACCGTCTTTCCCCTGCAGCCAGATCGCAGGATTGACATTGCCGTTTACACAAGGGCACACAGTTAAGTGGAAAAGCCTCTGTTGAGACAGCTGGATCTCAACCCCTTGTTGTTTCAACACATATCTTCTCTCTCCCTATGTCCTTGTGTGCGCACACACACACACACACACACACTCACACTCTCACTCACACTCACACTCACACTCACACTCACACTCACACACACACACACACACACATTAAGAAATACACACATCCTCACGGGCAACGCAATCTGCCTTTCCGCACATAATATGCTCACTATCAATAAACAAACATGGTTATGTCAGTGGGCTGCCGGGCAAACATGGCATGTGCGTTAGCCGCGTTCTCACCGTGTCTCTTAACTAGGAATAGTACAAAAACATACCGATCTGACATCATTCACACCTCCAGGCTGTGAGGTGCTTCACAGTGCAAACAGTGAGTGGGGTGACCCACAGGTTGACTGTATGCTGCTATTGTGCATTTAATTAATAATTAGTTATCAAGCTAAAGCATATGTGATTGTTGTGTCTTTCCACTGCATCAGAGAATTTTACAGAGAGCAGTTATTTTCCAACCCTGGCCTCGTGTGAAATCAATCGATCTAAGTCTAATGGTTCAAGACATTATGTCAACATCGGAACAAGGTTTATAATACCGTCTGAATTCCCTTCTTAAAGTGCAAATATGCCACATTTGCTTTTCATGATTGCTGTCGTATCCATTACGCCTCTGACACAGCAGAAAGTGTGGCAGCATTTCCTCTGCAACATACAGAACGTTTTTAAGACAATGTTTTCAGTTTTTAATATGAGCAGATGCATAGATTCTAATTTTACTGTAAGAATAAACAAACTGCAGGGAAATTACAAAACTGATCCCGCCAACTTAAACCTGAACTCACACACCTTACAGCACAGCAGCACCACACCCTGGCTCTCTTCCAGACAGACTGTGCGTCTGGGTATGTGTGCGCATGTGAGTAAGATTGTATTTGTTTCTTGTTGCGTGTGAGGGCTTCATTATTGCTGAGGCCGTGACATTCAGTGACATTCAAACAAGGACTCGCGCTCTACTATGGGGCCTCTCTGTTGCAGTTTTCCTCATTTTAAAGGGGAGCGTTCATTGGCTGGCCTGGAATCAGCACAACACACCACATGTGGGACATTAGTGTCTGAGAATAAAAAAAAAGTATTTCCAGCTCCAGATAAAAAAAAAAAAAAAAAAAAAAAAAAAAAAAGGAAGGAGAGAAAAGCTCAAAGTCTCTTCGGGCTGTAAAGCTCGCCTCAGCAGTGAAGAACCCAGCCCGAGCCCGTGGTCCGCTCCCTGTAGCCCAATGTGTGTAACCCTATCCTCAGCCTGAACCGGTGCCAAACACCCTCACCACCACCAGCCCTGTACTTAGTGTACAGCCGCCCTGCTGCCACTGAACCGCATATGCACAAATTGATGTAGAAACTACACACACGCACTTTTATTCCACTACGCCACGGTTTCCTGAGCCTGGGCCCACTCCTACGTATTGCTGCTGGGCACACCCACCCAGCCAGCCCACTAAAGCCACGGCTTGAGTACTGGATCCCCACCTTCTCTCCTCCTTCAGCTCCTTCTATTCCCTCTTTCCTCAACTTATTCCTCCCTCCATTCATCCATTCGGCCGTCCCTGGTAGGCACTCCACTCGAACGATTCCTCATGACAAAGGCAGGATAACGATAATTACCTCTCTCCCCTCTTTCCCATTTCTTTTGGAGTAGAGATTATGAGAAGTCACAGCCAGTCGCATACAGAGCAAAGCAACAGATCCCTCAGTTGGACTAACTCATTCTTGTCTTTCAATCTGTGCTTCATCATCACGTTAATCTCCTTCAGCTCTGTTTTGGCCCTCAGTCCCAGAAGGGAACCAGACAGGACGGCGGACAGGAAGACAGAGACAGCCGGCCCTGATCTGCTGCTGAAACTGGGTTAGCTACAGTAGCTGCTGGATTCCCTTCCTTTCATGGAGGTTTTGGGAGCTCGCAGACTTACAGGGCCTCTGAACAATGAGAGGAATGTTTGAGCGGCTCCGGCCTCGCTTCACCGCGAACATTACGCCTCTCGGCTGCTTTTCTATAACTTTTTATGACCTCTGTTCCCACTCTGTGCTGCCAACAACACCCCGCGGGGAGGCACACAGACTGATGGACATGTAGACAGACAGAGGACACTCATGTGGCAGACGGATGACAGACATACTGCAAGCAGACAGTTGCAAAGAAAGGCAGACAAACAGCTCGAGACAAACTTATTATGTGGTAATTAATTCAGACGGTTGGAGATATCGTCAATCAAACAGACAGACAGACAGAAATTAAGCCATCCCATTCAAAGGAACTATTTACGTCTGACCTTTGTAATGGAGCCGGTCCACAGTGGCAGACCTCAGATCAGGGCAATATTCCAGTGGCAACATTTCAGTACATTTGAACAGCAGGCACACTTTACTGTCGCTCCACGTGAATAACTGTCCTGATCAACAGGTTGCAGGAATTGCTGTGAAGTGAGCGTGAAGTGCCTCTCTGTGGAAGACCAGTGGTTCAAGACAAACAAACAAAAGAGTCAAAGAAAAGCGAACAGGTTTGCTGGGTCATCGAGTCATAAAACAGTAAAAAGGCAATAATCAACTTCTGAGCAGAGGCAGACGCGATGCTGCACCTACCTGACAACCGCTTTTACTCCTTTCTTCAGTTTCTCTCTCCTCCAGTGTCACACTCTAAAGTTGAACTTCACAGTTGTCGTCCCCCTTTTCCCTCCCCCTCTATCTGTCTCTCTCTCTCTCTCTGTTTTTGTCTGTGTCTCCCAGTCTTCGTCTCGTCTCGTGGGTCTGTTTCTCCCTCGACTGTGCAGACAGGAGTGTGTGTGAACGCGAGTGTGTCTGGGAGCCAGACAGGGTGAGAGTAAGAGAGAAGGCGGGCCCAACCCAGAGCAGGGGATTCCTTCATGACGATGTCAGAGGACAGGAGCCCTGCCCTCGCCTCTCCTCCCTTCTCTTCTCCTCTCCTCTCCTCCCTTCTCTTCTCCTCTCCTCCCTTCTCTTCTCCTCTCCTCCCCTGTGCATGGCCGAGGCTGCTGCGAGAACACAGGAAAGGGGGCAGGGAGATAATTGGCTGCACAGCTGCTAATAAATGAGCAAAGGCTGTTTGAGTCAATAGCAGGCAGTGAAAAAGGGCTAAATGTGCAGCGTTTCAGTGGTAAAAGGTACCGAGAAAGTTTGTTACACTGTCTTGTATGTTGCAGACATTCTGTGGAGAGATAGTGGAGATTGTGATCATTTCTCTCTTGGTCTGACAATGATAGGAATGAAGACACAATTTTAACACAATGTTAATTTTAAACCCTTCTAATAGTTGTTTCGATGCCAGAACTCACTCTCGGTACTGTTTTGCAAGCTGGTTTTGCTTAAATCTCAGAATGTACATTTGTGTGAGCATCATGTCCACGTGAGATAATGGTTTGTGTAACACTGCTCAAAGCACTTTTCAGAGAATTGAGTAGAGAAAATGATCACCAAAGGCCAATAGGATAGTTAAAACCGTGGTTAACGAGGCCAAAAAACAAAGTTCAGCACTTCAGAAAGTCTCTAAGTTGAGCATTAAGAAGTGATTTGAAAGATGGCACAAGTTTAAGTAAAGTCAATTAAAAACTGTGGATCTTGTTTTGAATTAAAATGTAAATAAGAAATTGATAATATGACACTACATATACACCGAAATCTGCTGGAAATAGTGTCTGATAAAGTTGGAACCTTATTCATTATGAATGTTTATGCTAAGGTTGGTGTGTCATGGTCTTCTTTCTTTTCTTGGTGAAACTTTAAGCTGCTTTTTTTATTCCGAGTGAGGCACTTTAACTGGGGCAGGAGTGCAGGGTCACAGTAATCAAAGCATTTAGAGACAAAGCCTGGCTGGTTTTTCCAGATCACTTCAAGCTAGATTCTATTTAGATGTGGATATCATGAGAGAGGTCTACGGTTATGAGTCAACAGATGTGCTTAGAAGTGTAAATTTGAATGCGCTGCAGTTAGCGTGACACGCATTGTGGTGGCAGTAACGTCTTTGTCACATCAAGAGAAAGTCTTCTTCCCTGTATTTTACTGATGAAAAATATAAAAAAATCATCACTAATTGTGTTTTCATTTACTTGTCAAGCGAATTTTTGAAATGTTGCAAAAATAAATGCAAATTGTGCGCATTTCCATCAACTGGTTTGGAGCGAAGGAACTCAGTACAGTGTAGTTTGGTCAGAAGTTGGTGCTACAGGCCTGCACGGCTGTAATCCAGCGTGAACAGAGTAGAAGAAGATGTGGAGGTTGCAAACAATGCAAGATCAGTCATGTTAGTTCATTCTTACAGAAATGTCTTTATAGGTTTAGGCAATAAAAAGATCAAGGCTACAATTAACCCTTTTTTGCTCAATCCCTGAAGGCAACTTTTTCAATGTGCGTAAAATGTTTTTCTACTTGAGAATATATTTGGCATAAACATTTCCATATTCCATTTCACATGTTTTCTACAAAGACAAAGACCGCTTCAAGCGTAAAAACGTTCCTGCAATTGAGAAAGTTTTATCAGATGTTGCTGTTTCCATACAGCTTTTAAAACGAGATGGTTTAAAATGTGTATAAAAATATGTGAATGGAAACACGTCTACGTAGGATTTACTTTAAATCTCCCGGTAGTAATGGTGACTTCACGAAGACCACAGCAGAAACTTGTGTCCATCACAGTGTTTGCAACTTCAGATCCGGGTTAGGCCGTTGGATTTGTGTGTGAAGTGCTGATGTCCAAGCTTGGTTTGATCTGCACCTGTCAAGCATCGGACCCCGCCTCCCCCCCCACCCCCCCACCGCCCCTCACCCCCTCGCCCCCCCCCACACACACTTACATACACTCCCCTTTCCCACAGAGAGACAGTAACACGAGCTTCAGAGAAGGTCTATTAGAGGCTTTATGACTTCCCCTTCCTTCCCTGTAGCCTTTGGGTGTGTATGTGTGTGTGTGTGTGTGCGTGTGTGTGTGCGTGTGCGTGTGTGTGTGTGTGTGTGTGAGCGGCAAAGTCTCGCACAGACAACCACGCCCCTGTGGGAGCGGACGTCACACATTCCACACACACACACACACACACACACACACACACACACACACACACACACACACACACACACTGTATGTGTCTCTTAGCAACGCATACACTCAAGCTTAGTGAAATGACTGCCAGTAAGACACATGACGACGACACGTCGTTTATCTTCAGATGGGATAATGTTTTGTTTTTGGACCTCGGTTTCTACGCTGTCTACAGAGGAGATTTACAACGTTTCATAACAGCAGGACCTGAATGAATTGTGATGAACACCTTTCGTTTTTGATTGTTACTTAGCAAAGATTACTTAGTGAACTTGGTTATAATGGAATGGAGTAGAGCTTCATAAGTTCCGCTCTCTGCCTTCTTGTCTTTATTTCTCTTTATGTTGTCTTTATATCCATCTGTTCATATCATGTAAAAGGTCAAAGTAAGACTAAATCGTCAAATAAGCTAAATAGTCTTAAAACAGATTTAGACTATGCGATAAACTCAAGAAGAAAAGAAAAAAAAAAAAAGTTTCCATCTCATTTCTGTGGTCTAAACCTCGATGCGTGCCGTGCTCGCTCCCCTCTTATTTGGCCTCACAGAGATGACAGTTAGCATAGCCGCACGCAACACCAGCACTGTAATGACTGAGATGATGCAAAGATGGTCTCAAAAGCTACTCATCACAGGAGACAACTTTCAGTTTCAACCAGTTCTTTCAGCCGGTGCGAAATATTATCGGGAAAAATTTGGTATGAAACTTTAAAAAAAACTTATAACTTATAATATCTACTAATAACTACTTTTTCACAATTGCCAATTTATTGAGAACAAACTCTGGTGTGCAATGTTCTGCAATCACTCCTGCTGGCAGTGAAGGTCGTGTTTTTTTGAAAATGGTGCTGAAAGAGAGTCCGTGCTTCCTCGTGTCCTACATACGCCGTCTTATGGTTCTGTAAAACATTATCAGCTCTATGGAAAGTGTAATGATATGCAGTCAGGGTTGTACATGTTCCCACTGTTCCCCACTGTGTATTGTTCAACTGATTTCAATCCATTTGAAGATAACAGGTAGGTGTATCCATAGCAATTTGTGTGTGTGTGTGTGTTTGTGTGTTTTGTGTGTGTGTGTGTATGTGTGTGTGTGTGTGCGCGCGCAGTTACAGTATGTGTGTGCATTTGAAAAATAAAGAAGTCATCCATTGCAACATTGACCTCAAAGGTCACTGTGGACTGCAGATCACGAGCTCTGGTGGGTGAATTTGTGGAGTCATGTTAGAAGTGTGTCATCTTTAGTTAATTGTTCAGTGAGAAATATGCTCCATAGTTTGTGCTGATGTTTTACGTTAGAGGTCAAAGTACAGACCTATATATGTGTGTGTGTATGTGCGTGTGTAGACAAACGCATATATATTTAAAAATGTGTTTTTCAGTGTTTGATCTTATTTTTGCATGTATTTCAGAGTGTGTGTCATATATATATGTAGACACACATATGTATATGTATATACATATGTGTGTCTATATATATATACATGTGTGTCTGTACAAATGTATCTAACAGCGTGTACTGTATATGTAGATGTGTGCGTGTCAACGGGTCTCACAGGACGTTCGACTGAGTTACCATCTTAGACGGTGAGTCAGACGACTGTAAGCGACTCTAATCTGGGCCACTGGGTTTGGGAGTAAAAAAAAAAAAAAAATCAACTTCGTTGGTTGTCATGGTGAGTCAGATTCAATTATGCAACAAGCAGTGGAAAATGGTTTTGGAGAGAGAAAGAAATGCAGCAAGAGAAAGAGCTACTATCTGTGCCAGCTGATCTGTGAGGTATCAACGTTGAACTTATTTAACCAGACATGTTGGCTGAGAACGCGTTCGTATGAACAGTTTCTGTAGGGAGAGGGACAACTTCACTCTTCAGTATGGATTCCTTGAGCGTCTCGTTTTAAACACTGGAAAAAAAAGGCCACTTCAAGGTGTTTACAAGTTGTTTTTGCTTGCAATAAGTAAACAAAATCTGAAAATTTGCTTGAAATAAGATGCAATATTTAGAATTTTCAAGATAAAAAGAGATCTTGAAAGTCCCTATAGCTCACTTCTTTCATTCAACTTTTCTTTTATCTGTCTGTGTGAAAAATAAGAAGCAGGTTAACTTTAAATATTCTGATCAAAATGGTTTCCGCTACAGCACTATGGAAGTTTAATCCTTTGAAAAGTGAAACGATGTTTATTTGTTAACATAAAGAAACAGTAACGGCTCTCATGAAACTCTAACAGTGTAGCAGCGCGGGTATAGTTATGTTATTGTAATTTGTTTTTTTTTCATATCAGCAATATCCACCAACACTCCTTTCTATTGATGTTTTACAACTTTTTACCTGTAATTGTCTGCGTAAAAACAACATTGTTAAGTCCACTCTTCCCCGCTGTTATGACAGACATAATCTGTGGCTTATCCGGCGTCAGACCGATAGGATCTGAACTAGCTGCAACGCCCGACTCGTCCATGGACTAGCCTCTTTTATTGAGTCATGGAGTTTAACCTGCAATGGTGTTGGACATATTGGCAATATTAGATAATTATTCTAAGAATTATCATGCTAATCTAGACATATAGAGTATACTTCACAACATACTGTAGAGAAAAGCTATGTTCCACAGCTGGATTTAACTTGTAAAACTGTCAATGGGATTTTGAATGAGGTTTAGGCCTACTTACTTCTTAATCAGAACCTGGAAGGTCCAGTTTTACTTTCTTTCTATATATAAGTAATCAATAGAGGAGTTTCTCATGTAATAGATGAAAGTTACATTTATTTCATAGATGCATACTGTAAAAAACAATGTTATCTATAATCTGCTTATCTGTATATAAGTAGGTTCTAAGTCTCCTGAGTAGGTGTATTGACCCTGGTGGTGGGCCTCCCAAATCAATCTGTCAATCCTTCATCCTCCTCCTCCTCCTCCTCAGCTCCACCCTGAATTAGCAGCCTTGGGCAATCCCCCCCTACTCCCGGGTCTCTTTTCCCCCCACCCTTGACCCACACCCGGAACATTTGAGGTCATAACTTAACTACACCTCATCCATGCTTGCCCATGTCACTGGAACCCCGTCCAAAACTCGAGACCAGCTCGTCTTAACCGAACTCAAACCAGCCAGCCAAGAGGCTCCGAATGGATCCACTTGACTTTGACTGGTCTGTCCTTATTTTCTCTTTCCTATGCTCTCCCTCCCTCCCTCCCTCTCTCTCTCTCTCTCCCTCCCTCCCTCTCTCCTACCTCTCTGGTATTTATGTGTTGGCAGTTACCGTGGAGACAAGACACACAAACACTGTGGCGGTAGACAGGAAGTGCTGCGGAACCACAATGGCGTCACTGCGGCTCTGCGCTCGCTCTCCCCCTCGTTCTTTCTCTCGGTCTGCCCCAGCCAGCGTGCATGCTATTATCCTTAGCAAGCTATATGGAGACCACACTGCTCTCTCTCTTTCTCTCTGTTCTCTCTCATTGCTCTCATTATTATTAGCTAGCATTGCTTTTTCAGCTGTGTCCCTTTCTCTCTCTCTCTCTCTCTCTCTCTCTCTCTCTCTCTCTCTCTCTCTCTCTGTCTCTCTGTCTCTTCAACTTTATACCACATTAGCTGGAAAATCTCTGTCTGATTTGCGGTGTCTGGAATGCCTGGTTGATGTGCTGAGAAGCTGTTTTAACTGTTCAACCTGTCTGCAGGGCGTTCACCGTGGAGAAGCTAGTCCCGTTTCAAAACTGGGTCAAGAATGTGTTTGTGTACTCTATGTTTTGGAGATTGTGAAAGGCCTGTGAGTCGATGAAAAACGTCAGTGTGGTTGGGCCTCAGATTCTAAGCATACTGTATGTGTACTTTGTGGATGACCGAATGAGTTAACAGGTGAAGAAAGAGGCAGATATATAGCGAGGGCAGCGCCAAAGAGAGAATAACAGGAATGTGTGTGGTCCTATTGCGGACTCTTACATCAGACTGGCATTACCGTACAGTACACATCCCTCCTGTTCTCCCTCTGTCTTTTTTACACATCACAGCTCTAAATATACTCTGGAAAAAACCCCTTGAGGAGATACCGCCCTCTCCCACTCCACATGCTAAAAATATCCAGCCACCTTTACAACCCCCTCCTCGCTCGCTTTTCTTTCTGTCCTCACTCCCCTCATTCTCTTGACTGCTGCCCCACTCACTTGTTCACAGCTTGCACTCAACGCCAGTTCATAATCTTACACAACTCCCAACTCTTTTATGTGTTGGGACTCCTTTCTTTTGTTTTTTTCCTACTTACTTTAACTCCCTTTTCTGCTTCCATCTCCTCCCTTTATCGCTCTCCTCACGGCGGCCTCTTCTTCCAGTCCCTTAAGGCTGCTTGGCCTTTTTGCTGACATAGACAGCTAGCCATCCCTCCGTCCATCCAGCCATCCAGCCATCCAGCCAACCAGCCATCCAGCCAACCAGCTGACCACCCAGCCGGCCAGCTGGTTAGAAGAAGCCCGGTGAACAGATGAGTTCACTGGACACACAAACGCAGAAGAAACCGTGGAGGATTTTCTTTAAGTCAGCTCATAGCATGGGAGCGAGTGAGAGAGCAAATCTAGGAGAGAGATGGAAAGATTAAAAACATATATCAAGATTAACTTTATTGTCCCACATTGTGGGGAATTTGGATTAGGCTTCCAGCCATGCTGCATTCATAAAACAGAATCCACACACATAAAAGTCAAGAGAAAAACAGGAAACAAGAAACATCCAAGAACATAAAAATACAAATGATGCTAAAATAGATAGAAATTGATGCCAAAGTATCATCAGTCTCTTCTATTTATCAACCAATCTGTGGGAGAATAAAGGTTGAAACAGCAATTGCATAAATAATTGTGAATTGAATGCTGGTAGAAATGTTGTTAATGGCACTGGGGCTGGAAAAGAGGAATACGCTAAAGGCATGAACAGGCAACTGGCCAATGTCTTTTCTGTTTTGAGGAAGTGATTAAAAGTAGTATACTGTATACATAAGACAGTAATTTTCTGTCTTTGTTTGTGTGTGTGTTGTGGTGGTCAGCGAGAGAGGAAGCCTATCTGTGGCCATATGGTGTTTCTGTTCCTCCATTCAACCGCTGACATCATCCTGAGTGACACACAGCCGGGTGACTTCCTCCGTCTCATTAATCACTCGTGTGTTAACAGGCGCACACACTCCAATTCCTGTGCCCTTTACAGCTCTGCACTACATTCCGCCTTCCCTTGTTAGCTTCTCGGCTCCAACATCAGCCTCCAATGCTCTTTACCAGCTGGCCTGGCCCACTAAGCAGTGACCTTTGACCCTCCTCCTTCTGCCCACCATAAAAACCTCCATGCCATGCTTTCTCCACCTGCTGCTCACCTGCTGTGTGAGGGGTGAAACCAGACGAGAGCGGGTACGTCTATTTATATAGCGCCAAATCACAGAAGAACTTTTCATATAGAGCAAGTCTAGACCCTACTTCTTCATTTACAAAGACCCAACACTCCCCCATGAGCAAGCATTTGGGTGACGACGAAAAACTCCCCTTTAACAGGAAGAAACCTCGACCGGAACAAGGCTCTGGGTGGGCGACTGTTTGCCTTGACCGGCTGGGTCAAAGAAAGGCATCTTGTTTTTAACTGGAGCTTTGTTGGAACAAAGTTGAAGTGTGTACTTTGGCTCTCCTGCACTTGTGCTGTGAAACTGCGAAAATAGAAGAAGAAAAAAAAAAAGTCAAACATCCCACAACCGTTGGAGGACAGGTGATACTTCTAGTGTGTTATCTCTACGGAGATAAACCTGACAACAAAGATCAACACCGGGCGCTGATTGGCTGATTTGAGCTGAACTTTTGCACATTGGGAGGTACAGAGATAAATTGAGAGTAGGGGAAAGTTCCACGCAAAGAAAAAGCGACATGATTTGTAAAGTTTATGTGGTTAGATAATGATGATTATGTATATTGCTGTACATTTTAAATATTACTTGGTAAACAATCCACTAAATTTTGTCATTATTTACAATTTTAGTAGCAGAGCTTTGGCAATATACCATGGTATTGAAGCTCACTTAATTGAACTGAATGAAGAGGACAAGAAAAATATGGAAACAGGAAGAGTCATGAAGTGGAAGCTTTGTGAAGTGGAGCGTTGAGAACTTGCAGTATATCAACTTTTATGATACTGTAAAAACACACCGATACATCTTTGCAGGGAGATGAAGGGGGTCTGTGCAGTGGTCTATTTTCTGCCCCTCTGTCAGGGTCAACAGTAGCCAAAACACACATTCAGTGTGGGATGAGCCATGGTCTGTAACTGTGTGTAAATCACAGCCCACACACACATAAATCTGCAGACTCCTCAGTGTAAATAAAGTTAGTCAACTCCACCACCTAAAGGACTTTTCCACTGAAGCAACAGGTCGTGGGAAAATAAACGCATCAGTCAGAGGGGACAGAGATGACGACGGACACAAGAATAATCAAACTACTCTTTTCCCCCAACGCAAAAACTTTATGTGAAAAAAAAAAAAACTGGTTACTTTTTCCAGTTTTTCACAAAAACAGAGATTTGTAAAATGAAATAAATGCAAAGTTTGTTATGCAAAACCAGGTGGCCTTCCTAAATGTGTAGGCGTCAGACAATAAATGGGTGGTTTAGCAAGTTAAGCCAAGGTGTGCACAAACTGGGTGTGCCTGTGTGTGCGTTTCCGCTACCCCCACCCATGTGAAGTGTGCTCTTGGGAGAGGGAATGTGCCCGCACCCGTGCCCTCTGGTGCGTCGACTTCCCTCCATTTTGGCACATGCCCATCCCAGCTCTGTCTTTGGGCCTGTCATCTGTCTTACCCGTCTTCCTGTCTTACTTTTCTCCTTGTTTCTTGATTTTTTTTTTTTTTTTGTGGCGAGCACAAATCATCAAACTCGTTCTCCTCTCTTTTCTTTTTTTTTTTCTGCTCTCTCCCTCTCTGTGCATGTTGGTGTAGCTGTCCTTATTTGGCTTCTCCTCGAGTGAGTGGGAGTGTGAGTATGAATGTGACTGTGTGTGTGTGTGTGTGTTTCCTCCTGACTGTGAGTCACTGCTTGTCTGACTCACGAGCGCTAACAAAAACACACCGTTGCCATGGGAACACCCCCCCCCTCCCCTTCCTCTCCCATCTCTCTCTGTCTCCCCCTCCCTGTCAGTCTCTGGTTTCTCTCTCCTTGCGGGCACCGCTGCAACCCAGGCAGCCCTGGCACTGTTACATGGGTGGCACTCTAACTTGGGTGGGATGGTGGTGGTGAGGTGAGGTGGGATAAAAACAGAAAAAAAATGAAATAAAAGTAAAGGGGAAACCTTGTGAAAACATTGTTTGTACAGAAAACTTAAATTAAAGTCCAGGAGCCTGCAGGAGGACAGAAACCTAAGGGTGCAAGACAAACAATCATCTATCATCAATAGTAAGTAGAAATGCCAGTATTTGCTGAGACAGGCTAAAGAGAAAGTGGCCACCTGTGGCTCTGTTCTCTGCTTCGGTTCTCCTGCTTCTACTGCTCTGACGGCTTTGATCTGGGCCTGTCCTCCACCAGCATCACTACTTGGTCTTGCCATAACCTCCAGGGAGCTTGATAATGTGCCCGCGTGTGGCGTTGCATTTCGAGAAAGATCAGGTACGGTACTGGATGTACCCACAGCCTCACGCTGCCAGTGTTCAGCTCACTTCCTGGATGTTAAATGCTGGTGGTGCGCCAGCTAGTGGACAGAACATATTTGTCTTCCTTACTGACATATTGTACTGGCCCCTTTTTGGGTTGTGTCAGTTGACATTATGTCATAACGGCAGTTAGTGTCAAGATCCGTCTTGGTTTCAAGGCCACTTGTGGAAGGTCTCTGTCTCGATTCGAAATCAAACGCATTCTCACTCAGTCTTGTCCTTTTGATTATTTTATCGAGACATTTCTCATTCACACTTATCAATACACACACATTTACACTATATGCGGCAATGAAAGAGGCAAATCCAGATAAATCGTCATATGTTTTCTGTGGGATTGTGGATCTTTCAGATCATTGTGAGGAGTGTCTATGGTTTGCATGTTCCACATTTCATCGTAATTGTGTCCTGCTGTGTGGGACTCTTGTTGGTCTTGGTCTCAACCCTTCAAAGCCTTGGTTCTGGCATCGATGCACTCTGGTCTTGGTCATGACTTGGTCTCTGGTTAGCGTTGAGGCTACATGCGATCTACTGTATGATGTCTCTGACTGACCAACTGATCATGGACACGTTACCAGAAGTCTAGTTGTTACCAGTTCCAATTTCCCCTCAAACTTCTCACTTTAATTTAATTTAAATAACTATTTGAGGCCCAAAGAGGTAAAATGACCAAATATATATCACAAATACAGCTATTAGAGAAAAGTACAGTACGCAAATATGTGAAGCAGAACTATCCCATTTATCATTTCAGGACACGTACACACACACACACACACACACTCTCTCTCTCTCTCTCTCTCTCTCTCTCTCTCTCTCTCTCTCACACACACACACACACACACACACACACACACACACACACACACACACACACACACACACACACACACACACACACACACACACAGACACGAGACACGTAGACACGTTTAATACACTTTTGACCTCTGTTTAACCTTTGTGTGGCCTGCAAGCTCTCAGCAGCTGGCTGCTGGTGAATTGCCTGAGAACAGGCTGAAACTGAAATTGAACGCTGGAATAATCCTCATCAAGAGAGATGGAGGGAGCGGTGGTTGAGAGGGAGAGAAAGAGAGGAAACGGGAGCAAATGGGAGATATTGTAGTAGCCTAACCAATAACAGAGACCAATAAAAAGGAGGAATGTGAGAGAACAATAGTTCCAATTGCACAAAGAGGTTCAAAACAAAGTACGAGCTTGCGGAGAGTGATGGAAAACAAAATGTTCAGGAGTACGGACTAAAGAAGTTTGGAGAGATGACGGCAACAATTTAATATATTCAAAAACGCCATTGTCACACTTTATTGAAAAAAATGCAACCTGCCATATATACTGTATACTTATACTGTATATACATCAGCCATGGTAACACAGAGTATTTTCTGTTGTGACTGTCAGAACAAACAGAGTGAGCCCTACTGCTCACACAGACGGATGTACAGAGATGAATCACGAAACTAGGGCTGGGGGAATTTATGGGTCCAAAACAAAGACAAGATGTCGACATATATGACTCTCCAACTTGCAGTCCCTCTTGTTGTAATGTATTTTATCGACACTGCCTGGATTACGGCATTTATACCTTCTCCACACACACACACACGCTGTGCTCCAAATGTGTGTATGACAGCTGTCCCCGTGTGTGTAGTAATCCACAGTAAGCTCCCTGGCTCCCACAGTCTCTTTCAGTAGATCCTCCAGAGCATCTCTGACCTCACTGTGTAGCCTCTCCTACACTCCCTCCGCCATACAACCTGCTCTCACTCATGTCGATCACACCCTTTCACTCCAACATACTATCTGCTGCTTTCTTTCCTGGCCCTGGTCCATAGTTAATTAACGAAATGGTACGACATTTTTGGGAAATGCTCTTATTTGGTGGTAAATTAGATGAGAAGATTGACGTCATTCTCGTGTCTGTGTGATACATATGAAGCTACCGCGAATAGCCAGTTAGCTGTATGGTAAATATGTAGCAGCTGGTTAGCTTAGCTTAGCATAAAGACTAGACACAGGGGGAAACACCTAGCCTGGCACCTCTAAAGCTCACTAACTAACATGTTGTATCTTGTTTGTTTAATCCGTACAAAAAACAAAGTGTAAAAATCACTTTGCAATTTTGTGCCGGACTGTTTCTTGGCCCTGAGCTGTTGCCAGGCAACCAGTGGAAGTTACTGCCCCAAACTAAGAAGTTGTCAGACACAACCCCAAAAGAAACAGCCATGATAGACATCTACTCTGTTTAGTTCAGGTGCCAAACGAGTCCTCTATTTGTGGTGCAAGTTTGCCCTCTGCTGTACACATCGAGCATCCGCCAATGATAAATTCTTTCATCGTGTCCTGAGAAAACCTTCCTTTCTTCTGCGTTCCAGTTTTCGTCGTTCACTCTATCAATACATCTATTGTTAGTGGTGCGTCCCTTTGTTATGCACGTGGACACTGGAGAACTTTCGGAAAAGAGGTTAGTGGGTGATACGTTGTTAAGATGGAATGAATTGTTCTTTGAATAAAGCGGGGCTGATCTGATGATCAGTTAATGAACTAAAAACTGTAAAAGTACAAATACATGTAGGAGACATCACACACAACCAGTGCACGAAGCCATCTTTTTCTTTGTGGGTGATTATTATCCAACATCTGCGTGGGCTGGAGGTGGAGGGTCTCAACTCTTTCACAGTGATCTTCTGCCAACTTTGGAATTCCTCTGACTGATGGGCCAAAACACCCACAATGTCCACAATCATTATTGTCACAGTGTCCATAAAACTCTTTAAATGCAGTCCATGATGATGGGATACTGTTTTTTTTTTTAATAGTTGTTTATACTTTTTAAATATAAAAATAACTGTCTCCCTCATTTGTTTGAAACAAGTCTCTTAAGTAGGGAGAATAGGAGGGTTAATGTAGAGAAATGAGTGGTGAGGATTTGGGTAAATTTGTGGAAACTTGTTTGTAACACTCCCACCTGACACGAGCACATGATGCTTTTAAAGATGCTCTTCCTTCTGAACAGTGGGATTATAGCAAATTATTCACAGTTTTTGCATTCAGAAAGCACTTTCTTCATGTTGTGCTTTCAAGAGGGAAAATAAGCTGTTAAATGTTAAATCCATAGTACAACTTTTTTCTTTTGTCACATTTAATTCCAGGAAACATATCTTCTGTTGTATGGGGGATATTGGTTCTTCCTCGTCCTCGCAGAGGGCGGCAGAGAGCTCACATCTCTGGTGTTTGTAGCGTCCTGGGGGGCGAGGGGGGCTCAGAAGTTGCTGAACAGCTCATATTTCTTCATCCAGTCCATCTGCGGCGCCTTCTTCTTTTCTTTGGCGTGGACCTTTAACTTTTCTTCTGCTGCCGTAGCGCTCAAACTCAGGCCCATCTCAGCGAAAGGGTCCATCAGCCGGCCGCCATCGTCATCCGCCAGCTAGACGGGAGGTATTATTGGAGATGGAGAGACAGACAGAAGGTTTGAGGGTTTCATGTGAGACACCAAAGACCAAATAGAGCCTGATATATGAACGCTCACACCCACCTGGGTGCTGTTGCCATGGCTACTGAGGTCGGAGCGTGTGGACCTGATGGACTGTGTGGTGGAGCTGCCGTTGATCTGAGGGTTGGGGGAGCCGTTGGATATGGACGGACCGTCATAGTCTGTGAAAACAAACAAACAAGCCAATGTGTATGTGATGAGTCAAGCCAATGTGTATGTGATGAGTCAAGAACTCATGCTTCATTTTCCAGGTCGATAGATTTGTAAGAATTTCCAAGTTTCCCAGAAAGGACTATGTTATTTGCTTCTTATTACAGGGAAAATCAAGAGTGTTGAATTAGCTTAATTCCACTAAAATGTTTATCCAGGCTGAACAAATTTCAAATGTCACAGAACTCATACAAATGAATGGTAAAAAATGATAAAACTCTAAAATGAAATGTTACACTGATTTGTAGACCTTATTCTTTGCAGTGAAATACCTCCTTTGACTTTCTAATTTGACCACAACCTACTTGACAATGTTGCCTCCTGAAGGTTTAAGTTTATATCTACCACATCGCCGTTTCTTCGTGCAGTCCTACCTCTGAGATGGCTGACCGCGGGGACAATCCCTCTCCTCTTGAAGTGTTCGTCTGTTTCTGGGTCCACCACCAACAGCCAGGTCTCGTCTCCCCCTTTCTTTATGAAGGCCACCACCTCTGCATGCCGCATACCCTCGATGTTCACACCATTTACCTGGAGAACACAGAGACAAAGATAAAAGGGATTTTTCAATGGTTGTGTAGGCTGGTTGTTATAACCTTTGGTTCTCCATCAGCACACTACACCACTAAGGCTGTCTGAGGGTCAAGGGGGGAAAAAAAAGAGCACCGACGTGCAGAAGGTTTTCTAGCATGTAGGAAGTCTACATGGCACTGCATCTCGCCTTCTCCAGTGGAGGCGCACCTTGGAGGGCACTTCATCATGTTTCATCTATTGTACAGAGGCATCCAAGAGGGAACCTTTGCTGAAAATGAAGGGTGAATGTTGAGATGAAAAACTGCTTTCGATGAAAATTATAATGTTACTTCCAGCATTCATTTTTCTTTTTAACTTTTATGTGATAGCCACTTAAATGCACGTGGCTCTGTTTGTGACTGAAACTTTATAACGCTGTTTTATACAGTTTACTGTCTGCCTTTGCAATCTTTTGTTTTATTTTGGACACACGTTTCAACTCAAATTGAACAAATTGAAATTGTGTTATTTTAATTCAACCATATCACATGGTTAGTTTTCTTAATTCTTTTGTCCCGCTTTGTCCCAAAAACGCTCAGTAAATGTATAATACCAAAACATGTTGGCATGGCCAACTAAAACTGTAAGGTTCCCAGTTAATTGTGATTTCTGCTGAAGAGACATAAACAACCAAATCAGATTTTTCCAACACAGATCTCTTCAGGTCAGTTGGTTGGTTGAGTTACATTTAGTTTTATTTTGAATATAGCACCTGAATGAACCTTCCCATCACTTTTTTTTCAATGTTGACATTGTCAACAAACACTGTGCTACCTCTTTTGTCCACTAAGTGGAGCCGTGGGACAACATACTGATAGTACACTATTCAACATGACTCTCAGAAGCCTGCACCTCTTTACACAATGCAACAGTGGTTCAGGAAAGCATTAAGGACCGCTGTACATCCAGCAGTAAAGTTATGATTTGCCACAATAAAAGAAGACTCATTGTCTATACTTTCTAAAAGGGATTTCACCTATCATGAAATATTTGGGTCAGAAACAGCCCAACAGAGGGACATAATGACTATGTGTGCGTGTGACTGACCATCTATGTGACAATATTGCCCTATAGCATAACACAATAGCCTGTTATTGCGCTTATCAAGATGTTGTGTGCATTTGGAGGCCTGCTTTATCTAGACCATGGCCTCTCGGAGGCAGGCAGCTTGGCAGCATCACGCCAAGTTAGTGTTGATACACAATCAATTATTGATGGCTCTCCTGGGCTCATGGCTATAGTGCGGGTTTCAGGTGTCCGAGTCCTGAGGGGAAGCTTGTGACAAGATGGGACGCATAAAGAAGAAAATAAACGTTTTGCTCTCATTTGTAGGTGAGGAAAAAGGTGTGAAATAAGTCTGTAGGCAAATAGGTGCAACGAGAGACTTCATGGGAAAGGAGAGAGAGAGAGAGACAGAGAGAGAGAGAGAGAGAGAGAGAGAGAGAGAGAGAGAGAGAGAGAGAGACAGACTTCATGGGAAAGGAGAGAGAGAGAGAGAGAGAGAGAGAGAGAGAGACTTCATAGGAAAGGAGAGAAAGAGAGAGAGAGAGAGAGAGAGAGAGAGAGAGAGGGGAAAACAACACAAAGAAAGAGTGGAATCAACAGATGGAGAATGTGAACATCTCCTCAGCTTTCTCTCTTTCATATAAAAAAATAATATCTATCCTTTCTTCCCAGGACTCATGACAGACAGGTAAGACGGACTGACAGACAGGCAGACATTAAAAAACAGACAGCCAGAGACACAGACAGACAGTTTGATACGGAGAGAACAAGCATCTTTTTATTCAGCCAAACAACAGGTGTTGTGTCATGTTTCACAGCCCGATATCAACAGTCCATCCCACACAAGACAATACACTCTGCTCTCTGCCCACTGGGCTAATTAATACACGCTGCAGGAACACAGACGCTTATTTCTCATGGGACTATTCCTCTGGGAACCTCTTAATGCTAAAGTGTGTGTGTGTGTGTGTGTGCGTGTGTGTGTGTGTGTGTGTTGATGTGAATGTCTCATCAAAGCCACGGAGAGTCCAGCCACCTGACGATCACTGGCACATTTTTGATGTGGTGTGTGTGAGTGTTGGTGTTTGTAAGAGCAGCTCGACGAACCTTGGATCAGAACAAACAATTTCAAATGCAGCTGCACATCTGTGTTCGTGACGCATGTGTAACTTTTAAGTCTTTGTTTTCATCCATCCTGCACGTTCACACATTCAATTCCAGGAAAAAAAGGGTATTGAAATATATTTCTCCCTTTCTGCTACGGGAGGAGCGTTTCTACTTTCCCTTGGTTTTAGATTTTATTCCTTGGACCATAAATCCTAGTTCACACACACAGATTCAGAATCTTTGGTCTCCAGTTTAGACAAAATCTCATAAGCTCAGTTTTCACAGTGACCAAGCAGCCGACTATGAGAGGTGATTTAGATGTTGACAGGACCAGAACAAGCTGTTACAGGTAAAGCATGACTCAGAAACTGCACGGCCTATTTGTGGCTTCAAATTAATTCAGCAACTGATTTTGGTTATGAATTAGAGGGAATTTAATGTTCCAACAACAGCTGTCATGTTTTGTTTTGTTTTCCAGTGGAAGGATTTTCATTCTGTGCAGAAAAATTTCATGACGTCTCAGCACCAAGGACACTATTTGATGATGGAAATGAAGGACAAACGCTCTTGCAAAAGTATTTTTTGTCTTGTATTCATTGTCCATGCCCCTAAACTAAATAACTGTTGATCCCTGCCTGACCACAGTTAGAATAAAACTA
This sequence comes from Ophiodon elongatus, assembly GCA_016806645.1. NCBI lineage: Eukaryota > Metazoa > Chordata > Actinopteri > Perciformes > Hexagrammidae > Ophiodon > Ophiodon elongatus. The sequence continues at coordinate 4,476,548 of JACSYO010002129.1, forward strand.
GTCTTACCAGAAGCTCTGTGAGGCTGTGCTAAGGCACAGCGGTGCTTTGAGCTAAATGCTAACGTCAAAATGCCAAACGTCAAATGTCAAAGAATGACAATGACAATGCTAACATTTCAGTCTGGACCAAAGTGGCGGACAGACCGACATTACCACCCCGAGAGCCGCGCTGCTGGCATGTTTCAAAACAAAATCCTGGCTTGGCTTCGTAAGTGTAACAGGTAGGTGTTACCCCGTGAGTTTTCCCCCCAGCACAGAAGACGCTTCAAAGCTTGATCTTGTTAGTAACAGTTTTTATTGCGAGCCCTTGCTCATTCACGCTCTGGCAGCTTGTGTACCTGCTCTCCCTCCCTTTCCTTCGTCCCTACTAGGGTTTATATAGGGGAGAGACACAATCACCAGATCATGTCCAGCTGAGGCCAATTAAGCCTCTTCTGGCACTGTTCCCTGAACCACTCCCACACTCTGTCTCCTCCGCAGCTGAGCCCAAACCACGCCCTCGCCACCACAGTAAGGTTGCCTAAAAAAATCCACATAGTGTCGTTTCGTGATGTGATGTGTGTGAGAGAGCATGAGCTGATCATCATCCAGGTGTGAAATCACTGTGAGCTGATCTCCAAATGTGTCTGTGGGTACTACTGTCAGTGAGTGTGATGCACTTTCGTATGCCCATTGATGTCACCCTCAAGTGTGTGAGAGGTCCAGAGTATGCATTGTTGAGCGCAGGCAGAGCAGAGAGGCCGATGAGGCATTTAGCGGTGTCACTGCTTCTGCCAATCATCGGTAGAAAGCTGAGCTCTCATCGTAGCCTCTACAACGCTAGCTGCTGCCGATGCACCTCCAGTGTAATGGGGCGTGGTGAGAGAAAAAGACGGCGACAGACAGAAAGAGAGATCCGTGTCATGGTTGTTCACCTCTCCAACAGGCTGTTGACAGATAACACAAACGGTCTCTTGACGCATGGTCAGAGACGGTTGCCATTATCAGTTTGTGGGCACACAAGCACGCACGCACGCACACGCATGCACGCACACACACACATAGCAGCCAACTACAGGACCTCAGGATTTTTCAGTCCAAACTAAACTAAAATGCTGGGATCAAGTCTTTAAGCTGGCAGAAATCCAATATTTACCACTATACTTAAAGTCTCATGAGGTTGACTTTACAGCGTCCCACAGGAAATGTAAGACACTTGCAAAAACAGTTCAAAGCTTTAAGCAAATAGTCAACATTCAGATATAATAACAAAGAGGCAAATAGAGTTTAAATATTTTTAGAAATCTCCCAATTTTGTTTGTTTGGAACAATTAAACTTGGGCTGCAACCAACCAATCAATTATCTTGATTAACCATTTAGTCTGTGTTATAGTTAAAACATATAAATAGTAAATCCTCCCACTTTCGACGTTTTTGTCCAACTAACTGTAAATCAAAAGATAAAAGCAGCAAATCTTCACTTTGAAAAATCTGTTTGAGAAATATTTGTTTTATGTTTGGAAAACTAAACGATTCATTGATTACCAAAATAGTTGCTGATTAAGTTTCAGCTTAAACTATGGGAATTTTATCTGACATCTTATTCTATTTCATGTAATTTATGTTAAAATCTTTGCTTTGGCAATGTGTACACATGTGCATCATACAAATAAAACTCCTTTAATTGAACTGAATTTGGCCTAAATGTGATCCTCACTACATGTGTCCATGGAGAGACGTAGGGAGGTGACTGGCTGTCATTAGTGACCTGCTACAGGATGTTCCCACACACTCTCATCAGTAGTCTAATGTTCCAGTGGAGCGTCAGAACATCAGTGTTTTCTAATGTCACTGAAAAGTGATCAACAACATTATGCCTTTTACAGACAACTGCAGCTCTGCTTGGTGGTCCTGCTCATAGTTATCAGACCACACTGATGGTTATCCGTACATTAGTCCATACAGGTTATATTACAGTTCATCATTTCACAAAGCATGTCATAAAGTTGTTGACTGATTTCCTACCTACAAATTGTCCAATCAGTGAGTTCACTACAATATGAAAATCAAATGCGATGACCTAAAATTGTTGGTGATACTGTAGATACAGTGAACATTTCATCACCTTTGTAATTTTTCCCCGTCTCTAGAAACTCCAAATCAAGACTCAAGAGTTAGGTTTAGAGTTAGATTAATATCACTCTCATATATGTGTGGTAAATATGTAGCAGCCAGTTAGCTTAGCTTAGCATTGAGACTGGAAACAGCTAGCCTGGCTCCAGGTCGTGTCTCCTTGCAGCCGAGAGGTTAATTGACAGCTAATTGTTGCTTTACACTTTGGGTTTTGTACAGATTAAACAAAACAGATATAATTTGTTACTTATTGAGTTTTTCATTACCTTTGGGCAAAGCCACTGTGTCAACTCATCTCAACTTATCGTGCAACACGTGTCAAGCAACTTTTAAGTCCCTGCATGCTTATTTCATGAAATGTGTTCATGAACTACTCTCAAATGGAAACAATAGCTGCCTGGAATGTAAGAAAATAAACAAAAACTTGATGGGAAAATTGTCTAAAATGTGCAAACATGCAAAACATTTCATTCATTTGTGCAAAGCAAATTTCCTTAGGGGCAATAAAGGTTTCATTCAAAAGCTTGAGTATGTTCCTTTACATTTTGGGAGATCCTAAATAAACTCTGTTTCACATCACTATCAGACCCAACTGGGTTGCTGTTTGGCCTGTTCTGCAGTAAGGTCTGGACCCTGATGTACAACCAGTGAGGCCAAAGGTCATGGGAATGAAGGGTGAATGTTGTGCGTGTATACTCAGATGAAAAACTGCTTATGATGAAAATTCTAATGCTACTGCCAAAATTTGAGAGATACAGCACTCTGTATAGTGGATCCTGATGAGGGAATATATTAAGAATCGTCCAGAGAGGACTGACTTGTATTTGCATTGTCGGATTTAGTAAGTCTCCAATATTTCAGGTGCTCTCCCTCTATCTTACATACTTGTTTTGTGTTTAAATAAACACAAAGGAATTAGTTCCTATGTGAACATTTGCAAAGACATCTGTTGACCTCTAGTGATGTTATGAGCAACCAAGAGCTACTGTACTTATTTGGAAAAGTCATGGAGTAAATGTCTGAGAGAAGGTCATCTACGCGTACATTTATTTGGAGGTAATGGATTGGATGGTTGTGTGGAAATGTGGGCACGTGCAAATTCAGTGTTGGCACACAGCAACACGTATACAGTTCAATACACGCTCCAAAGTGGCAAGATGAGCAGCTATAAGAGGCCCTTTGAGGGATTTTTTCACACTCAGTAAATCATATTATTCTATGACACGTACCAGACTAAACCAGAATCATTTACCATAATCACCTCGTTAGTGTATGCACATATTTCATGATCTTCTCATTTCTCTTCTCGGGTCTGCAAGTGCATGTATGCATGAAAGCGCTCACATAACGCTGAATATTCTTCCAGCTTATCACTACTACTGTGGAGGTTTCCTCCCACCTGTTAACTTCTTAATAAGCACTCACATAAAACCCCTCAAACCGCTCCACAGCACAGACACACAAGGGGTGTAACGTTGTATTTGTTTATGTCACATAAACATCTGCATTTGTATCTGTATCGGACTTGCACCAAAGGTTGTTAGAAATCATCTAGACTGCATCATTTTCTTTTAGATTGTTTTCGATTGCCATCTAAACTCCTCATGAGCAGCCACCAAAATAATATTTTAACCACTTCATACTAATCAAATAATAAAACATGATTTGTAATCGGATACGACAAACTGGCGAAGAAGTCTGATTATACAACAAAAATAATAATAATAAAATAATATCTGTTCAAAGGGCATAATCTGTTCATATCTGAATAGTGAATCTGTCTTTGTTAACGTTCCACATTCATACACAACAATGATAATATAATGCAGTCCAATGCAGCACCACCACAAGCTAAAACTACAAGATTGTTGAATCTGACAGTATCAACAATAACTGAACCAGGTAGATGTACTGTGGTAATACAGGACGACTGTATTGGATTGCATTATGCTGTCACGACACTCCATCCACGCTGCTCCGTCCTACCTCTATCAGCCTGTCCTGTGGCCGCAGCCCGGCGTGGTCTGCAGCGGATCCCGGGTCCAGGGAGCGGATGTACTGTCCGGGCTTGGATCGGTCACTGTGCAGGTTGAAGCCGTAGCCCGCGTCGGAGCGCATCAGGTGGCACAGACGTGGAGTGAGCTCGGACGGGTCGACTGGGGGTCGTGACTGGGATTGGGCCTGCTGCGCCTGGGCTTCAGCCTCCTGGAAGAGAATGGGGAAAAGTGTGTACTTGTCTTTTATACAGGTAAAAAACAAACACGTATAAATGCAAAGGTTCATCCATTAGTCCATGATGAAGATAGTAGAAGAGCTCCATGTAGAGATGGGATCATCCTCAGCTAGGAAGTAGCTTGAAACTACGCCACAACATTGGTGCATTGTTTAAAAACTATAAGAGATCTAAATGGTGCAGCATAGGACAACTGGGCAAGACAGTGTGGCATTCTGCTGTCTGCGGGGCATTTTAACACAGCAGGTGACTTCAACACACAGCTGAGTCATTTTACCCATTTATAACAACCACCTTTCAAGCCTGTAGGGCGACTGTTTTATAAAAGAAATGTGAGTCACATCAAGGTTCTAATATAATGAATACTGTAAAGTAAAAAGGTGGTATCCTCGGTTCCGAAACTTGAAGCTAATATAGAAATGGTTTAAACTTGCATCCTTCTGATAGCCATCAGGAGGATGCAAAAATAGGTCTTATTGTATAGAAGTTCATGAGAAAATGACTCTACTTCTCTCTTGATTTATTATCTCAGTAAACATTGTAAACATGAGCTTATGCTCTCAATCGCTAGTTTCAAGTCTTCAATACAGCATGATGTTCATTTAGTAAATTATGGTCCCATTTAGAGTAAAATAGATAAATAAAGCAGGTTTATGCTTTAGGGCGGGACTACCTTGTGATTGACAGGACACTACCACAGTGTTGTTAGATCTGGGTGTTTTCATCTTATAACTTTAACCCTTTCACAGTGTCTTTTCAGTTCATGAACGTTAATTGTAGCCTTTTCGGTCACCTAAAAATGTCTTATTAGCTGCACCCTCCGTGCCCAAAAACCAAGATGGGGACGGCCAAAAACCGTAGTCCATACAAATCAATGGGTGAGGTCACGGTGACTATATGTCCACGTCTTATATACAGTCTAAGATTATAAGTAAATGCAATTGTATATTGTGAATGAGATACAATGATTGTTCACTAATGTACATCATTCTTTGTTGATTACAGATCTATTTTCCTCATCATGTTTTCATTTTGTGCGGCCATTCAGTAATAGAATAGATTTTATTATGGAGCTTGTTCTGGAGAACAATTGTCCATTTGCAGCAGATCAGTGATAACTCCAAAAGCCTGGGTGAAGACATTGATAGAACCTGTATCATTTTACCTCAGGCTTTACAGTGTAATCACACTGATTTACCTCCCACACACTGGGAAAAGAAATGTGCAGTGAGAGAAATGATAGCTGGTTGCCAGCTCTGTAACCTCAGCTGATATTAGCTGTGAGGCAACAGATAGGTAGAGTGGGTGTTGGGTGACCAAATATGGGTCTACATACGGTGCACATATTGTGTGCATAGGAGAGATCTGCAATCCTATTACGCAACATGAGAAGTCTTTTGTTTTTACGCTATGTGAAGCTTCCATCATGGTCCAGCTTGTGCCTGCTAAAAATACATAAGAAGTATGTGGGCAGGGTGAGAGAGAGAAAGAGAGACAAAGGTTCTGTAGTGTAGCGAGAGGAGAAGGTTGTATTCTGACATAAAGAAAGTAAAAAAACAGTTTGGACTTATTCATTTATTTGAACGCTATCTCACCTTTAACATTACTGTGGGATAACTGCAAATTCATGTTAGGAGTCGTGGCTGACCCTCGACCACCACAACACTGCCTGCAAATCTACCCCTCGACTGTTTAAAAAAATAACACAGATGGCAACATATAATTTCATTTCAGGCACTGAATTCTTAGTGGGGATCTGGGCAGCTCGCCCTGAGATGGAGGGAGAGAGAGAGAGAGAGAGAGAGAGAGAGAGAGAGAGAGAGAGAGAGATAGTAACAGCAACTCTCATGAATCCCTCAAGACCCTCCTTTTCCTGGCTGTCGATGAGGTGCCTGGGTTGGGCAGCTGGGTTAGAAACTTCCAAGGGGGAGAAAAAATATATTTAAAATCAAATGTATTAGCATCGAGGCAGGAGGAGGGAGAGAGGAGGAAAAGGAACAAGCACGGAGGGAGAGAGTGCGTGGGAGGGATAGAAAATGAGATGCAGCGAGAGGATCGAAAGAGAGAGTTCGAGAAAAGAAACAGTGGAGTTAAGAGTATGCAGGGCCCGGAGAAATACAGCAGACGGATAAATACAGAGCGGTACAGAAAAATCAATGACAGAAGTTTCCAGTCAGAGACCACGGGGAGGAAAAGAGTTTTTAGTGGAACTCCTCTAACATAAACAGTGAGAGTAGCACAGCTGGGAGTCATTATGTGGGGGAGACGCAAGTGTCTGCCAATCTAACCTCGGACTGCCTCTCAATGCCTGTCCCCCCCACCCCCCCCCACTCTCTAATCACCCCCTGGGGCCTGTGCCATCTCTTAAAGCCTCTGTCTTGGACGTTTCTGTGCATTTTGGAGGCTTTTGATTTTGTATTTTTGCGCTGTGGGTTTGATCTGAACAAGCTTGAGTGTGTCGAGGATGACAACACGACTGTGTGTGTCCTCTGCTCTCTACTGATGGATGCAGATGTCTGACACAGACTTCAAGAGTGTCAGCCAAAGAGGCTTAGAGGGCCTGAGGTTGCCGCACAACCTCTCCGAACCGAGAGGCCATTGAATGAAATATGGTCACCATGTTTGTTTGAACTGAGGGTGTTGAAAACTTGTTTTGATTGGAGAGGGAGAAAAATCAGATGTAATGTTTTTCCCCTTTGTCAGCAAACAAGCTTGACATCAGGAAAGCGGCCGGTTATCAGTATCTGTCCCGATGGGAGGACCCGCTGCAGGAACTGTGGGGAAAACACTGTCGGATCCATGTTTTGTTCCGGGCTCGTGAATGTTCACATGGAAAATTTTGCAATAAATCAGGGTGCTTTTCCATAATTGAAAACAACACGGAATATTTCACACCCAAAGCAGAACATTATGGAGTTTGATGCCCCAACACACACACACACACACACACACACACACACACACACACACACACACACACACATACACACGCACACACACACGTGCACTGACCTCTGTGTGACTGTGGCACACTGAGAGGATGTGCTGTCAATGGGACAAGTGCTGTCCCATGGATTCCTTTAGTTTCTGCCAGTCAGCCTTTGTTTCTGTCAGTCTCTGTGCGTGCATGTGGGGGAGAGTACAGTGTACACACACAAGACCCGTGATTGACTGGGTGGTTGGGTTATGCAGTTTTTACTACTTTTTTGGGGGGGCATAATTTATTGTAACATGAACCAAGCATTAGAAGCTTTTTAGAAGGGACAGAGATTTTATGTCTAAGTTTAGATTTGAGCTAAATTCACACACATGATTCACTGTTCACTAACTGCCGCCCCCCTTAGTTACTGTTGCTACTGTTGCCTATCAAGCTTTGAGTTTTTACTAAACATAATTTTATTAGCTGAACTGTCACAGCCATATTTTATTAACTGTAGCTAATAAACTAATGTTAGCTTGGTTAGTTGGTTGAGTTGGGCAATATATCGATATTATATCAATATTGTGACATGGGACTAGATATTGTCTAGTGATTGTGGATATCGTAATATTGTTATATAACTGCTGTCTTTTTCTGGTTTTAAAGGCTGTATTACAGTAAAGTAATGTAGTTTTGTGTTCTGGCTGTTCTATTATTTGCCTTTATCCACTTAGTCACTATATCCGCATTACTGAGGATTATTTATCAAAAATCTTCAGCACCAATGGTAATTTGTGTGTCTATCTGTGTATTTCCCTCTGCATCCGACTGCTGGCAGGGGTGTTGGCAGTTGATGAAACTAGATCGCACCTTGTTGAATAATTGAGCGGTGGCCGACTGCGATGGATGGATCATGACCACTGTTAACCCTTTCACAGCCAAGGATCATTTGCTCACTGTTGTCCCACAACAAAATGAAGTGTGTATGGGCATGCATGCATGTGTGTGTGTGTGTGTGTGTGTGTGTACGTGTGTGTTTGTGTATGCATGTGTGCTGTTATACGTGTCTTTGAGTTGCTACAAAGAAACTTTAAATCCAGTGTCTGTGTGTATGCAAGCATGTAAAGCATTTTGTCAACAATGCTCTCACTTGCATGCTTCCCAAAAGGGGATTAACGTACACTTAATATCCCCATTCAAATAAATAAGCAGGTCAAGTTTCCGTTGAGCCCTGAGTCAAAAGAATGCAGCTTTTCCTGCTGAGGTTGTTTTGCAGGTGTGACAGCCTTTATTATCTTAGGACATATTTTCAGTATAACATGTGCATACTCACTGCAAACACACACACCATTGTGGATAAAAGACCTATTGATTTGCCTTCACTACAATAATGTGTGCATCGTCTGCAAGTACAAAAGCAAAAGAAAACCTTTTAACAAGCATATACGTAAACTAATCAATCAATAGACAGGTTAAACAAACAAAGCATTGGGTCAAACTATTTTGAGCTAAAATCCAATCCAAAGTTAAAATAAAAAGTTAATTTATCAGTTTTTGTTCCATGGCCTTAATGTAATTTTTTTAATGACTTTCCATAACTCGACCAGAGTTCTTCCATGACCTAAAAACGGTAGCCCAGTTTGTTAATGTTATTTCCCATTTTTGGAGAAAGACCAGCTGGAGCCGTCTATTTTCCAGTTGGGCTTTGCAATGTAGAAATTACCATAAGCCTACAGTGTTCAAAACAGCTTGAAACTTTTGCAGCAATAAAATGTCAATCAAGTTGGAGGATACATGCAAAGTGTATTCCTCTGTTCGCTTCAATTTTTTTCAATGTTTTTTTCTATGGTAAGCATCCAAACAATCCAAGCGTTGTATCCACAAAACAAAATAGTAAACAAAGTAGACAAAGTAGCTAACAGCTGATAACATCTACATTCATTGTGGGACGAGAAGACGGATTTTGTTAATGTCAGTTATCCCCGCCCTCCTGAGGAGGGACCTTACTGAACAATTTTAAATGTTCATATTTTCTGATATGAACAATGATGTGTTCACAACTTTTATAGTGTCTGACACCCAAACGTGCTTGTTTTAGTCTCTTACATGCCTGCTGAAAATATATGTAAATATTGAGATCTCCATGATTTTAAGTTTTGAGGGCATCAAATACATTAGTATTTATTTAGATTTACACGCTGCAGTCGATTGCATTTAACTTGACATGATGACCGAAATGGCCAGAAAGGGACATTTGTCTGGAAGCAGCAGAGAGTTTATCCACGAGACCTACAAAATCTAATTTAATAATGGAGCGCTGCATGGAAACATTGCTGATGCAGTATGATGCCAGTGGAGTACAAACAACAGCAGCACGTGGGACCTTTGCTGATGTCATGGTTGACCACCGGTTGTCACGGAGACAGCAGTTGAACCAGTAGAGCCAGTTCCTTCTTAAGGTGTATTTACAGAGTCGTTTTTAATTTAGGTGAGATAATACATGCATATTTTAGATATAGATTACGTGGAGATTTAAATAGTTTGAAGAGTTTCATGCGTACATTGCTCAGTGTCTGTGTGGCCACACAATGCAGGCTTTTCAAAAGTGTAAGCAAAGCCCATGTGAGGATCATTTAAAAGAGCTTTACCAAATTAAGAAAATTGCTGTTTCTCAGATATTTTGGCCATGACAGCGCTACCCTCAAATTGTTATTGTATGTATGTGTGTGTGCGTTTGCAGCTGCTTTAAGTGTTGCTCAATCAGAGAGGAAAAGAGCAGATCTGGCCAGTTCTCAGTGGGCGAGAAAGCGAGAGGAGTGGGAAAGCAACAAGAGAGAAGGGAAATGACAGGCAGCTGGACCAAACCAGAGAGGGATTTAGAGCTTGTAAAAATGAAATGAAGGATAGGGGAATAGGGGGGAAAAAAGTTAGGAACAAAAGAGAGACGATAAAGAGAAAAAGGCCAATCAGAGAGGGAGATGACGGATGTGGAGGACAGGAAGAAAAGGCAGCAGCAGATTGAACACGAGGACTGGCCACAGATCTCGATAACCAACAGTTTGCCCCACTGGTGTTGTGGAGTATTGCGTAACAGCTGCGAGATACGAAGGCTAGCTGTGTGTCCATCGTGCTCTCCCAGGACTGACCTGCTGAGATCTGTTTACAAAGTCTCCTGCTCTGCTGCAGTGTGTGTGTATGTGTGTAATGTGTGTGTGTAATGTGTGTGTGTAATGTGTGTGTGTAATGTGTGTGTGTAATGTGTGGTACCTGCTGTTTTAGTGTTTCCTGAGATCATAACTCTGGAGAGTGTGAAAGAGAGAGACGCGCATTGAGGTGGAATGTGTAAAGAAAAAAGTGAATGTATCTCCTGGAAAAAACAAGATAAAGTAGTCAGGGAGCAACATAACAGATTGGAAAACTGGTATACGGCGTGAGTCATGGAGCAAGCGGTCATTCTCTACTGTAGTCTGTTGACAATAGTCAGATCTATTATCGCATGTCTTGGACTCAAAGCAGAATTCTGGGTTGATGGATACTAGGTTTGTGACGCAAAGTTTAACCCCTGCTGTTTAACAGAGATTACCCATTGTAATAAATCTCATTCACTTTCTTGCAGAGAATTTAATGCCAAGATGAATACCACTTTCATGCCTGTACGATATGAAGCTGGAAAGCTGGTTAGCTTAGCTTTGCATAATGATTGAAAAGGGGAAACGGCTTTCCGAAAAGAAAACTAAATCCGGCTACCAGCAACCTCCAACGCTCACTATATTAGCATGTTATATCTTGTTTGTTTATCAAACAATACTGTGAATACGGTGGCTTGATGATCAATTGAAATACAGTAAAATGAACCCGTGAACCAGCACATCTCTTCCTTCTTCTGAGTGAGATTCAAACTGTCTCCAATATGCTATTCATTGTGCTCATAACAGCATGTGTTGGAGAGGTTTGTTTCTAAGAAGAGCAGTAGTCCTTAACAATTTAATAAATGTCAGTCTACTTTATATAGACAGAGGCAATGTTTCTCTTTTCCTAGAAAGTTCAAACAGCGAGAAATCAATGATAAAAGTTAAAGAAATTATACTACTGAGCTAGATCTATCAAAAGGTTTTCACTTCCTTGCATTCATTACGCAAACTATGAATACAGCTAACAACAGCGCGAAAAAAAGTTATTTATTACCCTTCACTCGCATTTTAACGCTGAAACTCACTAACGACCTGCTTGTTATGTTATTACAACTTTTGTCACACCGAACCAAATATCTGATATAATTTATGCCTGCAGCTCAACTGTCAGGATGACTTAAAAAGAGTCCTGTGAGTGCAAACATATTGTAAAGGCTATCGTAGCTGGAGGCTGAACTGTCACTGAGTGCTAATGAGATCAGGATGATATGAAGGCCCTCAGCCTGACCTCGTATATGAATAATTAGCACAAAGCAAAAGCTTTGATGCGATTACACGGTGCCTCCTCACAACCCTCCAAAGTGTCACTTCAGGCTGCAAAGAAGAATTACTTTTCTCCCAATTGCCCAACATGTGTGATCTAAAAACAACAAGCCTTGGCGATGCCAAAAATAATATATATTTCATTCACTAAATGTGTCCTTTAAGAAAATTACAAAAGTCACAGCGGTCATTGCACCACTCATACCTCACAAATTAAAATGTTACGGCTTATCTGTGCTTTAAGTGTTCAAAGGTCTCTTACAGAGTTCAACATCGCAGCCGGAAAACAAAGTAAAAGAAAATCAAAAAACTCTAACACGCTTGCTGTTTCATAGATCTTATATTAGAGCACTAAAATGTGGAGGAAACTTACTTCCCTCTGGAGAACCCTTTGATAAAAAAAGTGTCAACAATTATATTTTTAAGAAACATACAGCAAGTGTGCGTACAAGATGCTGTTTCAATTCAATCAAATAGTATAGAACACATATTTGGGGAGATTTTTGTTCCACATTGTGTTGTTTTTTTTTCAGATTTTCCTTTCTGTAAAAAACAAGACAACAATATTTAAGAATAAATGGGACCACAATTGAGCTAGTTTTCATCATAAGGCTTTTGTGGCTTCAAGCTGTGAGTTCTTTGGCAACATGGCAACACAAGTGTTTGTAAATATCCCGCTGATGCGGCCTACAATGAAACAATGCAGCTTTAGATTTTATGAGAACCTGCTGTAAGAAGTTGATTGAATTTTCACGGAAATGTTTCATGGTACAAAAGAGAGGAAAGCCGTCAAATCAACAAGTGGTTTAAAACCTTCTCATGCATTCTCTCCATCTGTCTCTCACTATCTTTCCACACTCCATTCTTCCGTAATCTCATGTTGACTCTCACCCTCCATGTCATGGAATTTCTCACATACCTTCAGTCCACATTCTTTAAACCCTTTAAGCTTTCTGTCCCCCTATTATATTTAAGGGCTGCTTGGTGTAATATATTCATATGCAGTCAAGTGGCTGCAGAAGACAACATTTCTGCCTATTTGCATCTAAATGTCAATCTAAAATGTGTGGGCTGCTGGCGAGGCTGATACTTTCAGCAGTTATGTGCTGTTGTGTGTGTATGTGTGTGTGTGTGTGTGTGTGTGTGTGTAGCAGATGAGGGAGTGAGATTTATAAGGTGAATGTGGCTATTTCATCCTCTTCTTCTATTCTCTGGTTATTTCAGTCTATCATTAGATAACTTTTTCCATCTACCTCTGTTTTCACACCCGACAGGACAGCAGTTAATGTTGGCGATGCAGTGTGTGTGTGTGTGTGTGTGTGTGTGCGTGCGTGTGTGTGTCCACACCCCTGTTATCAGTCTGTGGCAGATATCCCTCGTCACTTGGTTAGCAAGCCTGGGAGAATGTAACACTTTTTTTTTACACTTTATAGACCAAAGAATGAATTGATTAATTGTGAAAATACTAAGCAGATTAATTGATAATTTAAATTACATTAGTTGTAGCCCTATATTTGTGTTTTTAAACCTCTGGATACCATTTTGGCACTTTCAATTTGACATTATCGAGACGCAAACATGTGGGAGAGGCCTCAGATGACATCAGGACAAAGATTTACATAGCTGTGTGTGTGTGTATGTGTGTGTGTGTGTGTGTATGTGTGTGTGTGTGTGTGCGTGTGTCTGCAAGAGACAGCAGATAGATATTCATTTCTCTTGCCTACTTTCCAAAGCATAATGAATCAATTAGAGGGGATTCCTGTCTGCTGCTTCTCTCATACTTTAACGCACGCTAACTTCCCCTCACACACGTAAACTAAATCTGTCGATTGTTTCTCAAGTCGATAGAATTCCCAGTTGATCCACACGGACCCAAGGTCTCTCCCCCATCACATATACTCGACTCCCACAAAGGGTGTGTGCGAACACTGCGTGGATCGATGTGTGGGAACGTGTGCTGGCTCACAGCTGTGAACATGCGAAGAGACTGAACATGAACGAGTGGTGAGGAGTGAGAATAACAGCCCAGTACACATATGGTTAAACCTGTAAGACAGCACAGTTGTGACACCTACTGAAGTATACGTGTGCTCAATGAATCATAAACACATATAGCAACACATAAGGTGCACACAAGAACTTATTAGCAATAATGAGGTATCGCAATAAAGAATTCTCTGTATCTACAGTGTTTGTTTCTTTTTTTTTTTCTCTCTCTCGCTCTCGTTGGCAAGGTTGTTGTGTGGGCAGCACAGCGATCGATCCTCCGCCCTGCTATAGTCGACCTACTCTTCACTGATATTCCCACATCCAACAACTCATAGTTAACAGATGAGATTAAGAAAATGGAGAGAGAGAAGCAGCATGACTGGATGTTCCCAAAACTGACATTATTTGTTTGGATAGAACGTTCTTGGAACTGCCCAAATACAAGTGTTAACGATTTCAAAAAGGGATTTCAGAGATCAATCCCAGACGATTCAAAGATGCCACGAGAAGACGGGCCTGTTTTCACATATTCTGACCCAGTAAGGGCTGTACAAAAGTAGGGCAATCTATAAATAATGCTGAGGATTTGGGTCAAGGGTCTCAGTTACAAATTGTGGATAGGAGGAGTTCAGAGAAGATGAAACAGCTTCATAATCAGTAAATTAATAGTTTAGATGTTCACAACAATAACACACTTAATTTGTATGAAGAAGAAAAGCAAGTTTGTAGAAATTCATTCGTATAGAAAGTCACTGAGACAAGTGACACAAGACAGATTTAAACATTTAAAGTCTGTATCAGGTGAGTGCTATAGCAGCAGTTTTGTTGCAGGATCTGAGGGAGAGTTTATGCTGGAGCCACAGAGTACAGTACTCTAAAAGGGAAACCTTAAATTTAATTCATAGTCAACTGACAGCCAATGCAAAGAGGCTAACATTGTTGTTATGTGATTTCTATTTCTTGCTGCTAACAGTCTAAATGTAGTATTCTTTACAACTTAAAGCGTGAGTGGGCTTTGCCTGCCAGGCAGCTAAACAGCTATTTAAATGAACCCCTTCTGGAAAAAATGAAAGCATGGATAACCATCTCCAAGTGAGAAGGTGATGTAAGCAATCAGATTTTCAAAACAATAGGAAAATTATTTCTAAGCCTAACAGATAGAGCCAGGTTCTGTAATGTATGTGTTTCATGATTTGAACATGATTATGTCACATTGAATTTGAAGAATTTTTTTAAGGACGTCAGACTGCAGGTTGTTCCTGACTTTTATAGCTACATAGAGTTGTGTGTCATCGGCATAGCAGTGAAAATAAATGTTATGATTACTTATTGTTCAGCCAAGTCGAAGCATGTAGTTATGAAAAGAATAGAAGGGGACCCAAGACACAGCCTTGAGATACTCCACAGTTTAGAGGAGCAGGACACTACAGAGCAGTGTATGCAATTCCTGCACTGTTTCAGAGATGACAACATTTAGACATTATGCTCCACTACTGTCTTAAATGCAGAGCTTAATTCAAACCAAATCTGGACCAGCATCACTACCAAAGAGAAGATTATTACCTTTAGTCGAGCAGTGCTATGTCTTGTCCGGTAGAAGATTTTTAGGTGGTGTTCTTTATTACTTTATCTCAAATTATGTAATCACTGCAACTTAATCCATAACACAGTGACAAAGATTACAATTACAATCATTTTTGCTGGTAAACCAAGTCTGCAGAGAGACAGTCAGGTCAATGTCTTCTGGGTTAACAAGGGCAACATTTGAATATCTAATCAGTGCACGAGGAGATGATACATGGAGACACACAGCTGTGTTCAATCATACACCCACACACACACACCCACACACACATAATACAATACATTCAGTTGTTCATGTCTCGCCTACATTACCCACCTTACTAATTCCACCCTTTCTGTTCCTTAAATCTCCAGACATACACACACACACACACACACACACACACACACACACACACACACACTTTCTCCACTTGTGACCCTTCCACATCCTACAGACTGTGTTTTTACTCCAGGAATTTGGTTTACTTTTTCTCAAACACACACACACACACACACACACACACACACACACACGCACACGCACTGAATCCGGACCCCTGCATCTTGATGTAACACAGTTGGTATTCAAACGAGGGGGGTGAAGGAGGTCTTGAACACCAGCTCCAGATGTTAGAAAAAAGCATTACACACTTAGTTACTCTCACAATTGTACAGTCACTTAAAAATCAAATGTATGTAACTTCATATTCCATCTGATATCATAATAAAAATCCTTAATATCTCAGTAAACAGGAACAGTTTTGTTAGTAGACATGCCAGGTTAAATAAAGGTGAACCAAATGAAATGCCTAAAAAGAAGACTGGAAGAGGATTTTTGACATTGTTTCTATGCTCCCACATCAACTTCAACTGTACTGCCACTGTTCGGCCGTCCAAGGATCCGACTGGACACATCCTCAAACGTTTGGTTTAATCAACAAGAAACAACCTCACATTTATTTTGTCCATCACAGTTCACATCTGGGTGGTAGGCAGAAATCGTGCACCGATGATCACGCGAGCTGAAGTGTTGACTACCTCCAGACAACTCCTGTGCTATGCGCCGTTACATTAGAGCCGACAGGCAACATCTTTTCCTCATTATCCCGGGCAACATGAGCGACTGAGTCAGGGAACAGGACAAGGAAGAGATGTCAGGCAGCCTGACCTGAGCCATCATCTGCTTTTGTGTTGTTATAAAGTAATGGCCAGACATGATTGTGTTTTGATACCAGGGCCACAAAGACATTTAAAGAATAATGTGCCCAAAAATAAATGAGAACAGTTTGTCTTGTCATGACAGTCAACATCTTTACAACATCTGCACAGAGATGGAGGAATACTTGAGACAGAGTTAAAAAATGATGTTTCCTGCAGTTGTCGTTCTATTTACGGCTGAAAATCATCGTAGAGAGCAGTGTTTCTAGTCTTGTCTTGTCCCCAAAGACATCTCTCTCTCTCTCTCTCTCTCTCTCTCTCTCTCTCTCTCTCTCTCTCTCTCTCTCTCACAGATGCACAAGTTTTCCCTATTTGTGTTTATTCAATTCTGACCCCATGACCTCAAGCCCTGACCCTTAAAAACGGTGCTCTCTGTCCGGGGTTTTCCCACACAGATCTCTTTCACTCCAATGCTACAAATATGCACATGTTTAAATATCTAGAAGTTCTCTGTAGGAGGATTTTGTGAAAACTGTTGGGCCTCTCATGTGTACTCCGTCTCCATGTTTGACTTGTTTAGTCTCTGCTGGTGTTTAGATGGAGTTTGTTAAGGCTTCACCACCTGTGACACACATGTGTCCTCCCACAGCTGATGAGCAAATATGCACATAAACTTTGTATGCACACACACACACACTGAATAAAACATAATGTGTTGTGAATCTTCACACAAAGGCGTAATACATTCTTGATGGTGCAAAGACACATGTGCCCTCACAAAGACCACCTCCACAAACGCACACCCCTCCTCTCACTCTAACTGTTTTAACAGATGCGTGTGTGTGTGTCTGTGTGTGTGTGCTTGTGTGTGCTCTATGGGGAGCTGATGATCACTAGCAGGCCTCTGCAAATCCTGCACATGATGTAGTGAAGTTTATTACAACTTAAAGTGCTGTTCACATGTTAGTCTGTGTGCTTGCAGCTGGACCAATCATCTGGACTACTGTTACTGTTTCATACTGAGTTGTGTCTGACTGAGCCAAGCCATTATATTATGTTTCAAAGCTTTTGGAAATAACCGTATCAAAGGTCAAACTCATAATATCAAAGAGAAACAAAGTTACTGCCCCAAGATTTGTACGCATGTTTTCTCTTTGCCTCAGTTTCTCTTTCTCACACATCCATCCTATATTTTGCTAGAGTATCTTTCTAGCACACTCATTTTCCCTCCTAAGAAGCACTATGGTGTACTTGCCAACACGAAGCGTAGCAGAACTGGAAAGAATGACAGCAAAAGACCACAGTATGTTTGTGCGTGTGGTGGAGGCCTCTCAACCAACAGAGAGGGAAAATCCCGACCAGGGACACAATTGCCACAATAAAACTACTTCCGTAACCAAGCCAGGGACATGTCTGTTTCCATGTGGCTGTAGAAAAAATATCTGATATTGTATATCTCTGCCTATCCACTAGGGGAAAAAATGCTCATCACTACATCTTGGGAGTCATGGGTGATGAAATGTGATGAATGATTCCCATAGCTCAGAACTTTTAATTGATAATCAAATAAGTTAGGAAATACATTGTATTTGCATGTGTGTGTGCTTGTGAGTTAAAAATAAAGGTTCTGGTGGGAAAGTGACAGCTGAGACTTTATCTTGAGCTTTAATGACAAACCCACACGACACGCCTGAGCACATGTGTGTGTGTGTGTGTGTGTGTGTGTGTGTGTGTGCGCACAAAGCACTAACACCTCAGGTGTGTGTTAAGTAAGATAATACGTCTCAAACCCGAGTCGTGATGTTCTCGTCTTTGAAACGTCTCTTCCTTTCTCTCTGAAACAGGCACAGGCAGACTCAGTCATTCATTGTTAAATGTGTTTGATTGTTGTTGGTTGAGCAAGAACGTGAACAGAAAATAACTTGAGAGACGACGGCTAAGAAAGTGACTAAATAGTGCTTATGCTTCAGTTTAATACAATTTCCTCTAATCTTGTCACAGAGAGATGGACTGAGATAATATGTCCTTAAAGTGTTTTTTACCCTCTGAGGTTTAGTTCATGTCTGTTTTAAAGAGCCCACTTCACTTGGCTTTCAATGTCAAAATACTATTAATTAACTCAATTGTGATACTCTAAAGGCATGTTGAAGGCACACAACTTGTATTTTTCTTTCTAGACAGAATTATTTTCAAGTGGAAAGTGCACTGATTTACATGCTGCTTTTCCAGCAATTCACTTATGTGAACTTCACATATTAGCCAAAATGAAGAGGGATGTTGATTAATGGATAAAACATTTGGTTGCCACGGCAATACTTGATGTAACTTTAAACTCAGGGGTTTGGTGAGCAGACTTATTGTTGAGTTAGAGTCAAAAGTAGTTAAAAATGAGTGATGTTTTCAGTGACAGCAGCATTTCTCTCCAACATCGGCCCTTCTTCAGGACCGACTACAACAACAAAAACAGCTATCGGCTATTACAAGCTTTACACTGAACAGGCTTATATAACGTGTAATTCACAGTAGGTCATGGTCAACAGTAATGGCCTATTAAGACCTCAACATTGGATTTCTAACAGCCCAAAATGGCTCAACTGTATTTATGCCGGAGAGCTTTGGTGAAGAAATGAGCAATATAGAGAAAATCGCTGTCTGGTCATGATTTATAGTTTGTGATATTGAGTTAGAAATGCAGAAAGAAAGAGACCCGGTGGATGAGTGGCAGTAAAACGGAGGAAAAATACAGGCAGTGTCATGTAACCCGGGGAACACAAACACACACGCACACACAACACCCCTTGTGGGGAAATTTATTAGACAAATGTGCAAGTGATTACAGTTGTAGAAAAGGCTACATGTCTACCCATGTTACTGCTGTGACCTTGTATATGTGTGTGTGTGTGTAGTCTATGTTGTGTGTCCTTGAGGGCCGGAGACTGAAATTTGTAGCTGCAAAAAAAAAGTCCTATTGCTTTGACAGAGGAGGAGGGGAGGGGACAAAGAAAACAAACTTTTTTCTTTGTTTCGCTGACACAATTTGTGTCCACTGCCATATTATGTGTCTGTGAACAGATTTTGCCACAGCGATAGCGCCACGACCGATGCCGTCACAAACTTGACAGGTGTGTCGTGGAGATTAAAATGGAAGATGGGTGTGGTCTGAGCAAGGGCGTTGAGGAAGTGGGGCAAGTGGGGCACTTTACGCCCCTGGCCTGATTTGACGTTGCGGCTGGTGTGATCCCATCATAAGATGGTCTGTAGTTTTAGCCTACATTTGTTTACATTTTGGTTAATTGCCACCATTAAAATAATGCAGAATTAGCTTTTAGCAGTTCCTGTTTGCAATGTACACATGGCTGTATACAGACAAATATCACTGCATTACTTTGATACTGAAAAAAACTTACAAAACATCATGATTCTCAGCCAAAGTTCTGGAGTTATCTTTTTTCAATGATGCACCCGTCCCTTTCACATCAAGCACACTATTCGCCTCACCTCTCTCTCTTACTGCGCCCCACCTTCAGCTAAAAATGGAAGTAAAATAACGACAAAATTAGAAAGGTGCGCTCAGTAGAGTGCGAGTTCCACGAGTTGTGCCTGCAGCGACCACAGCTGTATTGTGTGATTCAACGAACACAGCCCACAATTGGCTAACTCCCCCTTCTAGAGTGTATCAGACCTGTTTTTAACACAACAGATACACTCTCATTTTAATCTATGCCGATGTTTGCACCGGCTCTGTGCAGGCAGGAGTTTCAGCTCCGTCTCACAGGTGTAACTGTGACTTGAAGCATTTGTTCAGGCTTCAGAAAAACGCGAGATTGATGGCCAAAAAAAAAAAGGCACGGAATAACTCTGTCTCTGGCTGCAGAGTAGTGGCAGGGGTTCGGATATGCACTAAGCTGTGTTATCGCTTTTGGCCCCTACCGGCCGGTGGACGGTTAAGAGTTGTGAGTGAGGAGTCAGCAGGCAGTCAAATGCAAAATTGGCTGAGGACAGACATATAGGTGCACACTTACTCACAGACCAACGCACCTACACACACCTACACACACACACACACACACACACACACACACACACACACGAGCGATGGCATGAACCGTGTTGCACAGCCTAGTTAATCTTGTTCTCTGTCTGAACGGTAGTTGAATGTTTACAGACTATTTCCCAATCTTCAGCAGAAGACAAGGTGCTGAAAACCTGCAGTACACAAAGGCCCACAGACACCCATCATCACTGACATACTCACATACAGTAGGCACGGTGCCAAGTACTATCGAACCTCTTCAACAACTCTCCCACTCTCCGTGTGACTCCGCTACCCTGCAAACGTTTGCCTTCTCCACTCTGCTTCCCCACTGAATGGGGGCCCACTTCCTGAAACTCCTTCCAACAAATCTTCAAGGTTGTTATTGGCTGCTCTCACTCTTGAGGTCCCTCAGTCCAAAAGCTGTCTGCTCTCCATCGCTCCCTCATTCTTTCCCTCCTGCCTTTTCATGACGATAAAAGAAGAAATGTGCTGTGCTCAACAAGTCTCGCTGAAACTTGTCACAGCAAACTGAGTTGACTTTAACAGCTGTACAAAACAGACATGTATTCTGTTTAGCTCAGATTATTCACTTGGTGATGGTTTCGTTGCTGATCAGTCTGTTTCCCCTCTGCTTTTGTGCTGGTAATTACATTGCACTGATTGCCAAAGCTCCTTGCCAGCCACATGGATGAATGACTACTACACACAAGACGTAATTTGCTGTATCAGCGTGCAGTGTCAATACTGAGTCTGCAAATCTGTGGTGGAACAGCTTCCTTTCAGATGGGACAGGAAACATCCAGCTCTTGCAGGCTCTCAAGGTACCAATCGAGTGACGGAGGCAGGTTTTTAGTGCTCCAGCCCCAACAAAAGGTGGTTTGTGTTCAGTCAAAGTGTAAATAATGTTGTTTCAAATCAATGTTCCAACAGCAGCTCAAACACTGTCCTCCAATTTTCCTGCTTTTCATTCGCACTGCTGATGCCTTTTGGCTCATCCTCCTAAACTTTCTTTCCATCCTTTCATTAGAATCACTGAAGAGAGAGAGAGAGAGAGAGAGAGAGAGAGAGAGAGAGAGAGAGAGACAAGAGACCTTTAAGCATTTCCTGAACCTTAGCTGGGCCAATCCGACCCCACCAGGCACTGGGATTTCTCTCCACAGGTCACAAAGCTAGAGCTGAACAAAGACGCACACGAGCACACACATGCACGCGCACAAACACACACACACACACACACACACACACACACACACACACACACACACACACACACACACACACACACACACACACACACACACACACACACACATTTAAGATTTAACTGATTGGCCCTGTCACTGCTCTTGTAGAAATAGTGCCTGAGTGCCGCTCACATATGGGCAGGGCAAAACCTAAGTGAAAACACATGTTTGTGTAAATGCAGAAAGCAGAAGTTGAGCTGCCTCGTCTCTCTGATACGGGCCACGTGAAACCAAACTCCATCAGATCTTTGCGTTCCAGGAGAGACAGAGCGGACGGAAACACATCCTGTTTTCCATGTCGACATGGAATAACAAAACAGGGAAGAATAAAAACTAAAACTAAAATGTATCAAATGACTATTGAGAATTATGCAACCCATCTGTGACAACGAGTATGTGTAAATAAACACAGGAAGATGGGATGTGAGTGGCCTGTAAAACAACATTCCCTCTGGAATATCGTTTCACAATAAATGCAATATCTATCACACAAAGGCATTCAGAAAATCTCGCAGCCAGCCGTCTTCATTCATACATATCTTTTATGATTTCTGTGGACTTCCTGTTCCGCAGAGTCACTGCGTTGTCCGTTGCCAGATTCCTAACATCTGACGGGTCCCGACCTCTGACCCCTCGTGCCCTCTTTGACCTCTAACACAACATCTGGAGCGCTTTCAGCTTGCCATGTTCTTCCCTCAGGACACACACACATTAATGAACAGACACAGCTGACGCCACACGCATGGGAGGCTGCAGAACAGGATGGAAAGTCGCATGGCATCCTCTAATCTAATCTGAAACTGGCAAAGCATCAAGAGAATAGGTCTGAGGTGAAAGCTTGTCGGATCTGAGGAGAATCAGCTCAAAGGAATGAATCAGTATCTGCAATCTGTTTGCTAATGCGTTTAGTATTTTAAATTCTTGTGTTTGGAAGTTGACAAATCTCTCAGAGTGCTTTGTTTGAGGGTCTGAGGAAACTTAGTCGAAAGCTAGTTATTTGTTGCTGTACTAAGGAGGAAGAGTGTTGGTGAGGCCTTGTCCTCTTCTTTACGCTGATGAAAAATAATCTCACTGATTTCAATTTTATCAACGCAAGAACCTCACATATTAAGAGAATAGTTGGAACATTTGGGAAACACACCTGCTCTGCTCGTTCTGTCTGAGAGTTAGATAAGCTTGATTCCACTCTCATGTTTGCACACTAAATATGAAGCTGCAGTCAGCAGCAGGTTACATGAGTTTAGCTCAAAGACTGGGAACATGGGGAAACAGATAAACTGGCTCTGGTCAGAAGTGAAGAACGTTCTGCTTCAAGCACCTCTAACATATGATATCTTGTTTGTTTATCTTGGACTCCAGGACGTGACCAAGACATATTCCCACACATAACCCTCTGTGAAACCACAACGTGTCCTTTTTACAGTTCTGTTTTCGTACTAGATAAAAAAAACAAGATACAACTAACGCAACTAATTAGCGTTAATAGGCTGATTTATCTTACCTTTGGACGGAGCCAGGCTAGCTGTCGTTATGCTAAGCTAAGCTGACCAGCTGCTGACCATATGTTCATATTTACTTTGCAGACATTAGAGTGGTGTTGATCTTCTCATTTTAACGCACCGCAAGAAAGCAAATAAGCATATTTTCCAAACTGTAAAAATGAAAATCCCTATTTCCAGCAATATGTGAATATTTGCTTTGTCTTCTTTAATGTTAAACAGAATAGCTTGAGGTTTTGGACTGCTGATTGGACAAAACAAGCAATTTCAATATCAACTTGGGCTTCGGGAATTTGTGATGCACTAAATAACTGTTAACTTCAAATGTCTATGCATCAGATGTATACGTTTGAGATCAGCTTCCACGAGCCTGAGACCGGGCCTCAGCTTCTTTATACCGTCCAAGAGGCTGGCAGCTCGACAGAATAATGAGATTACTTTTTAGTACATTAGGAGAACCTCACATCTTAATGGATTAATACTTATAGATCCACCTACAGATCCTCCCTTTGAAATCACACACCTCTTTGAACCAACAGAAGCACTACAGAGAACCAAAGTAGAGACTGGACACTGTTCACTCTTGTCTCTGCTGTGGAGGAGGAGGACCAGCTTACCTTCTTCGCAGCCTTCGACGGTGACCTCCTGGTGGGCTTCTGCACCTGGCTGCTCACTGAGACCGGCTGCTTGGACACCGAGCCGTTCTCCCGCTTCTTAATGGGGGAGGACGGGACTGACGACGGGGGTTGTGAGGGGGAGGCTGGGGGAGAGGAGGAGGAGGATGGATGCCCGGCCACGAGGACGGCCATCTCCTCTGTGGCTGTGAGGCGGAGGCTGCGCAGACTTTCATTTGTCTCTTGGTCCACCACCAGCAACCTGGTCTCATTGTCCAAGCCTTTGATCCGCTGTACCACCTGAGGGACGGGATAGGACGGCATCATACTGGTCATTTTGTTTGAAAAGGCAATAAAAGAACATATGAGTCAATGCTGCAGAGAACAAATAGACTGCAGCTGCAGAAGAATAGTCCAATGTCATCAAAGAGAGCATTAGTTTGTTATCCGTTCTCTCTAAAAGCATCCAGTCAGCACGAGAACATCTTTCCAAAGTATTTAACACATTCACACTTTTCCTAGACGTGTGGGTGTGTAGCCTGATGATGGAAATACAAGCATATACCAAAATATCAAACAGTAAGTATAATGTAAGATGGAGATTCATTTTCCAAGCAAAATGCCCAACATTTGATGGTGTCAGCCTCTTAAATCTGTACATTTGTTGCTTCTTCTTGTCTTACCATTAAAGCAAATTGTATCTCTTCGACTGCCCAACAAAACAAGACACTTGATGAAATGATGGGCTCTGTAAATCACTTATGAGTCCAACACACGCTCTGAATCAATCCTTCACATGCTGGGCTCTCTGGCAATCAAGCATCATTATCTGACAACACAAGCAACTGATTATTGTATCATCCTTTGTGTTAACTTAAATTAAAAGCACAGGCGCAGCAGAATTGTTCTTCAAAAACAATGATCAACTGTTTTCTTATTTATTCATTTTTATTAGAGAGAAACCTCAATATACTCAGAGGCTGTTGGTGTTGATGTTCCTCTGTTTCTGTGAGCATTGTAACATTATTATCAGTCTATCTGACCACCAGCCAAGACACAAACAGTTGTCTCAGCGCATACCTGCTATCCATCCAAACAAAGGGACTGTGCAAGTTATCCACTTTTAAGTGAAATTGTTGATGTCACAGTGCAACTATGGCAAAGTCAGGTTTTTATTCAAAGCAACGTGTGCTTTCATGTGGGTAAACTTTAAGAGCTAAAGAGAAGCAGACTAAAAAGTTTCAATGTTTCACAGTTTCTTCCCCCCGCTACGCCAGGAGGAGGAGGGGGAGGAAGAGGGGGATGATGGGGAGGAGGGGGGGGGGGGGTGCTTGGCTGAAAACGTCCGAGCGCCAGGATGCACGCGCCAGCCAGTGTGACCTGTTGATACTGACCTAACCACTGCACAGGCAACTCACGCTCGCGCTGTAGCATGACGTAAAACCACGATATATGAATGCACATCAACTTGCCTGGTGGTGTGTCTCTTTCTCCACGTTGACCCCATTCACTGCGACCACACGGTCCCCGGCGCGCAGCCCCGCCGCTTCTGCTGGGGAGCCGGTCTCCACCTTACGGATGAATTGTCCGCTCTTCCCTTTCTCGCCATGCAAGTGAAATCCATACCCGTTCTCCGCTTTTGCCATGACACAAAGCCGTGGTTTCCGCTCGCTGGCCATTTCGTTTTCAGCCTCCAGCCGTGTTCAGATGAAGTGTAAGGATTAAAATGCAAAGATGAGCGTTTAGGAGAGCGGGCGCGGGGCTAAACTTCCACGGAGCGAAAGCATATCTGTCCTCACGCGCACGGTTTCCCCCTTATTAAAGAAAGACGAAAATCACAATGCAAACTACTCCAAGTGCACTTAAAAAGAAGACATTCCACTGTTAAAAATAAATGCAAAAAAAAAAAAAAAAGCAGCAAACTTTAAGAAAATGATGCGACCAGTCCTCCAGATCTTGAGTCCAGCTGAAGCGCACTGCTGCGCACAGACTTCAGAACCTCCAGCGGAGCATCGCTGATCTCACTGAGGACGTGTTTCAGTCGGAAAGATCACCTCTTTCTCCACATTTATCCATAACAACTGGTCGGACAATATGCATGCAGTTATAATGTAGATTGCGCAGGGTTAGCGCCTTGTGCGCTATAGCACCACCTCCCTCTGGCCCGGCTACCTATTTGATTCTCTGAGGAAAGTGAAATATTCAGAGCAGACACTGAGGATTCAAAGTTATACAATACTGCCCCTGGGTGGCAAGTCCTTTTATTTTGAGTACTTCTCACCATAAATTGACGCCAGGAAACGGTTAAGTTGACACAACTTGATTATTACAATCATGAGGCCGATGGGGTGGCTGCTGTTTATGTCATAATTATCACATGCATTACATGGTGCCGTTGTTTGATAATAAAACACATGATTGCCTACAGTTAAACTGTTCATAAATTAGATATAATTGTGATATTACTGTTGTATCTAAAAACAAAAAAACAATTAAACTATTTATAGTAATAACAATATCCACATTTAGGCTTAAATGTAATGTAGTGTTGCAGTATATCATGGTGGCCACTAGAGGGCAGTAAACACTCAAGATTCAAAGTTTAAAGCAACATCCACTCCACCTGGCGTCACGCCAGACACAATACTGTACTATAAGTTTCTTTCAAAATAATAACAACAGAGAGAGAGAGAGAGAGAGAGAGAGAGAGAGAGAGAGAGAGAGAGAGAGAGAGAGAGAGAGAAGTATGTATGTAAAGGAATATGGACAATAAACAGCGGTGGAAGAAGCCTTACAAATTACATTTAGGCTTTATTCTTTATTAAAATACACATGACACTTATATTTTATAATATATACTTGTTTTAAAGTACTGATATCTGAGAAATAGACAGATATAAAAAGATACTGAAGAGTGCAACATAATCGTCATCCTCTCCTAGATAAATCAATCTCTTGCTCTCTTTCTGGCCATCTCACAATTCATTATCACATCACTGCTTCCCCTTTGGTGGGGAATGGTCGGGGACTTATAAAAATATTACCTATGACTCAAAGAGCTGTGTTCTCAATTCACCTGTAGAGGATACGTTCACTTTGCGGCACACAGCTCTTGTTTCAGTTTGTTGGATATGTATTGTAAGTCAAATTGTCCAGTGTATCATCCACAAAATAGTTTGAAAGCTTTTGAACTGCCTGTTTTCTCTAAGGATCATTTGGTAAAGGTGTGGACAAATCACAAACACACTCTCTGTCACATAGTTTTGTCCCAGTTTAATTGCTACTGACACAATGATGGACTCCCTGCCGTGCCTCTCCTCCCACTCCATTGTATTCAGTTTTAAAGAGAGTCACTTAAATATAATGGGTGTAGGTAAGAACAAAACCAGTTTGGTGTCACAGTCCAAAGTCTCCAGGTTGCTATGACAGCATATCCCTAATAATATTTCAGGCTTGCCAGTGCTGCATACAGTTTTCTTGAGATGATATCTTAAAAACCTTGACACTTTCCAAATTCTGTCTAATTCCTTCAAAATCGGATAAGGAAACAAGGAGAGGTGAAGTGAAAATGGATAGCAAAGAAAGCATTGACATCTTGATTGATTGTAGGGTTTGGTTTACCGAAGCAGTTATCTGTCATACGTTATTGAAATGAATCAAGGCATCCTGCGCCTCCCAGTGGCAGAGGGAAGAAGACACACCGTGGGGTGGAGAAGGGCACAGCTCTCAGCTTTAATTAACCACACAGGGCAACACACTCCTGTTCCTCTTCCGTCTGATCCCCGTAATGCTGCTCGCTCCTCTACCTGCCCACATTCACAGCTAAAACACGCCACCAACATACCACCAACACGCCACCAACACACCACCAACACGCCACCAACACGCCACCAATACTCCACCAACACACCACCAACACGCCACCAACATACCACCAACACGCCACCAACACGCCACCAATACTCCACCAACACGCCACCAACACGCCACCAACACGCCACCAACACGCCACCAACATACCACCAACACGCCACCAATACTCCACCAACACGCCACCAACACGCCACCAACACGCCACCAACACGCACCAATACTCCACCAACACGCCACCAACACGCCACCAACACGCCACAAACACGCCACAAACAGCAGGGTAATGTGTTCTCGGCCTTTTGTTTTAATTTTTAAGACTCTGCACTGTTTCAGTTTCAGGTTGGGCTGTGATTGGCTTGTTGTTGTTTAGCTGCAACGCAATACAGATGAGAAATTAATCCAAGATGCTGTTCAAACGTGTTGAACTTCACTAGTCGGAGCTTTGCACCATGCAGGATATTTTAAAAGTATAGTGATGATTGACTTTACTTGTGGTTTGCAATGTGTTTCAGTGTCAGTGGTCTTCATTCAGGTGTATCCTCAATACCTTTACAGTCATCATTTTGTTGATACTGGGGGAATGCACCTTAGAATTTCAAAGTTTGTTTAAAAGTTTTGTAAAAAATAAAAATAAATAAAAACTCCAAAACAAAGAACCATCCTAGAGCCTACAGCAATGCTAACGCCTCTGTGAAGCTTTCCTAAGTGCTGCTTTGAGCTAAATGCTCTCGCCATGCTGACATTAAGCAGGTATGACAGTTACTATCTTTGTTTACCGTGTCAGCGGGCTAACGGTCGCTAATTAGCACTAAAGTACAGCTGAGGCTGATCGGAATGTCATTAGTTTAAGAGTGTCATGTTTTTAGGGGGATTTTGAAAAAACAACATTTTACATTACATGTCGTCAAAACGGTGTAATCAAATACCCGATACTCACAACACTCATTCATGATCTGAGAAGAAATGTTAAACATTAAACGTTGCAGATTTGTGTGGATTTGATACCGATTATTATAATTTTAGTAAAATCCACCACTCTTTTTCCAGTTCCAACTGACCAAGACAACAGGAGTATCGGCTCACAGTGGCTGTTATCACTTGTCGTGCCCCATACGTTGAAAAGAATGACAAGTGCTGTGAAAATGTGAACATCTGTCAAACGGAGCTTTAGTAATACAGCCAGAGTGTAATTTCATTGTATAAATCAGGTATTAATCAAATACTCAAAGGTTATATATATAGGTTCTCGTACTTCAGAGGAAAAGATAAATAAATCATATACTCTTGGTAGTTTAAATACAGGGTAGATTTTTTTGTAATCACTCATTCCAAAATGTGCCTCATATGTGTGCGATTGTTTGAGTATGGAAACTTTAACAATTCACTTGATGCTTTTCAGATGTCTTATAGTGTCTCTCTCACTCCAACAAAAAAATGAACATTTAAATTCCTCTCTGCCCGTCATACACAGAACACATGTAGTTTGTTTTGTGAGGTAACATACTCCTCCTCTTCCTCCTCCTCCTCCTCCTTCCCTCTCCTCCTCTTCCTCCTCCTCCTCCTCCTCCTCCTCCTCCTCCTCTCAATGACTTGAGCAACAACAAACAAATCTTGTGTGTCCATAAAGCCATGTGTGGTCAGTTTCCTGGTCTCTGTTTTATGTTTTCCCAGAAAGCCCTTTAACGATAGATTGATGTCCGGAAAGTGATGCTGAGCTCAGAGCGCCAACATGGCATTAAATTAACCCAAACACTTTGTAAAAGCTACTCAAAAATAATTCAATCAGTATTTGTGAATGTGATACATCTGAAGTGAAGCAACTTCACGGGGTATTGAGAATATTTTTCATGCTTACTTTTCTTTCTTTGACAGCTATTGTTTATCACTACTTGCACTTTCTAGAAATATTTATAGTTTCTCAGTAGAGAAAGAGATGTAATAAAAGTTCCTTTTACTTATAAAAAAGGCAATATTTAACTTCAACTACCAGAACTGAGAATGAAGACACACAGACTTTATAGTTTTATAGCTTCCTTTTGTTGTTGTTTTGTGTCTCTTTGTTGTTGTTACGCATCTCTCTGTGGTTTTGTGTCTTTTTGTGGTCATTTTATGTCTCTTTGTAGTTGCTTTGTGTCTCTTTGCAGCCTTTGAACTTGTAAATGAATGAGGACGTTTGTTTTTCAACAGACAGTTTTAATTTAACAAATTACTTCCCAGGAAATAAATGGCTTGTTGTCTCAAGAATTGTGGCATAGCATGCTAGCATGCTATGTTTGCATTGATCTAAATGAGGCTAATAGTCATTAGCTGTAGCGGTATCCAGTCCTGACCTGAATGATGGACAAGTGAAAAGTATGACTTTGTGGTACTTCTGAAGTAAACTGATCACCAAAGTCCAGTCATCCTCTCGGGACTTTTATTTTATTTTACTTTTATTATACAGATTTATGTCACAATGTGAGGAAAATGCTCAATAAATGAGTGTATGGTTGTTTAAGTGTGTATGACAGTCATTATTTTACATTATTGATCAAGTTCTTTGATCATTTTTCTTAGAATCTCAGAAAGGCAAAACAAAAATCAGTTCTAGTGTAATGTGCTCTTTTCCCTGCTAGATAATACTACCGTATTTTATTTCTTAAACTGCACTGCAACCTTTATTCTATTTTTTTTTTTTTAGCTTTTTAATGTTTTACTGACTGTTTTTAATGTTTAAATGAATGTTCTTAATTGTTTTTAAATCTTCTTTTCTTTTGCATTATGTTTTGATGTATTTAATGGTTTTATGTGAAGCACTTTGAATTGCCTTGTTGTTGAAATGTGCTCTACAAATAAACTTGCTTTGTCTTGCCTTACTGGTTATTTCACTTGACATTGAGGTTGATGGAACCAAAGCAGCATGACCGCAAACACCAAGGTAACCAGGAGGCACAGTGTGTTTCTACCCCCACACCCAGCCACAAAACAGGTTGTCAGTAAATAGACAAAAAATAAGGGCGCAAGATGGTCCAGTATATGTTATGGAAGTACAGTGTATAGAGGAAGGAGAGAAGGCGAGTTTAGAAGCAGCAAAAAAGGGAAGAAATACTGTAGAAGAGGAAAATGTCCAGGGGCAGAAGATGATGGATGTTACTAAAGACAAGACACGTGCTACATGGTTGATAATTAGTTTAATTTCATAGACTGTATTATAAGCTTCACTGAATCAAATCATGTGAGTGACATATGGTCTAATATAGAAAAACTCCATGTGAAGATAATTGGCTGATATTCATATAATCAGTGCTCACTTTTTGAACCTGCATAAGCTAACTGCGGGATGTGTAAATAAGCAACGCTCACCTAAAAAACAAAAGCTCACCTACTCTGAGTGAGGACTGTGTATTTTGCCCTCCATCAGTGTAGTTTCATTAGCAAAGGAGATGGGGAAAGATAACAGTGACCGGTAACTCTTTCAACGTGCTTATGGCATTGTCTTAAGATTATAAATAAATAAATAAATATATATATAATCTATCATTTAAACAATTTGCACCACACACCGTTTTATATGGTTGCATTTATTAAAGAAACCCCACCACCATTAATAACAGACAACAAGTCAGCTCACAGGAAAACTTTGAACCGCCTCCCTTCATTTAGTTGACATCGGATTTTTCTGTAAATGTAATTTTGTGAAAAGCCATCTGGTCCAATGACCTGAAAAAAAAAGAAATTATTTCTTCTTTTTGTTTACTGCTTTTGCATTAAAACTACCAAAAACTACCAAAAAATGAAAAAAATGAAACTGAAGTGGTTTGTTTCATGCAGGCACGTCAGCTGCCCTGAATTGTGCTGTGTTGAATTAATGCAGGGTGAACATGCAAAAATACTTGTTCATATTCATGATGGCTCCTTTAGCAGAATGACTAAGTTAATATTTTTGTCATAAGGATGTCATGGAATTCAAGATTCCATATTTAAAATGACCAATTACGTTAAAATTCCCACTGTTTCTAACACACAGAAAAATGTCTTCTTTAATGTAAAGCTCAAATTGACCATAAACACTGTCAACGTGGTCTTGCTTGGCTTAAAGTAACAACTATGGAGATGCTACAGTGTTGTCCAGCAACTTCCCAAAAATGTTGGCACTGAATGTTAAAGATCATAGTCCAGCAACTAAACGGTGGCTTTACTTCACCGTGGCATCCACTCCAGCAGATGTTGTTTTTCGACATATGAGAGAGAAGAGATAAATACTTGGCTGAGCTACCTCAAGGCCTTTTTTCACAGCTTTGTAACATTGAAGTAAAAATGTCACAAAAATCCTATCAAAACTAACAGGCCAAAAGAAATATAATTGTCATGACTGACCATCAAAAACACTTACCACGTTTACAATTAACCGACAGATAAGTTAACCACTCTAGTTAAAGCAGCACAAATGAAATACTGTAATTTCAAATTAAAGAGAGAACAATGGTTGAGTTTAAAATAATAGCGTGACTCCATACAAAAAGTCCTGGACAAAAACAAAATCACTGATCCGGGGGACATTACCTGTTTTATCATGGCTCACATGATAAATTCAGCATAACATTTATTTCCACAGCACTAATTTAATAGTTTGACTTCTTAAAGGGACAGTGTCTTGGGTAATACACTTAAATTTGGATCTTAGAGTTCGATGAGTATATCAATACCACTCTCTAGTCTGACAGTTATAATCCCAGTGAAAAGAAGTTTTAAGCTTCAGTAATGTGATATTTGCTCTGCTAGAGCGGTTTTATATGACAGGCGGGGCTATTAAACATTATCTCTTTGGGTCATGCATACTAAAGTGTAAAAACAACAATCCGCTATTTTATGGGGGATTATCAACCAGATTATTTCTTTGCTTTGTTTTTTTGACGTTTGGACAGTGCCAGGCTCGTTGTTTCCTCCTGTTTCCTGTCTTTGCGCTAAGCTAAGCTAACCTGACCTATTGCTGACTGTATAGCTTTATAGCCCGTTGAATGGACAGATATGAGAGTGGTATCATTCTTGTCATGTAATTCTAAGCCGAATGTTAATGAGCCTTTTTCCAAAAATGTCAATCTATTGCTATAACAGAAACACTGTTCTCACTCATTGTTTATTCTAGTCATTCATTGAGAAGCACTGACAACTCAACACTTCCTGCACAATTGTGTCTTAGTGCTGTGAAATGTACACTGTACTGAATTTATCAAGATAACAGGTTAACAGATGAATAATAGCAAAAAGCATCGGCAGCGAATAAAAGAAAAACACACGAGAAAACAAGTGTTTCTTACTAAAATATGATCAAATATAAAAAAGAAAATTCCTGTTTGAAAATTTAAGTCAGGTTTTTTTTTGTCTGCAGTTAAGGTAAATAGCTATAGGAGAAGTTACAGCATTTTACAGTCGCATGACTGTATTTTGTATTGTACTGAGATCTTACATCTTTACATTAACCAATGCTTTGTACAATGCAGTCAACCCAGTTACAGTACAAAGACATGAAGAACAAACACGATTGCTGAGATCTGTGATGAATGGTGTCTTTTCTCTCCTACTATGCTCCTCTTGTCCACTCCACAAATGTCCCAGTCAGTGATGGAAGATCAGCAATAAAGACAGGAAATACCAATCCATTAAAAATTCCAGAAATAAATCATCCATGTCCCATGTTGCAGCGCTCTAATACATGGAGGGTCAGCTTGAGAAATTCATGGCTTCACCAATCAACTATATTTTTGAAGCTCAAGGTCTCAAATAACTTCCATCTGGACAGTGTCCTGAAACAACAACACCGACACAGAGATTAGGGATACACGAAAGACTGAATGACAAACTTTGACATAAATTATTGCTCCTGTTGTAAATGAAGGAATTAGTGGAAATGTTTTTGTTGAGAGTTATAACTTGGGGTTCAGTTCTTTCCTGTCTGTTACATTAAGTGGGCTTCATCTCTGGAAGTCACAGTGTCAGGGACACTGGGCACTTGACAGTAGGGGCCAATGGCACTTGTGCACATGTACACTGCGGATTTAGTTTGGGCATAGTATGGTCCCAAAGTATAAATATAACCGAGACATGTCACTGTTAAGTAAGCCTTTCAATAATATAATTAAAATGTTACATTTATTTAAAGCACAATAATTACGTCTCCCTCTGTTTCCACCCCTTTTTAAGTTTTAGCATACTTGCTAAAAAATGTGGTAATAAAGAAGAATGTTTGTCTTTATTTCAGCCCATTCCCACCAATTGGGATTAATAATAAGTCACTTGTGTGCAATAAGAATGCCTTTCTTACTATTTGCTTGTCATTTGTACGCCATGTAGTCTGTACTGACTACAATATAAACAAATCTGCATAACTATGATACGCTCTCAACAAGTAACGTTGTATATAATGTGAGAGAGGCTGTACTAATGACACTTGAAAATGTCTGAAATGTCGTGTCATTTATAAGCCTTTCCATTAGTTTGGGTTGCTTATTCAGAAATTACATGGATCACATGAATATTGTTTGCACAATACCTGACTGTTCAGCATTTTTCCATTCTGTGTGTAGCTTCTGGATGGGAGATCAGGAATGTGTTTTTTCTTGGATGCAGTCTGTCTCCCTCCCATCTGGCCTGCATTGCCAACACAATTTGGTTTGTGGAAGCACAGCACCTTCTGGAAGCTCTTCTTGAAGTTGTCAGAGAGGAAGCAATAGAGGATTGGGTTGGCGCAGGAGTTGACGTAGGTGAGGATGACCAGGAAGAAGTAGACTGCAGCGATGGTATCGTTCTCAGGGATGATATGAACTAGGTTGACAATGTTGGCAGTGAAGAAGGGCAGCCAACAAAGTACAAACACCAACACAATGATCACCACCATGCGCGTCACCTTTTGCTCCGACTTGCGTCGCTTGGTCAGGCCTGCACGCACACCTGCTGACCTCACCTGAAATGGAGATGGTCATTTAAAAAGGTTTTATGAGATTTTGAGACTATAAACTTAATTTATTTTTTTATTTAGACACCAATGAAAGCCAGAGGCCAATTTAATCTGTTGCATTACCTTGATGACGATGAGCAGGTAGCAGATGCAGATGACAACCAGAGGACCAAAGAAGCCCAGTATGGCTGTGTAGAGGATGAAGACGATAGACCCAAAGGCATGCGGCTCAGGCCAGGTTATGTTGCAGGCGTTGAACTCCTCCTGTACATGTGAGTAGATTGTGACCGGCAGCACAATCAGAAAGGACACAACCCACACCACGCCATTGAAAATCTTGGCCACCTGTGTCTTCCTCCATTTGGCACTGCGAATAGGATGAACCACAGCCAGGTAGCGATCGATGCTCATCACCGTGAGGCAAAAGGTGGAGCTGAACTGGCTCATGGCATCAGCAGTCATGTACACCTTGCAGAAGAAATTCCCATACGGCCAGTAGTAAAGCACACTATTGGTGCCTAGAAAGGGAATTCCCAGGATGTAGAGTTCATCCGCCAAGGCTAAATTGAGGATGTAAATGTTGGTTACAGTCTTCATCTTGGTGTAGCGAATCACCACATAGATGACCAGCGTGTTACCCAGAAGACCCACAATGAAGACGATGATGTAGATGACTGCGGTGACAACATTGGGGTTGGGCTGGGAGGAAGTCAAGCTGTCATTTTTGGACGGCAACGTCCAATTGTAGTAGCCATCCATGTTGGAGGAGGGAGTGCTGGTGTTTGGTGTCTGTTTGGATTAAAATAGGAAATATCTCATGAGAAACAAAACAGATATCATATGAGATACTTAAAAACCCATGCTTTAAAAAAAAAGCATACTGGTAGTTTAGTATGGTGGGTGTTTTTAAGGCTTGTGAACTTCTGCTTGAGATCATTTGTGTTACGTCTACCTTTTTGCACCAATACTTGGGCAGGATTCATTCTGGGCAAGATGCCCATGTTTACCAGGAGACAAGAGGAACTTTCCACTGAATTGTCTGGGCCAGTGGCCAACTTACTATTTCTTTTAATGGGAAGTTGCACTTTAGAAGAAGATGACATGAGTTTAAATACTGTCACTGCAGTTAGATTAGAAGTCCATAATGCGGTAGAAACCAGTGCCTTCAGCCAAGTGGCGAGTAGCCCACAACCTTGAAGAGCTTGAGTATTTTTCTCAAAGTGGTGTTCGTGGCATTCTGCCAGGGGATCCATGAAAAGTTTTCAGATTAATTTGTTTAAATTATCATGATATAAAAATTGTAGGCTGTTTTTCTTTTTGAGGGGAGGGGGGGGTTTACAAAAGGCTTCATAGTTCAACAAAAGATATTTAGATTTTTAAATCTATAATAGTTCATAGATTACATTGTTATCATAGACTACTATGAACAAACAGCTTTCTGGCGACAGGTTCCGTTCCCGTTTTAAAAACTACTCTTGTTCAACCACTTTTAAAAGGCTATATCTTGATTCTTCTGATCCTGATCATGTTAGACCTCCCTCTCAGCTCCCTTTGTTAGCTAAGGTTTAGAAAAGGGTTTTATTCAAACTGAATCTTTTTTAACTGCTCTTAAGGTCTTAAAAGACTTATTGCTGTAGGCTGATGCTGGTCATAACTCTATTCTTGTTTTCTTGGATTTAAGCGCAGCACTAGACATTGATCATGATATCTTGTATTGAGATCTTGGTGGGTATCAATGGCTCTGCTCTTCAATAATTAAAAGACAAATGTTTCTGCGTTGGTATCACTGATAGGTCAGCTGCAACAGATCTTCACTGTGGGATCTGTCCTGGGTCCAGTTCTCTTTTCCATTTATATGTCCCATCTTGGCCACAGCATGGTCATAATATCAGTTTCCATTTTTACGCATACGATACTCAGATCTATCTAAACTGTGACCCTGGAAACAACCATGGACACTGCCAACCTGCTAAACTGCCTTAATGACATCTGCACGGGGATGTCACATAATGTCCTGCAGCGCAATGCTGTGAAGAAAGATACCCAGTCTTGGTTCTCTGTCCCATTCAATAACTCAACATTGCAGAAATCTTGATGAACCGCAGCTTAGAAATGCAAGTTAACGCAATGGTTAAATCCTGCTTTCATCATCTCAGAAACATTTCAAGGATTAGACTATTTCTTTCTCCCAAACATCTGGAAACCGTTATTTACCGTTTATTAACTAGTCGATTACACTTTTGTTTGCTCTCTGTCATCAGCTAAAAATCCCTCGAAAAATCCCCTCCAGCTCAGCCAAGACTCTGCAGCTAAGATTTTGACTCCGACAAGGAAACATAAACCCATCTCACCAAGGCTTCCTTACACTGGCTACTTGTTGCTTTTAAAATTGATTTTAAGATATTATTGATTACCCTGATAGTTGTCTATCAGTTCTCGTATTGCCCTTTGTCCCTTCATGCACTCGAGAGCCTCTGATGATTCATCCATGAAGGTGATAGAGCCTTTGATGTCAGGGCTCC
Source organism: Ophiodon elongatus (assembly GCA_016806645.1). Lineage (NCBI taxonomy): Eukaryota > Metazoa > Chordata > Actinopteri > Perciformes > Hexagrammidae > Ophiodon > Ophiodon elongatus. The sequence goes on from JACSYO010002129.1 coordinate 4,513,702, forward strand.
TAATTTGTGAAATGACTTGAGGAGATCAGGGCTGCAAACACTGTCTTATCTCTTAAAGCACTTTTGCAAACCAAAACCAAATTGGATTTTCTATATATTTTAAGATTTTGGTTTTTGTTTTACTCTGTGTTACTCTATTCGTCTTATTGTCTTTGTGTTTTAAATGTTTTTTTTCTCATTGTAAAGCTTTGTAACAGTGATTTGAACGGTGCTATAAATAAAGTTTATTATTATTATTATTATTATTATTATTATTACTGCAAACCCTGACATAACTAAGACTATAGAAGTGTAAATAAAGGAAGACCCCCGTATATTCTCTATCTAAGCAAGAGTGCCACAGTGATAAAAATACATTAATAACATTGAAGTGGATTTTGGGGCCAAACATATTCAGCACATTATGGATTTTGTCAAATAGTGAACTATGAAATCCTAATGTATAAATATGTATTAATTAGGAGCTTAAAACAAAGTGTGATGATATGCATGTTGAGCTGAAAACAGTAATTTTGCTTTGTAATCGTAGTGGATGGAAGTCCTGCATTTCAAATCATTGGTAAAAGTACAAAAGTATAATATAGTATAGTGTAATATACTTGCATACCAAAAGTGAAACTGTTCTACTGGATCATAATTAAAGATGCATTAATGTTTACATCACTTTAATGTTGCAGCTGGTAATGGTAGAGATAATTTGTATTACTTCATATAGATCCAGGGTAGCTTAATCTAAAACAATATATCATAATTTATTAGTTGATTTATATGTTGAATCATCTGCAAGTAATGAATAAAACCAACTCTGAAATGTGATGGAGTAGATATAATTATACCCAAGTAAAATACAAGTACGTCAACATTTCTTTTACCACTGATTAATGCAGCTGGATCTTGGTGAATTTAATGAGGACATCTTAACTTTTTACTTTATTTATTTAAACTGTAAGAATGAATTGTCTATTGATTGAAGATATGTTATTATTTGCATTCTATCAGTCAATCTAAACTAAAATAGCCTAAAAATAAAGATATAAAGAGAGCACCAAACTGAACCCTCTATCATTTTCTTTTTGTATGGGGTCTCAAGGTTGTGAATGTATCTCTAATAGACATTAATGCAGTAAAAATAATTAACATATAGTCTGAAATTAGAACAATGGCCAACTGGCACCCTATAATAATTAATTTAATAATGTCTTTGTGAAACTGCATCTATATGTCCTTACCTGGTGTCTTGCGGGTGACCTAAAATAATACTTGCCCTCTAGTTGTCAGACGCTGCAACCTGAGGCTGTGGAAATGTGTTGCACAAATAAATGGTGTGACGTAAAGACTCAATGAACCGCGCTTCAAAACACTGGAGTGACGCGCAGCCCGCAGCAAGTTGTTGAGAAAACAAACACTTGAAGCCCCTGTCCCCTTTAGGCTGCATGGGACTTTGACATTATTGTCCACCCAACTATAATATCTGTAGCCCTCAGTCATGAAACGCTTGGCTTATTAAATCTGAGTTTTAAAAAATAAACCTTTGAGGCTCATAACAGTTTTCCAAACGCACGTGCAATACTGTGCCGTTTCACGTCCTCTGTTAGGAAAACAAATACTATTTAAAATGCAAATTTAAAATCATTTAATATTGAATGAACACGTTGTTTTCTTTTAAATGCCGTGACTTTCGGAGATGCGATTCCACTCACCTGCGCGCTCCTGAGCGCCGTGTCCTCTCCACTATCGGATGGCGCGGTGCTCGCCTCCCGCGGTATTCATGAGACTTTCTCTGAGGTCAAAATCAACTCTCTCGTTTTTTCCCCCGGCCGCTTGAAAGAGAAACCTCCTCAAACTTGACTTTTCATCTTGAGGCATTTTCTTGATGTCAGCGCGCTCAGATGTCCATTTACAGAGGCGCAAAACGCAACATCTTCCAGGATTTTCCTCACAGCTTGAGTTTGACCGAAATCCTGCGCACGAAGAAATGCGTCCCTCATCTGAAGAGGTGTCTCTCACAGAGTCACTGAAGCACTGCCAGTATTTATGTGGAAGACATCACCCCGCCTTTGGATCCCAAAGTCCCACCCATGGGTGGTTGTAATCACCCCACAGCAACAGTTTTAGGTGAAAAAACACAAAATAGCCCCCTTTTTCTCTTCTTTGTGTTTAAAGCTTCCAGTGAATGATAAAGCCATACTAACTGTGTGTGAGAGACAGAGAAAGGAATGGGAAAAGGACATTAGGAAGTTGATGACGTATTCTTTATTGGCCGTGTTTGACTGGTCCTAACCAGACCAAATGGGTAAATGTATGACAGATGAGTGTATATAGTAAACAGAGTCACACAGCTGTGTATAGAGGCTTGCCCTGCAGGGACAGTGATGTGTAGTGGCACTTCCAGGATAATGTCATGGCTCATTTATACTGTATTTTCTCAATTGCAGGTAATACCAGCTCTCATTTTCAAGGTTAACGACAATGTCAACAAAAACTCTTTTGACCATGCACATCACATTTTCAGGTGTCTGGTAGAGGAACCTGTTTGCCCAAATTGTAAAAAGGTTTATTTTTGTAACTGTAGAGGTCAACAAAAGCTGTTGGCATTACAGAAGAAGCACCAAACGTAAACGTGTTAAACCAGACTAAAGGCTGCAGTAACTAAGCAGAAGAGAGCTAATGAATTACACTGTCACAGTGTTTGACTCACTCAATTTCCTGCACATTCGGCCTGCCTGGCCATCTTTTTAGCGAGGCCTCTCCAATGTTATACTTCACCTCTCCACCAGATACCTTGAGACATTTCTCCTTTCATTGCAGATCCCGCCACTCCCATCTGTCCTGCAATGACCTCATTGCCCTCACCTGAGCTTCTCTTCCCATCTCCCCACCTGCACCTCATTCCGTCATCAGCCACTTGTTATATATAAATACCACTGGCCCAGATCCATTCCTCCGGCAGGTTGTCGAGTCGGGTGCATTGCCTGGCTTTCCAGTCCTCTGTTTCCCGTTCAGCTTGTTTTGGACCTCATTGCCTGGCCTCAAGTATTTGGATTCTCTTGCCTGGTTCTCGTTGGATTTGTTTGCCTGTTTTGGACTATATCTTTCTGGTTTTGACCCTTGCCTGCCTCATTGTCCTTTAAGCCTTTGCACCTCATATTTTGGTTAATAAATCACTGAAGTGCACTAGCTCTGCCTCTGTCATCTGCATTTGGGTCCTAGTCCGGCTGCCCCAGTTAATTTAAAGGAATCTCCACCAAGTTTACACATCAAAGTCTCTTCACAGGAAAAAGTTGCGTTAAGACATTTATGGCTCCAGAGAGAGAGAGAAGAGAGCTTACCAGACCTCCGAAGTCCGTTCCTCATCTCTGCAGGAGGCCAGCAGCTCGAGGCTACATTAGCTGCTATTAGCTTAACACACCTGAACCGCTGACTGAAAACTGTCGGCGGTTGAGTTGCATTGTGGGTATCTTTTTTAGTTCACTCTCATATGTATGGGGAGGACGCAATATATTAGAGACACAGCATTAAAAGTATTATAATATACAGTATAATGCTGTATACTCAGTATCTCAGGATTAATGATGCAGATTAAACTGCAGACTACACATGAATATCTGATAAACCATGGACCTGCCACAGATGGTACACTTTTCTTCATTTCTCAATGCTATTTTTCCAATTCTTTGCATCCCCAAGTTGTCCTTAAATTGCTTTTGTCTTGTATTGCTTATTTCATATTCTGTTTGTGTGTTTACATTATTACATTTGCTGCAGTGATCTAATTTCCTCGCTTGAATTTGTTTTATCTAAACTAATGTTCAATACATGCAAGTACCAAGAACCGGGTTCATAAATACAGAGCACACATGCAATCACTACAATGCAGAACTAAAAGGATTTTTGTTTGTTTTAAAAGATCAAAGTTACCATAAAAAAAAAAAAGTGTTCTATTTTATTTACAGGTAAATTTGAGGTGCAATGAATTGTGTCTTTATGAACTACTGTGCTGTTTTGCATATTATTTCTCTTCCTGTGAGACCTGTGTTACAGAAAAATGATCACCAGTAGTACATGGAGAATATATTATGAATGTTTAGTCTAATCAGAGTACTTTTTTTTTTGTTTAAAAATTTGGAATTCTTTATTTATTTTTTTACTTTACCTTGATTTGGCATGATCTGCATTATTGTTTTAATTTAACTTCTGGCCGGTGTCTGCCAGTTGTTAAATTATCTTTAAGAGAACCAGACTGCTGTTGAACTGTACGGGATTACATTGAAAATACAAGATGACTTGTTTTTTTCTGTTCTTTCTCCAGGCTCTTTTTCTTCTCTCTTGCTCAGATGAGTCATTCTGGCTTCAAGCCGTTTGCACATCTTGCCTTTCTATAGCAAGCTTCTTGTCTGTTGGCACGTGCACCAAGATGCTTCCAGATTGGACTCAGTCGCCGACTCCGTACGCGGGGATCGGAGAACTCTCTCAAGGAGTGCAACCTCTGTGTGTGGTGTTTGTGACCCACAGGAGCTCTCAGCCGAGAATCAATACTAGACCTCTGATAACCAAGATGTGTGTGTGTGTGTGTGTGTGTGTGTGTGTGTGTGTGTGTGTGTGTGTGTGTGTGTGTGTGTGTGTGTGTGTGTGTGTATGTGTGTGTGTGTGTGTGAGGGTTGATTGGAGGAGAAAGACATGAATAAGATTATGTCCAGAGTGGCGACTCTGTGGCTGACGCCATGTTCAGGTCAGAAGATGAACTAGTCTTAAAAGTAATCATAGACAGAATATACAAACAATCAGTCTCTGTGCTGCTTATATGTTGTGAGTTCAATTTATTTATAATGAGCCAGCCTACAGCATCCACAGACAATATTTTAAAGCCTTTTATGAGTGTTATCTCTCCCTGTGGTCTGTTTGTATCATGGTACATTAATGTAATAACCTTTTAATGCAGTTTTATTTACATTTTGTAATGTAGGCCGTGGGCTGTCTGAAAATAGCTGTTTCCATGGGGCCAACCAACAAGGCTACTTATTTGCTTAATGTTGTTTTATTTTCTGCATCAGTTGTCAAAGAAATTGATAAAGAAATGATAAGTTGCGGAGGGTCTCTTTTGCAGGCAGGTATTGTAGCTGTTCATCTGCACACAGACTCCAGATGGAGCTGTTGACAGCAGGAAGCACGGACTGTAAAACATATGGACGTCGTCTCTTGACGTCAACCATAGATTTCTGAGGAGCTTGTTGTGAAGCTGGTGGCTCCGGCCGTCACCATCTTGACAGCGACAACCTCATTTCTGGCTAATCAGAAAATGGGCAAAGAGGTGGATCATCGGCGGAGCTAAGGAGGGGACCGGGTGACGCAGCAGAGCAGACAGCTAGCAGCTAGCAGCTAGCAGCTAGTGACCTGAGAGGGCACCCACCTGTCACTCAAAGTGGCAACGCCTTCAATTATGGCTAATTTTAATCCTTATTACAATTTAAATGGGTCAATAATATAAAAATTCAGCCCCCCGAACAGTTGTCATGAACGAGGATATTAGCTTTTTCGTACCAGGGCTGTGAACATGTTTATTTTTTCTTTAAACACATTTTAACATGGGGTTTTATGGAGATTTGAGTTACAGTAGTGCGATTTGAAAGAATTTTCTTTAAAACAAGCTAAAATGTATCTGGGCTGTTCAAAGAGGAAAACGCCTCAAAGCTCAAATGTGCAAAAGTGAGCGTAGGAGCAAAATGATCTCACATAGCTTACCTATACATGCTAAAGAATACAACAAAAAGGATGAAACCAAAATACACGCTACTCAAGTCTTGCATGGTTTCACCACTGCATCTGGGATTTATTACTTTGGGACAGTTTCTATTCATAGTTTTGATGCTTTCGAGAAAAATACACTCCTCAGATTTATATGAGCGAAGCTGTCTCTATAAGCTCATGACCTTTAATGAAATGTCTATTGTTTTGCATAGAATGATTATTTCTTTCATTGACTGCAGACTGAAGGTAAACACTAAAATATTCTAGGATGAAAGATTTCTCCAAACCTGTATTTTGATCCAGCGGATGGTAGTTTATTATACAATACCCACATGTCCAGGTATATTACTGGTGCATAACTGTGAAAGCAATACTGCTGTGTTTACCTCCGAGTTTAAATTCAATTAAATCCATAAAATGTAAAAGTACATTGAGGTGATGGAAAAGTTTGAAGTACTATCTTAAAACCTGAAGACAATATGGATTAAATATTATCCAGGAAACGTTTCCCCTAATTTGGAGACAAAACATCAAAGCCATTCTTCTATACAAATCCACAGTTTGAAGGCATTTGAGTGTACATCCATGTTTCTTTTTCATTATGCTAATAGATTACAGTACTTAATATTCCTGTTAACAAAGCCCCCTTGTACTTCCCCCTGAGGGACAAATCACAGTAGTTCATTAGGAAAGACCGAAAGGCTATATTTAATTTCTGAAGTAAACCGATTTGACAATCATAATTATAACTCGCCAGGACTGGGTTGATAAGGGAGGGATTTTCCAAAAAAAGACATATCATTAAGCATTTAGGCAACATTAGGTTTTTGCGGAAGAGACAGTGTCAGCCTGCATTTAACCCCCGTCTGCAGAAAGGGAGAATCTGCACAAAGTGGAAGCTCAAAATAACCACTCCCAGCATTAGGTAGGTGTGTGTGTGTGTGTGTGTGCGTTAGAGAAACATTAGTATGTAATTGTCTCAGTGGCGCTTGTGCATTACTATACACAAACTCTCATCCCCAAAAGGTGAACAAACATTTTGCAGAGCTCAAGAATAAAAAAAAAAAAACATGATTAAGATGCGTCATGTACTAGCTGGTAAGATTGGAAAACATCAGAAGTAGTTTACCTTTTTAAACTCCCGATCAGAGATGGTGCAACAATGTTATTGTAATATGATTATTGCCACCAAACCAGGGAACAGGAATGTCTGAATTTATTTCCTTGAATTGTTTTTCTTGTTAGATACACTTTGAAATTGGTGGAAATTTGGTGAAAAATAATTCATTAGCTCTCTTCTGGAGAAACGCAAATATAGGATAACTTTGTGGAAAAAGTCGTAAAAAGTCTTAAGAGAAAATGAAGCTGCTCAGTTCCTATATTCAAATTAAAACATGAGTAAATATCATACATATAATTATGGTTATATTTTGTAAATGCATTTTTGAATATAAGACACGTTACAACATTTTAACAGGATATCTGTGATGATGAAAGGAAAAGTTATAGTTATTTATTTTTCAACAGGATGACCATTTGGTCCACAGTGTTGTGTCAACTCTAAATGGAGACATGATCTTTACAGTCATCATTAACAATCTCTGAGGCTATTAGCTGAAAGAACATTATATTTTGGAAAAAGACTACAGAACAAATCTTTCTAAAAAGGTACAGCAATATGTTGTACCCTAGATCTTGTGTCATTCTCTGTGCATGTGACGGCTGGAACTAGCCATAACAGCAACAAGGCAAAGTGAAGTTTCCCAGTTCTGTTGAGTAACACCTTGATAAAAGAACTAAAGACACTGGTTTCGCCCACTTTATATTTCTTTATTGAATGCACGCAATCTAAAGATATCGAGTTAAGGTAATAAAAGAGTTAACAGACTTTCCTCTCAGTTACCTGTAGCCGGCCATCCCTCTGAAAAGACTGCTCTGCTTCAGCATACCTAAGTAGATTGGCCTGGTTAATTGGACTGTGCCACTCTACTACAGCTAGAGGGGTGTCCTCAGCAGCCACTGCATCTGCACCTCTGAGGAGTGAGGGCTTCTCTCCCCTTCAATCAACTATGGACTGACCAGCAGATATCCTGCAGTTGAAAGATGGAGGGAAGACAGTGTCTCTTGTTCAATAGAGACCCTCACCATGTTGTTTATGCTAAGTTCTGTTTAATAAGTGTGTGTAGACTTTAGCACAATTATGTTAAACTTATGTATTTATTCTAATTTGTCACTTTGTTCTGATTTTGTTCCCCATCTTAATAATTGTAAATATTATTGGGTGAATAAAATCCCTATTCTTCTCCACCTTTACCTGCTTTCCCAGTTCAAAAAGGTGCTCACATGCATGGCACACACACACACACACACACACACACACACACACACACACACACACACACACACACACACACACACATTCGTATTATTAGATCCACCAGCTGGGCCATGGTCATTGAACGAGGATAACTGGGTTAGCTTGATTTGATTGTTCGACATGGGACTGGATTCAATTATGACATAAGATTTATTTGGGGCTGAAAATCCTTCTGTCAAACCTAAAAACTGTTAGCGCTGTCGCCACTGTTGCTATTGTTTGCACTGTTTGCACAGTAAACACCGTTACTGTTAGCTGCAAGCTGCTGGCTTAGCCGTCACCGCGTTGAGAGCCGTGTGGAGCCAATAGATATGCTCTGAAATTTGTATGGAGCAACTTTTTAAAGGTGTTATAATTATGGTTTTGAAAGTGAATTTGTAGGTTATAAAGAATTATGTTGTTTTTTGGATAATGATGGAAAATAAATGTTTACTACAAAGAGTGAACAGAAAAGTCAAATAGAACACATTCATTCACTTTATGGAGAAACAGCCTTTACACATGCCTCCCCCATTATTGTTTATGTTTATGTGCAGAGTGCAGCTCATTGTTTGGACTGGTGTAAACTATATTATCTATAGATAATTATAATTGCACAGTGTACAGTGCAAACATGCACACACACACACACACGCACGCACGCACGCACACACACAAATGCTTTTTCAAATATAAGGTGTATTGATTTGTTCCCTTGACACGTTTGAAGTAGTGCCAACTAATTGGTGCTGATTCATTTTTACAGTTTCCTCCTCTGATTGCTGCTGAGCTGAATTGAAGTTTATGACAAGATAAAAATGACCAAAAAGAAATTAAACCGAGTCGATGAGAGTCTGGGTGACTCCTACGCTTATAACTATATATCTGGTGAGCTCAGTGGATCGCAGCATGCAGCTAGGCAAGGATGTCAAAAGACAGATGTCAGGGCCACGTGCTATTAAACTGTGGATTGCCCACATACAGTACTGTACACTTATATAACTACATTTAGTATAATGTAGACATACAGGGATTCCAGTATAATGCAAAGCTCCTGTTTACAGGCTGGTTTCACCTTTCTGTAAATAAAAAAATGGAAAGCTGTAAAGACCTTACTACCATACTCTTCAACTAATGCATACGAGTGCTAATTCTCACTTATGCTACTTTTACAATATCTCAGACACAGCCAACTTCCACAAAATTTGATTGCATTTGTAATACATTTTGGCACTGTGCTCTGGTTTTTAAAAACCTACATTAATTAGCCTGATGGGGTGCTACGACTGAAGGTTTAATTGTGTAACTTTAAAAGACCATAAGTACTGCACCATAAGCCCAATTTAGCTGCAATCTTAAAGGAGATGCATGACTGTCTCAAAGGGCATCCACATTATTTTTGAAGCATGAGGAGGAAATGCCCATTTTTTTCAGAAACCTGAGGTGACTTTTAAAATGAGACTTAGGCTATTTGGCTAATATGCAGCAGTAAAGCAATATATTATATTTGTTAGAAAATTGGTGGAAATTAACTAAGGAAAGTTTGTTACTTATTATTTTATTGGCAATGTCCTTGAAATAGATGGAAATATCCTGGATCCTAGCTTTCCTTGGTTTTAGCTCCATGAGCACATTGCATTATGAACTTAAGAGGCAGTGTATTTGACCTAAAACGTAACGTATTTTGCCAGTCAAAAACAAGTTAGAGGTTAATCATGATTATACTTTATTTTAATATATTGAGCTGGATTTGGCATAAAATATAAAATACATAAAGGGCAGCATTTTACTTTTAGCATCAGCAATATGTGAACATTTAATAGATAGTTTATAACACACTACAATGTAGTTGTAAGCCTATATAAGTGTTTATTAATGTATTTGTCAACAACTATAACCTCACGTAGAATCTTGTAAATATATATATAATGAATGACAATTTCGTAAAACACAGTTGTAATAATATACAATATGTTTTCAGAGGAGAAGTTGCTCACGTACTGTACAGAGAAAAATTAAATAGAAAATTACCTTAGCTGTGTACATTATAGTGCTGATAAATGCTAAATGGGGGTTTTAAAATAAAGTTCTAAGTTCTTGCACGACTGCTTTACAGTAATTACCATTATTTATTCTGTTTAAACTACACTTGATGACAGAAACACAAGTCGTGTTTCTAATAATAGTCAATGAGTGAGAGGAGGTTTAAGGAAAGGATTTGTTAAACATACAACACCTTCTTCCATAGACATCACTTCCCTTTGTTGAGTCTTGGAGATCATTTCTAAAGTGTATATTTGCTTTTAGAAGAAATGTCACTCTTCTATCTGTCCTGTAGCTGCAGCCCAGTTTGACACTATACGGGTGACACAGTTAAGATAAAATGAGATAATCCTTTATTTGTCTCACAGCGGGTAAATTGACAATGTTATTGCATGCTATTACCACGTATATAGCTTTTTAAACAGAGGAAGCTTTTAATCAAATTGCATTTGGACTCATCTTTACAGCATTTATAGCCTACATTTCAATAATTGATCTTAAAAGCTTTAAACTTAACAGTCTAAAGGTGATTGTCAGTAAGTGCGTCAACTTAAAAATAATGAACTTATTGCTGCGTGTCACAATCATCAGCATGCCTAGGCCCAAAGCTAACGTAATGGACACAATAGGCTTGATTTATTCGCGCAAATGTTCCCCATCTGTGAATTGCATTTTTTTAATGATACAGCACAATTTAATAATGTCTGGCTAATTATTTAGCGGGCCCCTGATAGAGTGCCAAAGACCCCACTTAAGAATCACTGGTCTATTGCATTTCTGTCCCTTCCGCAATCCAAATGAAAGCCGACTGCTGTCTGCACTTTGCCAACATGTCTGACAGACGTAGACAATTGACCTAAACGTGCACTGTCTTTCTGACACACTGACATGAGAAGAAAAGCTAAATTTCCACGCTTCAGTTGCTCCTTTTGACCTGAGTTCACTCACACAGATTGGTGTGCCAAGGAGCACAATAGCTGCAGGATTACAAGTGAGATTTGGGTGACGTCCCTTTAAGTTTCCGATTGGTTAAAAAAAAGGAAAGAATGAATTGACGTCATACTTTTTCTAGATCTCCATCTCTGCCTGCCACATCACGGAGGAAGAAAAGAAGCTAAATAAGAAATAAAGAAAGGTAACACCTTGCCACAAATCCAACTCCATATGCTGCAGCTGCCTGTTGATTAAAGGATTTTCTTTTTCACTTTTCCCACACTCTCGCTGTCTCAGCCTCTAGCTCATCAATTCTTCTGTCCTTGTGTTTCTCTCTCTTGTTTCTTTTCTTCCCATCTCATCTTTCATTGGATGCTCTGTTTGCCTGTCAGTGTTCATACATTCATACATTGATCAGTTATGTATCTGTAGGCAATTACTTCATCGCACAAAAAACAGAAGAGAGTGTTTTTTTTGCCTCAAGGATTTAAAACATTTCAGAAAATATACTTGTTTGCTTTCTTGTCGAGATTCAGAAGAAAAAATCAACACGCAGCTAGCCTGCCTCTGAAGGAAGGTAACAGGATCCACCATCACCGCTATAGCTCAGACTATTTCTTGGCCAGGTGCAGTAACTTCCTGACTTATTTACCGTACAGATATGAATGTGGTGTCTAATTTAATATGCATATTACCCAAAAGGTCAAACTATCCCTTAAATCAGCAAGTTGCTGCATCTCCAATTGAGGAGATGACAAGCATTAAAGTGTAACCACACATGATTTGACTATGACACTGTAATACACTGAAGTGTGAGCTCAGTATTATTACCTCCGCTGTTTGAATAGTCTTTGTATATCAGGATCCAAAGTTCTGCCAGGCTATTTTTTATTTTTACGACAGTGATACTACAGTTTTAATCATTAACTAACTCTACTTCTTTTTCAATAGTGTACTGGGCTCCCAACATTTCATTATTGTCATCACTCATCTTTGTGAACACTTGGTGAACAGCATTAGCACAATATATATATATTGCACTAAGCAACCTTTAAAATTAATCTCTCTAAAGAAAACACCAAACGTTTACACAATGGCTCTGGGCAACAACCTTTCTGTTCACAAGAATTCAAACCCAGGATTCAAATTGTTCTCAGTTCATGTTAATTTAGATTAGCAACAGCTCACTGGTTACTAACACAGAACACAAGACGTATAGAGTAGGCAGTGTCCAGGGTGTAAACAATGACGTTGATGATCGTCATGAAGGTGACCATCACCAGTTTATCCCAGGGACAGAGGTGGCCACAGTTACCGGGTCTCTCTTTTGCGTGGAAACTATACAGTGGCCAGATCACCATAGCTGTCATATACATCACTGCTGCCAAAATGTTATAGACGATCACAAGCTTGTCAAAGGGGAATGGAAAGAAAGAGGTCAGCCGTCCAGTGGAGAGCAGGACTATGAGGATGGCGAAGATGAAGCACAAGCAGTACACGGCCACGCACCACTGCAGTTCTGGGGAGCCGGAGAACTGGTTGTTCTCCAGGGACGTGAAGATGAGACAGGCGAAGAACGTCTCCAGCATCTTCATGACGCCGGGCAACGAGGAGAGGAACCCGATGTGCTGCCCAGTTGGACGAAGGCGAGTTAAAGTCACCTCACCTGCGTAAATCCCAAAGCAGACCCAGGACACCACGGAGGCACTGATCTGGCGGTGGCAGATCTTGCAGGTGAAAAAGACGGGGTATATTATGGAGGCAGAGAGGCACATGAGGCTTGCCAGCATGGCAAAGGCAGTGGTGAAATCTTCCCAGGCAAAAGGTAATTTGGTGTTGAACATTGTGAACTCCAGGATGAGAATGCCAAGGGTGAAGAAGAAGCAGAAGCACCAGGTGAACATGCACCACGTCCAGTAGGGAGATTGGACGTATCCCACTGTTGCAACCAGGATAAAACACATACAGGTGATGATGGTCGCCATTATTCGCATGATGCCCACAGGCTGGGTGAGCGCCCGTAAGTCCACACCAATCATGGCTGGACAGGATGAGTCCGTTTGACGTACTAAAAAAAAAAAGTTTGTTTCCAAAGTCAGTTGATTCTACTCAGTACAACAAGGCCGTGTTTTCCAAACCAGATCCTGTTGAAGAAATCCATGAAGAGCCTCGAGCAGGTGTGTTCTTTAAAACTGAGTGTGATTGTGTGTATTCAAACAGAGCATCCCAGGCTTATCTGCGCAGTTTATGGCTCTGTTTCACTCTGCGGATTGGATGCTGGTTGATTGTTATCATATTCACCTCAAGACACACGCTGGACTCTGGTCCTCAGTGCATACCTGGTTCTCCAGCACAATGACGAGGCGTGCAGGTCACATCCTCTCTCCTATCATGTCTTTGAGTTCCCTTGATTTATTGTTCTTGGGTGGGACAAATTGGAGAGTTTGAAGAATGGATCTTTATGGATTTTATAGTACAAAGGTTATACTTCAGGTTGGTTAAAAAAATCTCTTTAATAAAGAATTTCAAAAAAGAAGAAAATCTAACTTCACACCAAATTGACAAGAAACTACACAATGACGTTTTAGTGTATTTACTTTAGTATTGTGATTCATTACATTAGTGTTAACCAAAAGCAAAACATATGTACTATGAAAACTCTCTTTTTATTCATAGCACCAAAGACCAAAACAGTTTTTAAAAACCTTAAAGAAAAATATCCCCTGCAGTGTACGACAACAGAAGCATTGAATAGATTATATTATATTATCTCCTTTGTCTTCCCTTGAGAACTTATTTGTGTTTACAATACCATTATAATATCTACTCTTGATCATTTTGACTTTTTAGAGAGCAGTAATGCTTGGACTGGTCAAATATTATGTGAGTAACCTGCCACGTTATCACCAAGATTAGCAAACACGACTTTAATCCTGACCAATGACTCACTTGCTTTTGTTATGCTGTTAGAGAGAGGCTGCACATACGAACATGTGAACTGCCTCTACTCTTTTTCTTTTCCTCATTAAACCTGGCAACACAGAGGGGTGAATATATTTTCGACAGTAAGAGGTTTGTTCAGAGCAGAATAGTTAAATAGAGTTGTGATATTGTTACCTATGGTTGCTGTGTGTTTCAGGCTATGCACACGTTGACACACCTTTGCAAACATACTTTGAGAAGGATAGGAGAGGTCCCACTGTAACTGTTTAACCATTAAACAGAGTAATTGCCCACTAAACACATAGCTCATTTATGAGTCATTCATTCATGATCGTAACGTATTACTAAAGTGCTGAAATAATAACGAAACCCAAGGTGGTGTAAGCATGTAACTATAAATCAAACTTTTATTACATTTCATTCATATTTCACAGGCTGAGATCAACAAGAATATGCACTCAACTACAACTGAGACAGCTGTGGTCATATCAATGCTGTCTCAAAATGTGATAATTATTAGGGATCAGATGAGAATCTTGGAGGGACAAAACGAATGAGCAAAGATATTGGGATTACATCTACCCGACATTAATAATTAGACAGAGTTTCATGTTCTCAGAGAATGCATCATCTTAACTGATACAAATCGACAACAGTGAAATAAAATATTTTAAACAGAAGTTGTACACAAGATGCATTACATACCCTTCTCATGCTCTCATGTTCATCCTTTGAGTCCTAGTGGACTTCCAACAGCTGAAATATGACATATTTTCAACCTAGGTTCTGCTGATGAAGAATACCAACCTAAAAGAATAAACAGTATCAGCGATGTAAGCAGCAAGGTTAAAGCAGGTCATGAAAGTGATAACCACTAAATTATCCCACTGACATATAAACCCTGTCCTGCAGTAGTTCGGTCTGGGATTGTTCTTGAAGCTGTACAACGGCCAGATGACCACGGCCGTGATGTACATCAACACTGCCAACACGTTGCAAACTGTCAGGACTTTGTCAAACGGTGCGGGGAAGAGAGTCAGTAGCCGGCAGACGGTAAAAATGATGACGAGCAGGGCGAAAATGAAGCAAATGGAGTATACAGCAACGCACCACTGGAGCCCTGGAAACCTAGAGAACTGGTTGTAGTCCAAGCAGATGAAGATGATGCAGGCCACGAAGGCCTCAAGAACCTTGAGGAGGCCTGGGACTGTGGACAGAAATCCACTTATCTCGCCAGGTTTAGCCCGGGTCAGCCCGACCTCAACGGCGTACAGGATGAAAGCCAGACAGGAAGTAATGCTGGCACCAATCTGTTTGCCGCAGTTAGGGCAAGTGAAGAAGACGGGATAGATGATGGATGCTGCCAGCACCTGTTTGAGAGAAAAGTACAAAAAATATGGTGTGAAATGATTAATTCTATAAGTTACTCTCTAGCAGTTAATTTGTGTGATTGTGAGGACAGTTGTGAACCATAATGTATTAATCCGTTAGCACCAGTTAATAGTAAACACTCTATAGCAGAATATCAAACGTGATTTTCATCGAGTGTTTATGGTGGAAAACACATATTATCTTTTATTATCTTCAGCTCGGCCGCGAGATTAAGTGCTGAGGCCAGAAACGCCCTTTTTATTGGGCATCAACTTGACGTTTGCACACTTATTGTTGAGAAAATGGACCTGAAGCCTAAATAAATGCTCCAAGCGGTGGTTACGCCCTTAGACGGAGCACAGAGCTGGTGCACACATCTGCATGGATTAAAATGAGAGCGTATCTGTTGTGTGAGAAGTGCGAGTAAAAAACACGTGATACACTTGCAGTCTAACTAGGTTGTAGTTATTACAGACACATCTAGGAGAGATCTGCCCTCTACTGTGTGCACCATTGTAGTTACTCTATTTTTTCATTGAATTGTAGTGGTACAGAAAACAACATGAACCAAATGAAAGCTTATCCGATTTCAAGAATGCAGACCTGTAACCAGTGTTTGATTTTCTACATCATTTAATTTAAAATGCGTGCTCATTTAATTTGGTTAAAATGTATTTTCTTCTGTAAAAAATGTACTTTAATGTTCCCAATGACAGCAATGTCAGTGGCTAGTCAATAATGTGTTTCCCCAATAATCTGCGAAACAGTTTGTAAATAAATAAATAAATAAATCTGTAGACAAAGACAAATAACAAGAGAGTAAAAAAGGGCACACACCATTAGAGCAGCCAACATGGCAAAAGCGGTCGTGAAGTCATCCCAGGAGATGGGCAACTTGGCGCTGAGGCTGGTGAGCTCCAGGAATAGTACGAGGATGGTGACACAGAAGCAGAAGCACCAGGTGAACATGCACCACGTCCAGAAGGAATCAGTGCTGTGGCCCACTGATGCCACCAGGCTGAAGGAGATACAGGTGAAGACCACCTCCAGTATCCGCACTACCAGCGTCCTGATGTCCAGTGTAACCATGTTGATTGTAATCCTGTGGTCAGTTTACTGTGGTTCTCTTTTCACCGACTTGTCTCTTCGATCCTTGCTGATTTAATATTTTCAGCTTTGAATATTGCTCTTTGGTTTTCGTCAGTCCTCACCGCTCATCCTGTTAGTGCTGCCTGCACGACGAAAGTAAGGTGAACGGGAAATCTTTGGCCTCTCCCTTGTCGCCACCCTTTCAGACCTAGGTGCATCGGCCACTAATCAAACATATAATACACGAGTTCTACGGAGTGTTTGTGAAAGGGGGCAGTCTGTGCTTATCGGTTGTGTGCATGGTCAATAAAATTAGTCAAATAATTTACAGCAGTTGTGTTCAAAAGGAACTGCACCTCATGACACATCCTCTCGCTTCACAGTATTTCTCATCCATCGTGTTTGCAAACTTAGCGGCCGGCCCACACATCAATAGTTCAAATCTGTAAATGTGTTACAGGAGGCTGGAGAGGAACTGGGCCTGATACTGATACAAATTAAAACCAGTTTACTGCCAACTGTTAACACACACACACACACACACAAACATCTTTTAACAATTTAACCTGAAAAATGACACTTTGAATGAGCTATTTAACTTCCAAATTAAATAAATCCATTAATCAGGCCTTTATCTCAACCGATTAATAAGCTTTTGACAGGATATACAATGGAGACATGTAATTTAAATCCTACAATAGCAATTTACCTGCAGACAGTTCCTGGAGGAACTTCTGTAATTTCTGATTTATTTGTGTGCGTGTATGCATGTCTCAGTCGTGACAGCAGGATGGCTGTTTAATGCTTCCTCCATTTTGGGGGAAACAAAACCATACCACATAATTCCTTTGACAAAACTCCTTAAAATCTATTTCTATAGAAATAGAAGTAATAATACAAACTATATAATTAATTATATGCAATTAAACAATTTATGCACTTCCACAATCTCAACTGCCAGATATTTTCTCGTTGGGTGTTCCGCTTTTGTCAACACAATAGCTTACTCACTGTTTCCTTATGTCATCTTGTACAGTATAAAACACAGAATGCCTTTATGACTAAATAAAATTAAAAAATTAAAAAAACACATCTTATGCGGCTATCCTATCTAACCAACGATCTACTTGGCAAACCCTGGATATGCAGTTCAATCAGGAGAGACAAGTCAGATGAAGAAAATATATATTTATTATTAACAGATGATATGTGATGATAAAGTCTTGATGGCGTTTGGACTCTACAGGGAGATTTGTAATGGAGGGGTGTCTGCCCTGAGCAGCAGCAAGATAAATCCCCCCGTGGAGTCCAGATGGTGATGGTGGTGGCTGTTGAGGCTGATCGAATGATGAGTTGGTGAAGCTGAAGAATCTACGAAGACTGGGTGGAGATGGGGAGGTGGAGGGGTGCGAAACAGCAGCATGAACGTACTGAAGGTAGAGAGACAGTCATATTCAAAAAGAGACAGCAGCAAGACGATAGGCTAACGATCTAATTGTTTCGTTGTGCTATTGGATAGAGGAGACCAGCTGATCTAAACAGCTGATGTCATGATTGACAGTCCTGAACAATGACAGCAAGGAAATTATGGGCGAGGAGTGAATGGCAGATGTATAAGAAATAGACTACTGGCCTAGGCTGGCAAGAGTATAGTCTTCCTGACTGAACTTACGCTAGAGCTTCATTTGGTGCAATTTGGACAATCAATATTAATAAACTTTTGATAAACAAGCTAACAGTGATCTGTTCTTAAGGGGTAGGCATGTCGTCTGCAGCTGGCCGTTGACTTATACTGCTGGATGCTGGATATGCTACAAGTTAAAACTGAAAATCTCTTCTTCACTGACCTGGAGTCAACAAGCGATGAGCGGTTCTTAAAAACTACCGGGAGCCAAGCAATCATCTTGCCAAGAACGGGCCCAGTTGTTAATGTTTGCTCAAATGAAAAGAATAGCAAACATTGTATTCAAGATAATTGTGTATCGTACCGATAATGGACCCTTTCTAGCCATAAAGGGAAAGATAAGTTGCTTCCATTGACATTATTAAGAGATTGCTGCATTCCACATACACGTACATGAATAGCATGCAGTGTACTGAAACTGAGACTTGAACTGGACCCAGAAGCCAAACTCGACCCATCATCGTTGCAGAATGCAGACTTCCCCCTCGGACATCTCAATGTTTTTGTAAAAGTGGAGCTGCTCAAGGACAGTCATCAAATATCCAGTTGTGACTTATGAGTAAAGGTTGGAAAGTAAAAAGGCTCGAGGGGGTTCAGGCTCGGCAGCTGGAAGTCATCTGGCACTATTTCCCCCACTCTCTTGCTCCCCCTGTGGATCACAGTATAGAAGGTCAGCCGTGCAGAGGTTGGTAAAAGAAAAGGTTGTTGCTGCATCAGCAAATATTTTTGCTGTTGAGCCTTGCTGTTACCCTCACAAGTGAACTTCTTAAGCCACAAACCTGAAAACTGTTCATGTATAAAATAAAAGCCACGATTGGGAAATCATAGTCAACATAATGTGTGCTATTGAGAACATTTTGTAATCATTTACCTTAATAGATTCTATAGATTTTTCAATAATAAAAAAAAAATGCTGACACTGTGGATGAGATTATTTTACATTAACCGTTAACACCATTCTTTCCTTGAAACCCTGAAGCCAACAAGTATCAAACTGACAAAAACACATATTCTTCACCTCCTATTGGACCTCAGATTGTATTTTTTGTTTATGGTCCTATTATTCAGGCCTCCTCCCCGATTCTACCCCTCCTTTATTTCTTATCTTTCACACGCAGAACACCATTTATTTAACTGACACTTGTTTAGAAGGTACGCTGTGAAAAATTTAAAAAAAAATTAAAATCCAAATGCGGTGTACATCATGGATCCATCAATGAAAACTGCCACAATATTTCTCTGGCTTGTTCTTGCAATATCCTGAACTTAAAACTTTAGTCACTCCATACTGTACAACACTGAATATCCCTTTACTACTGTACTACTTATTATCACAGCCAGTGAGAATAGTAAAAATGGGAGTAATTATTGAGTGTGCCTGAAATGACATTACCTCTGCAAAAGTAATGAATAGCACGTTGTTAATGGAATTACTTGACATTTCCGAAGTAATTCTTAAAGTCATTCATAGTAAAAACAAAAAAAACAGTTTAAAGGTTTTTACAGTCATGTTTTATCATCCTTCTTCTATTTTTTTTAAAAGAGAGTTACAACAACAAGTTTGTGGACAACAAGAAACTTTTGACAAACAAGCCTCAGTTTACAGCTCACTACTGCTGGATGTTGGTCCATATAACATCCATGCTCTTGCGTTGTCACACATGTTATTTGAACTACATTACTGAACGTTGTTTTGCTGTCTGCATAAGTCCTACCAAAAGCTACATTCATGATACCTCTTTTGTTCTTTTTGAGGTTTCACTTTTTTTCCCCCCCAGGATCTGGAATAAAGTGAATTGACTTGAACTGATTTTACTTCCTGCTCGGTCATAAGGTCAGAGCTCGGCCCAGTCTGTTTTCCTGTTATTGTTATTCATTATTATAGTTTCATTGGATCCAATGATAAAACACTAGTGTGTGTTTCTGGGCTACTTCACAAGTATGAAATGGTGATATAATTGAGGCAAATAGTAATTTGATTAATGGTTTTCACACAGCAGTCTTGGAATCCATACTTTATACCCTACAAACATCTGCCTGTGATACTTCAATAACCAATAACCAAGTACCTAAGTAACAAAAAACAGTGCTAGTAAATGATCCAGAAGAACATATGATAAAGAGAAACTTGTCAGCATGTCAGAGTTCTTGGATGCAATTGGCATCATGAGAGAAGCTTTGTTCTTGTGGTATTCCCCCTGCTGAAGTGTCCTCAAAACGACCCCACATTCTGCTCTCTGTGAAGGAAGAAACGAAATATATATAGATATCCAGTATTGCAAAACAGTGTGTTGTGTTTCCTTGGAACTCATAACTGAGGAACAACGAGCTGCAGAAAAAAAGCCTGCTAGGATAGAACAGAGATTTAGACATATTATTCTCCTCTGCATTAATTATCATTACTACATTGGTATTTGTCTAAATGTTGAATTTACCTTTTCCCATTTTAATACAAACTCCTTCTATTCCACTACTTTTGCTTTACATGATTCATACTGTTTTGCAATAACATGATTGTGACAAGGAAGTGAGTAATTACAATATGTATGAGTGGAATATTACAACAATATTTTCTGGAAAGGGACATTTCACAGATTCTGACAGCATTTTGCAATTTGTATAACAGGCAGCAATAAAACTAATGCTACTTCTCACTGATACAACAAATCTTTTGTTCACCTTTGAAGGTAATCAGCCTCATTGAAATCTCCTATGCTATCATGAACAAAAAACAAGGCAGATAGACACATGGTCTTCTACAGGATTGTAACAGCAAAAGAGGTTGTGGAAAGTTTTTTATGGAAAGAATGAGGGCTGGCTTTGTATGTTTTATTTTTTTTTAAACACCTGTTTCTCATTAAGTGACTCAGACTGAGATATCAGCAGACCAGAGAAAACTATAGGGCTAGCTGGAAGGGGCTATGGCTAGGACAAGGGTCAGCAACCTTTTCTATCCAAAGAGCCACAAGATAGTAGGTTCAATCCCCAGCCTCCCCACATGTCGACTTGTCATTTAGCAGGACACTGAACCCACAGGCGCTTCACAGCAGCCCACTGCTAACGATGGGCTAAATGCAATAACGTATTATTTAAATAAAATAACTTTGGAATAAATAGGCCATGTACACTATACTACTACGTTTCCATTTTAAAACGCATATCTCTTGCTCCGTGTACACGGAGCGTCCGCAGCACCGAGGACGGATAGGTTTCTGCTAACGGTCCTCACTGTCTCATGAGCTGCCTCAGAACCAGGAAACGTGATCGAGAAATCGCTCTTTTTCGCTGATCTGCAGCTTGATACGTTTCAGCCCAAGCGGTGTGCTTGTTCTGGAAGTGTCTTCTAACATTACATTTGTTGTTGTTTGCATGCGGCTCCGGAGCCGCGGGTTGCCGAGCCCTGGGCTATAGGAGAAGACACACATAGATAAAAGGTATAGCGATAGGTTGGTTAATAGTCTGTATCTTACAAACAAACAAAGGGACATTCGTTTCTGTTCATCTAAAACAATACTGTCTTGTTCTCTTGACTTTAGGCTCAGTTACAGTGTTTAGTATTACTAACGTACTGCGTGTTATTGGATGAGATTTTACCAGGATTGCTGACTGAAACAACAGTTATCAATGATATGACGCAATGATGTTAGACCAATAAAGAATACTTTGTTCTCAGCAAATACCCGTCTCGCTGCCCCTCTTTTCACTGTTCTGTATTAATAAATCTTATTGCCGTACTGGTCATTTTTTTAAAGAACATTGCACAAACACTGTCATATTTATTCTTAGGACACACCCAGTCAGGGAGGGGACAGAGGAAGGAGGCATCATGAAACTCCATAGTCCATTTGTAAGAGAAACGGCAAATACCTTCCTCTATATTTCTTCCGTCTCCCCAGGCTTCACTTCACTTCTTTCTGCATCAGTGTCAGGCTCCAACAGACAGGGTGAGTAACTTTCTCTTTTATTTTGATGGAAACTAACAGGTAGGAAAATCTCATTTTAAAGTTATGTAGTTGTTATATAACTATCAGCTGCCGTTGTGTGTATGAATGTGGACGTTGATGTTTTTTTTAGCTCATATTATTATTCCATTACTGTAAAACACAGATGCAAAGAACAATCAATTGGTTGTTTACAGCTTATTAAGACACGTTGACCAAACAAAACAGGGCGAGGCACAAGTGCAATGCTGTGGTGAATTATGTGCCTGCTGTAATTGATTTATCATGGATTAACAATGAGTCACAGGAAGTCGTAGAAGGACTGGCTCCTCTTGTTGAGACTGATCAGCATTCATTGTGGCAATGCATTTTTCTGTTTTTCAAAACAAAGCAATAAAGCATGTTGGTTTGCTTCACTGAAAGAGGCTCTTAAGGATCTGGACAAGTACAAAGCAACATTATCAGAGCAAAGAGCTTTTAAAGGCAAGCTCTATTGCTCTATTGCCTCCTGCCGCCCACACTTAGCAAATTACTTCCATCTGCCTGCCACACACCAAGAGATACTGTAGTAATACAGTTTGACATGTCTTTATACATTACACTTTACACTTAGTTTTCCCCAGTGGTGGAAAGTAACTAAGTACATTTGCTCAAGTACTGTGCTTAAGTGTAATTTTGAAGTACTTGTAATGTACTTGAGTATTTGCATTTTATGCCCTCACTACATTTCAGAGGCATGCTATTGTACATTTTGCTCCACTAGTTATTGACAGATTGCACACAAAATATGTAGTTATCTTATCAGAATTAGAATCAGAACTCTTTACTGCCAAATACGTCACACATATAAGGAATTTTATGCACTGTTATCGATGAAACTTCTACTAACAGTAAAAAGAAGGTTAGATAAAATTAGCTACATCTTAACCAACTACACACTAAAATGCTGCTTACTCATTTATGCCTCAGCACCACTAAAATAATATAATATAACACTCTCATGGACATGTTTTATACATTGAGTAGTTTTAATTTTGATATTTAAGCTGATTCTGCCAACAATACTTAGACACTTTTACTATGTATCATTTCCAATGCAGGCCTTTACTTGTAATGGAGTATTTCTACAGTGTGATATTGTTACTTTTACGTAAAGCCATTCAAAATGTATCTTTTTTATATTAACAATGTATCAAATGACAATGTGAAAGGTGTTGCTCATAGTGATAAAGCGATAGAGAATTATCACTTGAATCGTTTTTGTGGGTTACAGGTAATTGCTTAGCTGTCCGGACGATTTACTCTCACAGCTCTCATAGCACAGTACACTATCTGCTCAGCACCAAACGAAACAGTTAGCTGGTGAACATAGTAAAGCATTTATTGTAGCCGCTAAATAGCCAAATATTGTATTAGGAGGTGGCAGAGTGAATATTGGCTTTGCAGGTGGACAGAAAGAGGATGTAGGACTTGGGGTTATAGTATAGAGTATAAAGCCTCTTGAAATGTCAATCTATATTTGTCACTTCCTCTTGCTGCTTTTGTTCATGAGTTAAAACAATAAATCTGAGCTGAGTTCATTCAAACAGTAAATCTGATAATTTCTTAAAACATTTTGTAGATATTAATAACTGGGAATGTGCATTTCTAACCAAAACCTATGAAACTGTTGATGCATGCATGGTTACAATACAACATTTAGTTTGACTCCAGTTTGTATTAAAAATAAGCCTTCACTAGCTTTTCCACATAGCCACTCACTATGTCCCTATGTAATGAAAAGTGTTAACATACAATTTTTTTGTGTCAGCAATAGAATACATTGTCTTACATTTATAACTAAGTGTATACTTATAGACTAAAGAAAATAATAATACACATTTCTCCTATGCAGTAAAGATTTCTGAAGATGGAAAAAGGATACCCACCACACGAATCAGCTCCCCCGTACCCTGGGCCACCCATGAACTATGGGGGTGCAGTGCAACAGCCAGGGATGTACCCTCAGCCTGCAGCGCCTCCACCTGCTGTTTATCAGGGAGGTCTGTGCCTGACCCAGTTAAAAGCTGATTCTGTTACCTTTAGTTCATTTTGCCCATCTACAGCCTAAAAACATTATTTCACCCCTTTTTCTTTCAAACAAATTAACCTTTGTTTTTAGCTTGAAAACAAAGGTTTTAGTAGTAACAAAAAAACATATATACTACACACTTATATGTACTTTATGCAAAGCCATTTATAGGTGTCTGAACCGTCCTATCCTGCTTTGTTTCATCTACCAGGTGTTCCTTTTAATCCGGCCATGGCTGCACCTGGCACAACAGGTGAGATTGTGGCTTTTGACGTTTCACATGAGTCCGCACATAATTTTCTACAGGGAGGAGATGAGGGTGGATGAATGGCTGCACTTTCATATAGGAGATTGCTGTTTGTGTCCCATGTGAACCAAGTACTAGTTTTGATGCCTAAAGCTAACAAAGTACTTTTGTTGCATTTTTGTTTTGTTTAAATTTTGTAGTCATTTTAAGCCAAAGCATGGTGTTCTTTTCTAAACCTAAAAAAGTAGTTTGTAGCGTTTTGTTCTTATGTATTGTTCGTAAACCACATGTTTATAACTGTTTTCCTCAAATATATTTTAAAGTGCAGTTTAGATCTGTGAGAACTAAATTCTGTAGGAGACATCAGACTGCAGGCCTGAAAAATGATGCAAATGTGGAAATACCTTAAACCTTTCAACTTTTACAAAAACAATTCTCACGGTCATTGCAAAAAGAAGTTCCTACCTACTTGACTCTACTTCTCACTTCATTTATTACCTCAGTAAACATTGTAAACATAAGTCTATTGTCTCAATCACTATGGTGTCAAGTCTTTTTCACTACAGAATGATGTTCATTTAATAAATGATGGTCCCATTTAGAGTAAAATAGATGATAAAGCATGGTATGCTTTAGGGAGGGGCTACCTCATGATTGACATAGTGTTGTCCGGTCTGGTAGTTATCTGTGTTTTCGTCTTACAACTTTAACCCTTTCACAGTGAGTTTTGAAAGTTAATTAAAATTTTTTAATTATAACCTTTTTGGTCCACAAACCAATGGGTGATGTATAGTCATATCATAAAGTCAGTGGGCACAGTCTGCAGTTTCCCTCCAGAGTGATCAGAAGAATAGCCCATTTATAGCCTCTGTGCATAATAAACAGCTATTGTTCACTGTTTCTTCTTTTGACGCACGAGTGTTGCTTGTAAAAGACGAGTAAGGCGCAGCTCACATGACGTTTAGGCTTTTCACATGAAGGATGTGTTGCAATTCTCCCATCTACATTGATATACATTTTTAAGTATTTTTTTATATTACTGTCTTTCCATCAATGTCAGTTTCACACAACACAATGAGAATAATCTGATCTGTCATTTACCATAAAACCCTCCATGTTTGGATGCCTCAATAATGTAAATTACAGGACAGAGAAATTGGAAAAATGGAAACAAAACAGAAACTCATTATCAAGTTACAGTTGCTGTGCTATTGGCAGCCTCTGCTGGTCCTGCTGAGCCAGTGCAGTCAGAACATTTTAGCCTCAAATCTGGTAATGACATCTAAAACTGGAAAGTCTACAATAACACCAGAAATGTCTGACTTGCTGGCCACAACAGTTACACATATTATTAAATAATGCATTAGAAGAAAGAATCATTCGTTATTACCTTAAAAAAAAGGAGAACTACTAACTTCCAGTCATTAGTGATAATTTAAGCTTGTACAAGTGAATATGGATACTAATATGTAGATAAATCCTACATTTCATCCATCCATCCATCCATTTTCCTCCACTTAACCGGGGTCGGGTCGCGGTGGCAGCAGGCCTAGCAGGCCGACCCAGGCTTCCCTCTCACCCGCAACACGTTTCAGCTCGTTCTGGGGGATCCCGAGGCGTTCCCAGGCCAGCTGGGAGATATAATCCCTCCAGCGTGTCCTGGGTCTTCCCCGGGGCGTCCTACCAGTTGGGCGTGCCTGGAAAACCTCTAACGGGAGGCGTCCAGGAGGCATCCTGATCAGATGCCCGAACCACCTCAACTGACTCCTTTCGATACGAAGGAGTAGCGCCTCAACTCCAAGTTCCCTCCGGATGTCCGAGCTCCTTACCCTATCTCTGAGGCTGAGCCCGGCCACCCTACGGAGAAAACTCATTTCGGCCGCTTGTATCCGAGACCTCGTTCTTTCGGTCACGACCCAGAGTTCGTGACCATAGGTGAGGGTCGGAACGTAGACCGCCCAGTAAATTGAGAGCTTTGCCTTCCGGCTCAGCTCCTCTTCACCAAGACGGTCCGGTGCAGTGCCTGTTTTACTGCTGCAGCCGCACAGATCCGTCGGTCGATCTCCCGCTCCATCTTACCCTCACTCGTGAACAAGACCCCGAGATACTTGAACTCCTTCGCTTGCGGCAGGCACTGCGTCCCCACCCGGAGGGAGCAATCCACCGGTTTCCGGCAGAGCACCATGGCCTCGGATTTGGATGTGCTTACCCTCATCCCCGCCGCGTCACACTCGGCTGCAAATCGCCCCAGTAAATGCTGGAGGTCATGGTCCGAAGAGGCTAACAGGACCACATCATCTGCGAACAGCAGAGAGGCGATCCCGAGACCCCCGAACCCGACGTTCTCCTCCCCCTAGATATCCTGTCCATGAAAGTCATGAACAGGACCGGTGATAAAGGGCAGCCCTGGTGGAGGCCAACACCCACCGGGAACGCGTCTGACTTATTGCCGAGAATACGAACACAGCTCCTACTGCAGTCGTACAGAGACCGGATGGCCCGTTGTAACGGGTCCGGCACCCCATACTCCCGCAGTACCCCCCACAAAAACCCAGAGGGACCCGGTCGAAGGCCTTCTCCAAGTCCACAAAACACATGTAGACTGGTTGGGCAAACTCCCAGAACCCCTCCAGTAGTCTTGCGAGGGTAAAGAGCTGGTCCACTGTTCCACGACCGGGACGGAATCCGCACTGCTCCTCTTGAATCCGAGGTTCGACAATCAGTCGGAGCCTCCTTTCCAGCACCCTGGCATACACTTTCCCCGGGAGGCTGAGTAGTGTGATACCCCGATAATTCGAGCACACTCTCCGGTCCCCCTTTTTGAAAATGGGAACCACCACCCCAGTCTGCCAGTCCATGGGCACTGTTCCCGACCCCCCTGCGACATTGAAAAGGCGTGTCAGCCAAGACAGCCCAACAACGTCCAGCGCCTTCAGCATCTCAGGGCGAATCTCATCCACCCCCGGCGCCTTGCCACCAAGGAGCTTATTGACCACCTTAGTGGCCTCTGCCAAGGATATGGATGCGACCCCCCAAGTCTTCAGGCGCTGCCTCCTCTCTAGAGGACATGTTGGCCGGGTTTAGGAGTTCCTCAAAGTGCTCTTTCCACCGCCCGACGATGTCCCCTGTCCGAGTCAGCAGTTCCCCCCCCGTGCTGAGCACAGCCTGGGGTAAGCCCTGCTTTCCCTTCCTGAGCCGTCGGATGGTTTGCCAGAACTTCCTTGAGGCCAACCGAAAGTCCTTCTCCATGTCCTCCCCGAACTCCTCCCATGCCCGAGTTTTAGCGTCCGCGACCACCGCAGCTGCAGCCCTTTTGGCCTGCCGGTACGTCTCAGCTGTTTCAGGAGACCCCTGAGCCAACCAGGCCCGAAAGGCCTCCTTCTTCAGTTTGACGGCGTCCCTCACCCCCGGTGTCCACCACCGGGTTCTCGGGTTACCGCCACGACAGGCACCGGTGACCTTCCGACCACAGCTCCTAGCGGCCGCGTCCACAATAGAGGCTTTGAACCATGTCCCCAGCCTCCCTTGGGATGTGTGAGAAGTTCTTCCGGAGGTGGGAGTTGAAGACCTCCCGGACAGGATCCTCCGCCAGACGTTCCCAGTTCACCCTCACTACATGTTTGGGCTTGCCGGGTCTCTCCAGCCGATTCCCCCGCCATCTAATCCAACTCAGTTGACAGCTCTGCTCCTCTCTTCACCCGAATGTCCAAGACATACGGCCGCAGATCAGATGAAACGATTACAAAGTCGATCATTGATCTACGGCCTAAGGTGTTTTGGTACCAGGTACACTTATGAGCCACCCTATGTT
Source organism: Ophiodon elongatus (assembly GCA_016806645.1). NCBI lineage: Eukaryota > Metazoa > Chordata > Actinopteri > Perciformes > Hexagrammidae > Ophiodon > Ophiodon elongatus. The sequence goes on from JACSYO010002129.1 coordinate 4,541,936, forward strand.
CGAACATGGTGTTCGTTATGGACAAACCGTGGCTAGCACAGAAGTCCAACAGCGAGACACCACTCGGGTTCAGATCAGGCAAGCTGTTCCTCCCAATCACCCCCCGCCAGGTTTCTCTGTCGTTGCCCACGTGAGCGTTGAAGTCTCCCAGGAAAACGATGGAGTCAGCAGGAGGCCTTTCCAGGACCCCTCCCACCGACTCCAAGAAGGCCGGATACTCTGAACTGCTGTTCGGTGCATAGGCACAAACAACAGTCAGAGCCTTACTCCCCGCAACCCGCAGGCGCAGGGAGACGACCCTCTCGCTCCCCGGGTAGAACTCCAACACGGCGGCGCTCAGCCGGGAGCTCGTGAGTATCCCCACTCCCGCCCGGCGCCTCTCACCCTGGGCAACTCCAGAAAAGGACAAAGTCCAACCTTTCTCCAGGAGCTTGGTTCCAGAGCCAGTGCTGTGCGTGGAGGTGAGGCCAACTATATCTAGCAGGTACCGCTCCACCTCCCGCACCAGCTCCGGCTCTTTCCCCGCTAGCGAAGTGACGTTCCACGTCCCTAGAGCTAGTCTATGCCGCCGGCGATCAGCTCGCCCAGGCCCCCTGCCCGGCCTGCCGCCCGGTCCACATAGCACCCGACCCCGATGCTTATCCCCGCGGGTGGTGGGTCCACAGGGTGGCTGCTCCATGATGTTTCTTCGGGTTGAGCCCGACCAGGCCCCATGGGTGAAGGCCCGGCCACCAGACGCTCGCCTACGAGCTCCCCTCCCGGGTCTGGCTCCGGGAGGGTGCCCCGGTTTCCCTGGTCCGGGCGAGGTGGCTATAGTCCGTGGGCTGCTGTTCATCTGGGTTTTCATGTGCTGTGCATTTCTCATCCTCAGTGACTCACCTGGTAGTAACACCGGCACTACATGAAGTCCCAGGACAAGCTGTGTGTCCCCACTGCCAGCAGACGGTGATCACCAACATAGAGCGCACTGCCGGCCTGATGACCTGGGCCATCTGTGGGGGCCTCGCCCTCTTTGGGTAAAAACAACTTTTTGGCTAGAAACTTGTCTAGTTTCTATCTCATTAAAAGAAAAAGAAAATCTATAGAGTACAAAAAAAATCCTTTATTACAAACTGGTATTAAGTTCACAATTCTTTGTTTTCACCTACAGGTGTTTTCTTTGCTGTTGTATCCCGTTCTGCGTTGATTCCTGTCAAGATGTGGCGCATCACTGTCCGTCCTGCCAAAAAGTCATCTACGTATACAAGCGACTTTAAAATGAACTGTGAATGGGGGAGAATATCGCAATGCTTATCTGTAGCCTCACTTGCTCGACAACATTCCTTTTTATATTAATCAAAATTATAATCCAAAATGCAATTATCCTATACTGTCTGTACATCTACACTGTCATTTGTGACTCTTTTACCCTATAATATGAATACTTATGATATATGCATCGTACTGTGTGTTATAGTAAACATCCAGTGAAACATTTTAATTCATATAACTACTCATATAGCAAACATAATAAAAATGGCACAAAAAAAAAGTCAGCTGTCTGCTGTAGTCCTTAGTCGCACATTTTGTCCATTGATGAACCAGTTGGTTGCCGTGTCTTAGATTTTCTGCAGCACATTTTTCTGCAGCACTCATTAGATTTCGATGGTGAAAGGTCCCTGTGACCTCATAAAACACGTTTTTGTTCGTAATAAGAACTAATTTGCTAATTATGATGATTTCATACAAATGTTTAGTAAGATGGAGTGATGATATTTTGGACAGACAAACTTCAACGTGACCGGTTGGCAGAGGTATACCAGGTGGTGGAGGTGAGGTGTTTACTCAATAGTTTTCCTTAAAAGAAATTTCTTTAATTAACTGTTTTATCCAACAGGATACATGAGACTGAGAGATTAAAGCCATGCTAGCTGCTCTGTTAGGCTGTACACAGCGATGCTGAGTGCTCACATTAGCATGCTAACATGCTCACAGTGAAAATGAAAATGCAAACATGCTAATGCTATGTAATAATATCTACCATGTTCATGTTTGAGTTAAGGGTTTTAGCATGCTAACACTTGCTAACTAGCATTAAACACAAAGTACAGTTGAGTTTGATGAAATGTCTTTTTTTTGCAGGTGTGTGGTCATAAACCAAAGTATTTGACAAAATCCAATTATTAACTAATGGTGCTAAATGAAGGCTTATCTATTCAACAGTTGCCAAGATGGTGGCGATAGAGGAAAAGTCAGGATCACAAAAGTCATTCATCTGGGAGCTATGAATGTCTGTACAACAAGTTTTTGAATCTGATTGCAGTTATCCAAGTGGCAAAGTATAAATGTGCTTGAAGCCAATGTGTCGGTTGTGAGGGGTGAGAGGTGAGAGGCAGCCAGCACCAGAGGTCTTTCCAGAGGTCCACTTCCATCCAAACCTCCCAAAGGCAATTAAGAGAGTGGAGAGGGAAAACTGTATGCGCAGGATTTGGGAAAGGAGAGTGGTTAGAAATTATTTGTTTATTTGTTTATATAGGCTAGGCCAAAAATGACATTCCTTATAAACCTTATAACCTTATAAATGCGTTTCACTTACCACCAACTCTCTGAAGCGTCTAATAGTTTCACTGTAACGGTGTGTACCTATTTAGACTGATCTTTGTGAATTGCACTGTTTTTGTAAGAGGCAAATTTGCATGGAAAAGGGGCAATTTGTTGCAAATGTATGCATATTACCAAATTCAAATATGTGCAAATTCCACAGGAGCAACAAGACACTATTTGTATGTGATATTTAACTGTTCTGCTTTATTTCACAGGTTCTGATATTGTAGGCTGAAGTTAAATCCAAATGTTGTGAGTAAACTTAGTTCTCACTTATTATGTAATTTGAAGACATTTTCCATGATTAACATTGACAAACAACACCAAAAAAACAACTTCTGGACACATAATGTGATGATTTACATTAAATTAAAGAAACTTCACACCCCGTTTGTTTACTGGGTTAGAAAATAAGAGGGTGACAATCGAAAGGAAAGAGAGAACAGAGCAGAAAAGCTCCTAACGCAAAAAGCATTAAGTAGGCTAACAGGTAAACTACACAGAAACTGAAACTTAACTTTACAGACATGTGATCCATATTATTTTAGTAAAATAAACACTGTTTCTGTGGAACATCACTGCACTACTGTTTAAGATCACATCTTATCAGGTGGCAACCTACAGTTCTGAAAAGTGGAGCCATGTGGCAGTGCTTTCATTCTCTCTATTGACCAACAGGGGGCGACGTTTCTGGTTACAAAAAGAAGTCGATGAGTAAATGACCCTTCTTCTCTCTTGATTTATTACCTCAGTAAACATTGCAAACATGAGATTTTGGTTTCAATCGCTAGTTTCAAGTCTTCTTCAATACAGCATGCATATTATGCAAAGTGAACTTTTTCACGGCTTTTCAACATAAACATGTGTCTCCAGTATCTCGAGAGGTGTGAGAAAAAACCATCCTCTCTATGTCATCTCTCAGAAAACGTGTTAAAAAGCCAGTCAGATATGCAGCTCCATATGAAGTCCTCTGGGGCTTTGTTCAACACAGGACATCTAGGTGACCGTCCCCACCCACAAAAAACTTAGTGAATCTTCCTCGCTATAATATAAGTAATATAATTAAGACAAGCATCGTGACATTACTTATTTTCGAAGGCCTTTGGTTGCTCTTAGTGGTTTTAAGGCTTAACTTATTTATATAAACCGCTCTAAAAAGTTTTATTTGGCTCGTGTCCGCATATTATAATGCCTTTTCTACTGCTATCTATTCTGTTTTTGTTGATAATATTTTACTTGCTGTTCACTATAATTTATACAGCACTTTGTTCAACTCTAGTTGTTCTTTAACATGTTGTACAAATAAAGTAGACTTGACTTGACTTTCAGATACATGACGAGTCCTGTTTGTCTCTTCAGGTGATGGTCCCTCTATCTTAAACCAATATCCCGTAGGATACTTCCTCTTGTGCCTGGTGGTGCGTGCGTTTTTTTGGTATGACAACAGGTGAGAAACCTGCATTTTCTGAACGCCTTGCTAAATTCAATTTAGTAATTGTAGATATTTATGTTGGTTTAACTATTGTATATTTATCTGTGATTTGCTAAAAGTTTTTTAAAAAGTTGCACCTTCTGCTTTAAAGTACAGAACAAATAAAAAAAAAGATCCAAAGAGCTTTTATTCTGTCAGTACTGTCAAGGAGGTTACGATTTCGGTCTGTTGGTTGGTTGGTTGGTTTTGTCAGCAGAAAAACGACGATGTTACATGAAACTTGTAAGGTGGGTGTAGCGTGGGGGAATCTGAATCACAGACCTGATGCACAAGTTCTTTTTCACTTCTGGGAACGGCCTTTGTGGAGGTCTGGGTTCCCCGAGTGCCCTTCTAGTTTTCAATGACATCATGGGCTGTATAGGAACGACTAGAACTAGAGTTGACGTGGAAGAGGTAAAGCTGGCAGGAGGTTACCAGGTACAATCATTTCAACTCTTTACACTATTTAATGGTGCCCTGTGAAGTTGTTTTGGAAAGAAACATTGAAACAATGTTTATGTCAACATGATCACCAGAATGCAGTGTGTGTAGTCTTGCATTGTGTAATTTTTGCAGTTCAACAAACATGACGCAACATGTCCTTCCTCATAATGAAACACTTGCAAAGTGGAGTTTGAATCCTGCGTTGTTTATATGATTACTACAACTACTACAGCGAGTAATCGTCTTTTCATTGCTATGCTTCTGGCACATTACCGACACCTGGCAGGCGTGTGTATGATGTCACCCACATACACAAGACAAACAAATTATAGAAAAACTGATCCATGGTGCTGGAGGTCAAAAACTCCACAGGGTACCTTAGGGTATTCATCTTTTACTATTCTCCATTACATACATTACACATTTTCACTTTAAAACACATTGCATTGTCTTTCTGAAAGCAAACTGACCTTGTAGATACATGATAAATAACAGCAGCAACACATTTTTGGATGCATTAATCAGAATTATAATTTCTAAATTACTCAGTACCACTAACTGCTTTGTATGCAAGCTTATTTGTTGGGTTTATTACTACACTGTGTGTAAGGAGCCTACAGTGGAATCATTCAGATCAGAACTATTACACGACATTTTGCTGAAAGTATCTTCCGTACTTCTAATTGAGTACAAACTGTATATGTAGTCACCAACCAGCAGAATATTAGCTGTCAGTGTTGTCGTCATATATGCAGTACCATATATTATAGAAAATCTAGATTAAATAAGACATTATTCCAATCCTATCTTTCCCTGGTCCCTCTGGTCTTTTGTATTGTATTTATCTTGTTATGAGTCATTTTTACTTTGCAAGAAAAGGATTTAGGAGAAGATTAAAAAAAAACAAGATGACATCTGACAACCCTATATGCCCAGCCATGGAGCAGTCATTTCCTTCTGTCATCGATGGCAGGGGGCAAGTATAAAGTAAAGGCTGAACTTCTCCAGTGCCTTCAACACCTCCCAGCCTTTGCTTCTGAGGGACAAGTTGGAGCAGACCGGGGTGGACCACCACCTCACTGCATGGATCCTGGACTACCTCACCAACCGTCCACAGTACGTGCGTGTGCGGGGGTGTGAGTCAGACCGGGTGTCCTGCAGCATGGGGGCTCCACAAGGAACCGTTCTGGCTCCATTCCTGTTCACCATATACACCTCGGACTTTAAACATAACTCTGCTAACTGCCACCTGCAAAAGTTCTCTGACGACTCTTCAATCGTCGGCCTCATCTCCGCCGGCGATGACGAGGAATACAGGGAACTGAACCAGTTCATAGGATGGTGCCGGCGGCACCGCCTCCAGATCAACTCTGGTGGTGGACTTCCGCCGGGGTAAACACCCTCCTCAGGAACCAGTGAACATCCAGGGAATGGACATTGAGATCGTAAGATCTTATAAGTACCTGGGTGTTCACTTGAACAATAAACTGGACTGGAACGACCACACAAAGGCACTTTATAGAAAGGGACAGAGCAGACTCTATCTGCTGAGGAGACTGATGTCTTTTGGAGTGCAGGGAGCACTCCTGAAGACCTTCTTCGACTCTGTGGTGGCATCAGCTATCTTCTATGGAGTGGTCTGCTGGAGCAGCAGCATCTCTGCAGCTGACAGGAAGAGACTTAACAAACTCATAAAGAATGCCAGCAGTGTGCTGGGGTGTCCTTTGGATATGGTGGAGGTGGTGGGAGACAGGAGGATGATGGACAACACCTCCCACCCCATGCAGGACACTCTGGCAGCTCTGTACAGCTCCTTCAGCCACCGGCTGATTTATCCGCGGTGTGTGAAGGAGAGGTACCGCAAGTCCTTCCTTCCTGCTGCTGTCAGACTGTGCGACCAGCTGAGCTCCAGTAGACCACAAAAACAAAAACACTACCTACTTCCTTCATTGTTACTTTCCATGTGTGTTTGAGCTCAGTTTGCTGACTTTGTTGTCAGGGGATTTTCTTGGTGTTGGTGGTTAATCAAATTGTTAACAAAAAAACAAAAAGTTGAATTACTTTAAGTCACATGATTGGCTTTATCCTGAAAGTGAAAGTAAATAGATAACTTATATACCACAGTTCTTCCTGTCAACCTGGTGGAACATAAGTAAAGGTAAGGACTTTCTATTATGTCTACCAACAAAGTAAATGATCCTGATGCTATCATAATTTTGATGACAAGTGTCATTGTAGTGTAGATGTAGTATGCTTACTCTTATGATGTTATTATTATTCGACTCAAATATTTAAACGGCCTGTAGAACTAGTGCTAGAAAGATGAAAGGAAATGAAACCTCAATCCTTCCAGCTCAGGGTAATGTGTACTTCAATTTATTCATATGGTTTGTTAAAATGTCTCTCTTTACGACTTTTAAACTGAAGCAAACTTTTATGAAAGACATTCTTTATGTACTGCAGAGTTCAGCCTTCACTTTTACCTCTATACGTAACTAATCACTGAAGTTGAAAGTGAAATTTGTCTTGCCTTTCATTTCAATTTGGTTGACATAACTTTGACATACCTGAACTAGATTTTATTTTTGTTAGTTAAATTTGTGACCACTGTCTTGATGGTTTTACTTATGTCTCCTGTTATCGTCTTCTTGCTGCTTGCAACTGCTAGCACTGATTTTTAGAAAACATGCTCTATGTTTTTCATTAATTATTTGCATAGTATAAGTCATACTAATACTCACTCTCATTAAACACTCTAATGAGTGAGTCTAATTTAGTTTAGTATATTGTGCAATATGCTTCAATATTTTTCCCATCAACTACTACTCTCATTATATGAATAATGTCTGTCATATGCATTGAATGGTTTATAACTCTGTTAACTCTGTGCTCTGTACACATGACATCTATTGCACTTCTGTCCATCCTGATAGAGGGATCCTCCTGTTGCTCTCCCGAAGGTTTCTTCACTTTTTCTCCCCGTTAAAGGGTTTTTTGGGGAGTTTTTCCTGAACTTATGTGAGGGTACCGGGACAGAGGATGTCATATGTGTACAGATTGTAAAGTCCTCTGAGGCAAATTTGTAATTTGTGATTTTGGCCTATACAAAATAAATTGAATTGAATTGAATTGAATTAATTGAGGTCAACATTTCAATTTAAGCGTTAGCAACATTCCTTTTTCCAGAACATTTTATTTAAATTCATGCACATTTACATGTTAATTTCTCCCTTTACAGCAATGGGAGGAGGTAAGTCTTGACCTGTCATAATTTCAAATTGTAAATGTTCCAAATATTTTAAAAGTGATTGATACACTTTACGATACAGCTGTATGTTAACATATGTAACTTTCTCTTTAGCATACTTTAGTCAGCCATGGAGGGCTATGACAGAGTGAGTATGAGTCACATGTTGTCCATTGAATCATACAAATAATAAAGTACATTGTTCTAATATTTTTTTCATTGATTAAAAGGAACTACCAGGAGAATCATGATTTTGTGAAATCTTACCGACCACGAAACCAAGATGTCAAACATCTCAGAATTCTGCTTCATGGACCAGTTGGTGCTGGCAAGTCCAGTTTCATCAACGCTGTTGAAAGTGTTTTACAGGGCAGAGTTACTGGTCGAGCTTTGACAGACGCAATCTCTGGGAACAGCTTTACCGAAAGAGTATGAATAACTTAATAATTAATTAATAATTGTGGTGATTCAAAAGAACAGTTTAACATGTTTCAAAACCCATCAAAGCCTTAACTGAAATGGCTATAAAATAATTAAAGATAACTGATCCCATTAGTGCATTTCCACTGATAATTTCCGTACACTAATCCAATATTTAGCTTTATACCATGGTCACTAAAAAGAAGGTGTGGATTAACATTTAGTAACCGTAGAGTTTAATTGGACATCTATGATGTATTGTAGGGCAATGTGTTAGTTTGCCTTTTAATGTGCCATTATGACACTGTAGGTAATGCAGGCAACACTGAGCCTTAGCAAAAGAGTTTGAAGCTGGTGTTGTTTATTTCACCAACAGCTGTAAAAAAAAATATAAATAGTTTCTCAGGTTAAACGATGCAAATTTAATTTGAAATGTTTGATATTTGCATGAATCTAGAAGTATAAATAAATTTACTTTAAAATGAAGGATTGAAATAGAGGACTAAAAAACCTTTCCCCCACAAAGTTTAAAAACTCTGAGCCCAGCCCTGTGAACCCCTTAATGTTTAGATGTTGCTTAACGTAGCCTAATTAGCAGTGCAATAGATACAGGAACAAGATTTTGTGCTTTAAGTTTGGCAAAAACAGCACATACATTTGCTGTAATTCTTTTGCACATCCAGTACATTTTACCGTGCAGACATTGAACGCTTAGAATTTATTCGAATGCCTCCCCTGCTGTTTTCTTGGAAGAAGTAATGTCTGTTTGTCATTTTTATTGCAAATATATCAGGGATTTGCTAAAGTGATGCAAATAATTACATCTTCTGCTTTACAGTACAGGACTTATAAAATCCACAAAGACCCTGAGAGCTTTTACTCTTTAATTTTCAATGACATCATGGGCTTTGAGCAAAAGACTAACAAAGGAATTGATGTGGAAGACGTGAAACTGGTAATGAGGGGACATGTGCCAGAAGGTTACAAGGTATAACCCTTTGAACTTTGACAAAATGTATCTACTTTTCTTTTTTTTTAGGGTTTTGCATTTAACACTTTTTTTTTTACAATACATTGTGCCAAATGCTAACAGCACTATAAAATGATTAATAGTAGTTAATCTTTTTTAAATTGTTTTTCTAGTTCAATCCGGAAGTCCCGTTTCAGGAGACTGATCAAGGCTACAACGCAGCTCCCACTCTGGATGACAGAGTTCACGTCCTGGTTTGTGTCATTCCTGCTGGCTCAGTATCTTTATTGAGTGAAGACGTTATGAAGAAGATGAGAGAAGTCAGACTAGCAGCCAGTGACTTGGGTAAGAGCAGATATCACAATGGTCATGACTATGTGCACTAATGGAACCTGATCTGGTTTTATGAATCAAAATACCAGCAAAGCAAATGCGGATTAGGTTTCTGTCTTGACAGGAATTCCCCAACTGGCTATTCTTACCAAAGTTGATGAAGCGTGTCCTGAGGTGAAAGAAAATACTAACAAAGTTTATAAGAGCAAGTACTTGAAGGAACAGGTAGGTTTCTATTGGTTATTTTGGATTTGTTGCTAGAGTTAGATTTTCTGAATTTGAGCACAAAAATCTATTTTTTAGTCACAACTTTGCCATTTACTAATCAACTGAAATCTACTTAGGTCGACAAATTCAACAAGTTGCTAGGCATTCCACCAAACTGCATCTTTCTTGTGAAGAACTACCACTCAGAAAGCAACATGAATGATGATGTTAATGCACTGGTCCTGAGCGCACTGAAACAGATGATTTCCTTCGGAGAAGACTATCTCAACAACCTGTAGACCTACATACTGCTGCAGCCAACCTTGTATGATCAAAGCATGAAAAAGCGCTTTAAATTTCTTTTTACAGTATTGTCAAGGGTATTTTGGGTGATTTATATGTACATTTTTAAGCATGTTACTGTAGCATTTATATCCAACCTGGTCTCCTAAAAATTACGTTCCCATACAACAAAACTGCAGTCACTTGAACCTTGGCTAAGACCCGCCCCTCGAACGCAACCTGGCCAATCATATTGAGCATTAGCCAGCTCTGACCAGGATCCAACCGCTATCCAGTTCTGCTCCATAGACTCTCATGAAATCATTTCAGATGTGGAGAGGTTGGAAGGTTTCTAAAACATTACTTTTATACGTACAAACCTGTAGTGAAACATTTGCAGAGTATGTTAGCACGTCATGAACTAGTGTCAGCACTTCTATGTTTAGCTTGCTAGTGACGGTATACTGAATGTATACACATGCTGCTTTTGCTTTTTAATGATTAACAGTAAATAATAATAATAAATGTTTTTACAGAAATTAGATAATATTCATTCAAGGAGTGCAGTTAATAACAGTGTGGGCTCCTTAATAGCTCTGATAGCTTGACAGAGCAGCAGCAGGAGGTGGGGCTTAGCAAAGAGTCAATTACATTTCGTGGGAAATGTATTTTGGATTATATTTACTCTGGACGTTTATAAATACGTTTCTAATCAAAGTTTGCGTAGGTCCACAAAAGGCCTCGGTTATACTTTGCACAAGGACAGTTGCACGGACATAAACTGACAAGGACAAAGTTTGGATCTTTTATACGTTTATAGGTCAAACAGTTTAAGTGTCAGTGAATTGTAAATGCCCTTTTTCCAAACAATGGCAACATCTGAGAACGTCTCCAAAGAGTGTAAAACTGTCTGTCGTCAACCAAGTACATGGTGTTCCCTGCCATCCCCATGGGATAGCTGTGACCAAACACAACAAACACCTGCAGCTAGAATAAGAGCAAGACCACCACCTGGTGCTACCACAAGCGAGGCAGTGTTTGATGGTGGGCAGAGGACCAAAGCTGCCATTAACCCTCTGTCTATCTGCAGGATAGGCAGGTTGTTTTTCAAGCTCAGTCACTGGGTGGGGCAGTGTCAGGTTATGGAGAAAATATGCAACATTGTCTGCAGAGATCAGGGAGGCAATGTGCTGCCATGGTACTGCAGCACGTAGCTTACAGTGATTTTGCCACCACAGCATCTCCGTAGCTTACTCTTGGACCCATTGGTGACCAAGATTACTGAACATTGTGTGTGGGGGCCGGGCCTTCTGGAGGACCTTTTTAAATTAAACATCAGTATAACTTGAGTCATGAGAGGCTGGAATTCAATGTGTGACACACCCAAACAGCATTCGTCCATACACACCTAGAACATACTGGCATGAAAAGATATTTCTTTCAAATCACATGATCAAAAAGAAACTGAAAGAAAGCTAAAACATTTCTAGCTGCGTGGCCTCACACAATATGCATCAATGTAGATAACATCAAACAGGCATCAGAAACTATACGCTCTTAGGTTATATAGTCACCATTTCTTTGTAATTTACTAGTTTAGGAACATCAAGTCATGATTTAACCACTTTAATTTGTCTGCTAATATGAAGCCTCAAATATTCTGTTGACGTTTAGTTAGATTTTTGGTGATAAGAAATGTGTTATAATGTTTTTTGCTTACATGTTGTCTTACTATCTTTTTGTAGCCATGATTGGAAACTGGATGATAACCTATTTTCTTGAAAGTAAGATACTCTATCTAACTATTTCAAGATATTGTTTATATATATATATATATATATATATATATATATATATATATATATATATATATATATATATATATATACATATGTATATACATATGTATATATATATGTATATATAGATCAGAAGATTACTTTGCACATTTATTTTAACAACTGAAGAGGAGAAGCAAGAGTAGATTAAAAGTTGTAAATAAAACCCTGCACACAGTCTAACTTACAAAAATACATTTGATAAATTAATAAAGACACAAATAACTGATTCTTCATTTGTGTTCGGGATATATTACATCAATGTGTGCAAATTTGTCAGCTTTGATGGAAGAATAGAGGATCTTACAATGGGGGTGAGTGGTGTATTTAATTTATGGTGCCTCTGGTGTTTAATGGCTTTTCTTCAACTAACTATTAATTAAAACCAAAACTCTGCAACTGCACACGCTCCTATGATGAGACTGTCTCTCTTACTGTCATTTTGTTTGTTTGTTTTCAATTTCAGTTGTTGGTTTGATTACAGAGGTGTCTGTGAAAACCTGCAGAAAACTACATAATATGTGCAGATCATGGGAACTGATCATAATGTTGAAGTGCTTTGTGTTCTGAAATATAATCCTTTTCCTTATTGAACAGCCATAAAGAGAAAGAGCTGCAGTTTGTGAAGGATTATCAGCCTCACAACAAAGAAGCTTAGCTTGCTAGTGACAGTATACTCAATATATAAACATGCTGCTTTTGCTTTTTAATGTAACAGTAAATAAAGCCCTTTAGGGCCAATTACATTTTGAGGGAAATGTATTTTGGATTACATTTGTTTTTGACGTATCAGAAATACGTTTCCAATCCAAGTTTGCTGAGGTCCACTTAAGGCCTTGATTATATTTTTAGATAGGACAGTCGCACGGACATAAACTCACAAGGAATCGTGACGAGGATAATGTTTGGATCCTTTATACTCTGCAGGTTTTTCAGTGCGGCAAACCGACATTCTCAAATCCCCTAAAAGTTCTCCAATTTCTCTGTCCATCGTCCTAGTTTCAAAATGTTGGATGTCCGTGGACAGGCGATAACCTCTCACATGGATCCCTTGCAAAGTTTTGTATCTGATTATGTGACGCCACTTTGGCCGTGGGGACACTTGCAAATCTTAAGGATGCACCAAACAAATATCACGCTTAAGGAGGAGATTGTGACTAGTAGTGGAAGGTTGTGTGATTCATCCAGGAGACCAATGTTTGTGTCCCGCTTGAAACCACTTAAGTTACATAACAAAAGTACTTAATTTAACTCAAGCCATGATCTTTTAGTGAACCTAACTAAGTAGTTTCGTTTCAATTCACAATGTTAACCACATATTTTAAAAAACTGATACCATAATTCGTGAAAAATGACGTAGTCCTCTAAACTGAATTGAGAGTGCAGTTGAGTTGTATGGGAACATCATTTTTAGGAGACAGGTTTGTTATAACATACAATATCAAGTATATTAACATTATATCAGGTGGGGCTTTGTCACAGTTTACAGTTTGAAATTCAATTTTCATTTTCAAAATGTTTCCTATATTACTTTGTGAATAATCAAAAAACCTTTTAAAAACCTGGATTAGCATAAAATATATTGTTTGTAGTGTGAAACATTAAATGAAAGACATTGTGAAATAAATAATCATATATGAATAAATAATCCAACATATTTGAAGATGCAATTAGCTATTGAGTTATATAATCATGCTTTCTTCACAATATCATTTATTGGAGGTGATTTTTTATGTAATTCCAGCAGATTTTGTTTCAATGCTGTTTTTCCAAAGTATTTTTATTTGTAAACATTGTCTTTCCCCAACTCCCACTTCTCATCACAAAGTCTTTGTCCATGAGAAAATGATGTCTTCTCTGACTGCATTTTCAAGGTGAACAAACCTTTTATGCATCAACATTGTTACAAATACAACATTTAGTGTGGATTCAGTTGTATTTCAGAAAGAGACTTTCAATGATGATATGACACGATAATGCATATACTGTATGTAACTGATGTGGCAGCAATACAGAAGACTGTGAAATGCAATAACTATGAAAGCTGCTCCCACTGTCACGATCTTGGTTTTTATTTAGTTTGTTTCCTGTTTTATTTTGATTTACCCTGCCTTCTGTGTCCTCTGCTAGTTTCACTTCCTGTCTTTGTGGTTTTACCTTCTTTATTCTGTGATCACATGTGTTGTATTAGTCTGGTCAGTCTTGCTCTGTTCCCTTGTGTTTCTTCCACCAATCAGCTTTCAGCCTGCCCTCATGTCTGCCCACCTGTGTCTTGTTGTCTGATTAGTTTCTTGTGAATTTATAGTCCTGTCTTTTGACTGCTGGTGGTTGCTTCCTCTGCTATGTTCCTGTTATTATCCTTTGTGCACATGTCTGTTTAAATGCTCTTGTTTTGTGTAAATTTGCCTGTTGGATTTTCAGTTACTCATTTTTGGACTTACCTGCTAAGTAAGTTTTTTTGGGGGGGGGTATTTCTTTATTAAACTTACCATTTATCATCCATCTGCTCCCCGTGTCTATACCTGCATTTGGGTCCATCCCCAGTTGTCTCTTTCCCCCACTGTGATAACCACGGTGTTGTCTGGGAGTTGTCAGGTGTTTTCATCTTAGAAATACCACCCTTTACCTGTGAAAGTAAATTGTAACCATTTTATTTTCCGAAAAATATCTTAATCAGCTTTCTACTCAGCTCCACCTTCTTGCGTCACTTTGGAACAATAAAACAAGATGACGACAGCTAAAATACTGAACTTGAGGGTTCAAAACCATAGTCCTCCAATAAATTGGTGATGTCACAGTGACTATGTCCACTTCTTATATACAGTTTATACTCTCTGCCCTTCCAAGACTACCACTTCTGAGCAAAGTAATGAGCAGGCAAACTTGGTGCCACAGCTTAGAAACGGGGTTCTTTACACTGAAGCCATTAGGAAGAACTTTGTGATAGCTACGAACAACAACCAGCAGCAGCTATAAGAGCAAGACCACCACCTGGTGCTACCACAAGCGAGGCAGTGTTTGATGGGGCAGAGGACCAAAGCTGCCATTAACCCTCTGTCTATCTGCAGGATAGGCAGGTTGTTTTTCAAGCTCAGTCACTGGGTGGGTCAGTATCAGGTGATGGAGAAAATATGCAACATTGTCTGCAGAGATCAGGGAGGCAATGTGCTGCCATGGTACTGCAGCACGTAGCTTACAGTGATTTTGCCACCACAGCATCTCCGTAGCTTACTCTTGGACCCATTGGTGACCAAGATTACTGAACATTGTGTGTGGGGGCCGGGCCTTCTGGAGGACCTTTTTAAATTAAACATCAGTATAACTTCAGACAAGAGAGGCTGGAATTCAAAGTGTGACAAACCTGTACCGCATACTTCTATACACGCCTTGAACAGACTGGTATTAAAATAAATGTCTTTCAAATCACATGATCTAAAGGAAACTGAAAGGATACTAAAACATTTCTAGCTGCGTGACCCAATGACTCAATATGCATCAATGGAGATAACACCAAACAGGCATCTGCAACTATACACTCTTAGCTTATACTGTATAGTAACCATGCATTTTTAATATACTAGTTTAGGAACGTCAAGTCATGATTTAACTGCTTTAATTTATCCACTGGAAACTGTGGTGAAGTTATGTAGTCATAGAATCGTCAAAGCGATAAAAAGTAAGAAGAGTCATTACGGTTAACCGTCACCAGTTCTTTCCACAGGCATAAAAGCAGATGTAAGATGTTTTAATGATATTTGTACTGATAAACGTTAACCTAAGTTTTTTTAGGATCATTTGTCAAAGTGATGAAAAGGAACTTAAAATACTGTATAAAAAGCTTAATCTCTCAATGTCAGAGTGATTATGATCAACCATCAACAGTTCTTAACTGCAGTCAAGCCAGCCTCCACTTCAAAAATAAGGTCAAAGCAGCACTACGTTGTTTTACGTACATGTATAGACATTACAGCAAGAGCATGTAAGAACTGACTTTGAAGTAAGAGCACCGTTCTGGTGAATGTGAGATTTCACATTCATTCACTCAGTCTGCCAATAATTAATACAAATAAATAAGTAAACAAACGAATCAAGAATACTAAATGAATAAATAATAAACAAAATGAGTGATAACTCAAAAACAACCTGGTCTAGAATGGTTATATATATATATAAAACCCTAACCATTCTAGACCAGGTTTTGTATATATATATCTATATATATATATATATATATATAGATATATATATATATATATATATATCCTTCTGTGTGGAGTTTGCATGTTCTCCCCGTGGCAGCAGTTCCCTCCAGGTTCTCCGGTTTCCTCCCACAGTCCAAAGACATGCAGCTCAGGTTAATTGTTAATTGGAGACCTATTGCCCGTAGGTGTGAATGTGAATGGTTGTCTGTCTCTATATGTTCCTTACGATAAACTGGCAAACCCTGCCTTCGCCCAAAGTCATCTGGGATCGGCTCCAGCGACCCTAAATAGGATAAGCAGTTTGGATAATGAAATATATAATAATGCACTGAATAGTGTGAAGATGTGGAGCACTGCTTCCCCCCACTGCTGATTGATGGAAGTTACATGTGTTTCTCTACTTCTTTCCATTTATGAGCAGTGCATGTAGCTATACTTATTTAGTTGTGAATTTAATAGCTATACTCCTAAATCCATTGAACATTAAGTGTGTCAGATTAAGTGTACTAATTCAGTGTATTTAGAGGCTCATATACTGTATGAGACTTTAAGTGACTTTCCTTTTTGAAATTCTATACCAAAATGTCTGGTATCTTCTGAGTGACACTCTGAGGTTGTCTGTTATGTCCTGACATGAACTTAGTTTGTGACAATAGGCCACACTAGAACATTCTGACACTATAAGGTCTTCTGCTATTATTTCTGATGTGAAAATAGTTTGTGACAAGAGGCAATTATCTTTTAGTCCTAATCAGAGTTTACAGGAAAGATGTGAGATTTGAAAGGGAAACAACGCCATCTGGGGACTTACACCCCAGGAAATATAAATTTTAACAACCCTAATATATGGTTTTGAATTGTTAAGGGCACACAGATTTGTTACCGAGTGTGGACAGAGACGCGTTTCATAAAAATGAACCAAATGTTTATTAAAGGAATCAACCAAAATTATTAAAACAGCCAAACCATGCAAAACATAAGCAAAATGGAGGCAACCAAACAGATAAAAAAGAGGCATTAAAACAAAGCCCTAAACAGCAACAGCTAGGTGAACCTACAAATAACAAACAGAGGTTAAAAGGGCACACCATGCTGCAAAACAACAAATTACGATCGTACAATAAATACATGTCTGAAACTCACAATGAGCCGGGAGAGAGGCCATGACAACAAGTGCTTTTTATATACTGGCACTGAATAGGGGAGGAGCCAGACTGAGGGCTGCGTTCACAACCTGCACTTCCTTCTCTGAGGAGAATTCCATACTACACATACCTGTACATCCATTCCGTTATCTGAAACCGATCATCCTATTCAGGGTCGCGGGGTTGGAGGTCTTCCCACGTGCATAACAGCTGATGTAAGATTGTTTTAAATATTATTTATTCTGATAACCGTTGGCTAAAAACTTTCTAAGAAATGGAAAAATAAATACTAAAACTTCATCTTGCACTAGTATACTGTGACGGATGTTAACCCAATGCTCTTCTAATGTCATGACTTACTGAATGCACTGTATCATTGAATTCATGCAGAGGTACAATTACAGTTTCGTTTCTGTCCTGATACTTCTTTGGATCAAGTGAAGGGTAAACATGTTAATTTTTCTATTTTCTTGACAGTTCCCATTATGTTACCACAGTAGCTTTGTACTTTCACTTTCTCTTCTTGAATACGCTACTTTTCTTGTTTTTTTTTATTGTAACTTAACCACATGTCTGAACTTACAAATTAATATTCTGATATATGAAGCCTCAAATATTCTGTTGACGTTTGGTTTAATTTTTTAGTAATAACTAATATGTAATGTTTCTTGTTTACATGTTACCTTACTTTCTTTTTGTAGCCATGGGTGGAAAACCGACCAAACCACTTCCTGAGCGTAAGATACTCAAATATTTCAGAACATTGTTTAAATTCACAAGATGACTTTGCACATTTATTTCAGGAGTGTGAAAGAGAGGGACGAAAAAGTTCTAAATAAAACCCTACACACAGTCTAAAATAAAAAAAACCCACATTTGATACATTTATAAAGAAACAAATAACTGATTGTTCATTTGTGTTAGGGATATATTACATCAATGTGTGCACTCTCCTTGTCAGCTTTGATGGAAGAATGGAGGAGCGTACAATGGGGGTGAGTGGTGTGTTTAATTTATGGTGCCTCTGGTGTTTAATGGCTTTTCTTCAACTAACTATTAATTAAAACCAAAACTGTGCAACTGCACACACTCCTATGATGACACTGTCTCTCTTACTGTCATTTTGTTTGTTTGTTTTCAGTTTCAGTAACATGTTGGTTTGATTACAGAGGTGTCTGTGACAATCTGCAGAAAACTACATAATATGTGCAGCTCATGGGAAACTGATCATAATGTTGAAGTGCTTTGTGTTCTGAAATATAATCCTTTTCCTTATTGAACAGCCATAAAGAGAAAGAGCTGCAGTTTGTGAAGGATTATCAGCCTCACAACAAAGAAGTCAAACATCTCAGAGTTCTGCTTTATGGACTTGCTGGTGCTGGCAAGTCCAGCTTCGTCAACTCTGTGGACAGTGCTTTGCAAGGCAGAGTTACTGATCGAGCTTTGGCAGATACCATGTCTATAGTGAGCTTCACCAGAAAAGTATGAATCCCTTTTCAGTGTGGTTTATCTGAGGAAGTATGCATGCACTGTAACACTTCATGAAATTAAACAACTCTTTCAGTATTATGATTCATTAAATCTTTGTGTGCACCTGCAAAGATAATTGCAGCTCACCGATCAAGCAAGCAGCAGTTGAGCAACTAGTTGTAATGAAACCAATGAGCATGAGACAAAGCGTCTCGTAGACATTTTTCAATAGGTTGCGATTATTGTCATTTTAACTGCACTTTTTTTTGTTTTACAGCACAAAACTTACAAAATCAATAAAGGAGGACCAGAGACATCTTACCCTTTTGTCTTCACTGACATCATGGGCCTTGAGAAGGGCACTGATCAAGGAGTTTGTGTGGAAGACATCAAACTGACCATGAAGGGGCACATACAAGATGGTTACAATGTACAGGCCAAATAATTACTGAATTAATTCAGCTTTGTTTGATGTATTTCAGTAATACAATCCAGCTTTGTGATCTGCTTTGCACAAACTATTTTATTTACGTAAAGATAGATTTAAGAAACTATATTTTATTCTTTGATTTATCCTTGTTTCCAGTTCAATCCTCGCTCTGTAATAACAGAGGATGATCAAAACTACAACCAGGACCCCACTCTGGAGGACAGAGTTCATGTTCTGGTTTGTGTCATCGCTGCCAACACAGTAAGGTTACTGAGTGATGAATGTATCAGAAAGATGAGGGAAGTCAGACTTGCAGCTTCAGACATGGGTAAGGTTTAATTTGTGGGCTTCATAAGTTAAATCAAATAACCTGACAAACATTTTTTTGATTGAATTGAATTCTGCTTTGTATCATCAGGGATTCCCCAACTGGCAATTCTCACCAAAATTGATGAAACTTGCCCAGAGGTGAAAACAAATATAAGAAACGTGTATAAGAGCAAGTACCTGAAGGAAAAGGTAGGTTTTCAATTTTATGAGTTTGTAGAAAGTTGTTATTTAAATTGGAATCAAATTTTGCTTAACATTTTAAATTCTAACACAAAAATCTTCTTTGAGCTGCACTTTCATTCCTTATATTTGAAATTGTTCAACTTTAGATGGACAACTTGAGTGTTGATCTGGGCTTTCCACTGAGCTGCATCTTTCCTGTGAAGAACTACCACTCAGAGATCGACACAAATCATGAGATTGATACACTGATACTGAGCGCACTAAAACGCATCATTGAATCTGGAGAAGACTTTGTCAACAGCCTGTAGTTCTACATACTGCTGAGGCAAACCTTGTATGATCAAAGCATGAAAAAAACTTCTTCTTTAAAAAATAACTTTGAATAATAATGTGCAGGGTATTTACGGTATTTTTTATGTTAATTTTCAAGCATGTTACTGTAGAATTTATATCCGCCCTTGTCTCCTAAAAATTCCGTTCCATACAACAAAACTGCATTGTCACTTGACTCGTCGCTAAGGCCCGCCCCTCGAACGCAAACTGGCCTATCATAGCGTAGCATTGGCGTTTCTAAAACGGTATGTTTCTGTTTAGAAACCTGTGATGAAACATTCGCAGAGTATGTTAGCACGTCATTAACTAGTGTTACAATTTCTATGCTTAGCTTGCTAGTGACGGTATACTCAATGTATAAACATGCTGCTTTTGCTTTTTAATGTAACAGTAAATAAAGCCCTTTAGTTTTTTCAGAAAGTAGATAATATTCATTCAAGGAGTGCAGTTAGTGACAGTGTGGGCTCCTTAATAGCTCTGACAGCTCGACGGAGCAGCAGCAGGAGGTGGGGCTCAGAAAAGGGCCAATTACATTTTGAGGGAAATGTATTTTGGATTACATTTGTTTTTGACGTATCAGAAATACGTTTCCAATCCAAGTTTGCTGAGGTCCACTTAAGGCCTTGATTATATTTTTAGATAGGACAGTCGCACGGACATAAACTCACAAGGAATTGTGACGAGGATAATGTTTGGATCCTTTATACTCTGCAGGTTTTTCAGTGCGGCAAACCGACATTCTCAAATCCCCTAAAAGTTCTCCAATTTCTCTGTCCATCGTCCTAGTTTCAAAATGTTGGATGTCCGTGGACAGGCGATAACCTTTCACATGGATACCTTGCAAAGTTTTGTATCTGATGATGTGACGCCACTTTGGCCGTGGGGACACTTGCAAAACTTAAGGATGCACCAAACAAATATCACGCTTAAGGAGGAGATTGTGACTAGTAGTGGAAGGTTGTGTGATTCATCCAGGAGACCAATGTTTGTGTCCCGCTTGAAACCACTTAAGTTACATAACAAAAGTACTTAATTTAACTCAAGCCATGATCTTTTAGTGAACCTAACTAAGTAGTTTCGTTTCAATTCACAATGTTAACCACATATTTTAAAAAACTGATACCATAATTCGTGAAAAATGACGTAGTCCTCTAAACTGAATTGAGAGTGCAGTTGAGTTGTATGGGAACATCATTTTTAGGAGACAGGTTTGTTATAACATACAATATCAAGTATATTAACATTATATCAGGTGGGGCTTTGTCACAGTTTACAGTTTGAAATTCAATTTTCATTTTCAAAATGTTTCCTATATTACTTTGTGAATAATCAAAAAACCTTTTAAAAACCTGGATTAGCATAAAATATATTGTTTGTAGTGTGAAACATTAAATGAAAGACATTATGAAATAAATAATCATATATGAATAAATAATCCAACATATTTGAAGATGCAATTAGCTATTGAGTTACATAATCATGCTTTCTTCACAATATAATTTATTGGAGGTGATTTTTTATGTAATTCCAGCAGATTTTGTTTCAAAATGCTGTTTTTCCAAAGTATTTTTATTTGTAAACATTGTCTTTCCCCAACTCCCACTTCTCATCACAAAGTCTTTGTCCATGAGAAAATGATGTCTTCTCTGACTGCATTTTCAAGGTGAACAAACCTTTTATGCATCAACATTGTTACAAATACAACATTTAGTGTGGATTCAGTTGTATTTCAGAAAGAGACTTTCAATGATGATATGACACGATAATGCATATACTGTATGTAACTGATGTGGCAGCAATACAGAAGACTGTGAAATGCAATAACTATGAAAGCTGCTCCCACTGTCACGATCTTGGTTTTTATTTAGTTTGTTTCCTGTTTTATTTTGAAATTCCCTGCCTCCTGTGTCCTCTGCTAGTTACACTTCCTGTCTTTGTGGTTTTACCTTCTTTATTCTGTGATCACATGTGTTGTATTAGTCTGGTCAGTCTTGCTCTGTTCCCTTGTGTTTCTTCCACCAATCAGCTTTCAGCCTGCCCTCATGTCTGCCCACCTGTGTCTTGTTGTCTGATTAGTTTCTTGTGAATTTATAGTCCTGTCTTTTGACTGCTGGTGGTTGCTTCCTCTGCTATGTTCCTGTTATTATCCTTTGTGCACATGTCTGTTTAAATGCTCTTGTTTTGTGTAAATTTGCCTGTTGGATTTTCAGTTACTCATTTTTGGACTTACCTGCTAAGTAAGTTTTTTTGGGGGGGGGTATTTCTTTATTAAACTTACCATTTATCATCCATCTGCTCCCCGTGTCTATACCTGCATTTGGGTCCATCCCCAGTTGTCTCTTTCCCCCACTGTGATAACCACGGTGTTGTCTGGGAGTTGTCAGGTGTTTTCATCTTAGAAATACCACCCTTTACCTGTGAAAGTAAATTGTAACCATTTTATTTTCCGAAAAATATCTTAATCAGCTTTCTACTCAGCTCCACCTTCTTGCGTCACTTTGGAACAATAAAACAAGATGACGACAGCTAAAATACTGAACTTGAGGGTTCAAAACCATAGTCCTCCAATAAATTGGTGATGTCACAGTGACTATGTCCACTTCTTATATACAGTTTATGCTCTCTGCCCTTCCAAGACTACCACTTCTGAGCAAAGTAATGAGCAGGCAAACTTGGTGCCACAGCTTAGAAACGGGGTTCTTTACACTGAAGCCATTAGGAAGAACTTTGTGATAGCTACGAACAACAACCAGCAGCAGCTATAAGAGCAAGACCACCACCTGGTGCTACCACAAGCGAGGCAGTGTTTGATGGGGCAGAGGACCAAAGCTGCCATTAACCCTCTGTCTATCTGCAGGATAGGCAGGTTGTTTTTCAAGCTCAGTCACTGGGTGGGTCAGTATCAGGTGATGGAGAAAATATGCAACATTGTCTGCAGAGATCAGGGAGGCAATGTGCTGCCATGGTACTGCAGCACGTAGCTTACAGTGATTTTGCCACCACAGCATCTCCGTAGCTTACTCTTGGACCCATTGGTGACCAAGATTACTGAACATTGTGTGTGGGGGCCGGGCCTTCTGGAGGACCTTTTTAAATTAAACATCAGTATAACTTCAGACAAGAGAGGCTGGAATTCAAAGTGTGACAAACCTGTACCGCATACTTCTATACACGCCTTGAACAGACTGGTATTAAAATAAATGTCTTTCAAATCACATGATCTAAAGGAAACTGAAAGGATACTAAAACATTTCTAGCTGCGTGACCCAATGACTCAATATGCATCAATGGAGATAACACCAAACAGGCATCTGCAACTATACACTCTTAGCTTATACTGTATAGTAACCATGCATTTTTAATATACTAGTTTAGGAACGTCAAGTCATGATTTAACTGCTTTAATTTATCCACTGGAAACTGTGGTGAAGTTATGTAGTCATAGAATCGTCAAAGCGATAAAAAGTAAGAAGAGTCATTACGGTTAACCGTCACCAGTTCTTTCCACAGGCATAAAAGCAGATGTAAGATGTTTTAATGATATTTGTACTGATAAACGTTAACCTAAGTTTTTTTAGGATCATTTGTCAAAGTGATGAAAAGGAACTTAAAATACTGTATAAAAAGCTTAATCTCTCAATGTCAGAGTGATTATGATCAACCATCAACAGTTCTTAACTGCAGTCAAGCCAGCCTCCACTTCAAAAATAAGGTCAAAGCAGCACTACGTTGTTTTACGTACATGTATAGACATTACAGCAAGAGCATGTAAGAACTGACTTTGAAGTAAGAGCACCGTTCTGGTGAATGTGAGATTTCACATTCATTCACTCAGTCTGCCAATAATTAATACAAATAAATAAGTAAACAAACGAATCAAGAATACTAAATGAATAAATAATAAACAAAATGAGTGATAACTCAAAAACAACCTGGTCTAGAATGGTTATATATATATAAAACCCTAACCATTCTAGACCAGGTTTTGTATATATATATATATATATATATATATCCTTCTGTGTGGAGTTTGCATGTTCTCCCCGTGGCAGCAGTTCCCTCCAGGTTCTCCGGTTTCCTCCCACAGTCCAAAGACATGCAGCTCAGGTTAATTGTTAATTGGAGACCTATTGCCCGTAGGTGTGAATGTGAATGGTTGTCTGTCTCTATATGTTCCTTACGATAAACTGGCAAACCCTGCCTTCGCCCAAAGTCATCTGGGATCGGCTCCAGCGACCCTAAATAGGATAAGCAGTTTGGATAATGAAATATATAATAATGCACTGAATAGTGTGAAGATGTGGAGCACTGCTGCCCCCCACTGCTGATTGATGGAAGTTACATGTGTTTCTCTACTTCTTTCCATTTATGAGCAGTGCATGTAGCTATACTTATTTAGTTGTGAATTTAATAGCTATACTCCTAAATCCATTGAACATTAAGTGTGTCAGATTAAGTGTACTAATTCAGTGTATTTAGAGGGGAGATGGCTCATATACTGTATGAGACTTTAAGTGACTTTCCTTTTTGAAATTCTATACCAAAATGTCCGGTATCTTCTGAGTGACACTCTGAGGTTGTCTGTTATGTCCTGACATGAACTTAGTTTGTGACAATAGGCCACACTAGAACATTCTGACACTAGAAGGTCTTCTGCTATTATTTCTGATGTGAAAATAGTTTGTGACAATAGGCAATTATCTTTTAGTCCTAATCAGAGTTTACAGGAAAGATGTGAGATTTGAAAGGGAAACAACGCCATCTGGGGACTTACACCCCAGGAAATATAAATTTTAACAACCCTAATATATGGTTTTGAATTGTTAAGGGCACACAGATTTGTTACCGAGTGTGGACAGAGACGCGTTTCATAAAAATGAACCAAATGTTTATTAAAGGAATCAACCAAAATTATTAAAACAGCCAAACCATGCAAAACATAAGCAAAATGGAGGCAACCAAACAGATAAAAAAGAGGCATTAAAACAAAGCCCTAAACAGCAACAGCTAGGTGAACCTACAAATAACAAACAGAGGTTAAAAGGGCACACCATGCTGCAAAACAACAAATTACGATCGTACAATAAATACATGTCTGAAACTCACAATGAGCCGGGAGAGAGGCCATGACAACAAGTGCTTTTTATATACTGGCACTGAATAGGGGAGGAGCCAGACTGAGGGCTGCGTTCACAACCTGCACTTCCTTCTCTGAGGAGAATTCCATACTACACATACCTGTACATCCATTCCGTTATCTGAAACCGATCATCCTATTCAGGGTCGCGGGGTTGGAGGTCTTCCCACGTGCATAACAGCTGATGTAAGATTGTTTTAAATATTATTTATTCTGATAACCGTTGGCTAAAAACTTTCTAAGAAATGGAAAAATAAATACTAAAACTTCATCTTGCACTAGTATACTGTGACGGATGTTAACCCAATGCTCTTCTAATGTCATGACTTACTGAATGCACTGTATCATTGAATTCATGCAGAGGTACAATTACAGTTTCGTTTCTGTCCTGATACTTCTTTGGATCAAGTGAAAGGTAAACATGTTAATTTTTCTCTTTTCTTGACAGTTCCCATTATGTTACCACAGTAGCTTTGTACTTTCACTTTCTCTTCTTGAATACGCTACTTTTCTTGTTTTTTTTTATTGTAACTTAACCACATGTCTGAACTTACAAATTAATATTCTGATATTTGAAGCCTCAAATATTCTGTTGACGTTTGGTTTAATTTTTTAGTAATAACTAATATGTAATGTTTCTTGTTTACATGTTACCTTACTTTCTTTTTGTAGCCATGGGTGGAAAACCGACCAAACCACTTCCTGAGCGTAAGATACTCAAATATTTCAGAACATTGTTTAAATTCACAAGATGACTTTGCACATTTATTTCAGGAGTGTGAAAGAGAGGGACGAAAAAGTTCTAAATAAAACCCTACACACAGTCTAAAATAAAAAAAACCCACATTTGATACATTTATAAAGAAACAAATAACTGATTGTTCATTTGTGTTAGGGATATATTACATCAATGTGTGCACTCTCCTTGTCAGCTTTGATGGAAGAATGGAGGAGCGTACAATGGGGGTGAGTGGTGTGTTTAATTTATGGTGCCTCTGGTGTTTAATGGCTTTTCTTCAACTAACTATTAATTAAAACCAAAACTGTGCAACTGCACACACTCCTATGATGACACTGTCTCTCTTACTGTCATTTTGTTTGTTTGTTTTCAGTTTCAGTAACATGTTGGTTTGATTACAGAGGTGTCTGTGACAATCTGCAGAAAACTACATAATATGTGCAGCTCATGGGAAACTGATCATAATGTTGAAGTGCTTTGTGTTCTGAAATATAATCCTTTTCCTTATTGAACAGCCATAAAGAGAAAGAGCTGCAGTTTGTGAAGGATTATCAGCCTCACAACAAAGAAGTCAAACATCTCAGAGTTCTGCTTCATGGACCTGCTGGTGCTGGCAATTCCAGCTTCATCAACTCTGTGGACAGTGCTTTGCAAGGCAGAGTTACTGATCGAGCTTTGGCAGATACCATGTCTCAAGAGAGCTTCACCAGAAAAGTATGAATCCCTTTTCAGTGTGGTTTATCTGAGGAAGTATGCATGCACTGTAACACTTCATGAAATTAAACAACTCTTTCAGTATTATGATTCATTACATCTTTGTGTGCGCCTGCAAAGATAATTGCAGCTCACCGATCAAGCAAGCAGCAGTTGAGCAACTAGTTGTAATGAAACCAATGAGCATGAGACAAAGCGTCTCGTAGACATTTTTCAATAGGTTGCGATTATTGTCATTATAACTGCACTTTTTTTTGTTTTACAGCACACAACTTACAAAATCAATAAAGGAGGAACAGGGACATCTTACCCTTTTGTCTTCACTGACATCATGGGCATTCAGAAGGGCACTGATCAAGGAGTTTGTGTGGAAGACATCAAACTGGCCATGAAGGGGCACATAAAAGATGGTTACAATGTACAGGCCAAATAATTACTGAATTAATTTAGCTTTGTTGGATGTATTTCAGTAATACAATCCAGCTTTGTGATCTGCTTTGCACAAACTATTTTATTTACATAAAGATAGATTTAAGAAACAATATTTTATTCTTTTATTTTTCCTTGTTTTCCAGTTCAGTCCTCGCTCTGTAATAACAGAGGATGATCAAAACTACAACCAGTACCCCACTCTGGAGGACAGAGTTCATGTTCTGGTTTGTGTCATCGCTGGCTTCACAGTAAGGTTACTGAGTGATGAATGTATCAGAAAGATGAGGGAAGTCAGACTTGCAGCTTCAGACATGGGTAAGGTTTATTTTTGTGGGGTTCATAAGTTAAATCAAATAACCTGACAAACATTTTTTTGATTGAATTGAATTCTGCTTTGTATCGTCAGGGATTCCCCAACTGGCAATTCTCACCAAAATTGATGAAGCTTGCCCAGAGGTGAAAACAAATACAAAGAACGTGTATAAGAGCAAGTACCTGAAGGAAAACGTAGGTTTTTAATTTGATGAGTTTGTAGAAAGTTATTATTCAAATTGGAATACAATTTTGCTTAACATTTTAAATTCTAACACAAAAATCTTCTTTGAGCAGCACTTTCATTCCTTATATTTTAAATTGTTCAAATTTAGATGGACAACTTGAGTGCTGATATGGGCTTTCCACTGTGCTGCATCTTTCCTGTGAAGAACTACCACTCAGAGATCGACACAAATGATGAGATTGATACACTGATACTGAGCGCACTAAAACGCATCATTGAATCTGGAGAAGACTTTGTCAACAGCCTGTAGTTCTACATACTGCTGAGGCAAACCTTACTTTTTTTTGGGATCAAATTTGTATTGATTTTCTAGATATGCATTAAAAAAGCAGACAACAAGTGACAGTGAAGAACAGGACGGAAATGGATATGTAGTGTGCATGTGCACACATATACATACATAAAGATACACATACAAAAAATAAATAAATAAAGGTATATATATGCATATATGTGTATACACACATACATATTTACATACATACACACACATTCATACACACCCTCATATACACATTCACACAAATACATACAGTGTTAATTATCCCCCTCCCACTATTGGCAATGCCCACCCCCTCACATCTCCCAATAATGTATTATATTATGATCCAATTACATAAATTGTTGGATTTTGCTTAAAACCGTAGACCAGGATAAGATAGTTTTTTCTTTAGCACCATGTATTCTGGCTATTAAAAGTTCCATGTTCACAACATCAAGATAACCACTGGGGTTTCGTAAGAGTATGTGGGAGTCTCCAACGCATTGCAAACCTTACTTAACTCATCGTGAACATTTGTTTTTGTGAACAGTGATGTAATTAGATAAAGTGGGTGATGGAAAAATTTTTGCAAGAATAAAATCCTGTTTAATGATTTTACACACAGTGTCGAGTAACAATTTTTCTAACAGTGCAATACGGCTGTTTTCATTTGCAAGCATGTTATACAGTATCTGCTCTAAATGATCTACCTAGCTGAATTAACTATGATAGGCTGCATCACTATGTATTTGAGTTTTTGTGTTATGTTGTTATCGCTATGCTTTGTTGATTCAGGTGGTGATTTCTGATGTTGCAGTCTCCCAGTAATCATGAATCTGGTGAATATCAGATCAAAACACATGTCTATGTTAAAACTGGGCTAAATTAGCTTGAAAAGTGAAACTTTTATTAGATTACTGATTACATATACTGTATCTGTTATTTTATTTCAATGTTTGGACCTGCTATTGAATCATTGCGCTAGTACTGCTGTTCAGGTAAAACCACAATAAATAAGGACATTTGTATTTAGTCTTCTTTTATTTGAGTCTGTCTAGTCCATTCCATACACTAAATTGTCTTGTAATGCAATCCCTTTGAAGTGATCCATGCAGTATTGCACACTCTTATGTATTTTGTGGTAAGGCATTAACACTTTTCAAGAAAACCCCAAAACTAAACTGGGGCATGAATTGGCCCCTTATGGTGACAAATGCATTTTTTTTTATTGTAGGGGTAATTTCACCTCGGTCCATTAGAGTGCTGTGTAAAGGTGTCCCATTTGAGTCTGGAGTGTTAAAAGGAGTTACTCAAGAAATCAATATATACATATATATTTTTAATAATTTATATTTTATATTTCTTCTGACGAAATGTGAAAAGCTTATGATGTTCTTGTGTCATTTCTTCACAGAATCTGAGTATGATTGAGTTCTTTTTTCTGTCAAATAATCCTACGTCGTTAGCGCGATGTGACGTCATCACGTGATCTGGTCAACGACTCAGCTGTTGTGATGATGGCTTCACGTACCGTCGGCATTGTTGGAAATACAAGGCCACCCTGACGAAAAAAAAAGAAAAAGAAGAAGCCCTATAGGACAGGAGAGCTCGTGATTCTTTATAACCTCCCAGCAGATGTTATGCAAATGTCACTTTTTTTTTGTAAGAGTATAAATACATAGATTAATACAACACATTATACTTAAGTATTTTCCGGTGTAGCTTCCTCTCCATTATATTGGTATAGCACTAAAATATATTTGGGTGCCACGATACTATAATATAGTTATAGTTATATATAAAATATGATTTTTATTCCCGCAAGATGAAAAATATGTTTCTTGACTCAAAGGTCCTTCGGACTGTGATTTCGGTGTTGGAGTGAAGCTGGGAAGTAGAAGCTTCGGGAAAGCACTTGAAGGCAACATGGGACAAGTGAGGGGAAAAGAGGAAGACATCCACGTCGCCTCTCTTGCATCGCAGTCGCGCGCACAGCCGTGTAATGTGTAACGTTACGTTTATTTGATGAAACGCTGCTTGCAACTTAGCGGATAGCGGCGTCCATAGTGGCGGGGTAGCGCGGAACGACCCCACACCGGCTCCGTTTGCTGAAAGGGAGAGGACTAAAAAAAAAAAAAAAAAAATGGAGCTGGAAGACGGAGTTGTGTACCAGGACGACCCGGGGACGTCAGCGGTGATGTCGGAGCGGGTGTCGGGCCTGGCCAACTCCATCTACCGCGAGTTCGAGCGGCTCATCGGCAAATACGACGAGGACGTGGTGAAGGAGCTGATGCCGCTGGTGGTGGCGGTGCTGGAGAACCTGGACTCGGTGTTCGCGGAGAACCAGGAGCACGAGGTGGAGCTGGAGCTGCTGAAGGAGGACAACGAGCAGCTCATCACCCAGTACGAGCGGGAGAAGGCTCTGAGGAAGCAGGCGGAGGAGGTGAGTTTGAATGGGTGCTGGGGGGGGGGGGGACTGGGATGGTCGCTGGCATCCTTGCTGGGAGGAGGGCTGCCTCGGCGGGGCTTGCCCTCCAAGCATCAACCCCTTTTTGGGATGAATCAACCTGTACACTGTGCACGTGGCAGCATCCCGCCCGTCCTGCCACGGAGCTCGTTGGGGATGTAAACAAGGCAGTGTCATGGCTAACGTCTTTTGTATTGTATGTGTCATAGCGGGACGGTCAGTGACGTAACACCGTAGCTCTTAACCCAAGGGAAGGGACTTGTTACCCACTGCTCCAACAGAGGCATCTTTCCAACATCATCAGCACCCCTCTGTCCAATATCATCAGCACCCCTCTTTCCAACATCAGCACCCCTCTGTCAAATCCATATCCAACCACCAGCTCGCCTCTTGCATCAGATACTGAAGTCACTTCTGAGCCCTGTGAGACCCGGACTGAGTGAACAGCAGGTGAAGTGACTCAGCGTTTTGGGGACATCACTGTAACATAAATCAGTGATGCCCCATAAGAAGATGGAGACAGACGCACTACAAGCATGGAAAGTGATTTATATTACTGTATTTAGGGTCCTTCACTGGTACCGACACCCTTTACTGACAGCAGGTCATCAGCTCCGACCTTCACCCCTGTGCAAAGCACTTTAGTCATATTCATCGCCCACATAATCACTCAATCAGATACGTTAGGCCATTAAAACGGTACATTGTATTCAGGGTGCAGTCACATCTAAATACATTCAAAGCCGGACGCTGTGCATTAGATCACGCCGGAGACAGAACTCACCGAAACTCCCATTAATCGCCGAAAGTTGTTCATCTTCTTTCACCTCCCTTTTCACTTTATTGCATGTTAAATTGGTTGACCGAGCAAATAGCTGCTATTCATCAAGTTATCAGAAGTAGCGTACTTCCATACGGTTGTGAGATACAGATACAAAAAATATGGTATTAACTGATGCAGCATATGTTAAGATATTAGCCCTTAGTATGGTCCAAGCTGCAAAATAAATGTGACTCTACATTTCCCGTAATGCCAGTACTTGACAGCATTTCTCATTAGACTCTCTACGCCTGTTAAATGCCCACACGTCCAAACTCCATACCTTCAGTTGATAAGTCTTTCTGTTATACATTTGGGATAAATGAGATAATTAGAGGCAGAGCAGTGCTCCGCGTGACATAAACTGACTTTGATTTGTAAAATCGGTGGCGTTGCCCTTTTTAAATGAACAACTATGAAATCAAGTTCACCACAAAGTTTGATTTAGCAAAAAACAATGGGTGAATTTTGTCGCAAAGGCTGTCACTCATTTGTGTCGGACACTGCCAACAAAGTAAGTGTGTGTGTGCGTGTGTCTGCGTGTGTGTGTGTGTGTGAGAGAATCGGCCTCCCTTCGGCCCTGAGCTTTTGAATTGAAGGGAAACGTGATGTGACTCAGACCTTCTGTCCCAGCTTTCATTTTTGACTCGGGGCATCGGGACAGCGGGGACACTGGCCCCAGTATGTTGTGGACACATAGACCCCTCTGCACACACGTTGACAGTGAAGCAGTGTGACAGCCAGGCACACACAAACACTCATACGCATGCTTCACACTGACAATACGACTGTATCCTTCACTGTTATAGTGACGTATCATGTCAACGACACGGTAAATGCACAGTGTGTACGGGATTGTCCTGGACGTGAAGTGAGCAGGGATACGCTGAGTCTGTTGGAGAGGCATGGTATAACTTCCAGGTCATGTGATCCTTTGTCAGAAACGAGCAGAAAGGGAACTTCCACCAGCTTGCGTTTTTTTCCCTTTTTCTTTTTTTGTTTTTTGCCTGGGTTTAAGTGACAAATTCTTGTGTCACAGACTTTCTTCTTCCAGATGAAATATATTTTTGTTTTTAGACCTTTTGCTTGCTTGGCCATTGATTGCTTTCTAAATCAAGATTTCACACATTCACAAAATAGATGGTATCATCATCCTCCCTGCTCTGTTATTCGTGCAACCCTTTTCCCTCCAAACTCTAATGTAATTTGGAGACTAAGCCATGGAACCGTGCAAATTACTTCTGATATTGATGACTGACATTACATTGATTTTGATTAAGTCTGAGGCATCTAGCCACCTGTTTAGACCATTAAAACTAATTCACAGCCTTCTCCAGTTTGTCATTGCTTCCAAACCTGCATTACTGCTGCTGTTTTTCATACATGTATCTAGACCAACAATCTGCATACATTACGAGTTATCAGCTTCGTCTCTTGTTTGATTCACCCTGCCTCATTTATACATTTTCTTATATGTAAATATCTGCGATAAAGTATGACCATAGGATTGCAGCTGTTGAGATTTCTTTCATATATTCACACTTCAGCTCTACATTATTTAATTACTATTATTTATCTAACTGATCAAATGTTTTTGCACATTTTTTTTGAACATATGATTTGGGCAACCCTGAGTGAGAACTCTGTAGTGGCCACTTCAACTCTGCAGCAGACATAATGCTCCATGTGAATGAGATGCATTTAATCTTGAGGTAATTTGTCATTGAGTCTGAACAAAATATATTTTAGTTTTTCAGTCATACGGCGCAAAATAGCAGGCTGCCGAGCAGGATGTAACATGTCTTTGTACATCAGACTACAGTAGCACTCATGCATCCAGAGGAAGAGGAAGAGGAAGGGCAGCCACATCTGGGCCTTGGCTTGCTCCGCTGGACAGGATGTGGACGCTGACACGCTCAGAGGTCCGCCTAGAAGGAAACTGGGAGGAACTGGAATTTCCGAAAGAGCTTTTTAATGCAAAATCCTGCCCCTCTAAGGCTGATTTAGTCATGTTTTTTTAAATCCACGCCATCATGGTACATGTTTTGGAAAGTTACGCTGTCCCAGTGGCGCATGTCGTCTGTGCTATTAATGTAATGCACTGTGTATAGGGCTGCAACTATTATTCAGCAATTATTTTCATTATTGATTAATCTGCCGATTCGTTTTAATTCATCAATTGTTTCTACAACTTCCCAGAGTTTCAGATACCTTGTTTTGTCCGACCAACAGTTCACCCACTCATTTGAGAAGCTGTAACCAGAGAATGTTTGGCATATTTTCAACTATTTTGCCTGAAAAATAATTGAAACAACAAATCAACCATTAAAAAAGTAGACAATTTTTGTTTCTCTGTTGATTGATGAATCTAATTGGTTCAGCTCTGTGTAAAATACCATATCCGTTATTAATCTAATACTACTTTATATGTTGCATACAAGTATATAAGAAAAGTTGCTAAAACATGAATGGTTTCAAGTTCTCTTTACCTGAGTCACATCAATAGCACATTAATGACACGTATTATTTAGCTTAAGTTCTTATCTTACTTTACTGATATGTTAATAAATGACAAAGATAACCTGGTTATCCCTTTTTAAACGGCATCAGGCTACAGTGAGTTATGATGATGGGTTTGGGATTAAGTGCCCGTGAATCTGACCAGGCTCTGTGTTTCTCTTTGTTTTTTTTGTGTGCGTCTTTGTTGCTGAGTAGAAGTTCATTGAGTTTGAAGACACGCATGAACAGGATAAGAAGGACCTTCAGAACCATGTGGACAGAATGGAGTCCCATTCGCGGCAACTGGAACTCAAGATCAAGAACTACGCAGACCAGAGTAAGCGCAAACACACACACACTCACACTTACATGCACACACTCACACTTACATGCACACATGCTCGCAGAGTTGGATGATATATTATGAATGTCACTCTTCTCACAATCACTGTTCTTCATTGTGTCATGGGGAAGCATCCATCCATTGAGATTAAAATTCAGTTATGAGCCATTAGTGTGATCTTTTATTTATCCGTCTGTTCCCATGTACAAGGCGTTTCCTTATTCTCCTCTGCTGTTGCTGCTTTTTCCTCTCTTCATATAATCTTTCTCGCTTGTTTGATGTCGCGGTCATGGTTTGGTATGCCTACTTTCTCTCTACACACACACACACACACACACACACACACACACACTGACTCACACTCTCTTTCTCCCTCTTTGCTTGGGTAACTAACAGTAAAGGGATTATAGGATTTCTGTTATTCACGTCCTCCTAATGCGGCAGTGCATTACCGCCCATCTCATTGGTGGATTAAGGAATGGAGCGAGAGTGATTGGCTCTCATATTCGGTCTGGTTGGAAAACGTTGATTCACACTCTGGTATCTAGTGGCAAAGCAATACCGCTGGTTAAAGTGAGTCATTCATTCACACAGAGCTGTGAGAAAATGCCAATATATATTTATTTTATATCTTAACGTTTAGCAGAAGCATTAACAAAGCAAACGTAAGTGGCTCAATATTTGGTTTATTCTTGAAAATGAAATGTAACTTGATTTATTTATTTATTTATTTTCTTTTGTATCAAGTTCCCGCACTTGGGAAAAGGGAAATCCTTGAGTGTACACTCTCCACGCAACTAGTCAGTGGGCTCAATCAACCCTTGGCCACTCCCAGTGAATAGTAACTCATTCATTGATGACTGTATGTTGCAGCACCTGAGCTCATTACGTCCTGAGGCACAGAGGACAGAGTCCACAGCTGATGATGGGCCGTGACAGTTTAGCTCAGATTTTTCTAAGCCTTTCTCCTGCTTTGGTCTTGGCTTTATTTTCACTTGCGTGGCACCAAAGAGTCTGATAATTAATCCGATTTTTTTTTTCTTTCTTTCTTTTTTCTCTCGCTGTTCTTTACTCCCATTAGGGACATTTGAAGCTCAATCCTATCTGTATGTATCAGTGAGGCCCTCACTGATATCAAGCAAAAGGCCTCCAACAATCTGATGATGAAAATGTATATATAGACACATTTCTCACCCTCTTGGCTTCCCAGCAGATTCATGACAGTATATTTAATGGACTTTAAAGGGTAATTATGCAGCTCCCACACAGATCAGGGACATTACATTGTTGGCATTTCTTTAGTGTTGTCTTTTTTTGTGTTGGTGTTAAACAGCTTTTTAGGTAAATTAATTATTAATTCAATCAATATCATTGGCTTAACACAGTCGGCACAGTCGGCTTCTCTGCACAGTGATTTGCCAAACTTGAACGGCACTAATACGAACACACAGGAGGGATTACTTCGGTCCTCAGTTATCTCCCCAGTGATTAGTGTCTGTATAGGCTTTCGCACTTCACTGCATTACATGTCTCCATACCCCGGTAATGCCAGAATACGCACAAAGTTAGTACATCATCATACAACATGCAGAAGCTTTAGCTGCTGTAATTGATAGTATCCAGCCTTTATGCTGTATATCCGTCTGTGGCAGGAGCTTTCTGCGTGGCTTAGGCTAGACCTGACGCGCTAGTAGGGGATTAGGTGTTTTTGTCACTTCATAAATCGGCCCGACATTGAAACCCATTTGAGTGAGATTACCCCCTCTGCCTCGCACCAGTGCCTGCCTGTTGAAGCAAAGTTATGCAAGTGGGCTATGCACACTTTAATGTACTACAATGAGTTACAATGAATGTCTATGAGTTTTACAGAAATTGTTTTGTTATTGTTCACTTTGCAGTGGAGAGTCAAGGCCGCTCTCTGTGCGGTAGATATGAAGCTACCGCCACCAGCTGGGTATCCTAGCTTAGCATAGAGACCAGCAACTCTAAAGCTCATTACATATATAAACGTCATATCTCGTTTGTTTAATTTGCACAAAAAAAACCATAGTGTGAAAACAATGATTTGCTGTTTTAGGGGGTGTGTAGTGCCGGACTATTTCTTGGCTCTGAGCAGTTGCAACCAGGAAGTTACTGGGCCCAGGCAAGAAACAGTCTGGAACATATTTTTACAGTTTTTTGTACAAACAAGATATCAAATTGTTTTCATTTTGCAAATGGCTCATAGACAAAGTATTATCTTTGGCTTATGCCTTGTAAATTGACTTCCTGAAACTGAGCAGTGTTGTATTCTGCTTCAGTTGGCAGGTTAGAAGAACGTGAATTGGAGCTCAAGAAAGAATACAACTCCCTCCATCAGCGACACTCAGAGGTAAGGCGGAGAGAAAGGATGAGGAAGGAACGATTGTCAAGTTGTTATCATTTAATCACATTGGTGACTCGTTTCCTCTCGCTCTTTGGTTTGACCTCTGCAGATGATCCATAACTATATGGAGCATGTGGAGAGGATAAAACTGCAGCAGATAAGTGAGACTTCAGAGTCGACCGCAGTCGGTCGAGTCAGGTAAGACAACTACAGATACTTTAAGTTTGTATTAATGCTGCGTCCATGTCATGTTGGATGGAAAGCATCCATAAAATGAGTATTCATTTTTTAATTAAAGGATATGTGGGAATCTTATTTTAGCCTAATTTAATACAATAATTCAGATTGTGCTCAGTGGGAATTATTTTCACCAGACATTATGACCGGAGAGATTTAGATATGTCACACTTTAAAAGATTTTCACGGTAAAGAAACGCTCATTTTACAGATGATGGAAACCCTGATCAAGGCGGCTGTATGATTTACAGAGTTGGTTGTATGAGGATTAATATGCCAAGTTGGATATATATCCTTTTTCTGATAAATTCAGAAAAATATGATTTTCCCAGTTGTAATTACAACTTGAATGTTGACATTACAATAACTCTTATATGACAAGAATGCTGCATTAGAGACACATATGAGCTCCCACAGGAAAAACTCTATCTTAACACAACAGACAAACCTGTGAGCAAGTTTATGTGAACAAAAGTATGACTGAACTTTGAGGGCTCTTAAAGCGTGTTTTCACAATTATATATCAGGAACCATTTTGCTGTATTTCACCCCCCCAAAAAAAGTTGTGAAAAGCACAAACATATAAAAGTCATCTTTTCACATTTTCTCCCTTTTTTAATAATATTTTTCAATGCTTATAGAAAGTCAATCAGTTCACAAAAGTACCTGCAATTCAAAACACTACCACAGCAAACACTTAGTGGTTCAAAAGGGCTCGACTGAGACAACATTTGTTAATTTGCGCCTTTTGAGAAAATGAGCAGCTTTCTTTTTTCCATCCAGGAGAGAGCGGCCTCTTTCTTTGGGGATCTTCCCGTCGCCCAGTGGAGCGTCGGTGCTCATCCCCGACTCCCACTCCCAGGCCCGGGCAGAGACACCGGGCACAGAGGGCTGGAGGTTCACCGAGCCAGCGCGGTCCAACAACACGAGCCTAAAGGTAGGCGAGTGGATGGCTCCTTCATGTGAGCTTTGATCACAGTGGGTGGGGAAATGATGACTTATTCCAGTGCGATTTTTCTTCAAGGAACAAAGTCATGTCTGGTACGCTATATCAGGTTGATAACTCATGTGGGGATTTTTCGAAAATGAGCTTCAGACATGATGTGTACGTTAGTGACAGACCAATAATCTATGAATTAAATGCAACAAGGCAGAATTTAGTTTCAGAATTCGTTGCTCATCCTATCTGATGATATGGCAAAACTCTGATTAGCCACTCTGACTTACGATGATCTTTTTTTCCACTTGATTAAAATTATTTGGTACCTGAAGATTAAGTGTGCTTTCACCGTTTTAGCTGTTTGATCAAAATGAGTGTCAACTGCATACAAAACATGCACACAAAAAAATGCTTAAATATGGAGAATGATCTGATTGTTAAAATCCCTTTTCCTAGCTGAGCGTTTCCAGCCCTCCTGCCAGCGCTGGAAGATGGAGGAGTTTTGGCTTTGGATCCATTTAAAAATAGGGAAGCTTTGATGAGGCTCGGGCGTGCCTAAGCGTATTTTAGTAGGCGTCTGACAAGGCCATCTCTGTTTTCAGACATCTTCCTCTGTAGCCATTGATGAATATGCAAACATGTCTGTTCTCCTGCTGCAGCAGTCAGAGGAGATTGTTAAATGTATGAATATTCATATTCAGAATAGATAGATGTTTCTATTAATGCGGGTGCAAATCATAATCCAGAGCTTTATTGTATGATGTGTATTTTTATTGATTTCAGTTCACGTTAAACTCTTTTAAGATTCACAAGTCCTTCTTCGAACATAGACATCATTATGGTTCTGTACACTCGGATGAAATGAAGCTGTTTTTAATCTGTAAAACTGACTGGTACTCAAACTGTTTTGACGCGCAGGTTACGTTTGTGTCTGTGGCAGTTAGGACCTGGAGGGCGACGATGTTAATTCATCCCGCTGCTGCGTCTTTGTTAAAACTGGGACATCAGCTCTGTGGCGCGATGCATGATGGGAGTGATGCCGCTGTATGGCTCGCAGCCAGTCACTGAAGGAGAAAGGGGCTAGCTAGAATGTGATTTAGTTCTTATGTAATCAGTGCGACAGGACGGTTAGTGTTGAACATGAGTGGCTTTGATATGCAGACGGGCGCTTAGAGTGAAACAGAGATGTCATATTTATTTACGTGAGTGGGTGGTGCCTCAAATGAAGAGGAACGACGAGGTGTAGTTATATATTTTTTTTAAATCGCAGCTTTTTTATTTTATTTCACGGAACCGTTGCAAAGCAGTAAAAGGGACGGAAGACAAAACTAAATCTAGGGGTGTAGAGTTAGAAAGCTTATTGCAATGCTCTTTTAAACAAATCAAAGTAGATATGTAATTGGTACGATACATTAATTAATATTTCAAAGAAAGCGTATAGTTTTGTAATCAATTTAGGTCGTTCTTAAATATCTGAAGTATTTGCAATTCTAATAACTGATTAATATTTTTACTTCTTAAGTGATAACTTTATTGATTTGGGCTCATTAATAAAGCCCAGGACCCACACTGACTGGGACTCTTACATCCCAAAGACAATCACAGACATTAACATATCCCTGCCTTTGGTTACTTGACACTTTAATAACATACTTGTTTTAACATACTCTTATTTGTTTGTTTACCAGATTTAATTGTAAATCTTCACATTTTCTATTTTGAAATGTCGTCTTTTACTATTGCACTGTGTTTATTGTCACGCACCAATCACCAAGCCAAATTCCTTGTATGTGATTCTGACACATTAGCAGCTTAGATTTCTGCAGTTCACATCAGTCCAAGTACTACTTGAAGGTATCTTGGCCGTTGGTTAGACTATTAAGAAACTATTTTGTCGGACAGCAACTACTGATGTCTGTCAGAGAATTGTGAAAACTACCCACAACGATAGCTTGCTTCATGTGACCAACAGTCACATAAGATAAAGAAAAGCAGCAAATGAACTGGGGATTATTACCTGATTCTTCTTATTCAAACCTAGAAATGTTACCATCAGTCACTATTGTAAAACATAGATTTTATGGGGACATTATATACAGAAAATGATGAATTAACTTGAATTACAATTAATCTATTGCTTGTGGTCTAAACGAGACAGTCTACTGTATGAGCTGGCCACATGTGTACACACACACACACACACACACACACACACACACACACACACACTGATCCATTCACATCACAGAAATGCACACTTTGTTGTGTCTGCATTTCATCTGAACTGCTTCTGCACATGTGAGCTTCACTCTTACTCTGCCCCCCCCCCCACCCCCCCTCCAAGCAGTTGGACTTTGTCGACCCCCCAAAGCCACGGGAGGGTAAGAGTGCGCAGGACTCTACTTGGGGGAATTCACTGGCAGATGACTGCAAGGTAGTTTGATTAATGGCGGCTGGCGGAAGTGCCAGCAGCACGCCTGCATCGGCTGTGGACAGCACCCTGTTTGTGTTTGCGTGTGTGTGGGCTTCAGTAGTCTCCCCCCACTACGCTGTTTCATCATTTCAAAAGCGTCGCCTCTCACTTTGTGCATTTACAGACCCTCACTTCACAGACCACCTGCTAGATCGTGCTACATGCAACCATGTCCTGTGTGAGGGCTTCGTTGTTTGGGGTCTTTTTAAAAATCTACGTGCACACAACAATCAGCTGTGTCACGGATGAAATTGGTTAATTATTTGAATTATTCATCTTTCAAAATCAATAACAGCGTGGTTGCATCTGGTCTCTATTATTTTTTACCATTTAAAATGCATGACTTTTGTATTTTTATACTTTTATATGCTTCTTTGTGAATTTGCTTCATTCATGCAGATCTCCAACAGAACTAACATTTTCTATCACTCATTGTACAATAACATAGCATCATACATACGAATAGTGTCTTTAATGCTGTATTTGTGTCATAAGTTCTAACGTGCAGTGGATTTATACTTTCATTCTCTGTGCAGTTTCTTCGTAACCGTTTTTTAGTTTTTGAATATTGTGTGGGTTTATGTCGTGTTGTGTACTAGAGGTAGAATGGCAGCTCTCATTGTGGCCATGTGTAATTTCAGTTGATGTCGTGTGAAGCCCCTCCCCCTTCCCTCCCCCTCCCCTGTTGCAATCCGTGTAGCTCAGTGTGAGCTTCCTTGTCTGTTTGTGTGCTAGCTCTGTGCTGCTCATGTTTTCTCTCTGCATCTGATTGGAAAACTTTCCTCAGTCCATCCGCAACGTTGTTTAGTGTTTCAAGGTTCTTTCTTTTTTGTGTTGATTCATAGTATTTCTGTTTAGCTTTCCTGATGTTTCCGTGTGCTCCAATTTCACGGAATTCCCTGTAGTTTAGTATTTCAAATTGTTGTGTTTAAGGGATTTAGAGGTAGATTTTCACTTGGAGTTAATTACAGCTTTGCCCCTTCACATATGCTATCTTCATGCATTACAGAGCAAAATATACTACACTCTACAAAATATAAGAGCTGAGAGAAATTGGACTTATGTCTTCTGTTATTCTGCATGTGTAGTGTATGTAGTAAAGCTCTAACCCTTTTTAGTTTGTGATTGGCTCCCTCAATCTGTCCAACCATGTTAACCTGTTAGAGCGTCGACTGTGTTGTTATGCTGTTGTCATGCTGTTGTTATCTTTGTGGTCCAAATGTGTTCTGTCTGGTCTGTCATTTTTGCAATGTTTCATTTTGACACCTGTCTTTGAATAGCTATCTGTAGTATTGCTGTATTTAAGCCTCTTTTCCTTACAGGATGAGCTGTCGGACATCACCGGCTCCAAGTCGGCCACACCAATGTCCACCACCGCCTCCGACATGGAGGAGGGAGATGGGAACAGTAAGAGCACGGAGGTGCAGGCTGCACCGGGGACCAGGTCCATATTAGTGGGTAAGATCAAACATCAGGAAACTGCACAAGTCACAATCACATTTATTAGTCATCTGTCTTCATGGCCTTGATGTATTTATTTTCTTTGTTACATTCAGTATGTGATAGAAGGGTTTGGCATATGGGGTTTATGCTGTAGAGGTTTTAACTGTTTTTTTATTACTTCATTCTGAAAACATCCTAGTTTTTAGATTTTGACTAACATACATGATCCTTCTTCCTCGTTGGTATTTTGGCATGTGCTGTGTCAAACGCAGGTTTGCCCGAAAAGGAGGAGAGCTCAGACGTGCAGGACATCATTGAGACCACCCCTGAGCTGGACATGGATGTCATTGGATACAAACCCTGCAGGTAGTAAGAGCTACCAGGCCAGTTTTAAACAATGTTTCACCAGCTAGCGTAGCATCACCTCCTGTTTTCTCCTCCTTCTCCTAGTACTCCTACTAAAGGCATCGAGAACTTGGCATTTGACCGAAACACAGACTCTCTGTTTGAAGAGCTGTCTTCTGCAGGCACCGGGATCATAGGGGATGTGGATGACGGGGCCGACCTGCTGGGTGAGTAAACACTTTTATTTTCGTTGGAACAACGCAGAACTGAAATGGAATAATGTAGCAGCAAGTCAGATACTCTGAATACATTTAATCTGGATTGCGTTGGAATAGTCTGTATGAAATGTCTTTTATTCATTGAATTGACTCAATAATTGTTTCCGTGAATAAACTCTACTGTCCTTCTCTGGTACTCGAGTATTCACAATACGTAATGGGTTGTTGTGTAAGAGTTTCCAATGATTTGCGTATTGTGTTAAGATTTAGCATGTAAATGTTAATAGCGATAATTATACCATGGTCATGGAAAATATTTGTTTGTAATTTGCTTACAGCTGTCTATTAAATTAAATTAACTGTACAAGGTCTATACATAGGATTCAGAGGGGAAACATGGCCAATGGACTTAGGCCCTCTATCCTAAAAAAAACAAAAAAAAACGCAGATTGCAACTTATAGCCGCAAATAGAGCCACCAAAAATATCCATTTATATATTAGTTGTAGAAGCCATTCTTATTGTTAGCTTCCCTCAGGATTTCTACCTTGTGGACATCATCACTATTTATTAATAAACGATACCTCCCTTTCAGAGGTCAAATATGATTAGTTAGTTTGAATGTCAGGAAAAAAAACACATTTTGCCACGATTATTTTTCTACGTCTCTTTTTTTTCATCTGTGAAAACAGGTTAAAAGAAGGGTTTCGGTAGGTGTTTGTTGTTGTAATACTAATTTCAGCCACAAGAGGCTGAAGCTAAATATTGTGTTTCAGCAAGTTCTGTAAAAGTATTGTCATGACTTTCTTTTTCTTTTGGCATTCACAGGTGAAACAAAAAGTAACGTAGAAAATTTATCCTAGCAAAACTTTTTTTTCAACTGTTTCCAAGATGGAAAACAAATGATTAAGAAACTTAAAACGGTTTTCCGATCAAAACATTTCTTACCTGTTCTTTAGTCATAATCACAGGGGAGAAAATGATTTAGGTCAGACTTCTCTCACTTGCCGTAATTTCTCAATTTGATCAACTAAAATTGTTAATCTTGTTGTACCAGCCAACTGAAATGCACGATAACCCTACATATTTAAAAAATATATTCCCATAAAGCTGTTTTACTGGCGCTCTACTCGACTGCTATGTTTGGCTAGCAACTGTTGCTCTACCGATCGTACTTGTTTTAAACCCATTGTAAGTCCAACACCTGCTG
Source organism: Ophiodon elongatus (assembly GCA_016806645.1). Lineage (NCBI taxonomy): Eukaryota > Metazoa > Chordata > Actinopteri > Perciformes > Hexagrammidae > Ophiodon > Ophiodon elongatus. The sequence continues at coordinate 4,585,026 of JACSYO010002129.1, forward strand.
TCTGCTGCAATGCTGCACCACTTGCTTTGGTCCAGCTGTTATACACAGTGTTGGCCATCTACCCATGTTAACATCACCTCTCTCTCTCCCGTATCTCATCCTCTGGCTTTTGTCCATAATCCCAGTGGAGTACTCTGGTGTGTATGACCTCAAACCTTTCCTTAGCTAAACATTACTCTGTAAATGTCCTTGACCTCTACTCATTAGTCACTTTCTGCCATATCCGCCCTCGTTACCGCTCACAGCTTCTTCTTCATTATGTTTAATAACAGTAGGCATACGGTTGGCTCAGTAATGCACCGTTTACATCTTTTAAGCTGCCTACTTTTGACTTCTTTGGACGGAGTTTGGTGCATGGATGATGGAGTTCAATGCTTCCTTTGTTGGCCTAACTTTTTTTTCTTTTTACAGCTTGAATGACTTTTTTGGCCATTGTATTTTTCCTGTTTTTCCTTCTCTGTATTGCTACAATTGTTTTATCAATTAGCTTTCGAGACCCAACAGCATCTTTTGCTTGTGGAGTCAACAGCTACACGTTTAGCTCTGGCTCCTTCATCACTCTGATCATTCCACTGTCTCAAACTATATCCGCATTTCTCTCTCTCTTCCTTGTTCTTTCCGCCTGACTTGGATTGCATGGTTTTCTCAGACCTTAGTTTGATTGGTAAGACCCCATCCACTCTATCCATCCTCCTCCTGTCAGTCATGTGACATGTGCTGTGGGTTTGTGTGTTTGTGGTAGTTTCTTGTACTGTGCTAAATATCTCACCGGGAGATATTTCACATCCTTTGTAGTGCCTTGTTGTGTTTTACCCTCGTAAGAATTATTTACAGTGCTGCATCTTAATCTGTAGTGCTTATGTGTTCACTGCTTTCGCTTGTTTGTTTTTGTAATAAAACTCTTTCATCATCAACTCTGTGAAGGAATGGGCCGGGAAGTTGAAAATCTCATCCAGGAGAATTCACAGCTGCTTGAGACCAAGTAAGAACATAATTGAATGTTTTTTGTGTCATGACTTGGAGATGTGATATCTTCCTAATCCTTTGTCCCGGCAGTGTTTTACAAGTGCACTGAAATGTCCTTGTTCCCGCCTGTCCAGGTATGCTCTGAACGTGGTGAACAAAGACTTGATATTGAAGGTGGACGAGTTGACCTGTGAGAAGGAGATGTTGGAGGGAGAGATGGAGGCTGTGCTGCAGACCAAGACCAAGATGGAGGACAAGAACAGAGAGATGGAGGAGGAGCTCAAAAAGTAGGTCAACTACTGTGCTTGTGGTAATAACGATAGACTGACAACAGAACATCGCAACATGATTTGATTTAATTACATTTCTATCCTTGAAAGTGTAATAAATGGTCTTTTCCAGAGTGCGACTGGAGATGGAGGAAGTGAAACACAAAACTAAAGACGAAGAAGATGTGAGCATTCTGCACTTGTCCAACAATGTCTGAAACTGCAGACCTACTGTGTCTATAATACATACGCAAACAATATACAACATGTTTGTCCTGTTTTCTGTCAAGATGTAGCTGTATTTCTGTGTGGTCATGTGTGGGTTTACTCGTGTGCTACCACAGAGTGATGTGCCTACAGCCCAGAGGAAGCGCTTCACCAGAGTGGAAATGGCCAGAGTGCTGATGGAAAGGAACCAGTACAAAGAGAGACTGATGGAGCTACAGGAAGCTGTGCGGTGGACGGAGATGATCAGGTACAGAACAACGGGCTGCAAATCAACACGTGTACATAACCATATTTTTGTTTACGTTCAGGATAGTGTTGGGGTATCTCATTGGCTCTCACTAATTTGACCAGGCAGTGTTAAAGTCCCTCTCACTCATAATTAATATTCATCACTTACAAACTTAATCCCAGTGTCCACTTGTGAGCATGATGTCTGCTGTTTTCTTAAAGCTGAAATCCATAATCTTGAATACCAGTGAAAACATCTCTGATCGAAATGACACAATGACCACGTGACACTGGTATATTATCTCTTATGAATTTATGAAGTTAGACGGTGTTTCTGCTGCAGACGAGACTTATGCAACATAAGCATTTTTCAGTATTAGTGTTTCACACACAAAACATATGAACACTATAATGAGATAACAACTTGACAGATTCAATCCTTTTAATGTAAAAGACAGTTGGACATCTTCAAACTGTCAACAGGTAACGTGATATCATCTTGTCCTCTTCTTTAGGGCCTCGAGGGAAAATCCAACACTCTCAGAAAAAAAGAAATCCAGCATCTGGCAGTTGTAAGTCCTCCCAAATGTACCTTTTTTTTCTTTTTCTTTTTTTACTATATTTGTCAGGGCATTCATTTGTGATAGCCTATAGAGGTCAACTGCTGTGACATTTTCTCTCAACCATTCAAATACATTTTTTTCTCTTTTCTCGGGATGTGCAATTGAATTGGCAGCATTGGGTAAAGATGGTTTAATAAACCTTCCTCCAGCCGAACCTCTCTTTTTCCCTCCACTGACACAGAACTGCTCCTCCATTACAAATGGATTCAACTTTGACGTTTCTTTATCCGTAATGTTTTCTCTCCGAGTAAATGCATCAGTTGTCGTTCTCACAAACTGCTCAGACATGACTCTCCTTGTGCCCCCGGGCTTCCCTGTCTCCTGCCTGCTGTGTGCCTTGGTTGATGTTTTCCTCCTCTGTCTGCTCACAGGGAGCTTAAGAGCGACAGAGTTCCCCCCGCAGCCTAAATACATGTACATGTCTGTCTTAAGTCAGGTCGTAGCGTCAGATCAGTATGCTATGTTTAACAGATGTAGCACATGTGTTCTCCTTGTTTTTATCTGGCTAATTTGAGTAGACATCAAGAAGACATTGATGGAAAATGTTAAGCGGTGAGCTACAACCTCATGTGTTCATCACAAATAGTCACACTTAAATTACTGGAGACACATTCAGGTTTCAGTCAACCACGTTCAGTCTGCTGTGATTGGAATGAAATGTGTTTTCTGCATTGTAGAGTTGATATGGAAACGATGATTCAAACATCATTATGAAATAATCGATAAGACATTAAGATATTTCTTTTTGCTTTTTCTGGAACTGCAATGTTTTTTTTAAAATCTTTTTACTCAAACTTTTTTCCTACACATGCTTAATGGTTTGATTATACTTAAGTATAAAACTATCTCACTTGACACTCTAGATAGTGGTGATACTTGGTGCTGAAGACACAGTTTGGCTAGTGCTTAAAAAGGATTGATGTTCAATGCCCATTCGCAGTCAAATGCTCAGCTATTTCTCGACTCCCAGCATGCTCTATGTCACAGTAAATGTTGCTGTCCTTGGTTGTCTGGTTGGTTGGTGACCCCCCTACCTTGCTTTTTCCCTGCTCTCCTGTCTGTTCTGTTTCCCTCTTTTGCTTTCTGTAACTTTTCCACCTGCAGCTTCAGCAGACTCTTCAGCTCCTCCACCAGTTCCCCTGCTATAAAGAAGGTGGAGTCCCAGGCCAACATGAAGTACAACGCCCCCAGCAGCATGGTGAAGCGGAGCAGCACCTTCTCCCAGTTCCCAACCGAGAAGTCAAAGACTTTTGACTTCCTTAATGAAGAGTGAGTAACAGAGTCAGTGACTGTGAGTTTGGTGTATTTTATCAAGAGGAACATGTTGACCCAAACCCCAAACCCTTAAACATAACTGCACATTTTATTATTGCATTTTTATCATTAGACTTTTTTTTTTCTTTTCTAAAGCAGTTCAAGCCATCATGACCCATTCCAAAAATATTTGCAGGAATATTATTTTCACCGAATGGCCTGCAGTAATGTACATGTATAGAATGCATCTGTGAGCTGATGACATTTCTCTCTCTTCTTGTAGAAAGGACCAGTGCAGCTCGCCATCGCGTAAAGAGCAGAAGAGAGCCCAGTACAGACAGGTCAAGGCCCACATGCAGAAGGAGGATGGACGAGTCACTGCACACGGCTGGAGCCTGCCCAGCAAATACAAGGTAGGAAATTAGACTGGGATACAAGTAAGAGGAAATATCGCTGTTTTTTCATGTGATAATGATCAAGACGGTCAATTTTGACCATGAGATTATGTCAGGGTACCAGTGACACGAAAATTAACATTGTAAATGTTCATGTGCATGTTTATGCTTATGCGGGTCCACCCTCAGACAAGATTGAGACAACTGCAACTCCCTAAATATAAGCCACCCCTAAATATCAGGAATTGACTCATACCTCTTGATATCAGGAAGTGTGAGTCATGCTAAATCTAAAACAATGTGTATGATGTAAGTGTATTCATATATGAGTTATTCTCCCTTCCGGCTTCAGAGTTTGAAGACCCCCGAAGTAATCTACAATGAAGCATATGAGATCTATTCTGTCCACAAAACAGACTGGACGACTGGTTCATTTTAACCTAGTGTCTGTAAGATATTCTGTGTTTTGCTGATTCAAATTGGTGTCAGCCTTCCGAAAAAACTTTCACAGCTCCAAGACTACTGCAGATGGTAACTGCAGAATGTTACAGAGAGACTTCAAGCTGTGTTGGCTATGTTGCCTTTTTGTCTAAATTTGGGTCAACATCCGTTGTAAAAGCCTGTTTCCTTTACATGTGCTGGTTATTCCCCGACAGGTGGCAAATGGTGGACAAGTGGAGAACAAAATTAACCTACCTGTACCAGTATACTTGAGACCTCTGGATCAGAAAGATGCTTCTATGAAGGTACATAAGCCAATAACTAGATGACACGTGGATATAAGCAGCGGACTGTGTTTTTTAATACTAAAGAAAATCTGATATTTCTAATGTCTTATCTCTCTGTTCCCCAGCTGTGGTGTGCTGCAGGGGTCAACCTGTCTGGGGGAAAGACATTACCAGAGCTCATGAAACAGACGAAGGGTTCTCAGAGTAGTCTGGACCAGTTAGAGCAAGAGAGTAAGGTAAGAGTAAGTTAATTAAAGACGAGGTATTGCTCTTCGTAAAGCCAGTGAGTTCAGAAAGTTCTTCAAACGTTGGTTTAGTTTCTGTTGAGGCTGTCGGCTGATTTCGTGTTGTCCATAAGGATCAGGAGAAAGGGGAGCAGGAGAAGGAGCTGGTCCTTCAGGATGAGACGTGCAGTCGGGTGTGGGTGTGCACCAGCACCCACTCCTCCACCAAGGTCATGGTGCTGGACGCCATTCAGCCCTCTGCCTTACTTGACAGCTTCTACGCCTGCAACACCCACGTCGTCTGCATCGCCAGCGTGCCAGGTAGGCCGAGTGGTCACGTTGTTCGTTTTTGTGTGGGATGGATGAGTGGTTTTCTTTTATTTATTTTCTTTCTCTTTCGTTTGCGTTATTTTTTACAGGTGTGTTGGAGACGGATTATTTGGCAGGTGAAGAGGTACCCCAAGACGTGGAGGCCAGCCAAGGTGACGGGGTGTCACTGGCCGGCAGCGTGGCCAGTGTGGGCTCAACAGGCAGCGATGGGGCCATGGCGGCAGAGGGCACCACGGCCATTCCCCAGACAGCCATTGCAGGTGTCACCGATCAGCCGGCTGAGCACAGCGCCATCTCTAGCTCAGGTGCAGTAGTTTTCTGCTGACAAAATTATTTGATAGAGTATGTCCTTATTTGTTTTAATGCTAGCATCAAACACAACGGTGGCCACTAGTGACAAGTCCACCAGGAGGCTACATCTTTGTGATGCAGGTTATCCACCTAAACCTTCCTGTATCACTCATTCACCCTCCTGATCAACCCTGTGATCCACAATGCCCACAGTTGAGCTGTCCAGAGAGACCAGTCCAGCAGAAGACAGCGTTCCTACGGCGGAAGAGGCAACGGAAGCAACGGAGGCTACCGCTGGCGTGGGCGAAGAAGGAGAGGAGGACCAGGGAGCGGATCCAAACCAGCCAGGAATCTACACGGAGCATGTGTTCACCGACCCACTGGGGGTGGGACCCACTGACTCCCCTTCTGCTCACACACAGAGGTGAGCAATGATGTTTTAGATTATCACTTCTAGAATCGCTGGGTGGGTTTAGTAAATACTAATATATGCAGAGGTAAGATTGCTTATTTTATGAATGGTTTTTCAAAGATTATTTTTTAGATGACTATAAAAGTAATATTCTACCTGATGCAAAAGTCCACCATTTATTAGAAAGAGGCAGAGTCAGTATTTTCATGTCGTCTCTGATGTGCCTGAACCATACAAACCGTGTATACTACTATTATACTACTATCAACTATTATAAATACAAAACAAGTATATAGTGTTTCCTCCCCTGGTATATTAAATACACATTGATAGGATATTTAGCTTGTATAGAAAATGTTAACAAGAACAACCCTGGCAACATTGAAATATACATGATATTTAAAGAAGTCTGAACTTGTCTCAAGTGTTACAGTTTTCTTATGAAGTGTGCATTTGAAAAATTAGATTTTTCTACCTTCTGTGATCCAGGGGCTGCGGACATGATGGCGAGACTTCCTTTCCAGAAGACTCAGACCCATCAGATGGAGAAGTCCTGAGGATGAGCAGCGCACTTCCCACCATGTGGCTGGGAGCTCAGAATGGATGGTGAGCAGGACAACAGCCACTAGAGGGCAGCAGCAACACATAATATGGCTGGCACGCACACAACACCTCCAATGTGCACTGGTGTGCACTTTTTGTTACATTACTGAAGATCAAGCCTGTTTTTATGCAATGTTTTTTTTTATTGTGAGCACATTTATTCATACAGTTACACTTTCACCGGCTCTATTTTTCTTGTGTAGTTTGAAATCCACTCCTCATAAGTCAGCACTGCACTCTGATCAGCATTTCTTCATCCCTCTGTCTCTCCCTCTCAAGTCTTTATGTGCACTCGTCTGTGGCTCGATGGAGGAAGTGTCTCCATGCCATCAAGCTGAAAGACTCCATCCTCAGCATAGTGTGAGTACAAAGTCAGTTGTGTAGTTCTTCAAGGACACACACACACACACACACACACACACACACACACACACACACACACACACACACACACACACACACACACATATATCAAATTCAGATTTATACCTCCAGGAAAAAGTTTTTGTAAAAAGAGTGTGTTCATGTCTTGTTACAGGCACGTTAAAGGGAGAGTCCTGGTGGCTTTGGCTGATGGGACGTTAGCAATATTTCACAGAGGCATTGGTGAGTCTGTGGGTTAGCGCTCATTGTGGTAAGACACGTTGTGGTTTAGATGCGCAGAATTCAGAACATTTTAATTCCAGTTTTTGCATTTAATTCAGTTTTTGGTATGAATTTAAATGCATCGCACTGTCACCTTTTACTGTGACCATATTTTTGTTCTTTGTAAATGTTGTTTTATAAATATCAGAAGATGTTTAATATTTTGTATAGTGTTCATACTGCTGGATGCCAATCTAGAAAGATCATAGATTCTCACGCCTTGTTGTTTCTCCCATGCAGACGGTCAGTGGGATTTAACCAACTATCACCTGTTGGATCTGGGCCGGCCTCACCACTCTATCCGCTGTATGACAGTAGTCCATGACAAGGTGTGGTGCGGTTACAGAAACAAGATCTATGTCATCCAGCCGAAGGCCATGAGGATAGAGGTACAGCTGCGATTTATATTTAAAAAAACATTCTGTCACTCAAATGAGTTTTTTCCAAACCAACAAAATGATTATATAACATTTTATTTAAAACAAGGCATATGGTAACATTTGAAAATCCTACATTTAACATTTCCATAATATTCTGACGTCGCATCATCTCGTTCTCGAGCAGAAGTCGTTTGACGCTCATCCTCGCAAGGAGAGTCAGGTGCGGCAGCTGGCCTGGGTCGGAGACGGCATCTGGGTGTCCATCCGACTGGATTCAACTCTACGCTTGTTTCACGCCCACACCTACCAGCACCTCCAGGACGTGGACATCGAGCCCTACGTCAGCAAGATGTTGGGTACGCATACTTTACTCTGCCTACCGACTAGTCCGTTCCCTCAGAAATCCTTCTCTCGTCTCTGACTTTCATCTCACCAGACCGTGACTTTTTTGGAAACAGTAAACGTGTGTGTGTGTGTGTGTGTGTGTGTGTGTGTGTTCTGTGTCTGTTGCAGGTACGGGTAAACTGGGCTTCTCGTTCGTGAGAATCACAGCTCTGGTGGTGTCCTGCAGCCGACTCTGGGTAGGGACGGGAAACGGCGTCATCATCTCCATCCCGCTGTCTGAAGGTATCATCCCCCCCGTTTCCAGTCTTTGTGCTAACCTAAGCTAACTGGCTGCTCATGGTATCTACATGTTTACTGTACTGAGATGAGAGTGGTATCAAGCTCTGAGCAAAAAAGAAAATAAGTGAATTTCCCAAAACTATTTATTTGAGATAAAAGCTCACTTTGACTTTAAATCCTGGCTGCCATGCATCTCGCTTCTCACTGTGTATCCGTGTCTTAGATTTCTCTCAAGGCACGATCAGACAGTGTAGCAATTGTTACCACCCAGGTGCTACTTGTTGAATAAAAGAAAACCGGGTTGCCATGGCTACAGGTCTTACAGTCACCTTGTAACTCACATGACACTGCTTGTGTAATATAACAACTCTTTTTTTTTTTTTTTTATCACGTAAGCTCTATATTTATTCTCTTCTGTGCAGTTCACTCTTCTTTATTTCTGTTTGACCTGCTCTTCTCATAGTGTGAATATGTGAGAAAGGGTTTAGGAGCTAGGGCCTCTTTTTGTTTAACCTCCGGCTTCTCTCCAACAGCCTCTCCTTTTGCTCGGGTGTCTCACTTTATTTATGTTTTCAAAAACAATGAGGTCAAACAGATACAATATGAGCCCGTGTGTGTGTGTGTGTGTGTGTGTGTGTGTGTGTGTGTGTGTGTGTGTGTGTGTGTGTGCGTGCGTCTGGTGTTGATTTTAATACAGTTTCTACCGTAACCTTTTGTCAGCGACTGAGATTTGATTGTTTCACCTTTTTGTCTTTTCGCTTTCTCCCACCGCTGACCTTTTTGTGCAAAACCAAGATAATATGTACAATGTGACATCAGTAGCTTTTCTTCATTTTTTTTCTTATTCTGCAGCCAACAAGTCAGCGGGAATAGTGCCAAATCGGCCCGGCAATGCTGTACGGGTGTACGGTGATGACGGTTCAGACTGTGCTATGCAGGGCAGCTGTGTGCCATACTGCTCCATGGCCCACGCCCAGCTGTGTTTCCATGGACATCGAGATGCTGTCAAGTTTTTTGTCACGGTGCCAGGTAAGCGGCAAGTGTTGATAAAGCGGCCCGAAATGGTGACAAATGCTGCAAAATGAATAACCATTAAACCATATACGTAAATTGCCAGCCATGTGTTTGGGTCCAATTACTGTATGTTAGTAATTTACATTTTTTTGCATCTGATAATATGACAAACCACGATTGATGTCTGTGGCATTTATGTAGAGCTGCAATGATATGTTGTTGGCCTTTTTGTTACAGGTCAGGCGATGCCCCCTCCAGGCAGTGCAGAGTCAGGCTCTGATGACCCTCCATCTGAATCCTCTGACACGGCCACCTCTGAGCCTAAAACACACCTGGTCATGAGTGGAGGCGAAGGCTACATTGACTTCAGAATGGGTGAGTATGTCACACCACTGGCCCCAGTAACAAAACACAGATGTAGTTCAAAGTGCATTGACAGGTGGAGCCAACAAGTAGCATTACATTTTCCCCTTTAATTTGAATCCACATAAAAGTAATGCAGCTGTGTAGTGTACTTAAAGGGCCAATGTGTAGCATTCAGGATCTATTGGTGGATTTGGAATATAATATTAAGAAGTATGTTCTCCTTATTGTGTAATGACCTGAAAATAAGAATCATTGTGTTTTTGTTACTTTAGAATGAGCCGTTAGTATCTACATACGCAGCAGGGTCTCTTCAGAGTCCACCATGTTGCACTGCAACGGACAAATCATGCACCGGCTGTAGAAGGGGCCATTCGCATTTTCGCCTGGGCCCCCGTAGTTCTCCTACAGGCTTAGCATAAGGAGACGTTTAAGTTTGTGGCAATCTGCAACCTCAGCGATTCCTGTAGACGCAGCTGAGTCCTACACAATGTACCTTTTTTTTTTTTTTTAAAGCTGGTTCAAATAGTGCAAAAACAAAAGCCCAATGTCTTCCCTGTGACCCACCTGGTATGCTGTTTGTTTGACTCATCGTCCTCCTCCTCAGGTGATGAAGGTGGTGAGTTGGACGGTTTATCAGAGCCAACAGCCAGCCAGCAGTCGCCTCCTACCAAGTCCGAGCAGAGCCACCTCATTGTCTGGCAGGTCGCAACCTCCCATGACTGAAAACAAATCAGACTGTTGTGTCAACGCCAGGGCCGCCCACCAAGCCCCTGCATGTCCTTCTCAAAGTTTTTAATTTGATATTATTGATTGTCCTTTATGCCTGGGGTAGTTGACTACTTTGTAAAAAAAAAACAAAAAAAAAACAACAATTATTTTTAGTCCATGTTTTGTACAGTTTATTCTTTACGAATTTGAATTAGATAAGGGGAAGTTTGTTAACTTTAAGAATACGTCCAAGTCCAAGTGTTCCCTTCTGCTGGGTTGCATGTTGGAAAGCTGGTGCGCAACGGAAAAAGGCCTCGTTAACTCGACTGAAGTTGTGGGCATAGTTTGATCAGGTAATGTATGGAAGTCGGGCTCCCAAATGCTAAAAAAGATGTGAAATATAAAAAGGGAAAAGCGCTTGAAGCAGTTTTGCAGTCATTGAAAAGGAGCAGAAGTATATTTTATACGACACACATAAGACTTTTACATTTGTAAACCACATGGCTGTATGTGTGTGTGTGTGTGTGTGTGAACATCAGGTGTGTGTATGCATTCACTGAGCATTTTTATTATATTAACCATTAAGGCTGGGTGTCAGAATATGTTCCTTACAAGTCAAAATGTATACAAAATTTCAAAAGGTTAAATTTCTTGAATGTGTTACAAGAGGCTAATTACTCTACTGTATGGTCTGATTATTAGAAAAGCCGCTTGCACGTACCAGTGGTTAATTAAATGTGCTTTTATTCAGCAAAAGTTGTAGGATAAAAACACTATGAGAGGTTGTATTAAGATGGAATGACACTGAGCCCTATTTGCCACAGGTTTATGTATTATGACATGAATAAATGTCTCAGCAGTTTGGGTCCTGCTACTGAATAGAAGAACCGGCTTACTGTACTGTAGGTTAGCATCAGCCTGCGTGGGGGAAGCCCGTATCCGTGTGTGTGTGTGTGTGTGTGTGTGCTCGGACGTTTTAAAGCAAAACCGTCGTCTGCCTGTGCCACCAGCTTGGTGCTTCCTGTTTGCTACAGCTCATTGGCACTTTAAAATGTTAAATGTTAGTCGCTTGAGGGTTTGGAAGAACACCCACGGTAATGTGCCCTACAATACTGTGTGCTAACCATATGAAGGGAACAAAATGTACAAATATCTGTAGCGATGTGTCACCCCGGTAACCAAAGGACGAAAGAAGAAGCACCGCGAAACTGGTTTTATTATTTTATCTTTTCCGACATAATACGTCTTGTGAGTCTAATAATTTGAGGGTATTCATGTTCAGGGCGTTGTCCTTTTGGGAAATAAGCTTGAATAAGGGAATCCGACTAAAAATAATATTTTTGTGTTTCACCTACTAATCCTAATGCACTAAAGGGAGTCGCTCCTGATTGCTTCATCATTCCTTCTTTTGTTGTTACAAATACATGTTGAGGCCTGGAAGGCAATTATTGTAATTTCTCCGGTTATTTTGGGCGTTTTTTTTAAATTGAATTTTGAATTCATGTGTGAGACACTTTTATTAAGTATTTTGATGATGACTGTAACAGATAGCAGGATACCAACATTAAGCAGGTGTTTTAATTTGTTTTTATATCTGAAAAGTTGGACCAAGATTGGTCTTCAATCCATTTCGAAATAGTAACCTCTATTTTGTTTTTGCCATTCCAGTATTTATTTCCTTTAACGAGCCTATCTTGGTTCAGAATGTAACTTTCTACATGAGCAAATTAAATTGGGTGGCTATTGTAAACAAAATAGTCCAATGAGTTTATGTGATTGTTAATAATGGTCAAATAAAAGAAATTAATGTAATCATGTTGGACATTTTTGATAAACCATGAAATCAAAGTGTGCAAACAATAACTTGATGGTTTTAGAACAACACGTTCATGTACTAAGCTATGCATGTTTTGTTTTTGTTTGTTATTTTTCAAGAGGACACTGCTATGTTTCCAGCTAAATCAGTTTATTGCCACCGTTTTGGGTGGGGTGGATGTCTATACGTGGTTTTGTCTGTACAGTACATGTGTAGGAGTTCGAATGCAAGACACGGTTGTCCATGTGTGTTTGATTTTGCAAATGTGTGGTGTATGTGTGCTCACTGTATGTTCATCTGTAATACTTCAGAGACTGGTCACATCTACCCGTTGCACCGGGTTTCTCTGGACGTGGTTCCTCCTGGTCAATGTTTGCTAAAACAGCATCATAGCCTTATTTTTAACAATCTATTAAACTCAATTTCATGGACACGTTTCTGTTATCATGTCTCTGATTGTTATATATATATATATATATAAAAAAAAAGAAATTCCACTGAAAGTTGTGGCAAAGTGTGTTAAAGGCCATAAAAGCCGATTTTCTCAATCAGCTTGTGATTATGAGTAATGGGTTAATGAGTTAGAACAGGGCTTTCTTCTGTGAACCAATCAGAGTTTGACTTTGGTTGTTGCTTATTTATTATTATTTATTCAGGAATATGAAATATTATAAAGACGATTTGAAAACAAGTTTTCAGGGCCTTTTAAGTGACAAAAAACATAATCCTGCAGTACAATGGTGTCATGTTATCATAATTGAAGTTAAGCATGCGGCATCCATATGTTACTTCACTGTGTCCTTTTGTTTCTGTGCTGCAGTTACTAAAATCCATCCCATTACTTACTGCATATTTTAAGCTGGTCAAATGACACATACTCTGTTTAGAATTGAAGATATTCAAGTTTATCAACCAAAGAGTGACAATTTAATGCTGACTATCTTAAAGCATAAATAATTTAATCATATAACCACCAGATGGTGCTTTATGTCTATTTTCCAAAATAGGCGGAAGTGTCTTCTCAGTCCCACAGTGGTCACATTGAAATATGATTTTGAGGTTTTTGTGTAATGACAGAGACTTCATTGAAGACCAAGCATTTATAAATGTGTGCTTTATTCCATCATTCTGTTTACAGCTCATGTGAACTCTGCATGTTGACATTTTTTTCCAGGTTGCCCAACAACCAAAGAATTTTGAAAAAAAAACAGTTAATCCCCTTGACGCAAATTATATCCTGAAGCTCCACTATGGAATATGTCATTTTCTCAAAGAACAAATGCTTGTCGATGCTCAAGATGAGGAAACGATCTTCTTGAGCATCAATAATTTAAGATGGCAACACAAACATATTTTACAGTCAGATACAGTTTTATTATTTTCTCTGCCAGCAGATAATGAGATTGGTCGTGTGTGTGTGTGTGTGTGTGTGGGCGCATCTCTGTGTCTGTCCACGGCCAATCTTGCATGCTGCTGCACCAAACGGCATAATATTTTGGGTGCTCAATTTTGTCTGCATGCTCAAGGACCTCATGTGGTTCCAGTGACTCATGTTTCCAAAACTGCTTTTATTGTCCGTTTGATATACTGACTTTGACTGGCTGCTGACTCCCTGCTCACTATTCTTAACCAGCCCGCAGCTGGCCGCAAGTGATTTCACAGCTGAGTGCATCGTCGCTGCTCTCCGGCCAGGGACACATTGGGGGAAAATAGTTTGCTCACTTGTTTGACTATCATCTAACAGCTAATGGAAGTACACACACAGCTGAGTGCATCACCTCCGCTCTGACGCCGCTCTACGGCCAGAGACCGTTATTCCTGGCCTTTTTTTTATTGGCCACCAGCCTCGTGTTTACACACGTATTGTCGAGAAAAAAAAAATAGAGTGGACGGAGTTGAGACACGTGCCTGCACAGAGCTGGTGCAGACATCTGCATAGATTAAAATGAGAGCGCATCTGTTGTTTGAGAGTGGAAAAACTCGTCTGATACACTTGCGGTCTCGGTGAGGGGTTAGCAAACTGTGGTGGATGTATTCATTCAATCACACGACGCAGCAGTGGTCATTGCAGACCCGGAAATCTGCACTCTACTGGGTTTACCTTTCTTTGTTTGTGCTCTGTTCATGGGGTCTTTTCCTCGGCCAGTAGGAGGCTGTGCTGCTCAATGCTTCTGTAGGATGCAGCATCACCCCACACAACCGTTACCATGACATTACATCACAGCGTAAAGCCCACCTCAGTCTCTCTCTTTGTCCCACCATCCCACCTCGGCCTCTCTCCTCCTCCTCGTAAGCCATGCGGGGGCTGACAGCGAGCCCTGCACAGGCATACAAAGAGCCTTCTGACGTCACAGAGTGTGTTGTGGCTCAGACGGGGGGATTCTTCAGACGGTAACATGCCAGGATTGTGCTGCATTACAGCTGGGATGCTGCAAAGAAGAACTGAGCCCAACTTCCCGTCCGAGCTGTTTCCAATGAATAGGAATGGGGGCAAAAAGTAATGTCAGTGGTTTCAGTTACAGATTTTAGGTAAAAGCAATGCTAAAGAGGTTAGTTATAAACAGGACTTTCTAGGCCTTTCATTTTTAATTAATTTGTTTAGTCTACAAATGTAATAAAGATGGAGCAAAAGGATTTCAACTCTGATGGATGACTTATCTTCAAGTAGCAGGGATGGACAGAAAGAAAAGGGGGGTCAAGGTTGCTGTGTTGTGCTCACCGTTTAGTATGGAGCTTTACTCCTATACAGATGACATTAAAGGAAACCCAATAGGCCCCAATAGATGGAGGCAGGGTTCAACTGTTACATACCACTCCCTGGTGCCTTCTCTGTTTCATGAAAGTAAACCCCCCCCCCTCCTGTTAAAGGTCAAATGTTAGGATGTGATTTTCTCTCTGTTAGTTATTGTGATTGCAGAAAATGTATCATTATTATTAAATTAAAATGACAGATTCTTAACTAAAAGCTAAAGCCCCTTTTTGCATGTTTGCTTAGTTTGAAGAAACGTGCCGGTGTTGTTTGACGTGCTGGAGTCTCAGCTGGGGGCACAGCAGTGACATGCAACACAGGCTGTCGGATCAATAGTGTTGTCACTCTGTGATCTCAGCACAGAGAGGAACTTCAGACAAGGGAAGACGGGGGTTGAATCTTTTCAGTGGAAGAGAACAAGACATTTTATCTTCCGTATAACAGCTACATAACATGTTGTACCTTTATTCTCACGGGAGCTTCCGTGAGCTGAAGTTTATAGATGCAATACATTCAAGGATGCCTGTGGTGTGTTTACATAGCAGTGGAGCAGTGTGTGGATGTGTTGAGGAGTTTCTAGTCTCTTGGCTTCTTAGCTGCTGGTGAAGGGGGCTGGATGAAGGAAGGTGAGAAATCCAAGAGAGTGAGAGAAGGGAGGAAGTCAACAGAGTTAGGGGAACGAGAAGAGGCCCACCAGATGACACTGGAGTGAAAAATATGGCAGTTGAGAGGAGAGAGGGGAAGAGATGCATCTGCTCCATATTAACAGGGTCCCCCCTGCAGGTAGTGCAGCTGAAAGGCTTGGTAAACAAGAAGGTGTGTGTGCGTGTGCGTGTGTCTGCATGAGTCTGATGAACAGTTTTTGTATGTGTGGGAGTTATATATTTTATCTTTTAATTCCCAGATTGCAAAGCATGATTCTCAATGGAGGCCTGTGGAGAGAGAGCATACAAGTACTCAAATATTTGATCATTAGCAGTCGGTTTCTATGACCTCTGTAAACACAGTGCTGAATGAAAGACGTATTTTTGCAGCCCAGCCCCGGTTTTAGCATCGAACTGGTTCCCTCAACAAAAAAAGCCCAGCGCTTATGGCAAAGACAAGTTTATGATAATTGCACGTTTTGTTCAGCAAGATGATCTTCACAAATGAACAACACTTTCATGATGTCTGCAGGGTGAATGCAATTGGCAGAGAAACTAACGTCAGGCTATAAACACACACACTAAATAGACATAGAGTTGTATTAAGAACCCCTCAAAAACTATTTGATCACAGGAGAGGTCCTTTTTTCCTGTGTACATTCGCACGCAGCCCACTGCTTTTTTTTTTTTTTTTGTGGCAGCAGCTCACCACAGTCCCATTAATGTTCCACCAACAGAGCAAAGCTTTTTAATCCAGCTCATCATCTCAGGCAATAAACATATTTATTTTGGTAGAGAAAATGAGCTGAAAGAAAATATAAAATGGCTGCTAAATCTAAGTCTAATAATGAGCCACAATGTCATGAATGCCATAGATGTCTTCTGTTTTATTGTAGAAGAGCCCAGACGAGCAGACCCTGTGCTTGCTTTTTCACACCATATTATAAATTGTGCACATACAGAATGCAGCTCTGTCTTTCCCTCGTGTGTGTGCCTATGATAGCATGTGATTTAAAAGCTTCCTTCGGCCCTGGTGAGAGCGCCCTTGGCCTCCCATGGAAGTGCGCAGTATTTTACTGCGATAGGCTGGGCTAAGCATTTTGTGAGCCAATACAGCAAAAGCAACACAATGTTCTTAGAGCATGCTGTGCACACCATCAACACAACACCAGCCTCTGGGTAGGGCCTCATCACAGCTGAACTCTCCTTAGCTGAAAAATAAAAGTAGACAGGCATAATAGGGTGGCCGGTTGGGGTGTGTGTGTGTGTAGATGCCTATATATAGCAAATGTCTAAAGTGCTGAGGGGACTGAACCAGGGTTGAAAGAGGGGACACAGTTTAGTGTGACACCATGTGCTGGCTAGCAGTGGGGCACAGGTTATATATGGGTGCAAACCAGTTAGATCCTCGTCCTCTTCCTCTCTCTCCCTTGCTCCTTTCCTATATTTAGGTAGCTCTTTTAAAGTACGGAAGTTTGTGGAATAAAATAAATGAATCGTGTACATCCTGCTGCCCTCTTTCTGTATACGTGGTGAAGTTTGACTTAAATATTAGACAAGGGTTATTTTTCACAGCGTCTGTAACTTCGTAGATGGCAGTGCAATCACAGATGCAGGGAGGCACTAAGAGTTTAGGTTATCAGTGTGTGTGAAAGGCAGTCATTAGTAATCGTTGCAGTGTACTATGAATTATTGACCAGATAGTTTTTGATGAGGAATCATGTGCGTGTGTGTGTATAAACATATATCTGGTGAGTTTAATAATTAAGCACCTGCAGTATGCGTGTGCAGTTCTTCACGTACTCTTTGTGTGTTTGTGTTTGTGTTTGTGTTTGTGTTTGTGAGTGTCATTACTGCCCAGCGCATGACAGGCAACCACAAGCAGCAGGGAGATGTGGGTAATGTTACCCACACTCCTCGCTCCTTTATTTATCCCCTCTGCCCTAAGGGTCTGGTTACTCTTTCATCGATGACGTAGGCATACTGATGTTATCGCTCTCCTCCTCCCCTTTTCTCCCTGTCATTTATTTTTGTACTATTGTGTTCTTGCATGCAGGCAGCAACTGGACAATTTTAGTCCTATGAGTCACTCTCTTTTTCTCTCTTTATGATGTTATGATTCACGTGGCTGGCATTGGCCAGAAGAGGCCCTTTAAGCTGTCAGGCACTCTGTAGCCTACTCTTTCTGACAATGATCCTACTTCTGAGATGTGTATCTTCTGTAATCATGCACACATGGAGACACGAGAGCTTAGCCACTTCTACTAGTGAGAACATCTTGGTTAATAAGGCTCTGCCTGCCTCATTAATCACACGATTCAAGTGATTTTCATTCCTAAATGCTACATAGACGATGAGGACTACTTGCTAATTTACCAAATTAGAGCAAGAGGAAAATAAAAAAAAAAAGATGACATCATAATCCAGTAGACTTTGTTCTGCAATGAATTTTAGCCTTGCATGCTAACACGCTGACATGAGAGGGTGAACATTATACCATAACATTGTAACTGCTAAACATCAGCATGTTAACATTGTCAGGGAGCATGTTAGCATGTTAGCATGCTGACATTCGCACTTTGCTCAAAGAAGCCTTGTTCTTATGTACAGAGTAGAGCCACTTCTGTAACATGACTGGAGACTCTTTTTCTCAAAGAAAAAAATCTTGTGTTCTTTGTTCCTTTCAGGCTGAAACATGGTATTGGGCTCTCAATAAACGCCAATGCAAATAAACATGGTTGAACAAACAAGGTTAGTGGAACAGAACTGCCTGGTTGTAGAGCGGATTTCGGTTCTCAACAAGAAAAAAAAAACAAAGGATTACCATGAAACACAACCTTAGTTATTGCCAAGATTATCTTTAATTAGATTATTAAAGGAATACATTTTTCAAAAAGCGATTATTTGTGCTCTCTTGCTGAGTGTTAGATGAGAAGATCAATACCACTCTCGTGTCTCCACGATAAATATGTCGCTAGCTGCATCCACAAGCCGGTTAGCTTAGCTTAGCACAAAGACTGGAAAAACTAAACTAGCTCTGTAAGGTGACAAAAAAAAAATCAGCAAGTCTAGCTATAAAATAAAAGAGTGAAAGTAAATAAACCCTTTTGGTATAATGCCCATAGAGTATGTGCACTGCTTTCGGCCTCTTGCTTTACAGATTCAGTCATTTATCACCTGTCACAGTCTAACTGCATTTGTGTGTGCGTTAGACTGCACAAATTGGTGTAGCTTCAATAGCTGCAAAGACGTGTCACGTTGGATTGTATAACACTTAGGTCTACACCCTGTCCCAGATAATTTGCTGTGAAATGGAAATAGCAAACCTGGGTTGTGATTTTGCCTCACATTATGTCAAACACAATTTGCCCACAGAGGTGATATGTGAGGGTTGCTGTGTAGTAAACTAGGCCACAATAATGAACCTGCTGACTAACAGGTGACTCACAATGTGCCTACCAGTGCAAGGCTGCCACTTCATGTCTACAACGTCTATCCTTCCTTCTACCACACCCTCTCTTTTTTTCACATCTCCCTGTCGTCTCACCTCATCATCCATCTCCTCCACCTCAGAACTTGATGCTTCACTGCCAGGTTTGACTGGTGTTCTACATCCTAGCTTTTGATCCCTTGGTGTTGTATTTGATGGGGCTCCACCAGGGCTGTGAGCTGTACTGACCTTTTCCATGGGCCCTCCCAAGTCACACTCATCAGAAGACCCCTGGAGTGAGTTTCTGGGAAATATTGACGTCTTCTATCATCAAAAGCAGCTGACAGCTTTCTATGTGCAGGATGTTTGTGTGTGTGTGTGTGTGTGTAATCGATGTGTATTCATACTTTTCTTGTTGTGTTAAATGTGTTCTTACCTTTGTTTGTACAGCCATTTTTCTTCATTTGTGACAGAACAGACCACATTCTCCTTTTTATCTACAGAAATGTGTGTGTGTGTGTGCTGTATATGCGTGTGTGAATATGGAGGTTTGTTTTGAAGTCATAAATAGCTGATTAATACCGATTTGTCTAGATCTCACTGAGGTGTTATCCTCCTGGGTTCTCAAGCTCTCAACTCCAGTGGGTTCATCATTTTCTCGGTGAGCTTGGGCATATTGATGACCATATGACTATAGGACTACATGAATATGATTAACCTATGGGGCTAAATTTGACATAAAAGATTGTAATGAATATATAATGTTCCTGGCCCATGACTGTATGTGCTCGCTCAATGTTCATGTTCTCCAATAAGCTGTAAATCCAAATCTTGTGTAAAAAAAAAAAAACTGCATGGACAAGTATTGATCATAAAAATTCAGTGAATGTAAAGATCATATAATTTAGTGTCTGAAAGAAAAGGTATTTATAAATGTTCTCAACTGAGTACAAAATAAACATAAATAGTTTAACAATCTCACAATGTTTACTGAATATCAAATGATCATTTAGAGTAATAATGTCATAGATGATCTATATTCTTCTGCAAGATCTATATCATGAGTTATGAGATGACTCATTCACATGTAAACATGTTCATTTATAAGAGCAATTAATACAATGTCTGTTCTTTAATGTGACCTCTATCACGAATCCTTTCACGGCAGTAACTTCTATGTACGCTGTTTTACAATTATGATGGAAATGTATGTTTAAGCAAACTGTAGTTCTAGTAATAATTATGGTAACAGGCAAAATGTGGATTTTCGTCAACAAAATTGTCCTCTTCTTTTTGCTGCTCAGTGGGGTGTGTTCATTCAATCAAAAGGGTTCAGGTTGGTAAGTGCAGGAGAGAATGGCCAATCATCTTGTGTTCAGACCTTTGAGAATGTTGTCTGCCCCAACAAAATGTGTCCATGTCCTTGCCAGACCACCGAGAGATAAGCAGGACTGATGTTGCAAGGTTAGTTGTTACTGTGATGTCAAGGTAACTGGAAGACATACAAAAGATAACTGGGTGCTTGTAAATTGTGACGAGAACAGTACCTAATATATATTTATACTATCTGTTTTCATATAAAAAGTTTGTTGTGATTGTGAAGATACTTTTCCGGGGTCATCTTGTTTAGCTTAGATGCTTCTGCTTCTTTTTGTGTGCAAACAATGTCTTACCTAATAGACTTCCCATTGTTTTTACAACGTGGCAAATGTTAAACCTTCAACCTACCAACTGGAGCCACAAGAGGTACACTTTGTGTCAAATCTCACAGGTGCTGTATTCTGTCATTCCTTTTTTCAATCAATTTGTTCATCATGACTTAATTTAATTATTTTTTGGGGGGTTTGATTTCCTGATTAGCACAGGCCATCAAGCATTTGTCTATTCACAATATGGTGGTATTCTATCAGTCCGAAGTCACCACATGATGTATTTAGCAGTTATTTTGTGATGAAGCACAAACATATCTCACTATTCACCCTCCCTCAGCCACTCACACCTACCATCACATACATGGATACACTGTAATTTCCCACTATCTCCCTTTTAACTTATTTATATTTCTGCCCCCCTCCTGTATGTTATGGTTTATATTTAGCAGAAGGCTATAGGCACAGAGAAGCTGCTTTACAGCTATCTAGCATGAACTTTTTGATGGCTAAGAAAAGGTGTAGAGTTTGTATTTCAGATGCCCACAGGAACAAATGGAAAGGTATGGAATGGTAGCGCCCATCCTCCAATTCCCAGCCTTGTAATTGCTTTTGCCATCAATTGCACTGTTAGCATTGTTAATACCGTTAGCTGCAAGCCGCCAGTTCAACGATTGGCGTATGAGAACCACTAAGAGGAAATAGAAATTCTTGCAATCTTGTATTTAGCAGCTATAAAAGCTATAGTATAGCATATCATAAAACATGTGATAGTATGTCATTGAAATATAATAATACAGTATGTCATAGAAAAGCCACAGTATAGTAGGTCATAAATAATGTAAGTTTAGTTTGTCATACAAATGTCATTGTATAATATGTCTTAATGTCATTCAAAATGCATAGTATAGTAGGTCATAAAAATTTACAATATCATGACGAATGAAAGAGATAAAGAAAGAATAAGTATAGTATATCCTAAAAATGTAATAGGATACTATGTCATACAAATGTTTATGTATTATGTCTAAATAATTGGATATACAGTATAGTATGTTAAAAAAACATGATAAAAAACTTTTAAAAAGGTATAATATGTCATAACATTTTGTTAAAAAGTCATTGTATAGTATATCTTAAAAAGTGTGTGTATATGGTATATGTCATAATAATGTCAATAGTAAAATGTCATAGTATAAGATGTCCTAAAAATCAAAAAAAGTCACAGAATCAATTAAAAGTTATAGTATGGTATGTCAAATTTGATAGTAAAATGTCATAGCATATTCCATCCATTTATTATCCATAACCACTTATCCTATTCAGGGTCACGGGGGTCATAGAATAAGTCATAAATAAGTCATTAAACAGAATGTAAAAAAACCTGGGAAAAGGCATACTATAGTATTGCACAGATGATATTGCACAGTAGTATACATTGATATTGCACACAAATTAATGAATTGTCAGTTTTTGGTGTGTGCAGTCTACTGGGAGCACTGTTGATTGTAAAGTCCGACAGCAGCAGGAGGGAAGGACCTGCAGCATCTCTGTCAAAGTGTCCTGCATGGGGTGGGACATGTTCTCCATCAGGGATGATATTTTAGCCATCAGTCCCATTTCTCCCACAACCTCCACTGGATCGAGGACAGAGCTTGCCTTCTTAACTAATCTGTTAAGTCTCTTCCAGTCAGCAGTCAAGATGCCACTGAGCCCAGAAGATGGCTGATGCCTCAACAGAGGCAAAAAAGGTCCTCAGGTATGCTCCATGCACTTCAAAAGAGAGCCTCCTAAACATAAAGTCTACTCGGCCCTTTCTTGTACAGTGTGTTTATGTTGGCCGTCCAGTCCGGTTTATTATTCAGGTGAACACCCATGTACTTGTAAGATGTCTCCATCTCAATTTCCATTCCCTGGATGTTCAGTGGTACAGAAGAGAGTGTTTGCACCTGCAGAGGTTCACCACCAGCTCATTGGTTTTCTCTGCATTGATCTTGAGACTGTTCCACTGGCACAAACCCAAAAGGTCCCGGGTAAATACTCTGTATTCCCTGTTGATCCCGTCTGAGGCTGCAGTGTAGATGTTGAAAAGGAAGGGAGCCAGAACTGTAGAACAAGTAACAGCATAGCATGTGTTAATAAAAAGTCATGGAAAAGTCACTGTATAATATGACATGAAACAAATATATAGTATAGTATGTCATAAAAAAATAATTAAAACGGCATTGTGAACGAATTAGTTAAAAAGGTCATAGTATTAGATGCTATAAAATGTTATTAAAAAAAAGTAAGTAAGTATAATATTCCATGAAAATGTAATAAAAAAGTCATAGTACAGTTTTATTTCATAAAAAGTTATTTAAAAGGTTATAAAAAAGGCATAGTATAAAATACCAAAAAAAGAAAAAAGTAATCATATAAAATGCCAGAAAAAGTCATTAAATTTCCTAAACGTCACACTAGTATTCTATTAAAAGGTCATAGTATAGTATGCCAAATCAAGTTATTATAACTTTATATTATAATATTCCATCAATAAGTCATAAAAAGTCATAGTATAGTATGTCATAAAAAATTCATCGTATAGTATATCATAAAAAGTCACAGTACAGTAAAAGTTAACTATAGTTTGTAACAAAAATGTGATTAAAAAGTCTTGGTATAGGTCCAACAAACATGCATGAGAAAATGTTGCTGGTGTGCTCTCTTGATGCGATTACTGAGATATCTTTGGGTGCACTGGAATGCTTGTGGATCGAGTCGTAAATCCCTGACAGGGAGACAGACAACCCGACAGATGGGAGCAGAGTCTGCAATTCATTTATTGTAAGAGCACCACATGTCTTTGGTGCTAGGACGATTTGTCATTCTCACTTTTCAGTGCAACTTAGCAAAGTCGATCTTGAGCGTAAACATGAATGCTGATCACACCACAGTTGCATTCTGTTAGAAGTCTGCAAGTTCAAATAAATAAAACTACAAAATAAATACCTACAAGGGGTTAGAGTTGGAGCTTTAGCCTTTTTCAAACTATATATAATTTGACATTTTGGGAAATGCGCTTAAGTGCTGTCTTACCGAGCGTTAGACGAGACACTCTTGTGTCTGTCCGGTGAATATGTTGCTGGATTCAGCACCTGGCTAACTTAGCTTCTGACAAAGACTGGAGACGAGAGGAAACATTTAGCCTGACTCTGTCCGAAGGTGACACAATTGGCTTAGAAGGCAAGGTCACTAATTAGCATGTAATTTATAGAATTCCTCGTTTAACGAGAGATTTTGTTCCAGACTATTTCTTGGCCAGCACCAGCAACTTCCTGCCGTTTCCTCTGGTTGCCTGGCAACTGGTCGCAGCAAGCTGTTTCCACAAGTTTCCAGTCTTCGATAAGTGAGGTGAGGTTAGCCACCTCTCGACTCCAGCTACATTTACAATACAGACATAAGAATGGCATCAATCTTTGAAAAAACCTAAACCTATGGCATGCCATTTTAAAAGTGCATAGAACATGATATCTAGGTGGTTTAATTCAGAGACCTGAGAAACCAGGTCAAAATTCTGGAGGCGGTCACTGACCATCAACAGTCCAAAATATACACCCGGCTACGGTATCTAGATGCATTCAACTGTCCCTCACTGATGCCTCCTGGTGATTCTAGGAGACCCTTTACTCAGCCCTGCTGCCTTTTCCTCCGTCTAATGCCTGAAGTTCCTCTGCCTCCTGAGTGAGTTTCTGTGTTTTTGCTGCGAATGAGCAGAGAAAACTGTCAAAGATGTGTTCCCATGACAACGTCCATCCAGCATTAGCAACATGAAGTGTTAGGGTATATCCAAGTGAGAGAGAGAGAGAGAGAGAGAGAGGGGAGAGAGAGCGAGAGAGAGAGGTGATGATGATGTGGGTGGAAGCATAGAGCAATTTGGACATAAATGTGAAGTATATGTGGGTGAAAGGTGACTGTTGATATGGCCAATGTACAGTTTTCTCAGCCAGTTAGCAAACATAACTGAATATGTATACACACATGCATAAATCTCTCTCTCTCTCTCTCTCTCTCTCTCTCTCTCTATCTATCTATATAGATATATCAAAAAATAAAGTAGTGGCAGACTGAGATCCCAGCAAACAGATTGTGCTGGATGTGTTTGTGTTGTTATTTGCGTCACGTCCAGCTCTACGTTGAAGGCCTTCTACAAGTGTTGCTATGCTACAAGAATTTCCTTAAGAAGTCACAATAGTGAATATAATTAACATTTTACACAGTGGATGACAAAAACAAATTGATGATGTAACGTTATCCTTTAAGCTTTCATAAAACCATTCCTTAAGATTAGTATCTTGGGTTTAAAAAGTAATTGAAACAAGCTGAAAAATAGGTCATAGTTAGTGATTTAGCTTCTTCTTGTGAAATAAATCAATCTTGTGACATGTTGATGGCACCTGTCAGCTCATGGCCTGAAGTGTTCACTCACACGGTACTCCTGCACCTCCTACCTATCTTACCAGTTTTTTTTTTTTTTTCATTTTCTCTCCGTTACTGTAGGAGTTGTTTTCAGTCTCACTCTCGACTTCCCCCCTCTCTATCTTTTACCGTTCTCATCCAGCCTTCTTTCCCTGTGCCTTCTTGTCTTCATACCTCAATAACATAGAGAGTAAAATTGTTTTCTCAATCTGTTGATGACGTTCTTTGACATTCAGTTTCCTTAAACAGCCCACAAAAACTCCTCCAGGTTTCTTTTGTCTTTTACACACAACTCTTGCAAGACCAAGCACATCTCCAAAGTTGCAATTTTGAGATACAATCTTTCTGAAACTCCAATTCATAAACCTTGCCTCCAGGGACGTGAACCTTTATTTCATACATGTCAAAGTAAATGAATCTCTGCTCTCTCTACCTCTTTCTCTCTCTGACACATATGAAATACAGCTGAAGTAGCAACGGCTTCTCGGGTTTTACTAGACGCTGTACACACAGCCGCACAACAAAAAGACATACAGCAGGGCAGAGGGGGAATTAAATGTACTAATGTATCTGCCAAGGTTGGGATGCAGTGGTGGCACATGGCTGTCTGACCTCTGGGACGCCTCACAAGAACATCAGTCTCTTTTATGACAGGTTGAGGTGAAGAACTTGTACATCTTGGCCAAAGGGAGAGTAGCATTTCAGAGCGTGCCGACATTTTTTATGTGACATAGTACCTTGGTCTCCACGAGGGTGGAGAGTGCACATAAAAGAATTGCGAGGGACAGATCGATGATAGATTGGAAAGCAGTGCAGTACGGTGTCAGATCGGCGTTAGGGTGTTTGCAGCTGAAAATGGTCAGATTCAGTTTCATGTGTATGAAAATTAATAATTGCTGAAGATAGACTTAAATTAGATTATCGTAGAAATGTGATATAGACTGATGCGTGTGTATTTCTGCAGTGCCTGGGCACATTTAGTGTGTGTGTGCCCTCAGCTAAGAGCCAGAGGTTATCACAAAAAGATCTATTCTGTCTGATCAAATCTCATTTTCATAACCATATTATAAACCTTAAGTATCTCAAATAAATATGGCGGCCTTCCCTGTTGTCCTTTTACATGCCTGTTTTGATTTGCAGTGGGGACATTGCAGCGCTTTGTCCCTTCTGTCTCTCTGTGGGACTTTGAGTGTTTGCCCACTCTTCCTGTGTCCTGCTGCCATGTTGCACAGTGGCCTTTTAGTGAAGGAGAGCTGGTTGGGCGTGAAAATGCCAGTTTGTGAAACTTCTTGTGCAGTGAGGTGTAGGGGACACTGTGCCAACCCTGAGGGATATTCTACCTTTTCTAGGAATGTGGGCAGCATTAACACATTTTCAACCTTCTCTGAGCTTGGAATGTGACTGCTCCTCACAATGCTAACCCAGCAGTTTTTATTGTATAACAGTGTCTTTTCTCTTTCACATGAATGGCTCCAGTTGTGTTTGAGCAATAAAGTGCTTCAGTATCCTGCTCTGCCAGCATGATTGAGAACCAACGTGATGATATCAGAGCTAATATCACATTATCACTCGAGAGATGAGGCGTGGCCTTTACATAGGCCAATGTTGTGTTGAGACCTGTCTGTGTGTGTTTTGTGTGTGCTTGGATCTGTTTCTAGGCAATCGCCGCCGGCTCAATATGTCACTATGTCTGTCTCTACCACAGTTGAAAGCTCTTCATCGCTATGTGGTTGTGCAAACTTCTTTGTTATGAAGTAAAGCTTTGTGAAGCCAAAGAAAACAAACAAACGGCGTGGCTACGGAGCATTTCTGACAACTCTCAGGTGTAACCATCATCAACGTTCCCAACAGGGATTGAAGAAGTACTCAGATCCTCAAATTAAGTAAAAGTACTAATACAGCGACTCTGTGCTAAAAAATAATATGACGATACTGTATAAGGCATTATTAGATTGTTAATACCAATGCAATACCGTGTAAGAAGCATTTCACAGTTGTAGCAGGTCGAGGTGCAGCTAGTTTGAATTACTTTACCGTATACGCAGTAGTTTAATGCAGTGATTACCATCCTCGGGGTCGGGCCCCTTCTAGGCGCCATGAGAGTAGGAAAGTTTAGCTATGCAAATTTGTATTGACTCTTCAGACATTTTGTTAGTCTTTGCTTTTCTGGTGAAATCATGGAAACTTTTAACTCTTGGGCCTTAAACTGTTGGGGAATGAAATCTCTCTTTTTTGTGGAACAACTCTTAGACATCTGAAACAGGAACAACATTAGACAGCTTTTTTTGTAAATGGTGAAAGAAGAAGAAGGCAGCCACTGATTTATTTTTAACAACACATTGTATTGCATACGCTTCTATATTTGTTCATGTAAAAACTTCAGCTGTCATATAATGGGGTTAAAGAGTACAAAATGTTCCTCTAAGATCTATTACAGATAAAGTAAGAAGTATCATAAAATAAACTCTCAATTCTCAAGTTAAGTACAACAAGTACCTCAGAACTGTACTGAACTACTAATGTAGTTGCTTAGTTACTTTCCACCACTGGTCCCTAACCTTCAACATTGCAAAGTCTGCCTGTATAAATAGCTCATAACATGCAGTTCACTGTTGTCAACACAGGTTGTTGAGGTCTCTTTTTCTCTTGATGATCAAAACCTTTGAATGAGCTTAATAATGCAAAAACATTTGATAAAAAAATAAATAATGGGTTAATTCTAAGTCTGTGTGTCTTTGTGTAAACTCACACCTCATTTCATGCTTCCTTGCCAGTCAGTCTGCAATGTATGTTTTAAGGAATCTGTAGTCTAGCTTTAGACTGTCCTAATTAATTCCCATGGTGAAAGATTGTTTTCGATTGCTCAGACTCAGACGTGGCTGCTGTAAAGTATCAAGAAGTGAGAGAGGAAGGTTCAGCTATGTGAATTTTAAATACCAGGTCTGTGAGTGGAAGTGTTTGTTGAAGAGCAACACCTCACTCACTGTGAAGGTGCACGGAAGTCTAAGTGTAATGTTTCTGAACGTTTGGTACTTTATTCTATGTGCGCATGCTGGGTGGCCACTAACTCTTGATTTTGGTGAGGGTTGCACATGATTTGTGCATGTAGCATCTCACACACTCACCCGTACTAATTAGCTGCTTAGCTGAGGTAGATCTGCTCTCCAGAGTGTTTGACCAGTCACATCCTTTAGGCGAGCGGCTGAGGAGACAGGGAGCTTGAGAGAGTAGCTTTGGTTGGGTATGAATAGCGAGGCTAATCGCTCCAGGCCATGGGAACCAGCTAGCTGCAGGGCTAAGAATATGCCGGATTGGTTCTTTGTGTGAGAGTCAGAGAGCTGCTCTACCGGGCAAGACGGTGACCCACAGTGGGAGGGGATCGAGGTCAGCTTGACACTTTTTCTGCAACCAAAGCTAGTTCAAGCTTATACAAGGAGAATCAGGAGCACTGGATGCTATTAGTATAGTGTATGCAGGCTACAAAGCAGATGTGTGAAGGAAAGGGTGAGAGAGAAAGTTGTTAAATTAGTGTGAGCTTAGAAAGTGTCACAGAGAACTTGGGGCTACAGGAGCAACACTGGTCCATGGCTTTAACATCGACTGGATTAGTATCGACAACATTGCCCTTCTGTAATTGTTTCCTATGCCGTTGCATATACAGAAACACACAGCAGCGCTGTATATTAATAATGTATACGCCGTGTTCAGATATGCTGGTTCTGCTCAGAGAGGTCATATTGTCTTTCACAGCTTGTTTGTCAAAATTTGCAGACAAGCATTTCTCCCACTTAAAGGGAGCCATGTCCGGGTTTTGGCTTGTTTTAGCTCATTTACTGAAAATCACTCTACATTACTGCTGCCTACTTCCCAGAGGATACCATGGTGATTTAGATTTGTAACGGCTTTTGCTCAAAGCTTTACATTCCTATCGCATGAAAAGCAACTTGCAGAGAATTGAAGCTTGCGCCATAATCCATCACAGTGAACATCATGTCCTGTTTTATTTTTTTTTTGCCAAAGTTGAAAAGGATCATATTAATTCCGTGGCCTCTTGTATTTAAAAAAAAAAAAAGCTGCAGGTCACGCTAGAATCTACAAAGAAATATGAACCTTGAAGGCATTCAGACTGAATAGTCTCTCCCTTGATGAATTAGTACTGACTATCAATACTCGCAGTAAGAAAATCATTATGCAGCGGCTCTCAGTTGCTTCAGGATCGAAGAAATCTCAACAGCATGTGACCTTCAATGATCACCTCCCCACTTGAGAAACATTGGTTCTAATTGAATCCTGTCATTCTACACCTGATACAAGAGCACTGCATCTTAACCCCTCTATCCAGTCACTGTCCATCAATTTTTCATTCTCTATTGACTCTTCCTGCCAATATTTCTGATACGTAAAGTAAGCCTTTAAAAATCATGAAGGGTACGGGTGTGTAGGTCATAGAGTAGCCGAACCGAGCACCATTCTAATGAACCCTGCAGAATTTTTTTTAAATCCGAAGAGCACGTGATCTTTTCAGCAAAACAATCCAACACCGCAATATTAGACGCCTGGAGGTGATCCAATTATGACCAGCAAATTTTGTGAAACACGAAATGCTGTAAAAACGAGAGGCACCTTTGGGCAAACATCTGTCTGCTTCTTCTTGTGAGACTGTGAGTGGATTTGAGAAATGATCTGAATTGAAATGACAGCTAGTGGAAGAGGATGAGCGGGAGAAAAAAGAAAAGAGATAAGAAAAAAGAAACCCAAGTGTACTGTGGAGACAGGTATATCTCCTGCTAGCTCTGCTCTGCTCCGTCTCACACACATTCACTTTATTTAATTCATATTCAACAATGCATCCTGCAAAAGAAAAACCCGGAGAAAATAAAAACCGCCACCCCCTGCTGCTGCAGATTGCAGGTCAGGCATGATTGCAGAACACTGAAATATTATTGCTCATGTAATAAGAACTCCATATAATTTGTAAGGATAGCGATGCAGTTTGTTGGCCGATAGTTTGACCTGTGAACGTGCCGGGTCACCATACACTGGGAGGCGTCAGTAGAGCTATTAACGACGAAGCTCCATCCGTCCTCGGTGTGCCACGGTGCTTGAGAAATAATCAACGGCAGAAAGAGTGCTGAGTTTCTCTCTGACAGCTGCATCTTCTCTATCTTCTCTTGGCTTCTATCTTTCTTTCTCCCTTCCCCTAATGGTTTCTTTCTCACCCTCTCCTCAATCAGTCTCATACCTTTCTGATTTCCATTGCTGTTCCCTCAACAGATCTCTTTCTCTTGCTTACTGTTTCCATTTTTCCGTCTCCACTCATACTCTTCTCATTAATTCTTTTTCTTTTTTTTTCAAAAAGGCAAATATTCATGCCAAGAAAGGGAATTTGAAGAATTCAGAAAAAGAATGGGACACACATTGACTGAGTAACACTCTCTCTTCTCCTCTTTATCACAGTTATGTGTACTACATATTTTACTCTTTAATGACTACAGTTCTGAGGAAGGAGAGGAACATTTTAGGATAATTTTAGCAGCAATGAACACATTTGTGAAACACCATGCAAGTGTGATAGACAAATGCTGCAATTGTAATGCTGGAAAGTCATCCATCCAAAAAATACTGTACAAATTTGACATTTCCAGTGAAATGAGTGTTGATTAATCACCATAAAAAACATTTGCCCCTGCAGCCCTGCTAACTTATTTTTTTCTGCTGCAGACAGTCTGCAGTTATGTGCTGTGTTGACAAGGAAAACATGTGGGGGAGGCTGGTCACAGCATCAGTAAATGCCATGACCAGGTCGCTCTCTAAATGTAGTCCATATTAGCTGTAATTCAGCCTGTTTATTGTTGCTTCAGAAACCCAGCCAGAATAAGCCTACACCTTTCTGCTTGTGAGTAGCTTCATGCCCTAAACAGCCAGGAGGAAATATAATGATGGTTCAAAGAAATACTGAAGGTGAAAAGCAAGCAGAATAAAAAATAAATTCTTTTGGAAAACACTGTGCATAGAAACATCTGTGCATTATTGATATTCAGCAACACACATGTTGATTTCTTTATGTTTTAACACAGAGAAAATAGGCCAAATAGGGTGGTGATACTCTTACTGTACTGGAAAAAAATACCATACTGAGAAACTAATAATGTACAATGTAATGCGATAGCTGCGTGCTATATTCAAAGAGCATACTTGATATCAGGTTCCACCACTTTGCTGACACCGTCCCTCCTCATCTGAACACAGGTCATTTTATGCAGTCTGACTGACGCTGGGCACAGTGCAAACATTAGTCAACCGATTAAAGTTTTACTGACTTTACTGGATAAACATTGATTAGATATCTTGAGAGAGAAAGCAGGTCCTATTTTACTCTCCCTCCGGCATGTTTGACTTAAGAAATGGCTTGTCTGACATTACTGCTGGAGATACAAATGGAATGTCTCATTTAAGCACATTCAATAGCGTGTATCCTGTTGTGAAATAAAAAAAGAGGCGGCTGCATGGAGGCCATTACATTACATATTTGGACACTATTGAGTGTCTTATTCTGATATACTGCAACGTATGAATTTGCAACATAAGATTTTATTGACATTTACCAGCCAATTATAAGTGAGTGTCTCTGACAGAGTTGTTTTCTATACATGCATTCACCACAGGATCGGTTGACTGTGTCCATTTCAGGGTAAATTCCAGCCCACGCAGATGTGATAACGTCAGTGGCTGAAGAATATAGAGCACTGAGTGTGAAGCCTGGGTAATAGAACATAAACATACTGCTCAGTGTACAGTCAGTCATGTTTAGATCTTTTTTTTTTTACAGCATATAATAACTCTTGCCCCTACACCTCGCACCCTGAGGTGTCAGAGCAGTGTGTGCTTTATGACGGTCTCTGAAATATTGGATGGACACGCCTTAATACCATGAAGGTCACCATGTTGGCTTTGTGTTATTGTGAAGCAGGCATCAGACTCCTTTGCTGCATACTCTATATCTACTGGAAAACCAAAACAACAACTCAAAACACAAGCATAGGTTGAACAGTATCTGGAACTTTAGTCACAGTTGTAGCTTAGAGATAACCCCCCCCCCCCCAAAAAAAACAGTGTTTAGAAATGGATTTTGTTTGAGTAAGCAGTGTTTTTTTTTTTTTTTTTCATCAGCTCTGTACTGTGGGATTTATGCCGCCCCTGTCTAAAAGTGCCCTCGCCTCGTGCTTTATGGCACTAATATGAATCAGAGTTGGTGTGCAGAGAGCATAGGAAGAGTAATATGTGTCCACTGGTTCACCTATAGCCAGCTCATCTCTGCCCTCACTGCAGGTTCCTATCAGAGTTTATGGGTGGTAAAAATTGTGTAAACATATAGTGACTTTCGAACCGAATTATTTTATACGGCATCTAGATTTTATCTAGAAATTTTATAACTTCATAAATGAGAAATTCTATTTAAGTGATATAGCTCCATGTTGCAATTTCAGTTTAAGTTAAGTCAGACCTTGAGCACTTGGAATAACAGTTAGTTCTCTATATTGTAAGCCCTGTCTACTTTTGGCTCAGAATGTAATGTTGAAAGCTTTTATAATACCAAAAATAATCTGAATATTAGTTTTACAATGTACTTAAGCCGTTCATGTCTCCAATGTTTTGTTCAAGGGTTTACACAAACAACCATGTGTCTGGTGCATATCTTATATGGGTCTCTACATTCAAGTGGATGATGATGATGATGATGGTTTATGTCACTGTGACAATGCTACAGGAAAGTCACAGTAAATTCATATAAATGACCAGAATCATCACCGGGAGCAGTCGTGTTGGGGGTTATTTAGGAAAGAAAACAGTCGAATGCCACTTGTCCAGCATCCAAACAGACTATTTTGCTCCTATTGACTTTGAAATAAGCTAAAACGGGCTTCTGCATGTGTTTGATCTGATTGATGATGAAAGCTCTAATTCATTTAGCAACAGCTTCCTGGTTTTTGGATGCTTCTTCAAACCCCCCTGTGCTTCCCTACTGATGCTCTTAATTCAGCTGGGGGAGCATCTTAGTGGACCATATTTCATTCAAGTGGAATGAAATATGGTCACTTCTTTTCTTTTCCTCTTTTAGTCTGCAATAAAGCAGTCAAGCTGTAGAGCCTAACAGTAGTTCTCAACCATTCTCATCTGACTGAATCCCCGCCCTATCAGATGATGTTTTTGGCATTTGGTATTTCAACTATTTAGCACATAGGTGTCAAACTCAAGGCCCGCGGGGCCGAATCCGGCCCGCCACGTAATTTTATGTGTCCCGCGAGAGCTCGAAAAGGAATATATGATTGTCTTAAAATTAAAGTCTATGCTGCTTTACAATGTACAGTGACCATAAACTACATCTCCAGCAATGCAGGTTGATTTTGTGACCCGCGAATGAACGGCTTCCTGCCGCTAGAAAGCAGTGTTTCCATATCGGCGTTTAACTAAAGCGATTTCAGTTGAAAAAGATTAACAAATAATACCAAAATATCCAAGAAGAGAAAGATTGATGCAGAGGGAAAGCGAATACATGTTTGTGCTTCAAGGAGAAAAACCGGTCTGTCTTCTGTGTTATGAGGCGTGTCGGTGATGAAGGAATACAATGTACGTTGGCATTTTGACATCAAACACAGAGCCAAGTGTGCTAAATTTAGCCTTCAAGAAAAACAGAGTTGTCCAAGAATTCGCGCTAGACACGCCGGAGAGGGGGCGTGGCTTAGCTCCGTGGAGATAGTTAATTTCTGCCATCCACCATTGAAGAAATAGTCACTATTTCTGCTTTGTACATGTTGTGGAAGTCCCACAAACGTGGGAACATCAAACGCCCTCGTGTCTGGGTTCATAATATTATCCGTCGCCGCACACAGCTTCTCCAGGAGCTGCGTCTGGAGGACTGCCGCTTCCAGACTATCAACTTCTCCTCCATAGTTTCTGATTCAACAGCGGCATGACGTCAGTGATGACGGGCGGAGCTTCTCAACGCTGATTGGCTTTACAGACACAGCGTAATGCCAATTGATTGCGTCGCGCCATTCACTTCATTCTCGCTGCCCGGCGAAAATTTGCGTTATTCACATCCATTCGCGTCTGTGCATTGATTTTGTTTGTAATCTACTCGCGTGAAAAACACGTTTGGTGTGAACGCAGCATAAAGGTGCGTGAGCAGGTGAGCCATGTAAAGGTATGAGAACAGGTGAGCCATGTAAAGGTATGAGAACAGGTGTGTCATGTAAAGGTATGAGAACAGGTGTTCCATGTAAAGGTGTGAGAGCAGTTGAGCCCCAGACCCCATCTGTCAAACATGTTTTTAGCAGCTCACAATTATTTGTTGTAGAGTTATGACCCTCTCAACTGTGAGAAAAAAATGCTTTGAGCAAAGTTAATGTAATATTGTCTGTTATTTTCTTTAAAGGTTTGATCTTTGATAGAGTAATGTGGGTTTCTTAAACCTAAATTAAAAGGATTTATGTTATAATAGAAAAGAAATTTGCTTACATACATTTATATAGATGCATGTACTATATTTGTACACTTGAATAAACGATAATCAAATGCAGAGACAGTTATTTAACAATATGTTAGGGAGTAGTTACATTTATATAGTCTTACAGATACAACCGGCCCTTTGAGGGCAACCATAATGCTGATGTGGCCCAGGGTGAAAATGAGTTTGACACCCCTGATTTAGCAGGTTATTGTAAATTTACTACAGATCAGCAGCACACCAAGTTAATCCTATTTGGCTGGTTATTTTCCTCCAAACAAATATACAAATATATGCTTTTAAAAAATCAAATCCCAATTTAAATTCTGAAAATGACTTTAGTTGAAGTTCCTACATAGCCACTGGTGTAAAGGTAATAATGGTTAATAATTGCTCATATACAATGCAGTGATTTTACCCACTGATTGTAACATATACTGAGATTACTGTTGCTAAAGCATAAATGGTTTGACATATTTCGACAGTGCAGATATTGTTTCATTTTGCTGTGTTTTGGTGCTCCATTATTTATTGTGGCGTTATCAGCCCCAGTAAAACAATGCATGCTGTTTGTTTGGGGTTTGGGGAGCTGCTGTCAGTTCAGTGAATCAAAACAACACTGTGGTAACGCTGTTGCCAAGTGATCGGTGGGAAATGCTGCCCAGAACGCCACAGCAATGACCGCATATCACCAACGATGTCACAGAACCAGAGCAAACAAACCAATAAAACAGAGCAAAGATAACACACTCACACACAATGAAGCACTGGACTTTGCTTTTCTACTTGTTCAAAGCAACATTGACATGTTTGTTTTGATCGAGACAGTCTAATCATTATGTGCGGATGGGTTTTGGCTATATAGCTTACTGTATGGGAGAACTTTGTTGTTTTAGCCTACACTTGGATAAACATGACAAAGTCTCTGCATATATTCCTTAGCTCTGGATTTCTTCACTATCTATGGCCATGACAACAATATGCTGCACAGTCACAAAACTAGAAATGGAAAACCTCACCTGACAATCTAAAGAGGCAGGAGGCAAGAGGAGGCACTGCCTTTATACATTCATGTAGCATCCCACAGTGAGGGACTGAAGATGCTGCAGTGAGTCCTGCACTGGTTGTGGGTTCTTCGCCAATTTGCACCTCAGAAGAAGAAGAAGCCTCGGGCATATTGAAGAGACTCGATTTGTGAAACTTTAATGGAAAAACCGGAATTGTAGCCAGTGCATGTGTGTCCTCTGTGCTATGCTACCACTGAGGCCTGCATAGGCTGCACTACATGAATTCATTATGCAAAAACAAAGTTTGAAAGGCTCATTTTCTCCACGTATCTTGTTATCTTTTGATCAACCTACAAGCGTGGCAAATTGAACCTCTGACAGTCCATTCAAAGATGTGAATTATAAATCCCTTGATGTCCAATCTGCGTATATATTTACACATAAACTGATTTACATTTCTATGGCTCCTGGGGAATATGAAAGTGAGGGGCAAGAAACCACCGCAGCTCAGTGTTCCCGCTCAGATCACTTCAACTGCACATATTAATTGAGACATTAAACTGCCAGGTTGTGCGTCTGACATCAGAGAGAGACAATTGCCATTCTGCCATTCAGCACACACACACTGAATGATTATGGCAAACAATTGTGAGTACATGTTGTGCCCTTCAAAGGGCTGTTAGTTCAGCCTTGTGCACTGCACCACCCATTACCCATCAACCAAGCCAACATCAATTATGCACCATATGACTGACAACATAATGCAAACACACAAAAACTCACTTTGATCGCATGTCTTATGTTCAGTTTATAGATATGATTTTCAATTACAGCAATGCAGTCCCATCAACATGCTCAATCAGGGCCACTTCATTAATGCGGCAAAAACATGTCTGTCAAGACCTCGACATATTCAAATAAAAAGCCACTTTCTTAGATTGAATTATAAAAAATGACGGCTGGCATTAAGATGAGGATGAGGAAGGTGCTTTAATGTGAATCAATATGAAAAGCCACAGGGAATCAATATGTTGGTGGGCTGTGACCGCACACTTTGTGCTTTTGACATTTCTCATGTATGCAGAAGATAAGACTTCTCTAATGACATTTATTAAATGGTATTCAGGTCAGTCTCATTGGGACATAAAGAGCAATGCAGTTGCAATACAAATGACAGACATTCCTTTTAAACTGGACCATATATTACGTTTCCCCTCCATCAGCACAGAACAGAAGTTAATAATTGCAGATTTTAATTTTTGTTATCGTGTATAGTGTTCAGGCTTTCTGTTAATCTAATGCTGATAAAAGATACTCAGCTGCTTTCATTGCTGACCTGACTGTTTATTTTTCCTCATTCTATTTTTCCAACCCCTTCATCCATCCATCTGTCCCCCCAGTGTTTCCTCTGCTTGAGAATAAGAGCAGATGGAAAGGGAGCATGCTGCCTGATGCCAGGTGGTCAAGCGATAGAGGGAGGGAGGGAGGGAAAGAGAGATGGATGGAGGGGAGGGAGCAGGGAGAAGCCAAAGTGTACTCCTGCGGTCATGGCACAGCGGTGCAGTCTGCTCTGACCTGTGATAAGACAGCGGTGACCCTTCCCTGAGCTGCCCTGGAAAATCATGTGGATTTTTCCAGATCTTTGACCTTGCCTCCAGTGGATGGCTGAGAAATCACCGTATGTTTTCCCACGCTTGTCCTCTATTCCTCATTACACTCTTGAATTTGATTCTTTCCTAAACTTTAATGAGCTACCATCAAAAGAAAGGGCAGCTGTTTCTTACAGCAAGAGCTCAACGGATTCAAAAGTTTTACAACACTCTCCCTTGTCTCATCTAATAACGCAACAGCTAGCGCCATGCTGAATAAAACATGAGAAGGATGTCCAAGCTAATTCTGAATGCTGGCTTTATCTACCTGTCGTCGAAAGAACAAATGTTTTTCTCTGCATTACATTGCTCTATGTAATGCCTGGGTTTACATTAAACATGGAGGTATTATGTCTCGACTACCACCGTGCACTGCCCTCCTCCTCCCCTCTGGTCGGGGATCAACTGGAAGGACATCAGATAGGCATGCTGACAGCTCAGGCACACACACACACACACACACACACACACACACACACACGCACACGCACGCAATATCTGAACATATATCTTTGAAAAGGTCGTCTTTCAGGGGAGTTTATTTACCCTGTTTTTGTGCAGGGAAGCGAGGAGGAAGACAGGTGGATAATGTGGTTCTTGAAGCAGCCAATCGTGAACCACCTGGCGATGCAGCTCCTCCCTCTTTCACACTGTCAACCCACGCTTCAGGACTTTGGCAGCCTCTTTCTGTGTGTGTGTGTGTGTGTGTGTGTGTGTGTGTGTTAGTTGATGGGGAAGACCATGCCAGCGTCATGCCAAGTGATGCAGTGCCCTTTGGAAGCAGGCCCATTAAGGAGGGAAGCAGAACATGTACCAGCAGGGAACAACTTCTACTTACATGGACTTGTTCAGCCAACTGGGGCACTTGCTGTTATTTACCTCAAGGTAAAATGACGAGGATTTACCGATAAGGAAATTGCTATTACAAACATGACAAAATATGGTATTTGTTTACCATTAAAGAATATCACAGCCAAGTCATTTAAAAAGGAAATTTACTACACTTCGGTTCACGTGCTGATTTCCACTTTCTCTTACCCATCAAATGAGCGCCGTCAGTTCCCCGTTTTAGAGACTCAACAACATGTGCACATGCCACTGTGCAAAATATGATGGAGATGTGTGTGTGTTTTATTTATCCTTTGTGACACTATTGGTTCCAAACAGATTTGCTCTGTTTGTTTGACAGATCAGGCTTCCCTCCCTGCATGCTATTTCAAATGTTTGATTTTCAGATTCAGTATTTGCAGAGCTGTTGATAATTTGTTAATGCATGAGACAAATACGTCAAAAAACGATATCCTCTTCGAAAGCATGCATGCTCAAGAAGAGAGCGATGGTATGAGGGGCCTGTCCCTGTTTGCTGTCTCCTGATACAAACATCTCCCTGAGGACAAACACAGATAGCACTGTCACTTTTCATTCATTGTTTTCTTTTGCTTTTGGACATAAAGTTAAAAGTCATGTTCTACACCGACCTGAACCAGCATGTATTAAACATGCCAGTCAACAACAATGCAACCAAACTGTCTGCATCCTGGAGGCAAACACCAATAGAAAAATAAAAGCGGAAAAGCAATAAAAGCGCTATCCAGGAGGTTATTAAACCAGTAACGAGTTGTTCTAAAAATGATTTGATTACATTTCTATTTGTGGGAAGAGGTTTACGTGGAAGGGCAGAGATGAGATGCATCCATTTACAGAGTGATGTAATATGATTATCAGTTGTTTGAATCAACACTGCCCTGATTTCGAGAGATTAGATTTCAGACTAACTTCAACATGCAGCCTCCATTTTCGTCTGTGATACAACACAGATTGCTGGGATAGTCATGCCAACTAATTAGAGATAGAGGACGAGGGATTAGGATGAAAGAAAGAGTATTTGAGGTGAGGTGGGTGGTTGTATGTCATGATGGAGAGGGCAGATGGCACAAGCTCAGAAGAGGACAGAGCCACCGATTTACAACAGGAACACTCCTCTTTCAGGGAAATGAATCTCTCTGGGAGCCCCGCACATACAGCAGGAGTAGGCGCAGTTCGAGGGAGGATTACATTATGCAATCTCACACCTGGGTGCACCCTAGGTCAAAAAGCTTTGGACAGTTGATGGTGAACATCAGAGCAATAGAGTCAGCAGGGAGCAGATGGCCTGACAGCCCCCACCTCACATTTTGTCGAGTTGTGCACATTGTGATCTGTCCAACACTGGTGTAACTAATACCATTAATAATGCCAGCATTCCAATTAGCTGTGAGCCCTAGTGTACTTTCTGGGTCATGGCAGAGCATACTGGCAGGTGGAGCAGCGCCAATGCTGATGTAATTAGTTACACCTGTGCTTTTCCTGACAAAATGTTTGCCATGAAATGGTTTATTTTAAAGGTCTGATGTTGCTCTCATGAACGGCTGTTTCCTCTCAGTTTATAAATATATCAAAGCAGCATGCACACATGACTGTGTCCCCAAGCATGCATGGTGATGTTTGCCTGGCACTGACTACTCTCCAGGGATCAAAAATGCAGTCGCGATCGAGTTATTTCAGAAGAAACTACACTGGCTATGCTCATTGTACATAAGGAATATGCTGAATGTGTCATTCTAATGAACTAATATATAGCTATATAAAGGAGTATTTCTAAATACAAATTGTGTGTATTAAGTCATTTTTTATGATAATACTGATAATACAGTGATATTTTGAATTCAGAACTTTACCTAGTAATTTAGTACTTTTAGACTATAGTATTTCTTGATTTGCTTAAGTTTTTACTTAAGACAAACCCACAAGGAGGGACAAGACAAACAGGGTTTAAATACACAGGGGAGGTGCAGCTCATCAGACACAGGAGGATTCAATTTAGGAACGGGCAGACAATCACGAGGACGGGAAGTGAAGTAACACGAGGAAACACGAGACAGGGAACCTTCAAAATAAAACCGGGAACCCACACTTAACAAAACCCGACACTGTGACATAAGTAAAGGATGTATATATTTCTACAGCAATGTATGCAGTTTTTTTTTCAATTCAAGTTTACGATCACTGTCTCCTTTAGCCTAAGTCTTTGACTCCTCGACTCGTCCAGCCACTCTGTCATTTCTGTACCAACTGAGTTCGCTCAGCAGCTGCGGATGAACCCAGTTTGGTTTGTGGCAGCTGGTACATTTATCATGCTGGATTTGTCTTCTACAGTTAATCACCAGTAATGGAAGGCAAGAGAGATAAAATGTATCCTCCACACAACACCAATGTGAGACTTTCACTTTCATTTAAGTGTGTGTGTGTCACTACTTCATTCGTCATCATTTGAATTTTGTCAATCTCATTCATCTTTATTCCATAGCAGGCTTGGGAGAAGAGGGTAGATGATGAAGAAAGTCAAATTGAACCACCCAACCACGCTGCCTCCTCTCTCCAGCTAACCCCCGAGGGAGCAAAAGACATACGGACATATTGAAAGACATATCAGAAGCCATGGATGATTAACTCTCCTAACAGGACCATGTTCTCGCTGTCAAGTGACTGTAATTGTGAGGGCCATGTTGTCTGTCTAGCTGGTTACACTGATGGTGAATACAAAAAGAAATTAGGACTATACATAAAGAGTAACAATCATGTATGTCTTTTAATATTAATATTTATACACAGTATATGGGAGGAACAAGTTAAAGGTTCTGAAAACTGATGGAGAGGGAGATGGAGCAGGAGGGGAAAATAACTGTTTACTTATGCAAAGCAAAGTTAGCTTTTGAAACCTCGGTTTTAAATTTAGTTGAGGAGAGTTTACTGACATATGTCAGATCAGATTACCTAACTATGTGTTCTCTAACTTTAGCAGCCAACAGATCACAAGTAACTGGCCGCAGAGCAGTTGTTAGGGTTTGTGACAGAAGGCTGTGCTCAGTGGAGACACCAGCGTTCCAAGAGGTGGGGCCATCAAGACTGCGTGGACCAATCACAGCGAGGGGTGGAGATGTGCTTCTACCCGGCAACAGACCTAGAA
The DNA here is from genome assembly GCA_016806645.1 of Ophiodon elongatus. Taxonomy (NCBI): domain Eukaryota; kingdom Metazoa; phylum Chordata; class Actinopteri; order Perciformes; family Hexagrammidae; genus Ophiodon; species Ophiodon elongatus. Next base: position 4,626,230 of record JACSYO010002129.1, read on the forward strand.
GACTCAGGTGGGCTGACAGAACAGCCTTAGGCCTGAGAGGAACTCAGCTTGGCCATGTCTCACCGCTTAGGTCATTGTACATGTGGAATACTGTGACGTTAGGCCCAAGGAGGAAAAACACTCTCGCTGAATCTATAAAATGCTTTTAAAAAAATGCAGCCGCTGAATTAGGCTTCAGCAGTTTCAATCAAGCTGATGTGCGTTTTGCGTGAGCTGTGTTGACACAGCAAAGAGGGGAAAGGAGGAGAAAATGAGGCAGCAAAAGAACATATTGCAGTACATGAGGGACAGTTATTGAAAGTGTCAGGAAGGAAACAGAGAGGGAGAGAGAGGTTGTGTTTGCACAAGCAGTTTTTCTCTCCAGGAGGCCCTACAGTGCAGTTTTAGGAACTTGGCAGATAGACTGGCAGAGTGAGTGAAACATTAACACTCCTCAACCTTTGTTACTGCCAAAAGAACTACAGCTGGAATCAAGACAAGGAGAGAACTCAAAATAAAAATGTGCGTGTGTGTGTGTGTGTGTGTGTGTGTGTGTGTGTGTGTTTCTGTGTGTGTGTGTGTGTGTGTGTGTGTCTGCGTGTGCGTGTGCGTGTGCGTGTGCGTGTGCGTGTGCGTGTGCGTGTGCGTGTGCATGTGCGTGTTTCTGTGTGTCCCTGGCTGCCCAACTACTGCACATGTATGCACAGAGGAAGGTGATGAGATGTGGAAATAGCCATCTTCCTATTTGCTTTCACCACCAGTTTGCCCTGTCTGCCTTCCCATCCCTTATCAAAAGTCAAAGCAGCCCAAAGCATCCCTCGGTGTAATGTTGTCACTGCTTCAGGGTTTCAATTATAGCTCTGAACTTTTCCACTGTGTTCACTTTTTGAGAGACATTCTCTCATTAAAAAGGGTTTTAATGCATGCAGAACACTTTGTCCTTGAAAGTACAGCTCGTATGTTGTGCACGCCAGCATATTAACTCCTGGACCATTTGTTTTTGGTGTTGACACCTCTCTTAATGCTGAAACTGTAAATCACTGAGCGAGGGTGACAGCGGTGACATTACCAATTCATGCAATAACGGAGGCTGCTGAGCACACACTCAGAATATACACATCGACACATTATACATTTTTGCAGTTTTTTTCCCTTTCGCGCTATTGCATAATCTAAGCAATGCAATCACACTTCATCAACACCGGGTTTTTAAGGGAGTGTAATTAGTCTAAATAGAATCAGGTACATTAGCAAAGTCGGTAATCAGATTTGTTTTAATTCCACCACAAAGTTAATGCTTAACACTTTGATGTCTCAGCAGAAACGTCAGTACCCTCACACAGTAACTACTACATCAATCAATGATGCATACACTCTGCTGGAGCAGACACGAATAGGAATACAAGAAGAAGACGGAGCAAGAGAAATATCCTCAACAACTTTAGAGAGTGAAGGACACGCCTGTGGTCCGAAAAAGGAACATTTCTAAAGTCGCTTACGTTGAATTTCACAGTCTGATCCCATCAAGATACTTTACTTTCACCAATGTCTTTGTTCATGCACATACCGACTGTTTTTGTTTATGCACATACCGACTGCTCTTACATGCACAGAGGGAGTTGGGTTATGTTGTAGAAGACCTCCAAATGAAAAGACAAAACATATTATTGCTCTAGAACAATACAGAGATTTTCTTCTGATCCGACACCCCTATCTGCAGGACGACATTATTTATTTGAGATTTTCCAAAATGTTTACAAATGACTGTGAATTAATAAAGGAACAACTATGATGTGTATGATGTGATACGCTTCTGTTCATCACATCACATCACTTCCTACTTAATTTGCTTCCATCAGAATTACTTTGGCCACTAGAGGGCTTTGCCACTTGAACCTAAACATTTGCTCTTTGCGACTGATGCTGTCGTTCCTCTTGGGAAGACAGTCTCCATTTATCTGGTAAAGCTAATCATTGTCTGGCAGGGAGGCACTCCTCGGGCCAACAGTGGAGTTAGCTGTGATAGGGGCAGGGTAATTGGACATTCCAAATTGAGGGGAAAGTGTAGTAGAGAAATGCAGCCAGAGGAGTCACTTTATCACCAACATTTTTTAGACAGAGTGAAATGTGTTGCTGTTGCCTTTGATTATTCAGTCAAGTGTCAGGACACAAGCGCTACAGCGTACGAGAACTCATCAACCGACTGCAGAAGAGCGGAGCAGCTGCAGGCTGGCGTCTGGCTGGTCAAAAAGAGGCACTGACAGACAGACAGTGTATGAGAAATAAGCAAAGATATCATACAGATTGCCGCCTCGGGGCTTCTAGTAGCAGCACTGTGCACAGCCCGACATTAATTGGACCACAACATTGCTTGAAAACGCTGACTGAGTGGTGAGGCGTCTTGAAGAGCTCCATGCCTTAATTTATGGAGATGAGAACGCTTGTGTCTTCCAATTATAATATTTAGGAATAAGAATTAAGTTTGACTCTGAAATGCTGGCTAAATATAAACAGCGCAGCTCCTCGAGTTCTCCTAATCAGGTTGGGGATGGAAATCGAAGCTACATAACTTCAGTAATAAAAACAGGTCCCACCCTGCATGTCTAAGGTGTTGCATGAATTCAAAGACTCTATTGTGTGAATGTGGAGGCCAGCAGATTTCTCCTCCTTATCCAAACACGGCATAGGCCTGCGCTTTAGCTCCATCGTCCACACACAGAATATCTGAGTAGACAGGATGTGTGGCGCAGGGTCACTTCCTAAAATGCCTCGCAGCACAGATACAGAAGTGTCCTTGATTTGTGCCTGCATCAGTTCACAGTTAAAAGTGTGCACTTAGAAGGCGACCAAAGAGATAACTGACATTAAGAATAAGGCTAATTTGTTTTTTTGTCATCCGTCACTACAGACAATTAAAAGATAAGGGTAAGGATAACATATTAGATTCCCCAAAGGGTGCATGTGGGTGCTGCACCCAGAGGAGCCAAGGCAAACTCAAAGCATACTCAGTGGCTTGATGATAGCATAGTATATAGTCAGGCCAGCACTTGATAGACTCCATAGTATACAGGTGATAATTTCAGGTCAGAATTATCTGAAGGCTCATGTTGGATGGGGAAGATGAGCTGAATAAAATAACCTCATCCATGTGATCATGAATTAATTAAGTTAAACAATTTGTACTGTATTTGTTTGTTAGATATCTATTTGATTTAAGACATCTGCTACTGCTGCTTTCAGTGTGACAGGAACACATGGCCATGACATTGAAAAACACAGCGTGCACAATAGCTGATTTGAGTCTTTTTACAATGCATTTGTCTGAGTAGAAGCGTGACCACAAGACCAGAATTCAACTGACAGAACCAGTGTCATCGAAGATGGTAAATGCCTGTGTCCATTACAGGGACAGAAGAAAGGATTTCGCTACTTATGCAAGCACAACCTCATTTACTATTCAGTGTTTCTGCGGTACGTCTCTGGTTTATGTAACCAGTTGATTAAATCTTCCTTTGAATATGTAACAAATGGCAGCTTGTTTTGAGGGCATGGCAGTCAAAAGAAATGGGTGAGTTTCTCAGAATAACATCCAAACCCCGCAAAGAACTGCAACTTTGCAACATTAGACCAGCTGTGCTCGTGAAAAATGAATCATTCCCTCAGTTTGCATCATATTTATATGATTTGTAAATGATGTTGCTGCAACACCAAACTGTCAGAATAATTATTTCGCAATATTCCTTTCACATCGACCAACCCAAGAAGTGCGTTGCAGTGGCTGCTTGAGGAAAGCTGGCACGGCGGGGTCAGAAGTGAGACCACTCCTCAGGTGCCTTGTTGGCACTTTAACAAAGCAAGAAAATGGCCTCCAATTGCAGTGCGCTGTCTGATGCCTCAAGTGCCCTGAGGTATTGATTATATGTTCAGAATTCCTGGCTGGGGGACAACAATGACTCAGCGTTTACCTCTCCTCCACTGGCCATGTTAGACAATCTCCCTTCCTGCTTCGCTGTCTGTGACCATGCTGTCCTGTCACACAACCTTTCATACAGTATGTAGAGGAAATGCCACTGAATAGCGAATAACTATGTGTTAATACCCTTTGTTGACATTTACAGCCTTGTCGAATTGGAGGGTTGACATTTTCTCTTTCATACACTTTACTGTAGAGTTTTTAATTTGCCGTCGCGATGACGCAGGTCTTGTCACAGCACATTGTGCCACCGCCACAACAGGGGATCATCATCGCTCGGCACAAAGGCTGTTGACATTGCTGTTGTTCACTCGCTGTGGGAACAAAGTAAATAGAAGATACATTTTCTCGTGAGGGGATAATGGAAAAGAGTAATAATGTCGGTCGGTAAGCGGTGGTGTGGGAGTCACTTTGTACATTTTGTGGCACATGCAAACACTCATGCATCTGGCACACAAGTACCCATTGAGTAACGGAACACACTTTGGAGCCAGCAGCAGCAACACACTTAATCGGATGCATGTCCATGTCCTTGGAGACGGACTGTGATGTAATAAGTGATCTGGCCGGGCAAAAGCAGTAAATTAAATAATCT